>CM034241.1:25917625-27117625 GCA_019916065.1 Vitellaria paradoxa | reverse complement strand
CTCTCCCATTGAGATTAAATCTCAAAATGATATTTCTTTTCCATAGCCATTTTTCTTACAATTCTTTCTCTTTATAGACTTTATTACAACTAATAAACTTGATAATTGGGTCCTAACTAACTAATTAACTAACTAATTTGGGTCCATGATAACTCCCACCCCCTTTAAAGTCCACCTTGTCCTCAAGGTGGAGCCAAATTTGAAGAATGTCCGATCTTGATTTTCTACAATTGTCCATATTTTGGGTCAAAATTGTAGACTCAATAATATAGTTTAACATCAACATTATCAATCACTTTCAGCAACCCAAATGTGATTAACCTACACTAGCAACATTTCAGAAGAAGAAACTGTTGACACAGCTTGATGTACATTGTTGGGCTCATTTTTTAATGGCTTAAGCTTTTGGGATAATTGGTGACTTTACATGGTATTAGACCTCTAGTTCTAACTTGGGTTCAAATCTTGTTATTCTTCATTTATTATTGTGCATTTTGTTTGTTTGTGTTGCTGCACCTTGTTTGATTTGGTTTACTTGTCCCTACTTTACATGCAAATTGGAATTGCACATGAGGGGGAGTGTTGAAATAATTTGATATATATTGTTGGGTCTATTTCCTAACAGTTTAAGCTTTTGAGACAATTAGTGAATTAACAGAAACCATCATGGGTTTTGACAATATTGTTGACTAGTTAACATAAAAGGCATTTTTTTCCCAACACTAGCCCCATTGAAGTGACCAAACAGCCCAATATTTCCTCCTTTTTGATAGGGACAATTATATCCACAACCTTGATTCTAGTGACATGGGTTTCTTGTTTAGTCGAAAGGCTTACGAAAGGCTAGAGCTTCTCGGTGGATGAGATGAGAAGATATTGACTCGAGTTTCTTCTTTGTCTTTTTTGTCTCTGATTTGCATCTGTATTCTATATAAAAATCTCAACATAGTTGGAAACCTTCATTGTTTGACTGATTCTGAAACTATCTCCTCCTCTAAAACATTTCTAGTAATCTCATGAGCTGTCAACTAGGAAGCATAAACACTTCAAAATAGGTGTCATATTTGTAGTAGACATACTTCTTGAACACTTTAAAATACGTGTCAGACATATCATGTGGTGCATCTCATCATTGATAGTGGCTGTTGACATATATAAGATATAGAAATTTAGAAATTATAATTAGGAAATTCTTTTCCTTTTCATTATAGATTTTCTTATAGTTTCCTATTCCTATTCTAATTTAGTTTCCTATTTCTATTCTGATTCTACTTTGGCACCTTTATAAATAGGGTTGCTATTCTATTGTATTCAATACACACATTAATACAATTCTTTTCTTTTCAATATTTTATTTCTTCTTTTATTTCAACATGGTATCAGAGCACATGATTTTTGATCCTGGGTAGCTTAGGCACCCAACAATCTCATCTTTGGCTGTCGGTGCTACCCTTCCTGCCATCACGGTCACCTTCGTTGTTGTTTTACCCAATTTCATATCATTTTTTGTTTATTCCTATATCTAGTTTTTTTGGAATTTTTAAATTTCAAGTTTCTCTTTTGGAGATACTTCTTGTTACATCAGTTTTTCTATTGAAGACCTCGATCACTCTATTGAAAACATGCACATGTTATCTTGCGCTTTTAGCTTTTGAGTTTCTCTTTTGGAGATATTTGTTGCTGCTTCAGTTTCTCTATTGAAGACCCCAATTACCTTGTTGGAGACATGCACATGCTATATTGCAGTTTTAACTTTGCGTATTTTGGCCATTCAACACGTTTCCTCCTGATCTACATTTGTGACCTCGTGGCACGTTAGTAGATTTGGGTTCGTAATCTACGTTTTTGTGTCCTCGAGGGTCATTAGTAGATTTGGATCTACATTTTTTTGTGATCTCGAGGCGCGTTAGTAGATTTGGACTCGTGATCTTATGGCGTCTAATCAAATCTATGTTCATGATCTCTCAAGGCGTGTAATCTCTCAAAGTTAAAGCATATTCGTGACTACTTTTCAGTTTTTAGTCTCCAAACTCAAGTTGGTATTTAATTTTCCATCTTGAGTTTGAGGGAGGGTGTTGACATATATAAGATATAGAAATTTAGAAATTATAATTAGGAAATTCTTTTCCTTTTCATTATAGATTTTCTTATAGTTTCCTATTCCTATTCTAATTTAGTTTCCTATTTCTATTCTGATTCTACTTTGGCACCTTTATAAATAGGGTTGCTATTCTATTGTATTCAATACACACATTAATACAATTCTTTTCTTTTCAATATTTTATTTCTTCTTTTATTTCAACAGTGGCAATTGCATTAATGCTGTTTTTGCCGACATTGTAACCTACTTTAGGTTAAAGCCAATTCCTGACCCTGCTCCATATAGTGTCTTTTGGGTTGATAATTCCTCCATAGCTATCAAGGAGTGTAGTCTTATGCACATTCAATTTCTCAAATATAAGGATAACTTTTGGTGTGATGTTATTCCTATGGATGTGGGGCACTTTGTTTTGGGTTGACTATGATTATTTGACCTTGATGTCACCATTTAGGAGAGAGCAAATTCTTGCTCCTTTGTGTTCATCCTCCTCCCCCAAAACTCTTTATTTCACACAAAGCAAGTCTAGCTGTGGAGAAAAAGGGTTGCATGTTATCAACTATAGGGAGTTTGAGTGCAAAATTATCAAGGAATCTTTTGTTTTTGCTATTAAGGAAATTTCTTCCCACCCTCATCTCGATATTCATGCAGAAGCAAAATGTGCTTCAAGAGTTTCATGGTGTCTTTTTGTAGGATTTGTTAGACCATTTGCCTCCCCTTTGGTATATTCAACACATCGTAAATTTTGTTCATGATCTTCTTTCTTGAATTTATCTCATTATAGAATGAACCCTTTTGAGCATGCCAAACTCTAGCGGCAAGTAGGTGAGTTATGCCACAGAGGGTTTGTCTATAGGAGCTTGAGCCCTTGTGCAGTCTTGGCTTTATTAACCTCTAAGAAAGATGGGACTTGGAGAATGTGTATTAATATTCGGGCATTCAATAAAATCATTGTCAAATATCGTTTTCCCAAACCAAGACTTGATAATACATTAGACATGATAGCAGCTAGGCATGTACAGAGGGCTGGGTCGACCCTGTTTTGACCGACCCTGAGCTTATGTTCATATAGACCTGGCCCTATCTCTCCCTTACACCTTAGGTTAGGGCATGGGGCACTTCTGGCTTGACCCAACTTATTCAACACTGACCCTAAAAATTTAATTTTGTTTCTATTTTTTTTTTCAATTATTTATTTACAATGCACCAAAATGGACAATAGGTATGGGCATTTTTATGATCTTAAGGTTGGGACTCAATTAATTCCCCCATTCATGGTTAAAAAATCTCAACGCCTATGAATCTACGATAATTATTAATAGAATTTATTTATTTTTACGACCAATTGGTTAATTATTTTACTTTATTTTAAATTCAAGTTATAATTAATTTATTTTAAAAAAATTATAAAAATATTTTTAAAAATATTAAAAAATGCATTGTTTGAGTTAGGGTTGGGTATGCTGAATCTAACATAGTTTTTTCAGGGGCAAAAAGGCTCAGGGGCAAATCGAGCCTGATGGAAACTCATTTTACATGCCTAGTGGTGGGAGTCTCTTTTTTTCTAAGACACTTGAAAGGTGGGTACAATCAATTTAGGATTCAACTACGGGACGAATGGAAGAATATCTTTAAGATGAAGGATGATCTTTATGAATGGTCAGTCATTCCCTTTAGTCTTTCTAATGCCCCAGTACATTGATGAGAGTGAGGCACTTAGCCCTTCAATGGGTAGTATTTTAATCAACTATTTTGATCACATTCTTGTTTATAGCAAGATTAGGGAATAACATTCTAATTGTTTGTCGCAAGTATGCTCTACTCTTAGTGAAGAAAACTTGTATGCCAATCAATGTTGTTAAAATCGGGATTTTACCTAAAATCGGTCGAGGGGTTGTAAAATCAAATCGTAAAATCGTAAGATTTTACTTACAACTTAATTTTTGAAATCATAGTCTGTATAACATAATATTTTAATATTTAGAACTTTCAATTTGATATGATCATGTTGTCTAAGTGGAAAGACACTCACTTTATGGCTAGTATTTATAAAAAATGACCAAAAAAAAAAAAGTTTCTCAGTTAAAAAAAACATTTTCAGCAAAAACAAAAATCATAATTCAGGAAAAACAAAAAAATGAACCTAAAAGAAATTCAAGACAATCCTAAAAAAATGAACCTGAACCAAAAAAATTCAACAGCATGGGTCGGCAAAAAAAAAAATTCACAAAATGGAGATCTAAAAAAAATAGAGAGAAACGCACCAATTTTTTTTTTTTTTTTCAGATTTTTAAGAAAAATCTCACCAAAAAAAAATCTCAATAGCAGATCTAAGAAAAAAAATCTCAACAGCAGATTTTTAAGAAACCCAGATCTAAAAAAAATGGAGAGAAAACAAAAACAAAATAACTTGAACCGGAAGAACCAGAGAGTGGTTCACGGCATTCGCCGATGTCCGGAAGCGGAATCGGGCCAATCGGTAGGTGGGTCTTTGCTGGGTCTCTCTTTGCTCGTCCTTCGTTTCTCCTTTGCGCGGCTGCCCAGGCTTGCATAGAATCCACAGATCAATTGCTTTTTACGATTGGGTCTTCTTCTGGCCGTGTGAGGGTTTTAACCCAATTTGGCTTTTTACGATTCTACCTCTCTTAATTAGTTGTAACTACAAAAAAAACCTTAACTTTTTAAAATCGTTAAAATCGTAAGTAAAATTGGGATTTTACTGATTTTACTCCATAAAATCGCTTTTTCATTGATTTTACCGCCAAAATCGATTTTGATGTGATTTAACAAGGTCTTGCTCTGTAACGTCGTAAAATCATACCGTACGATTTTACGATTTAAATCGCGATTTTAACAACATTGATGCCAATATAAGCAAATGTGCATTCTTTGTGGATAAGGTTACCTTTCTTGGCTTTATTATCTCCTCTGGGGGAGTTTCTATCAACCCTAAAAAATGATCATCTGTCACAACTATGATCTACCCTTTCAAAGGAAAATGTGTATGTCAATATAAGCAAGTGTGCATTCTTTGTGGATAAGGTTGCGTTTCTTGGCTTTATTGTCGCTTCTTTGGTGGCATTTATGTTGACCCTAAAATATGTTCAGGCAATTATGGATTAGCCTGAACCTCAATTTGTCCATGATGTTAGGAGTTTTTATGGTTTAGTGACTTTCAATTGTCATTTGATCAAGGGTTTCAGGACCTTTGTGGCTCCTTTAACTAACTACATGAAAAAAAGAGAGTTTCTTTGGTCCGCTAAAGTTGCTGGAACTTTTGCAAATGTGAAAAAGAAAATGAGGGAAGCCCCTTTTATATGCCTTCTTGACTTTTCTAAAGTGTCTGAGGTCGAGTGTGATGCTTCAGGTTAGGTATTGGTGGAGTTCTTAGGCAAGATTATCATCCCATTTCCTATTTTAGTGAGAAATTGATGACCTCAAGCAAATGTATTCTACCTATGATAGGAAGTTTTACGCCGTTGTGCAGGCTACGCGTCGTTGGCGTCACCAAGTCGAACTAGGTTTAGGTATTTTAATGGCCATAAATGAACTATTATGGATACTTGCTTCCCTAGGAATTTGTTTTGTACTCTAATCATGAAGCTCTTTGTTACCTTAGTTATTAGAAAAATCTTAACCATAGCATAGTCATTGAAGTGAGTATATCCAAGCCTGTCCTCAAATGTCGAAAGGGAGTTGAGAATTAAATAATTGATGCTTTGAGTAGATGATTCTCTATGTTATAAGCATTAAAGTAATCAGCTTTGAGTGACTCAAGGAAGAATATGAGTCTTGTGTTTTTAGGAAGTCTTTCTTCAATTGCTATGTGGTCTATTGGATAATGTCAGTTTTCGTCTTCAAGGTGGATGCCAGTTTGGAGCAAATATACTTTGTAACCCTAGGACTTCTGTGAGGGATTTTGTCTTTTGGGAAACCCTTGTTGGTGGTCTTTGCAAGCATTGTGGATGCTACAAAGCATGCGAATAAGTTGAGTGACAAATTTGTTGGCCAAGCTTAAATAGGGATGTGACAAAAATAGTTAGCCAATGTCAAACCTATCATTTGGCCAAACAAAAAAGGGGTAGAACATTAGCCTTCTTATTCCTAGTTGTCCTCGACAGGATGTCAATATGGATTTTGTGTTAGGACTTCTATAACACCTAAGAAGCATGATTCTATCTTTGTTGTTGTGGATTGTTTTTCTAAAATGGCTCACTCCATTCCTTACAACAAGACTTCTAATGCTTTAGAGGTTGCTAAACTGTACTTTGATGAGATCGTTAAGTTATATGGACTTCCTAAAACTATTGTGTCTGATTAGAACGTTCGTTTTACTAGGCTTTACTAGGCATTTCTGGAGAACCTTTTGGTATTTGGTTGGTACTAAGCTCAGATTCTCCACTACATGCCATCAACTAAGGTTGTCAATCAAAGTCTAAGAAACATGTTGAGATGCCTAGTATAGGAAAACATTAGGAATTGGGATTTGATCCTCCCCATCACTCAGTTTGCCTGCAATAGCATTGTGAATAGGTCTTTAGGGATGAGCCCATTTAAGGTTGTGCATTGATATGAGTTTAGGAAACCTTTAGACCTTACTACCATGTCTCCACATAGTTGTGTTTATGATTGCCGAGGTATTTGTCAAATTTGATCTAAATGTCGATCTGGCATCACTTCCAAATTGTGACCTTAAAGTGTTGATCCATTAAAAATTTTTAAACCAGCTGGTCCAAATGCTTATCTCATTGATATATCTTCGAAGTTTGGTTTTAGTTCTACATTTAATGTTAAAGACTTAGTTGCTTTTACCACTTAGCAGGGTCGAGTTTCTTCCACCTTGGAATTGTAGATTTTATTGTGTTGACTTATGTTGAATTGTAGCTTTTCTATGAGTCAATATTTTTTGGTTTGTTCAAGATGATTCCTAATTTATTTTGTATTGGCCTATATAAGGAAGGGTTTTTTTATTGTACTGGTGTATTTAATATTTTCATGATAATGTAATGGTTTGTGAGCTGATTTCCGTTCTCCCCCTTGTGTCCTTATCCTCTTGAGCTTAACTCTCTCTTTTGGTATTCTCTTCTCCTCTCTTGCTTTCTTAATTTCTTCTTGGTTTCCCATCAGATGATTCAGATTTGTTCTGTAACACTTAAATTTTATGGATGCACATTTTGCATCAATTGCATGTCTAGATCATAACATCTAAATCATAGAACTTTTTATGCAATTGTGGTTGGAATTGTTTTGATCCATCTGCAGGTTGATGTTGTAGTTACAACAACTGGTGGTGTGGAAGAGGATCTTATAAAATGCCTTGCACCTACATATAAAGGTGATTTTTCTCTACCTGGAGCTCATTTACGCGCAAAAGGATTGAACCGCATTGGTAACTTGCTAGTTCCTAATGACAACTACTGCAAATTTGAGGATTGGATCATTCCTATATTCGACCAGATGTTGGAAGAGCAGATTGCAAAGGTATGCCTACTTATTTTCTAGTTTGATTGTGTACAATCCATTACAGTTGGCCCTTACAGTCGGCTTACCATGGGTACTCTTAATATGATATATTTTCATGCCTTATTATGTTCTTTAGTTCTGAACTTGCAACAGTGCTGTCCCCAAAATTTATATCACTGGATATTACACTTGAATTTTCTCGAATGCCGTAGAACCTTAACTATTCTGGCCGTGCTGCACTGCTTTGGAGTTTGAAGCGAAATTCATATCTGAATGATATATTACTGATATCTTGTTATAGTGAGGATTCCACGTGTGGTGAAATTTAGAGAAAATATGCTTTCTACTGATGCATAATGATAACCCCTTACACAACATTAGGTTTTCTCAAGTCTGGAAACTTACACACACAAGCACCAAACTTAACACTTACGGAACATGTTGTTTTGTGCACGTCTTAGTTGAACATTTTATTTTCTTCCTTCCTCTGTCAACCATTTTCCTTTTAAGTTTTGATCATGTGCTGCTTACCAAGAACATTGGTTGACTTTGATCCAAACCTTTTTCTGTTTTTGTCTTACAGAATGAATTATGGACTCCTTCTAAAGTCATTGCTCGCCTGGGGAAAGAAATAAACCATGAGAGTTCATACCTGTACTGGGCATTCAAGGTGCAAGTTTTAACATGGTTTTTCCAAATACAAACTGGAAATGGGAGCCTCTTCTTTTTTTTTTTTTTTTTTTTTTAAATAATAATAATAATAATAATTATTATTATCATCATCATCATCATCTCAACTGTATTGTGATCGAAGAGAGAAGATTGAAGTTTTATAAGCAAGCAACTCTCTTTTTCTACTTAGTGGGTGGGATGCAGGTCTTAAACAATTTTATTTTATTTTATGATGGACTTCTGTGCATAATCATTATTGTTTCAAAGTTTTTGACATTTAAATTTTGTTTTTTAAAAAAATAAAGTTGGAGTTTTCTTTTATGCTACCTGCAATTTTATTCTTAGGATGAAAAGCTCACGTTGATTGAGTTGCGGCATGTTCCTGGTACAAGATGTTGTCACTGTTGCGTTCTTCTTTGGCTGGCATCTTTCTTTTATTGGGACTATTAAAAAGGACCTTGTACTCGCTGGATTCATATTCTTCATTCCAAGCCACTGAAATCACTACTCGCGAACATCATGGATTTCAACCTTGGACAGAGTAACAAGACCTATAATAGCTGATTTCACTCTGGGAAAGATCTTTAAAAATTAAATAAAGATGATTCCTTGTAATTTTGAAAAGGAAGAGTGAGAGCCATTTTTCTTCGTATTCAACCTGAAGATTAATGTTTGGCTTCAAACAGTAAGTTAGGTTCTAAATATATTTCCTGTCAAACTTCTGTCATAATAAAGAACTATGCGTGTGCATTTTTGCTCCATTATATATAAATTACTATGTGCAAGCTGATTTCTGGGACCAGCAGCACCTGTTTCTGCTTCTGCCTGTTTCTAGTGCTTCTAATGTGTTGGAGCAGGTTAGAGAAATAGAGATATGAAATCTAGAAAATTGTGTATTCATTTTGTATAGACATCTCTGAAAGTGTCACTGTTATGTAATTTCTATTTTGATGACCCATAAACTTTATCGTAAGAAATTTTGCATTATTATTGGAAATGAGAATTCAAGAAATAAAATATTGTTTGTGCTACTAATGAGTCAAGCATTTAGCACGTGAAAGTAAACATCTATTTCTGTTCCTTTGATGCATTATATGATACGATGTTTTCCTATGCTGCCACTTTTGGTGGGTTATTATGTGAAACTATTTGTGCTGACAAGCCTGACATATTAAGCTATTACATAATAGTGAAATTTCTTCGTGGATATTGATTTGGACCATTGCTTTTTGTACTCTTTTTTTTTTTTTGCTTCCCAGAATGATATTCCAGTCTTCTGTCCCGGCTTAACAGATGGTTCACTGGGGGACATGTTATATTTTCATTCTTTCCGCAACCCTGGTCTAGTCATTGACATTGTGCAAGGTAAAAATTTCTTCTTTAATGAAAATTTTCATGCCTATACATAACAAATTATGAAATGAATTGACAACTATTATTAGCTATGTAAACAGATATTAGGGCCATGAATGGTCAAGCTGTCCATGCAAGTCCTAGGAAGACCGGAGTGATAATTCTTGGTGGCGGCCTGCCCAAGCACCACATTTGCAATGCCAATATGATGCGCAATGGTGCAGATTATGCTGTCTTCATCAACACAGCACAAGAGTTTGATGGCAGTGATTCTGGTGCCCGTCCTGATGAGGCTGTGTCATGGGGAAAAATCCGAGGATCTGCTAAGACAGTCAAGGTCCAACTCCTTTTATCGACTATTTTTGACGTGTTGCCTTGAAGCTTCTGTTGTAAACTTCTAGTTTATTTTATTAATGGGAATTTTCTAAAGTAATATTAAAAAGATAAATATATTTATAGTGTAAAATGAATAAATAATTATTTCTTCATGTGTATATAAATATAAATATATATATTATATTAGTAAATGTGTCGTTGAGTCCCATGTCCCTGCCCATGCTTCTTTTCAAGTGTAGATACAGTTGCTCCATTTTGGTTATTTCCGAGCTTGTTTTTATCAGCAGGCACGAATGGGAATGATTCTAAATATTTTTCATTCATTTGATGGGTTTTCAACCAGGTTCACTGTGATGCTACCATTGCTTTCCCTCTACTGGTTGCAGAAACATTTGCTGTGAGGGGAAAGAGATCCGCTCAAAATAAGTCGTAAAACAAAATCTTTCTGGATGCAGTCTTATTTAAGCTAACTACGTGAGCCGTAAAGCAGCTTGTATGAGGTACGTATTATTATTCAGAAGACACAAGTTCTCGCAGATTTTTTATGACTTTTTTTTTGGGGGAGGGGGGGTGGGGCAGGGGTGTGGGAATTAATACATTATAGGTTGCCATTGATAACCCTCTATTTGAGAGGGTGACTTCTGATTTGTAACTTTTGCATTTTACCCTTTCTAGATCCAAGAAAGGTAAGACTAAATCATGGATGTTGGGAGTTTTGGATGTGTCTCTATTATCTGATGAGCAAGGTCTGTAACATAGAGCAGAGCTCTGTATTAGGATCTAGATTACCTTCTCCATATAATCTTCTTTCCAGCGAGAATGATTCAAGTCTTCGATTGTTCTTTGGACTTGGCAAATAATATCTATGTTTTACATGTTATGAGATTATGTGTAAATGAGATTATTTGTTGGGTTATATTAAACGCACTCTACTTTTATCTTTTCACACCTAAAAAACACAATTCACATTATCAAGGGGGATGGGGAATGGAAAGTTAAAAATGGAATTATTTGGGTGTTGGTTGATAACATGGTAAGTTTTCTATTTTTGTCTTTATTTTTTTTTTCCCCATCAAATATATATGTTTGATATGTACACATTTTTTTAAAAAAATTTTATAAACAAAAACAAAATATGTTTACGCAATTTAGGTTGGTTTCATGCATGATTGAGAATTTTAAAACAAATGTTAGATGAGGGTATGTTTTAATTGATTTTGCAACTATTTTAATGTACGTGTGTATGTACACACACACTAGAAGTGGGACGCGTTATGTGTAATTTTTATTAATGTTTTATTTTGTTTAAAATAAAATTAAAAAGACTGAAAAAATTGTCACAAATAATAAATGAGTAGTTAAGGGTATTTATACGGATAGTAAGTAATTAAGGGGTTTTAAATAAAATAAAAAAATTATCACTATAATGGGTAGATAAAGGGCATTTAAGGAAAAACAAAAAAAAAAAATTAAAGTGTAAAATTACTTAAATAGTTTACAAAAATTCAAAAATTGTTTATATACCTTTTTCAAGTTGTGGATGCTTATTGGTGGTTAAGGGGATATTAATGAAAAAAATAAAGGTTTTATCAAATAGTTGGTTTTATTAATTTTTATCAATTACCCCCTCCTGTTTTTTTATTATAATAGTATAGATGTGATACACATCTATTATGTATAGCCTTTTGGGAAGCCTACATTAAAAATTTGGCAAAAATGAATCCAAGGATAACATACATCTCTCTGTTTAAAAGTTAAATTGGATAGTTTTTTGCTTAACTGATAAGAAATAATTTTTATGTTGTGTTTAGATTAAATCTTTATACGATGAAATCTAGCTAAATAGTGATTGTTCAAGTTGCGGTTTACTTGTTTGTTTATTGATATAAGCTTTTCAATTAAGTTAATCAAGAATCATGATTTTTTCCTTTTAATATAATAGTTTAAAAATTATAAATAAGATTGGCGACATTTGGCCCTACAATTCAAAAGTCTCATGAAGTAGGTTTGTTTTTTTTTTTTTTTATTGAGTCTGATTTAGTCAATATTAGAAAATTAACCAGTTTAGATTGTGTTCAAGTTTAATGAGTTCATTTAGAAATTATATATTTTTATTTTTCCCTCTACAAGTTGTTATAAATAGAACTTTTTATAGAATTAGATGACATTTTGTTTTAAATATTATGGGTTGTTGGGTTTTAGTCAAAAATAGTTGAAGTGGATTAAGGATTGTAAATCTTCTATTTTTTGTAGTATTATTTAATGAGTGAAGATTTGATTATTTTTATCCACACTGTGATCTGAGATAAGGATCTTATCTTTTTATTTTGTGTGTGGAAGCATTATTAGCATCGTTGGAGTATTTTAGTTGCAATAATGTTTCTAAGGGTATTAGAGGATGTAGAAGTGCACCCAAGATTTCTCATTTGTTATTCTGCCAATGTTAGTTATTTTTCAAGAATCTGATAAGCTTCAGTTATTTGCCTAAAATGGTTATTAGATGCATATTGTCACCAAGCTGGAAAAGTGATCAATGTTTCCAGGCCAGAGATTTTTGTTTAGGGTAATCTGTACGATGGGGATAGGTCTTTTTTGGAGAATATTCGGAATATCAAGATTGTTGGTAGGCCAGGTAAATATTTGTGAGCCTTGATGAATTTCACTTTACCAAAGTAGGTGTTGTTCAAGAAGTTAGAAGAAAAAAGATAGTGGCTGGGAGTTAGAATTGGAAATCGTCTTTGCTTTCTTTTGATGGGAGGTGTGTGTTGATTAAACACTGTTTATCTTCTATTTCCATTTTGTATCTTGTCAGTGTTTAGGGTTCCTAAGAGAGTGATTGATGCCATTAGATCTTGTTTGCTTAGGGTATGTTTGGTTAGATAGAAAATAGGAAGGAGGGAAGGAGGAGAGGGGATAATACCTCATTTCCATTGTTTGGTTGGCGAGAAATGTGAAGAGGAAGGAAAAGGAGAGGGAAAATTGGGAGGAAAAATGAAGGTGGGGCCCACCCATTTTTATCCTCCCAAATTTGAGAGGAAAAGAGGGGGGAAAGAGAATGCAAGAGGAGAGAATCAGAGAGAATATATATGATACAAATTTTAAAAAGTGGGACCCACCCGTTTTAACATAATTTTTAATTTAAAAAATAAATTATAATATGTACATACACGTCGTTGTACTTCTTTCCACTTTTCCACTCGAGCAAGTACATTTTCTTCCTCTCACTTTTCCTTGCTCCCCTTATTCCTTCCTCCCACTTTTCTTTCCTTTCATATTTTCTTTGCACCAGACACTGTTATTTTTAATGAAAAGGGGAGGAAGGCAAAGGGTGGTGTTGGAAAAAGTTAAGGGATTTGTGTAAGCCTGTAGTGAGGGAGGATTAGGTTTTAGGGATTTGGGTTTCTTTAATCAAGCATTGATAGCAAAGGCGGTGTGGAGGATTCGAAGGGAGGCGGAGCCTCTTCTGGCTAGGTTTTTTAATGCTAAATATTGGTCTAATTAGCATTATTTGGATTTAATGCAAAGGGGTGTTGGGTGTAGTTTGGGATCGAATTTGGAAATGGATGCTTTTAATTAGTAATGGATTCCCAAGTGTAAATAGTCCTTGTACTTAAAAGGATATTGTGGATTGTCGGTTAATTTTAAGAGTTACTCATATATATATATATATATATATATTTTCAATTTTGAGAATAGAAGCTTGAGGGCGCCTCTATTAAGGTGTTTTCTTCTTGAGAAGATTGTTATGCTGTGCAAAGAACTTATGTTTCCATTTTTGGGGTGAAGAGGATTGGATCTGGAGAGAAACTAAGGATGTTGTTTTTACAGTAAAGTCGGCTATTTTTTTTTTTTTTAAATTTTTTTGGGGGAAAATGTATGATTAGTAGGAATGGGAGAGGGAAAGATGTTTAGTGTGTGAAGCCATGGAGATAAAATATACATGAAAAATGGAAGTTTTTCCTTCGGAGATTGGTTCATGGAATTTTACTAGTAAAATATAATTTGGCTAGGTAGGGTGGGAAAATTTGCCTATAAATATCCTCGTATGCTTTGGAAAATTTTGCACGCCATTGCTAGGATTAAATTCTCTCCCCTCTATTCTCTCTTCCCATGCTCTTCTTCCTTTTATTTTTATTTTTTTTTCTCTTTTCTTAATTAAATTAGGTTTGAAGAACGATAAAGATTTGTTTGGATGCTTTTGAACCTTACAATCCTACACTGCAAGAGATAGGTTTTAAATTAATCTCTCTCCTCTCTCAGTCCCTTCTACTCCATCCATTTCCTTAATTTTAGATTTCAATTGTGTAATTTCTATTTCATTGTAATAGATTAGAAATCTCAAATCCAAGTGCATTCGTTTATTTTAATCTTCTTTATTTCAATTACAAGATTGTTTATTTAACTATGCAAGTCTTTAATTCCACCTTTGTTGTTGGCTAAGCTTCCCCTTGACTTGTTGAGGTGGGTGGTTGAGCACAATGGCCCTTAATCCTTAACTTCAAATTGAATGAAGGAAAAATAACTTTGTAAGAATTTTTCCAATGAAATCTCCTAATAATGTTATAGTTGCGTAAATGATTTATAAACTCTAATTTCACAAAATTCCTAATCTCAATTTCATGTCTCATTAAGATGAGCATATCATCTCTAATTCTAACAAAGGACAATTTTCCATCACATTAAAGTTCAATGCTAAATCTCTCGACCATATCAGGTTGATAATAGGTTGTGACAAATAATATGTTTAACTTATCTCAACGATATACGATACTATGTTTGATATTAGATTGAGATATATAGTATACTAAACGTACCCCAATCATATACTATAATTGGGGTTGGTTTAGAATCAAGTCTTTAAATTTTAGCACTTTAAAGTAACTGCTTTCATTTTGATTATTGTAATTTTAGTTGTTGTGTGGACGCCTTTCAATTATATTATTTCAATTATGTATTTAACTTTTGTTCTTATTTAATTGAAATTTTAAATCAATGCAAATCAAACCAAATCAAGCAAACAAATGAAATTTTCCCTTCTTTCTTAACCTACTTAATTTTTTAAATTTACATAATTTCAAGAATTCTCTTAAATCTTATTAAATTCAATCTTGAATGTAAGTCCCTGTGAATTTAACCTAGACTTAATCGGATTATATTGCTATAATCAACTCTTAGCACTTGGGGACACCAGGCAGTGGCTTTAATTAACTCTGTCTCTGATGATTTGTTTGTTTTTAAGAATTTTTTTTTTTGCAAGTCCTGTGAATGTTAACCCACCCTGGTTAGTTTAGTAGAGTGGGAGCCAAGTCTGAGACTTGGGTGATATATCTAGGTCGCAGGTTCGATTTTCACTTGGAGCAACGAGGATTTAAGTGGGGGGCCATGGCGTGGGTTGCTGTGTTAGTTCCCCTGAGGGTTTGTAGCCCAGTTGATAAAACCACTGGGTGATTTCTCCCGTTAAAAAAAAAAAAAAAAATCCTGTGAATGTTGAGGTGTAGAAAATGAAGGTGGCTAGTCAGGATAGGGATGTGATCAAAGAAAGTCAGTTTGAGAATAGGTTGATGCAAGGTTCACTATATATTATTATTATTATTATTAGATCACAGTAATTGTTGATGGTGGCATCAAATGTAAAGGCATGCAAAAATTGCGTGGTTTGTAAAGGAGGAAATAACTCTTTTACTGGCATCTAAAGCGGAAGAAGTTTGAGCATCGTCAACAATGATGGCAGAAGGCCTCACATGTTTGGGGGCATTGCAGTGGATAGCTCAAGCAAATTTATGTAAGGTGTTGATTCTATCGGATTGTTTTCTTCTCACTCAATGGGTGTCTAATTTATCCTTGTACCGTTTGGAGGTTAGAAATGTAATATTAGATATTATTAGTCTAGTTAATTTATTTTCTATTTGTATTATCAGTAAACTAGACAGAAGTGTGGTAAGAAAAGCTCGTTATAAAATCCTGAGAGGTAATTCAACTCGTAAGATCTTGAGTTTGCTTTTCAGTGGTTACTAGTTCAAGTCTCCGTAAGGCCATTTTAGGCTTGTTTGGCCGTTAACTTCATGACTCCAGAATTAGTTGAGGTGCGTAAGTTACCTCGATATCTCGAGTTATTCCCAAAAAAAAAAAAATAATGATAAAGTTTAGTATGTACTAGACAAGGTTATCGTTTTATTTAATAATAGTAATTACTTATGCCTGAAGGTATAAAAATATAATTTGGTGTGTAAATGACTAAAATTTAAATTTATAAAGTAAACTTACATGAAAAATGATAAAAATAACCTATAAAAATAAAAATTACTAGACTAAGGTACTCATATAGTGTTTAAAAAAGGTATAAAATTTTTATTATTTATTAAAAATAATATCACTTTTTTAAAATATTAATTTAAAAACTTTTATATAAAAAGTATTTAAAAAAAGAGAAAAGTGTGAGAGCATGTTTTCATATGAAATAATTGAAAAGACGACCAAAGTAGGGAGGAAAAAAATTAATCCTAGCCATTGAGTAAATCCAACAATTGAAAATATCTTAAATTCAAAATTTTAAGCTTTCTTATTATATAAATGACACAAAGAGTGTAAAAGTTTATGTATTTAAAATTAAGTTTTAAGCACATTAAAATTGAAATTTTAATTTAGATGTTTATTTTTTAATAAATTTTAAAGAAAATTAAAATTATAATATAATTTTTTTAAAATAAAAAAAATTAATTGATTTTGTCTAATAGATATTCATAAATTATTTAATAAATATGTATAATTTTATTATTTTTTACAAATATTATTACATTTTTTAAAATATAAAATTAAAAACTTTTATATAAAAAGAGTAATCATAAAATTTATGGAAAAATTGGACGATTATGTTTTTATGTGAAGTAATTGAAAAGACAACCAAAATGGAGAGAGAGATAAGTAATCTTATTTCTGACCGTTGAATAAATCTAACAGTTAAAAATACACAAATATTATTATATTTTTTAAAATATTAATTTAAAAACTTTACATAAAAAAGTATTCAAAAAATATATGAGAAGAGTGATGGATTATATTTTTATGTGAAATAATCGAAAAGACAATCAAAACGAAGAGGAAAAAAAATAATTTTAACCATTAAATAAATATAACAATAAAAAATATTAATGAATTGTATTGTTATGTAAATAATATTTGACATATTTAATTAATTACTTATCTTTGTTTAGGGAGATAAAGAGGTCGGTTCCCATTTCCCATTTACCAAGGAAGGAAGCAACTCCACGTCCACGTGGGCGGCAGTACTATATTTGAAAAGACTGAGCTTCTCAGCCAAATCTGAGTCCTTGATTCACCTACATATTTTGAAAAGGCTGAGCTTCCTTTGTCTTGTATGATAGAATATTGTGTGTTTTTTTTTTTTTTTTTTTGTTTTTAAGTCAAATAAAATAAAATTGAATATTTTTTTATTAGATGAAGTCGGTTATATGAATTTATCGACATTAATTAGATCTGTTTAAGAGTGTTGTTTTTTTCTTAAAACAAAAAAAATTAAAGAAAAAAAAGAGCAGTTTACTCAATTATAATTCTATTAACGAGTTTAAATTAGGTTGATTTTACAACTAACTCAATTTTAAGCCAAACAAGAATGTGTGTAGTTTGATTCGGCTCATTTTTTAATACCAACTCTATGTTGTATGTGTTCAATTTTGGAGTTTCTTTTCAGCCAACTGAAAAATGATATTAGGATTTTAAAGTTGCCAAAATCAAGTAGTAAATTAGTTAAACGTATTTTAAAAATCTTATCAAATTTGAAAATCTGTTCAAGTTTAATTTGTTAATTAAGGGTTTGTTTGGAGTAAGAAAAAATGAGATAAATTGTGGTTTGGAGAGAATTCGTAATGCGTGCAGTGAGAGAAAAAAGTTGATGTGATATAAAGTTAACAGAGATTTATAGAGATTTTTAGAGATTTTCAGCAAAATATTGCACACCAAACGTAGCCTAAGTATAGTTTAAAAATTTTATTGAACTTGAAGATTTGTTTAAACTTGACTTATTAAGACTTTGTTTGATGAACCTTCGATTTTTAATTTTTTATTTTCAATTTCTTAAAAATTGAAAATGAAAACTCATTTGATAATTTTTTTCAATTTTTAATTTAAAAAATAAAAATTATTTTTAAAATTTTTAAAAATTATGAAAATATAAAAAAAAAGTGTTTTCTCAATATCTTATTTCCCTCCACAATTACTATCACCAATAGTCACAATTATTACTCGCCGCTGCTAGCTACCACTCACCTCTGCCCACTGCCATCATCACCAACATTCGACCACTGCTAGCTTCGCCGACAGTCACCACTCACCTCTTGTTATCGCCACCAGTAGTCATTACCTTTGACCACTGTCAACCGTGACCCCCTTAAGGCTATTATCGACTGTCCACTATCTCTGGCCACTGTCAACTAACTACCACCCACTTCTGACTAGCCACCATCTCTATCGCTCGCCGCCATCTATTTTCGACCACACCTCCGCCGCTAGTTACTACCCACCGTCATCAACTACTTTCTTAATACTATAATAACCAATTAATAATTATTGTTACTAAACGTGTTTTTAAGTTTTTGTTTTTATTTTATTTTATTTTGTTTTGTTTTTGTTTTTGTTTTATCTCTATTATAAAAATAAAAACTAAAAATAAAAAATTAAACACAAAAATTAAAAATTGAACACAGCCTAAAAATTGACATCTTTGTCACACGGGCTGATTTTGGACCAAGTATAAATGGCATAATTATTTTATTCAAATTTAAACTTAATAAGCCGAGCTCGAGTTGACCAGATGATACTGATTTGGATATATGGAACTAATACAATACAAAGTATAAATTAATAGATATCATGCTGAATACAACCTATAAGATAGAATGAGGACCAAACAAGGGCCTATCTAACATGAGGACCAAACAAGGGCCTATCTAACACATTTAATTATGGTATCCAAACTAACACAAGATTTATTCCATCATATTAATGTTTATACAAAATGTCAATTGAATGCGAAAGCTAAACCCAAACAAAAAAAAAAAATGTAAAAACTGAAAACTACGTATTGTTTCAAACTGAAGATATGTTATGCTACAATACTATGTATTGTTCATTGACGATTTAATCGATAAGACTGTAACTGGGCAGCAATTGTATCATAATCAGGAAGCTTTGGATGAACATGACTAGCCTTTTTGAGAGAACTCTCTCTAGATGGGGGAGCCTTCTCACTTGAAGTTGATGCCTTTGGATTTTCAGTTTTACCTGATGCCAGGGTCTTAAGAGGACTTGAGGCTTGTTCCTTCATTGATGGCTTCAAATCCTCATCGTGAATGGAGGAGATTTTGGAATCTGGCATGGGCTTTGAAGTTGCTGTGCTTGGCTCAGCAGAATTTCCCGACTGACCTGAGTTCACTCTCCAAGACTGGGACTGGGGCTTTGGCTTTGGTGGACTTTCAGAACCATGGGAACTCCTTGAGGTCATCTTTTTGACATCAGTGCCAGAATTTAATGACGCCCCAGAACCAATCCTAGCCTTCGAAGAAGAGCCCATTCCAGAATTTGGAATAGCTTTTGTCCTTCGAGAAAATCCAGTTCCAACACGCCCCGTGCTGGTAAATTTTTGTTTGGGAGGAGGATCCTCAGAATCATCATCATCAGAGTTAAAATATGTGACCGGAGCTCTGAACCTCGACTTGGTATTTATTTCTGCGCTTGCCTTTGTGTTGTACGGTTCTGGCTTTGGTTCTTGTATGCTGTCCGAGTTTTGTTGGGGGAGTTCTTCCTCAGAATCATCAGTATCTGAATCTTTAAATGTAGTTCGAGTTCTTGAGCTTGACTTGTTTTTCACTTTTGTGTTCACTTCAAAATTAAGAGAATTCCTGACTTCAGGGGAAGCAGTGGATTCCTCAGTGGTGGTGGTGCTATCCTCAGCTGCTTTTTTTGATGATGATGACACGTCACCCAATGGTCTCCTAATGTAAGGTGGACGTCTGTAACCCTTATTTCGAAGGCCACCTGTCAATGTCCCCAAGTTCAACTCCTTACCACTTTCCAAACTTGATTGATCAAAATTTTCATCATCTTTCATGATATCAGGAGACTCTGGGGTGCGGGTGTTGTCTGTAGCCTTAACTTCATGAACAAATTGGAGTCGTGAGGATTGTGGAGATTGCTGACTTTTACCTTCTTCCACTGGATTGTAAAATGGTTTGCTGCGCGGGTCATTTGTGTGTCTAGATAATGACATACTGGTGGATGCTTCATTTAACCCAAATTTTCTCGGAGATTTACTAAATTCCATTCCTTGGTTGTTCTCAGCACTTACCTCAACCAACTCTTCGTCATCCGAAGGGAAGTGTAAATCTTGCTTTCTGTTGGATCCTGGATCACCCCTTGCCATGAATGAGGATCCTGTTAACCCATGATTCTCACTCTGAACGTGATCCGGGTTTCTGAAGTAAATATTCTGTGTGGTAGCGAGCGTACTAGGATCTGTTTCCCCCCCAAGCCTATAGTCTGACTCTTCTTCACCTTCCGAACTAGGGCCTTCAGAATGATCAAATTTCAGGGACAAAGAATCATCTGGTTCTGAAGTGTGTGCAGGTTTTGTCAAGCTGTCTTCAACCTCATGAGGCATGTGCCGTTCTGAAAAAACATGTGACAGTAATGAGGACTTTCCATGTGATTCACTTATATTTTGACTCACACTCCAAGAGTCCGTGATGACAGAGAGATGGGCAGGGGATTCTCTACCTGGTGAGGTGGAATACAAATTGGATTCCTGTCCATGATACCCAACCCGTGTATCAAACCTCAAGTCACCATCATCTGGATCAGATTCATCAAAAGCTACTGTAGCATTATTGCAAGAGCTTGTCTCTAAAGTGTCTGTATGGACATTTTCTTCGTCCACACTGACAAAAGGGTTCTCACTGGCATCAACCCCAACTCTGTGATGGCTGAAATGTGAAATCCCATAATCATCATGATTGCTTGATTGAGAATGAGAGGAATCATAACTATCTTTCCTTCTGATCCTTTCTTCTCCAAAATAATTGAAGGAATCATAACTATCTTTCCTTCTGATCCTTTCTTCTCCAAAATAATTGAACTCCTCAGGTTGCATACCAACTTGCTGGCCACTCATATATTCTACCGCAGATGCAGTAGACTGTTTATTCATACTCGTTTCAGAAAAGAAGGCAATCTTCTCTGCTTTTGGGGCCTCCTCTTCAAATGAACTCCTTTCTGAATGTATATCTGCATTTTGGAGATCATTCATCAATTTGTCACCATCAATTAAAGCTGTGCTGGAATCCAAAGAAGCTGACGGGCTAGATCTCTTAGTACTACCTTGACCATACATGTAAAAACTTTTAGCAAGTTCTTCCGGGTTATCATGCTCGCTCCCATCTGCTTGCTTACTCTTTGTCTGGAGATTACTGTCGTGAAAGGAATTGTACCTTGAATTAGAAAGAGAGGAAACACCGCTATCTTGCTTTCTGATACTGTCTTCTCCAAAGTAATTGAAATCCTCATGTTGACCAACTTGCTGGCCATTCACAAATTCAACGTTGGATCCACCAGCCTGCTTATTCATACTCATTTCAGAAAAGAAGGCACTCTTCTCTGCATTTGTGGCATCCTCAACTGAGCTTGTTTGTGAATATCTATGGAGATCGTTCTTCAATTTGTAAAACCTTTCAGCAAGTTCCTCTGGGCTATCATGCTCACTCCCGTCTACTTGCTGAGTCTGTATCTGGGGATTTGTGTCACGGAAGGAATTGTACCCTGAATCTTTACTGACATGTTCACTTGGCATTTTTGAGGCAGTGTTTTTCCCTCGCCCTTCATCTCTCAACCCACGAACACTCGGCTCCTGTGATTCTTCGGAATTTTTCCTGGTTATCTTCCCACGGATTGAAAGTTCTGCAGCAGCTCTAGCAGCCATACTTGCTCGTTCTGCAGACTCAGCAGCAACCTGTGCTGCAGCAGTTGCATCCTTAAATTTCATATTCCAATTCTGCCTATCAAATGAAAAGGCATTTCCATCTCCAGACTCTGAATGGCTGATTTCGATCCTTTCAGATCCATTTCCTGGAAGACAGAAATATAGCTAATGAATAACAAATAAAAAGATGTCAAGAAATGTTATCTTCTACTATTTGAAAACTAATGCCCCAACCTGAAGGCCTTGCACCAGGATGAGAAGCAGCAGGCATTGTTATTTGATCGCCACCAATATCAGTGGAATCAAAAGTCTGGGTACTTGACGATGACCTTGTATTCTGCTCAAAGTTTACAGAGGCATTGAGCTTCTGATCATGACTTGGAGTAGCATTAACATTAGACATATGAGCTTGGAAAGTAGAAGGTTCTGTATGCATCTTGCTGGCCTTCTCAAAAGTATTTGGTCCATTCTGCTCAATAAATTTGACAAGGCACAGAGTTTAGTGAAATGCACTAATAACCAAGCTATAAAAGCTTTCAATTTGATTTTTAATACATTTTTCATAATGCTATACCAAGCAATGATTAAATTTACTTGAAATCTGATTTTATCTTACCAGCAAATCATCAGGAGGCTTGAATTCTTGCTCTCCAAATGATTCAGGATCCCATTTGATGTTATGCTCCTCTGCAATTGCACTCAGGATCTTGAGTTTTGTCTGCCCATCAGGTGCCTTGGCAGATAACTTCTCAACTAACTGAAAGGCATCAAATCATGATTAAGAGCATGAGAGGGTACGAGAGGATCTGGTCATCATCCTTTGTATTTGGAGTGAGGATTTGGTGAGGGAAAAAAAAAGAGAAGGGAGAAGTAAAAGGAAGAGGTAAGGAAAAGGGGAAGGAAATGTAAAAACCAAAATACTTGTTCTTATTTGAATAAATCCAAAAATATAATAAAATAAACGGCATTCACCAATTCATTAGTTTTCTAATTTAATTATTCTTAATTTCTCAAATCCCATATGTTTTCCCTTCCATTTTCCATTACAAATCAAACATGGGAAATAATTTTGAATCCCTATCAATTTTTTTCCCTAGACAAATCCCTTATCCAAACGTAGCTTTATTGGTCTGAATTTCAATAGCCAAGGAGAGATGGACAAGGCAAATTGCAAAGTCTTACCATACGGCTTACACCACAATCTGGTCGCAGTTCAACAGCTGCAGAAATAAATTCCTTTCCATATTTGGCAGTAAAATGTTTACGGACATCCATGAGTTCTGGTATGTCTGCACATCTTGGAGACGCAAATATGACACTTGCAATTGCTTCCTTCAAGTCAATGGGACAGTTCCTGGAAAAAGATTTTCCAATTAACCCACTGCAAATATTATGTCGAGAGCGACACAAGAAGGTAAAATTTGGCTGCAAGACCATGACAATATGATAAAATTTATCTTCCCATTGAATAATTTAAAAAATTCTTATGTATAATAGACACACACACCATATGATAAATAACTTTTGGGTTTTGACTAGAAACTTTTGTTTTCTAACTTAATCTGTACCAAGGTTTGGCTTCACTGCATCAATGTTTTAGTGAGTAAAACATCACCCAACTTCAAATATGTAAATTGAAAATTTTTGGAGATCATCTATGATAATAAAGTTACGTACTTTTGTGACTCAATGATTGGCAAGCGTGCAGCAATAAGTTCACAGTATATCTCAAGGAGTTCATATGCTGCCACTGTCTTCTCCTCCCTAACTACATGTTCAACCTGAGATGCAAATGGAAAAGAGAAATCAATGTACATGCAACAAGCCACAACATATAACATCACTACAAGTCTTGAGCAATAACAAAAGTAAAAAATCACATTGATATTTTTTTCATACTAAAATTTAGGCTTAAAAAAAAATGCATGACTAGATTTAAGGCCAAGTTCATCAAGCAAACAAACTCTATTTCTAGCTTAAGTACAAAACAACTACTCAATATTACTCTTTCAGACATCACCCCTGACTGAAATTCAATAAGAATCCTTTTAATTTCTTTCCCTTGGCATTCCACCATTTCCAGATTTCCCTGCTAAGCAATTTTCTCCGACGTCAATTCCTTATTTTGCCCAATACAAGACTCAGTGCAAGTGTAACCAACAAACTCCTAATGTGATTATCTGATTCTTTCAATATTTGTCCAGCATTTTTTTTTGGGTGTGTTTGGTCATCTCTCATTCCTCTCTCACCCAGTCAATCATTTAATGAATACATCTTCCACTGTGACTTCAGGGTGAAAAAAGCACCTCCATAGCAATTTAAGTAAACTTCAGTATGATAGTTTTAATTTAACTTTACACTCCCTTTGGAAACATTTCCTGTCTTAGAATGATTTGATTTTAAAATAAAGAACTTATTTGATTTGGTAAATAAAATAATTTTGTGTTTGGAACACAATTTGAATTTAAGAATTGATTTGGTTTAAGAGAAATAGCAAGTTTGACTATCTTAATAGGAAGTAGAAAATATGGTAAACATGATATAAGAGAATAAATTATCCACTTACTTAAATTGCTTAAGAAAATAAAAATTCCCATCAAATTATATTGTTTTGAATTGGATTTAGAAATCCCAAAATTTAAGCTATGAAATGAAATCAAATCTAACCCATAAAATTTTATTTTAATTCCAAACATAAGAATTGATGAGAATTCTCATCAAATGAAACCAAATCCCATCAAATCCACCATTCCAAATAGAGTGTTAAAGTAACTTTCTAGTTGCCATACTCCTGCCATTATTTTTAAAGTTATGGACATATGTTTCTAAGACATTTAACCAATTGTCTTACAAGCAAAATTTTGCATAATTCAGAGCAAGAGTTGCACAATTACTTTGCAGAAAACTTCAAGAAAGCATCTTCCATGACTTAATTCAATAAATGGTAATCGTGTTAGACTATACATTTGAGCAACCCCGTAATCATTCAAAGAGGAGACAATTTCCTGGTAATATCTCTCAGGAGGTCACCATCAAAATAAACTTAAATAATTAAATTATGATCAACAAAATCATTCAAAAAAACACAAACAGTTGTCACAAAAATTAAAGCTTTACAAACCCACCCGAATTCGGGCAGTCTGATCCTGCTCTGACTCAAGCAATTGAGCCAATTCCCTCTTTAGCTGCTTCAATTGCACTTCCCTCTTGTTCTTTAACAGCTTTATCCTCGACGACGCAAGCCTCAGCGATGTCTTGCTGCATCAATCATCCATCTCAAATCCATCAATATATATCACCCATTTCGCATCCAAAAGACTCAATTTTATCAGAATATTTACCAACATATGCATAAATACGAGTCCGTATATATGTGTGTGTATATATATATATATATATATATTAATATTACCATTTTGCAGGCTTGAAGCTCCGATGAAGCATGATTTGCAAATGAAACGAATTAATCAATCAAAAATCGGACGATTCTTCTGTTAAAATGAACGAATCTTTGGGGAATTTGGAGACGAAGGGCAGAGAAGAAATTAATCTGTTCTTCGATTGACGGGTTGGCGGAAGAAGGTTCCGATACTCGGTTAACCGGAGACTTTTTTTTTTCTCGGTATTTATAGAATTAATTTTTAAATTGTGGGATTGAGGGTGAAACAACGGAGAAAGAACGATGGTGACTTTTTTCTCTTTGACCAAATTACCCTTTACACGTTTTTTTTTTATTTTTTTTTATTTTTGGCAAGTACCTTTTACACGTTTATTGCTTTATTAGAGAAAAATATGTACCAGCCCCATTTGTATACAACAAGTTCTAAACAAATCCTTAGATGCTGATTGGATAGTATTAAAATTTTAAAGGGTTAAATTTTAGAGAGAGTATAAGATAAGAGGGGATATTATTTTTAGAGGATTGGCCCACATTGATGTGATATTTATGAAGGGGGATAACTTTTAACTTGGTTTGAATGTTTTATAAATAAGAGGAGGTGAATGATGATAAAAGGAGTCAAATGACTCTTTTGCCCTTATGATGTCCCAAACTTGGTTACCCATTAAATTAAACTTGGTTATCCAAACTTAATTATATGTTTATGTTAATTATATAATGTGAAAACCAATTAGTACAAATTAACTTTAGACAAATTAATTATAAATAAATTATGTTATTAATAAATTAAACTTTATAAAATATATAAATTAATTTCGTAGACAATAACATCTCAATTTATCCGAAATTTCCTTAGTCGCTTATTTTTTCTCCTTATTTAAAAAAAATCAATATATGCGTAATTTTGTATAAATTTGCTAAAAAATAATATTATTATATTTGCTAAAAAATAATATTATTATCTTAAAATCACATCACCTTTTATTTGTAAAAAATATATTTTTTTAATCATACGACCCCCTATTTGGAAAAAAATTATATATATATATATATATTTATTTTTATTAATATAATTTTTTAATACATTTTTTCATTAGAAAAAAGAATTTATTTCTAATATAAAATACATTTTATAGGTGAGAAGGGGGATGAGAAGGGGCATAATGGCCCAATTTAGTCCATATAATGGGGGATAATTTTGGAGAGCTCAAACCCTCTTAAAAAATAATACACTTTCTTCCAAGATTAAGAAAGGAGGATAATTTTTAGAGAGGAGAAATTTTATTTCCTAAACCAAGCAAAAAATATCACATCAAAGTTTATAAGAGTGTATTATTTATGAAGGCCATATTTCGTTGGATCCAATCGGCCCCTTAGTTTCAAAGGAATTAAGATAGGTTACATCAACTCCCTTCCTCCATTTATATTTGTTATAAGTTATATTTATCGTAAATTTTTAAAAATTAAGTTTTTTTTTTTTTTTTTTTCACAATCTCAATTCATATAATTTATATCCATTTTTTGTTCTCGAAATCCCTTTTCTTTTCTTTTTTCTTTTTTTTAAATTCAATCACTTTTTTTATTGGTATACTTATGGCCTACATTGAAATTGAATAAGACCAAACCATTTTAAAGAACATTTTTTTCAATAATTCTTATATTAATCCCACATCAATTTTCTTTTGATTTTGAGGGCGTTTAGAGGCGCAATTGTTAGTAATTTTTGACAGTTTTTTACCAAAAGTTATTAGTTATAATTTTTAGTGTGTTTGATGAAATAAGGGGGTGTTTGGAAGTTAAAAAAATTCAAGTTTTGGTAGTTTTTTAGGTTTTTTTTGAACTTTTTGGTGTGTTTGGTTGAACCAAGTGGAATTTTTAGTATTTTTTAGTAACTTTTGGGTGTTTGGTAAATTTTTTACTGTAGCAAAGCAAAAAAGTGGTAACTTTTGGGTGTTTGGTATTTTTTTTACTGTAATAAATAAAAAAAGTTGTAATTATGGAGTGCACTTTTTACTATAGCAAATAAAAAAGTGAGAAAATTTGTGGTTTTGCCAAACACACCAAAAGTAACTTTTGGTATTTTTTTGCTAATTTTTGAGTTGCCAAACGGGCTCTAAGTAGCAATTTTTAGTAACTTTTGAGTGTTGGGTGAAATTTTTAGTAACTCTTGGTAGTTTTTTGTAATTTTTGATAACTTTTAGTAACTTTTGATAAATTTAAGTTGAGAAGTTATTACAGTAGAGCAAAAAAGTGATAAAAGTTAATAGTTTGTCAAATACTTAAAAATTAAAAGTTGATAGTTTTTGACTAAAAATTTCGTTATCAAATGCTCCGTATATTCAGCTCTTATCTTACATTATCACACATCTATTTTAGTATATTCACTTCTGTAACATTCAATTTAGAAGAGTATTGTTTTTAATAATCTAATATTTCATACCATAGAGCATAGTAGGTTTCATAATTGTCTAACAAAATTTTCTTTTTAGTTTGATAGGCATTAGCCGATTATATAAAACACCTTATATGCTTCTTCATTTTAACCATTCAATTCGAATTATGTGGATAATATCATTTTCAGTCCCTTTATCTATATGAATAAATGATCCAAGATATCAAAAATTATCATTCTTTGACACTTTTTGATCCTTAATTTCATCATGCATCCATTTGTAATTTTAATTTTATTAAATTTAGAATATATATATATATATATATATATATATTATTTTAATCCTACTTACTCAAAAATATTTGGACTATTCTTCCAAAACTCTAAGTTATGATTAATCTTAGACTTAACTTTATCTATCAATAAATACAATATTGTCCGTGAACAACATACACTAAATGATATCGTCTTGAAAATATTTTTTTTTGGGTAATTAAGTATAATTTGGATTGATGGGAGAAATAAAAAGTTTACATCATCTTGGGAGCATACCCCCGTATTATAAGTTCAACCGTCGATACAAGGTAGTTCCCGACTATTACAAAAGTCTATTTTCGCATTAGGCATATTGCAAAATGCCTCCTTCCAAAGTGCCTCCTTTTCTCAGTTGTTTAAGCTAGAGCATGCTTAAGCTTTGATTTTTCTTCCTTTGATTCTTAGAGATCTTGAACTCCCAATCATCGGCAACTTGATCATTAGGGGAATTGTTGTGAGGAGGACTTGGCTTTTGAGGCCTTGTTCTTTTGAGCAAGAGCATGCATCATCTTAGCCTTCTTCTTTTTTTTTTTTTTTGACTCTTGGACAGCTTGTACTCCCATTTACAAGCATCAAATTGATCTGCAATTGGATTAGAAAGATCTTCATAGGGGCTAGAATCAGTCTCCTGATTTGCAGCACTTGTATCAAGAGAATCCGCCACATCAAATGGCTGAGGGTGCAGCTTGTTGACTACCATTTGAGCTTCTATCTTCAGAGGATTATCAGCTAGATTTTCCCCCATTCCGCTGGCTTCTTCTGAGCTAAAGGTATGACTTCCCTGCACAACCGAATTGGGCATTTGCTGCTTTGCTTGGGCTTTTTCATCTTTTACCATACTCGGGCTGGATGTAAATGTCAGTTCTATATATTAATTGCATTTTATAATTATTAAAAAAAAAACTAATATTACACATGCAATGAAAACTTCCACAAAATAAAAGTACTCATTTTATTAATTCATATAAATTTAATTATGTGACATGGATTTTAAACTTGAATACAAAAGGTATGTGACACTTGAAGTTGTGGTTCTCACCCAGGACTTTGAACCATAGTCCTTGGTTGAAGCCGTATTTTTAAGCCTAAATTATTGATTAAGATTGTGTTTGGGATAATAATTTGTATATGAAAATAAAGAGCTGAAGAAAAAGGTATGAAACTATAAAAAAAAAAAAGAAAAAGTGTTAAAATTTATTTTATGTTTATAATTAGAAAATTTAGAAGAAAATAAGTGAGTTTTTGTCAACAAAAAATTTCTTAATTAATTAATTATAAAAAATAAACGCAAATAAATAACTCCATTTCACTCTCATTTTCTTTTCCCGCCACAAATTTTTACTCCAACACTATGGCATCGTTTGGGGGAACAAAAAATACAAAAAATAACCCTTTGTGTTTTAGGTGTTCGGTAAAATATTAACTTTTACTCTTTTTGTTGAGTTAATAGTTTGTCAAAATATCACTTTTGTTAAGTTGGCTGAGGATATAATAGTCATTTTATTTTAACCTAACTGAAAAGTTACCAAAATTTTTATCAAGTATTTAAAAGTTATTAAAAGTTACTAAAAATTTTTATTTGATTTATCAAATATAGAAAAATTACTAAAAGTTATTAAAAATTTCTATTTATTTTATAAAACGTATAAAAAGTTTTACCCGTCAACTTTTGTCAAAAAATTACCAAAAATGGCTAAATATTTCGTTTCCAAACAGAGCCATGTACTTATTTGCAATCTTAATAATTAAAAAAAAAAGAAAATAAAAAAAAGAAAAAAAAAAAACACTGAGATATAGCCTTTTTCAGTGGACCTTTTTAGATCCGTCTTTATGTGTTAGGCGTAACTGATTGAGTGATGAGCAAAGGTGGTGTTGCTTGAATCGGAAATTACATATTGGCATGTCACTTTCCCTAAAATTATTAGTGTCCCAATCCTTACAGGGAGAGATGCAAATGGGCATTAATGGCAATGTCTCATTTGCCCGCGTGGCCTTCTTGCCTAAGTTTGTTCATTTGGGGCGATAGATAACACGGGATTGAATTCCAGAGGGTCCACCAAATATTTAATATTAATTTATTGATCAACTAAAAGTGGGTACACAGATTATGAGATTCGAGCGTCCGAAGTTGATTTTGAAATACGGACTTTTAAATTTAAGTCCCATCTGTTGAATTATTGCGAAGTTAAATTTAAAAAATAGTAGCTTTTAAATTTAATGATTTGAAGGATAAATTAGTAAAGATATTAAGGATATGTTTGTTTGGAGGGTAATAGAGGGTTAATTTTATTGGGGTAGTTTTTACCCTTCATTACATCAATTTGAATGATCGTGGTAACAATTACTCTGGGTTAATAATTACACCCGTATGGGAGTAAATTTTTACTTTGGGAGGGACATGGGTAAGGGAGTAATGGAAAAATTTTATCATTTTCTCAGTACCCACGTAAAGTATTTCTTTACCCCGTATAATAACTTAAACAACGTTTTTCTATAAATAATTATAATAAATATTATAAAATAATAATTTATTTAATCAAACTAAAATTAATTAATTATTAAATTATTTTATCAAAATAATATTTAATAAATAATAGTTTATTATTACAATAATTTAATTTATTTTATTAAAATAATACTATTGAAATATTAATTTATGACTAAAATTATTTATTTTCTCGAATTAAAATTAATGTTTAATAAATAATAATGACTTATTAAATAATTTATTTTATTAAATGAAAATTATATCTCATAAATAATAATTTCCTAGATTATGTATTGTATTAATATAATTTATTAAAATCAATAATTTATTTAAATAAATTAAAACTACTTGTTTTATTAAATTATGTTATCAAAATAAAAATAATTTTTAACAAATAATAATTCACTATTAAAACTAAGTAATATTGAAATATTAATCAGTGATAAAATTATTTTTTAATTATCATTTTTATTTAAAAGTATATATTTTAATAATATATTTTTTATTAAAATTAATTATTAATAAAATAACAATAATTATGATGATTTATTTTATTATAATATTTTACTAAAATCAAATATTAACCCTTGGTCAATTTATCCCCATTCCAAATATAATTAACCTTTAGTCATTTAAAATTTTTTGCATTTCAAATACAATGTAATTATTACTAGATAATACTTACTTTCTTATTCCAAATATAACTACTACAAATTTGTTATTTCAGTAACCATTACTTAGATTCTACCCCTAAAATTTTCACCTTATATCAAACATGTCATAAGAATTCAAAAGGTAAGTAGTTTTTTAGGAATCTCTAAAATTTAGGAGTTGTTTGGTAATGCTAACGCTGTCATTTTTCTATTTTTATTATTTGTTTATATTTTCTATTTTTTTTGTTTTCTATTATTTATCTAAATAAAAAATGAAACTACATTACATTTCTAAAAAATCTCACCCTAATATGTTAAATAACATATTATTCAAAGCACACATTTACTGTAATGCATCAAAATATGAGTATTGCAAAACAAAACTTTAGTCTCATTCCCCACTCTAAGTGTATCACATCCACTACGTTTTCTATTTGTTATATATAATACAAATTTATTGCAATTGATCAAATTACATATAATGAACTTTCAATACCCCGTGTATTTGGGATGAAATCACTTATACCACATGTATTTTGTTATTATGCACTTATATATCCTATACTAATAACTAAAGTGTAAAGTTAGACAGAACTGTTAAAATTAACGGTGCATGAGGTATATGTGCATAAAAACTACAAGTGATGAATATCCAACCAAAAAAAAAAAAAAAAAAAAAAAAAAAGAGAGAAAAGGAAAAACAGACAAAAATATCCTTTGCTCTCACTTTCCAAGCCTCTGTTGTCGTCATGGCCTGCAGCTTCGATTCTCTTAGACAAGAACTCCCCTCTTGTCAGCTACTTTCCCTCTAATTTTGATTCTCTCATGAACCAACCCACCGGTAAAAAAGAACCACCATAACCCAAGGTTAGAGTTTTTAGGTATAATAGTTACATATACAAATGTACATTTATAAAAGAAACTTCAATTTCTCAAAAAATTTGGACTGGATCTGATTAAATTTTCACCAAAGTCTCATTTTTTTATTTGTGTCTATCTAATTCTCTCATTTTTATTTTTACTATTTTTTTATCAATGGGTTTCAAGAGTAGGAGGTTGAAGAAATATAAGTTGGGGGTTTTTCAGTCAATAAAGTTTCTCATTTGTTTAATTCTTCAATCTAATTCTGATTTATGTTAAATATATACTAGTATTTATCTGTGTCCAAAGGCATAGAAACAAATAAAGTTGTAAGACCAAAATTAAAATTAAAAAAAAAATCATGAACCAATAAGACCAAAATTAAAATAAAAAACTGTAAATTAGTAAGACCAAACAAACTTGTAAAACAAAAATAATTAATTGAAAGAAATTACGGATTGTACATATCTTTATGACCTCAACATATCTAAAAAAAAAAAAACACAAAAGAACACATCAATCGATTAAATAGGTTAAGACACAATTTAACCAACCTATTCTATAGTTTAAGATGTATTGTTAAGAAGGTATTAATATACCAAAGAACAATCAGATAACTTAATTTTTGTTGGATTAAAATTGTTTTAAGATTTTAAGCTTTTGTGTTCCTAATAAATTTGAGGAAAACTATACTTTTGTACATGTCATGTAGTGTTGAAGATACAGTTTAGAGTCTTAGTTAGCAAGCATGCAAAAATTGAAAAGCATTCTTTGCAAATTTTTGGGACAAAACCATAAAATATGCACCTAAACATGGCCTAATTCTTGTAAGAGAATTAAAGTGATTCGTTGCATCTCTAATTTGTGAAAATTTTGTAACATAAACAACAAAAACGATTGCAATGGTTAGAATATAAAAAACTAACTGAATATTAAAATCTTGAAATTTAGAAGACATAAATATCCGTGCCACTTATTAAACTTCTAAAAGGAAAAAAAAAATAGCACTTGAGAAGGTTTTGCCAAAATGGAATTTGCAACACATCTGCAAATTATAAAGTCAAAACTCCAAAATGCAGAAATTTAATTTTTACTCACTCATCCCACCAGATATGACCAAAAAATGACTCCTTATGCTAGTATAGCATTAATTTGAAAGTCATAGATTAAGACAGATTTTGTTAGAGAGGAACTCAGTTTCTTTATATCAACTTTTGCTCATAAAATCTCAAGTTTTATTGGGTTCCATTGTAAAAGACATTAGCCGATGGCCATGATTAAATCAGAGCAAACTTTCAGTTAATCAGTAAAAATCTCATGTTACCAGCCAAAAATAAATAAATCAACTATTGAGAAATAAATAATCAAATATTTGGGGAAAAACTCTAGAAATCAACAACACACGCATATAAATTAATATAAACAAAAAAACCCCAACACTTCAAACTTAGAACTTCACAACTTTATTTTAAATTATAACTACCAAAACACTCGCCACTTCTATATCAATGCCACTGAAAATATATAGTTTATGTCAATGCTACCGAAAATATATAGTTTACGTCAATGTTACTGAAAATATATAGTTTACTCACGGTGAAGTGTATGGCTAGAAATGCCAATTTCAAATATTTTCTCTTATATTAGACCAGATACCAAAAACTAATGATTTCACCTCATAACCATAGAGCAGACTTATTTAACAAAATAATGATTTCACCTCTCAAAAACTAATAATTTCACCTCTCATAACCAAAAACTTTATGAGAAAAGTTTTCTTTTACGTAAGAAATTTTTAAAGGCATTTGGAAAAACTTTGGACAGTTTCCATATCCTATAACCAATCTTGAATTTTTTCCCCCGACATTAAAGTTTCAAAAACTCCTTTTCCCAAACTACAATTCTCATGAAATATATAACAAACCTATCAAAAAAAAAAAATCACAGAAAAATAAGTTGTTCAACCTAAATTATCCAAACTACAGCAAGAAAGAAAGAAAAAAAAAATTTAAATCCACCAATAAAGCCAAAAAATTTAAGCAATCTTAAATTTTTCATATAAGCAATCTTGAATGTTTCCCCTAACATTGAGGTCTCAATAATTCCTTTTCCCAAACTCTAGGTCTCACGAAATATATACTAAACCCATAAAAAAAAAAACTCGTAGAAAAATAAGCTTAATCCAAATTATAGCAAGAAAAACAAAAATAAAAAAAGAGAGGAAAAAAACAAAGCAAACAAACATCGTGCTGCATTGTTTTTTCCCAACATTGAGGTTTTAATAGTTCATTTCCCTAAACTGTAGTTTTCACAAAATGTATATTAAACTCATCAAAAAAACTCGTAAAAAAATAAGTTGTTCAACCCAAATTATAGTTAGAAAGAAATATAGAAAAATATGAAAAAAATAGAGCAAACAAACAACGGATAGCAAACAAACATATTGCCGCATTTTTTTTATTTCCCTATTCAACTAAAAAATCCAAACAAAGGGCCAAACAGAAGGCAAAAGCCACACAGTGATCTTCGACCATCCTTTCTAAGTGATTTACATATTCTTACCAAAAACTCACAAAATCCTAGACACAGAAAAATTTAACCCAGAATAAGATACATAGCTTACAAAATCGTGAGTCACGATTTTCTTAATTTGCCGGACAAAAAGAAGTTGCAAGAAGAAGACCAAAAGTGAGAACAAAATGATTCGAACAAGCTATAAATGATACAAGCCTAAAACCAGGAAAAAAAATTCCCAAAAAAGTACCCGAGAAAATGACAGAAGTTCTTCGAAATGACATTACTGTTGACTCTGACTCCAAATCCTCCGCGACTTCGGCTCTTCAAGGTACTCTGGGCTGCTGGTTCTTTACTTGGACAGAGGGGTTGCTGGTTCTTTGCAACTGCTTGGGCTGCTGGATCATTTTGAACTGCTGGCAGTGGGTTGACATATTTTGGGAGTATACTGAGGAACCAAAGGCACTCAACCATTGATTAAAATAAAATATAATCTCAGCCATTGATTTGGGTATATTTTTTGAAATCCTTGAGTTGTATTGTTATATATATCTTACATTTTGCACAAATTTTGTGTATTTTCCACATTTTGAATTACAAAAGAGGATTGCATATTCTGTAATATTTTTTTGTTTAGTTGTTGAAAGATTAGAGACGAAGAGTAGATTAATTTGTTTGTTTGCACTTATTTTATCGATGGGCATTTATTTATTTGTTTAAAACTTTTAGTAATGGCGAAAGCTGTATTGAGAGAGAAACATGGAAGAACAGAGCAGAGAGAAGAGAGTAACGAAGAAAAAGAAGATAATTATGTCTTTTTATCATTTAACATAACATCGTCTACTATTGCACTTTACTATAAGTACAGAGGATATTAATGCATAATAACAGGGTACAAGAAGTGTAAGTAATTTTTACCCTAGATACATAAGATACAAAGGTAATTACCCCTATTTGAAATATGAAGATCAAAGAATCGAATGGTGCACCTATTCATCGTCCACAGTTTCCTTCCTGGAGTGGTAAATTTGATGGGATAAACTACATGGATGTGTTCATCATATGAGCTTACAACATTGATTATATATTTAACTTGCCCCTCATCATACGACATCACATGGCGTATTATTCGAAGTGGAGCAAAACTGCACTACCATATTGGATGTTTTTGATGGAAGTGCTAAAAGCCATTTGGTGAATTTGAAGGGAGAAACCTATGTATCGATGAAATCGACAAGTGTGTTTGATGCCAAAACTATTAGGAGGATGAGATATGATGTTACTTTTGATTAATGGACATAATGGAGGATTGATCTAGGAGTCCTTTGTGAGATCCCAGCTCGCAATCATAAGGGTGAGCTTCTAGCCTTAAGATGAGGAAGCATCTGCGGAGCAATCAAGACGTGTGGAGCCATTAGTGATTAGTGGGGGAGGGGGTGGGAAATGAACTCGAGGACATTATGCTCGCAGAGTTGAGGGAGATATGTTCAAGTTTCGAGAATTGGAAGGATGAAACTAAATTTGAGTTGGGGGGTGATAAGAACAAGCTATGAGAACAAGTTCGATGAAATTAATGCAACTTTACAGAGTATAAATGGCAAGCTCACATAACAAATGAAGTGATAAAGGATATTGAGGAGGACTTAATGAAACTTACAAGGTAGGAAGATAATATTATCGAGGCAGCTGGTGAGCAATTTGTAGATTTTACAATCACAATGCTAGCAAGTAAATCACAATGTTAGCAAGTAAGGAAGTAATTTTGGCCGAAGCAAATCGGATAGAGCAAATGATTTCACAACGTAAGGGAATTTTTTTTTTTAGGTTATACAGTTAAAACATAAGATATTTTTTCAAATACTGTTCAAAACAAAGTATTTGTGAAAATATTGCTAATGTAACTGCGATATGATAACGCGGTTTCAAATTTGATATGATAACGCGGTTTCATATTTGATAAATTAATTGAAAACGTAGAATGACTGCATTTTTTGTCCAATCAATTCAGTAACCCACACTCTCCACCCAACCCTTTCACACCTATTTTCTCATGCCATACAAACCTATTCAAACCTCCCTTATCTCTCTCTCTCTCTCTCTCTCTCTCTAAAATATTTAATATATATACACACATATATAATTTTGCATATTAATAACTTGTACTAATAATAGTGAAATTTTAATATTAAGTTATTTAATATAAATTATTAATATCAAAACCATATATATGTGAGTTATATATATATTAAATATTTTTTAATTTTTTTAATAATAGTTACAATTTTGATAATTGTATTTTATGCTACAATTTTTTTAAATTAAACTCGTATTAATAACTTGCATTAAATAATTTAATATTAAAATTTTAATATTCAAAATTATTGAAATTTCAATATTAAATTATTTAATACAAATTATTAATATAAGTTCAATTTTTTTAATTGTAGTTGAAAAACTATTTGATTTATATATATATATATATATATATATATATGCATATAATACACATATATATGGTTTTGTATATTAATAATTTGCATTAAATTATTAATAGAGAGAGAAGGGGGGTTGGATAGGTGTGTAGGAGGTGTGAGGAATTTGCGTGCAGCAGTGGGATGGAGGTGACTCGACAGAAAACGCAAAATGACTTTGCGTTTTCAATTGGCTGTAAATAATATAAAATCACATTATCATTTTGTGGTTTTATTAGCAGTATTTTACAAATATTTTTTTTGAACAGTATTTGAACAAATATTTTGTTTTTTAACCGTATAACCCAAAAAAAAAAAAAAAAAAAAAAAAAAAAAAAAAAAAAGACAGTGGAAAAACACATGGCGGTTACCTTGAACTTGATTATCCAATGGTGGGTAAAGAATGGCAAAATTATGTTGCCGACATTCATATAGCAACGAAAAGAGAGGTATTTAGAGATAAAATAAGAGAAAAGGAAAAGGAAAGAAGTGAATCGTGGGCAATCAATCGTGAAAGTCACTCATGAAGTACATGAAGGCATGCCCCCCCAAGGACGAAAATGATAGAGAGAGAAGCTTCGGGTGAGAACTTGGCTGTCACTTGCCCTGCTCAGAAATCTTTTCTTAACGGCATTGTTTTTCTACTTGTTCATTGCACGTATAGCGGCGGCTTTCAATTCGCATTTGAGGTTGTTAGGTTTTTCATGATTAAGTATGATTTTACATCACACATTGAGAAGTGTTGAAAGGCAACTGATGCGTGAAAGATAATTTTTGGCCAGACAAGGGTCGACTCTTCCAAACTGTGAATCGACCCCTTCGTCCATTGCCAAGGACCTGGAGGCATCGTGGTGTCCAAAGTGACTTATTAACTATGGTGAGATTATAATCAAATATCAAGGGCAAAGATGTTAACCAAAAACAGTTAAAAGTTAATTACAAGAAAGCAAACTTTTTTGCCGTAGCTAGTGGATAATTTTTTTTTTTTTTTTTTTTAAATTTCCCTTCCCAAATTAAGCGCCACAATTGATTGTAGATAAGCTGACCAAAGAAACACATGGCCAGAAATGAAAGAGTTGTTAGGAATTTAATAAAGCAAAAAACAATCAACTTCGAATAATAATGCTATGACACCAGATTTTTTCATTTCTAAAAAACATATAAATAGCATAAAACATCGTAATTGTAAAACAAACGCTTTCATCCTTAAAAACAACGCAACCCGAGGATAAAATTTTCCATAAAGATAAGGACCACAAGGTCCGTCCAACCTTAATAGAAAAGAGAACCAACCAAATATCTACTAAATCCCAAATCAACATAGCAGGCATAGACAAATCGCGCACCACTTTCATGCTTCAGTCCACAATGCACGTCCTTATTTAACAAATTTTGAGTGACCATTATCAATCACAATAAGCTCTCTCTCTCTCTCTCTCTCCCTCCCCCCCCCCCCCCCCCAAAAAGCATACAAGTTCAACAATAGTGAATCTCCATGTAGCCAAAAGTTGAATATAGGAATCCACAATGCACGTCCTTGTTTTAACAATTTTTGAGTGACCATTATCAATCACAGTAAGCGCGCTCTCTCTCTCTCCCCCCTCTTTTTCCCCGTAGCATACAAGTTCAACGATGGTGAAGCTCCTATTTCAATTAAAAAAAAAAACAATAGTGAATCTCCACATAGCCTAAAGTTGAATAAAGGATATATATATATATATGTTAATATTAATACTAAAGACACTGAAACTAATTCCCTGAAGCTCCTTACCCTATACTACCAGAATTAGGAACCGACTAAATTATGAGCCAAGTAACATCGAAAGTGTTTAACAGATAACTTCTACTTTAATTGATAAGAGATTTTCTTGCTAAAATGTCCCATATGGACTTGGATAAAAGATATTGAATAAATGATTTTAATGTCATGAAAAATAAAAGAAAATTAGAACAACTCAACCAACACCAACAAACTTAAGTGCCTGAGAGTCACCATTTCACAAAGTCATGACAATAAGCCCTTATGTTGAGTGCTTATTATGCTTATTGCCCTTATTAGAGGGAAGTCAATCTTCCCTTCAGCCAAGCATCAGCCTGATCATCTGAAAAGAATGCACGGAGATGGGGGAAGAGCAATAGCAAGAGACACTTGGAGCATAACTATATATATCCGTCACAAGCAGCAGTAGCATCAAGAAAAAATAACATAGCTACAATGTTCACCCATTACCAAACATGAGGATTATTGAAGAGACCTGACCTCACCTGTTGATTACTCAGCTTTCAAAAAATTTTCCAAAAAACAAAATCTTGAATGTAGTATATCAGTGAATTAAATCACTTTAACACTGACAGCGAGTTTACAAATTTCAATCTCCTCAACACTTATTCACTAGTGGTTATTCTCATGGATAGTAACCAGTGAATGTAAATCCCCTACCCACAATCTCACCAGCGCAAAACCATGCAAAGCACTCCAGACCAAACAAAGCAGCAATGCCGGCATCCTCTACCTTCAGCTCTTGCCTGTTCTTCCACATGTGCTTGACAGCATCAAGTTCCCTCCAGAATGACTCATAACGACCAGGGATACTGCACGGAATAATCAAGTGAGATATGTAAATAAATAAACACATGAATACATAAGAAATGTCAAACCAGTCATACTACTGGAATGAATTTAATGAAAAAAATATACTCTTCTTTCAGTGGTGCAATGAGTATGATGTCTCAGCGAGCAAGATAAAACAATTTTTGTACAAAACCAGTCTAGTAACTAGTGCAAAAAAAATTTGTGAACCAGTGAAAATTTTCTTGCTCTGGGCAAGTTACAGCTCACAGATATAGAAGATTTTCTACCACAATTCATATCTATAACTATCTTATCACATTCTAGCTTGTATTACATTCTGGAATCAGGGCCAAGCAGCATAATGCATATCGCCCAAGGCTTCACTCTTCCCCCTGAACAAGTTAGACCCTGTATAAACGATCTAGGCCCGCATTTGGATGTTGCCCGGGGTTGGTAAGGCAAAATGGGGTCACCCTTTCCTATCAAGTGCTACACCTTGGGCCATCAGCATCATATGTTCAATCGCTTCTCTTTCTGCATGCCAAACATTTAACAAAAAATCTCAACCTTTCCTGCCTGTCCTTGCTGATTCTGTCATTCACAAAGATTCCCATTTTGAAGGGTCTCTGCTTCATAGCAGGGGTAGACCAGTTGCAGATGTAAGTTCATGCATCATTTGCATAAAGTGACTGCCTTCAGACTTGTGAAGACTGTCAATATGTCAACCAGCTCACTATAATTTGTTTTCATTCACTAGATTAATGGTAACATGAGGAAATGACCTAGTAAATAATAATCATGAAATTCTAAAATAGCTCAGAAATGAAAATTCAAGGTTAAATGAATTAACAACTAATTATATACCATAAGTATTGCTAGTTCCCTAACGTTGCCACTTCACCTTAAAATGCTTGCACAACCAAACGAGTGCTTCAAGAACTAGATAAAAACTGCTTGCCAAAAAACAAATGTTTGCATATATATGGCAAAACCTAACTGAAAATATATTACCAAACCATTTGATAAATCAGGTACCTAAATGTATATAAAAAGAAATTGGCATTTAAACACCTTGACAGCACAACTAAAGTACAGAGGAATAACCTAGCAAGTCGTGTGTAAAACAATTGCTTGGACAACAAGTTGCATTTCTCCACAGTGGCTGGCTCCTGAATGTACTGCTTGTTCTCCTCCAACAGCTGCTTGTAGTATGCAGTTCCATGTTTTGCCACAAATTGTGAAATTTGAGATGCCCTTGATTGCAGCTGATGCAACTTCGACGCCATCAATGCCCAAAATTACAACTGAACATGGAAATCACCAAATCAATGTGTCAAATAATTAGTGCAATAATTCATATATTAATCTAACAAAACAAACAAAAGATTTACAAATCACAACCCATTTCCAGCAACATATAATAGTAATGGGAAACAAGGAAAATGAGTTCAGCTCTTCTGAATCCAAGTGTTAACCTACAGAAAGAGGCAGAAACAGACAAAACAACAGTACCACACGCACACATGCCCAATCAAGGTTTATTTCACATACTTCATGCATATCAACCGGAACCTAATTCTTGTAATTTTAGAGCAACGGTAAAGCTAATATTCTTCATAGATACATTTAAAATTACTTCAAAAATCCCAATTAAAAACATCATACCCAAATATGTTACAATTAGGATTGCCATATGAACTCATACCCTGATTCACAATTCACATCCAGAAGGCAACACATTTCCATCAATTAAGCAGTAAACAACTTCCTACAAGCTTCATTCTATAGCCCCTCCTACTGGTTTGGCTAAACCTAAAAATCATATTGTTCATAAACTGAAAAGAGAAAAATACACAAACTCAGATCAAACAAACTCATGTATATGCATATGAATATGCACATATAGATAGATATAGCTTCTGCAATGAACAGGACACAACACAGATTCCCCGGTTCCAACCCAGGTCCAGAAGGCACCGCATTTCCATCAATTAAGCATTAAATGACTTAATTCAGGCTTTATACCTCCAGCTATTTTGGCTAAAACTCAATAAAATTCTAAAATTATCAATGACTAATAAACTGAAAAGAATAAAAAATTACAAGGATCAACAATGTATACAAAATAAACAATCAAACACACATATACCCACATATGTATATGCATATGTAGACATATACAGAGACAAATAGGAAATGGGCTACTGCAATGAACAGTTCACAACCCACATCCAGAAGGCACCACATTTCCATCAAGTAAGCAGTAAACAACTTGATAAAGGCTTTATTCAAAAGGTCCTCCAACTATTTTGGCTAAACTTCCCACCAAAAAAAAAAAAAAAAAAAAAAACTGACAAGAGTTAAGAATTACAAGCATCAACAACATGACAAAGATAAACACACAGCCCGATCAAACAAACAAACACACGCATGTGCATGTATGCATAATTGCGATAGATAGATATGAAGAGTGAAATAGAAAGAGGGCTTCTTCAATTGAACTGGAGAAAACACAGATTGAATGGCTGTAGAAAAAACTCGAGATCTAATAAACAGTGTTTGGGAAACCCTATTCAATATATACAACTGCAAAACACAATGAATACGGTTCGAATCAGAGCGAATGGAATCTCAGTCTACCTTCTACACTTGCGGAAGAAGCTGCTGATTGATGAAAGCAGGGACGATGAGAATTTTCCTATAGCTTTGCTTCTCTCGCCGCTTGGCTTTTGATTGTGACTCCGCTGTGAGCTGTGAGTTCTGAGAATATCGGGAGCGAGAAGGAGGGTTTTTTGGTCGAGGGTAATATTGGCATTTGATGTTATATTTGCGGCGTTGTTGTTGGTTTTGCTGCTTTTCTTTTTTCTTTTTCATAAATTTTTATTAAAATTAAAATTTTTTATTTAGTATTTTTTAAGCATATTTAGAGGGTGTTTGGAAGTAAAAAAAAAACTTAAGTTTTGGTAGTTTTTTGGTATTTTTTTTGCACTTTTTTGTGTGTTTGGTTGAATCAAGTGAAATTTTTAGTATTTTTTTAGTAACTTTTGGGTGTTTGGTAAATTTTTTACTGTAGTAAAGCAAAAAAGTTACAACTTTTGGGTGTTTTGTATGTTTTTTACTGTAGCAAATCAAAAAAAATATAATGATGGAGCGGTACTTTTTATTGTAACAAATCAAAAAAGTGGCAAAATTTGTAATTTTGCCAAACATACAAAAATCAACTTTTGATATTTTTTTGCTAATTTTTGGATTGCCAAACACCCCCTTATATACATTTTAAAAACTAAGTTACAAAATAATTACTATAAATAGAAAAATTCACATGCAAGAAAAAAAAATTTCACATTTCGAATAAATCAACTTTTTCTTTTGAACTTTTTTTTTGGGTAACTTTTCTAAATGTTAATAACATTCCTAAAAATTAGAATTACATACAAAACATGTGTTCATGAACTCGTTCATGCATATTCGTTCGATAAAGTAAATAGACAAATTTAAGTATAATTTTTTAAATTCAAAGAATAAACAAACCAAACACAAGTAAGGGCACGTTTGGTTCTATAAAATTCATATACAATCTTATTTATAATTCTTAACATAATCTCTCACTACTGGCTAACACAAAAACAAATTCAAATTAATAATAAGAAATATGACATTTTGTCGTTTCTTGATTTGATCTTAATTTTTTGAAAACTGTTTCCCGATAGTTAAGGTGGCATTTCGTTTTTATTTTTGTTTTTTGTTTTTATTTTTTATTTTCTATTTTATGTGTTTTACATTTTGAGAATTTTAAAACATGAAAAACAGATAGGGCATTTGGTTTGACGCTTTTTATTTTTTGCGTTTTGAAATTTTCCTTGATGTTGGTTAAAAACGCTTAAAATAACTTTTTATCATTTTACTTTCTATTTTCTAAAATGGATTTTGAAAATACAAATGACCAAATGCGTTTTAAGTTGTATTCTTTATTTTCAAAAATGTAAAATGAAAAATAGGCTCAAAACTAGTATACCAAATGACACCTAAGACTCCTAAATCTTCTATTCTTTCTCCTATCAGGGTTTTCTTAGATTTTTCTGATATCTAGAGTAGAGTTGTGTGGGCAATTGTGCAAACTAACCCTTTATATAGGTAAGAGCATGGACCTAAGTGTAAATGAATTTAAGTTGGCTAATTAAGAAATTACTCATAATGATCTTATAATTATAGATAAACCCCCTAATAATTATATCTCAATCCATTAAAAGGGTATAACTACACTTGTCATGTCTTGGATCTTGTAACCCGAGGGATAAATGAATAACATACCTATCATATGCTAACTAACCATCCCTTAATCAGAGTAATATAACACCTTGGAGCAACATCCAGACAAGTTAATAACATAACATAATTTAAACTAAATCTCGGCTATTACTAGGCTATAATGCTCCAACATATCCTATAACCATAATACACAAACAGAAGCCTTATGCCTTTTACAACTTAATCAAACAAATCTCTAAATTAAAGTAATATTACAATCCCAAATATAATTTTAACTTAAAAAAATGGAAATGCAATGTCCGCAACAACTTATGCACTTCTAATCCACCAAATGCCCACCTAGTCCTTAGAATTTGTTCCTACAACAAAGTCTATAGAAACTAGCAAAATTCAACATAATCAAATAAGTAAATGACATCTCTCCATACCACCATATTACAACCATCATTGTAAGTCTCAACATTTAATCAATTTATTTTCTTTCTTAGCATTACTACCAATGCTTTATCATCACATTTTCATTTTCATTTAAATCCACAGGGTGGGTCCATTATACATCGTCGTTAAAGGCCACGATTAGCCACAATATGCGTCATCGTTTAGGATCACGATTAGCCATAATACACGCCATCGTTTAGGGTTACGATTAGCCACAATACATGTCATCATTTAGGGTCACGATTAGCCATAATTGATTGCATGCAATCATTACTATTTTTAGTCTCATTTCACACTTTCTTTGTGAACATTTTGTCAAGTAACATGCACTTTTATCTTATTTTGATTACTTTTATATTCTAGTGTGATTTGTAGGTTAATGGAGATATGTAACTCAAGGAAGTCAAGGTGGGAGCCTAAAGTTGCAATTCTGGAGGAAACTAGCCATCCTTGGGCGCACGTGTGGTTGGACGCACAAGAGGTTGGGCGCCCAACTGAGTGAGACCATGGGCGCCCGCCGAGACTGATTCTCAGAGAAGTTGACTTACCAAGTGCCATGGGCGCACAGGTGATTGGGCGCACAAGAGTGTGGGCGCCCAACTGAGTGAGACCATGGGTGCCCACAGAGGCTGGTTTCTAAAGGAGTGCTTAGGAGCATGCTTGGGCACACGAGGGCTTGGGCGCCCAATTGTGCACACCTTGAGCTCCTATCGAGGGATGATTTCCAACAAACTTTTGGGACCATGTTTGAATTGTACAATTACCTTTTTACCTCTGAGTTATGTAATATTATAAATAGGTTAAATTCTTACGTACTAGGGTTCCGAACCCTACGCAACCTTTATGTTTTGTTTGAGAGAGTTGTTTGAAGGTTTTACACTACTTCAGCACCTAGGTTTAGTTGTTTTTCCTTTAGTTTTGGATTACAGAGGCTTCGTTTCATCTTCGTACTAAGATTTTCTTGTGTAAGTTCAATTTCTATTAAGTTTAATTGAAGTTCATTACGTTCTTATTATTCATATTCGTCATTTACGCTTTTGCAATCACTTTGTAATACTTCTTCTTCGCTTGTTTGTGTTTGATTTGGTTTCAAAAGTGTTTAAAACTATGTCAATATATTTCGTTTTCATGTTTTGTTGCACAATGAAAATGATTTTCTTTTCGAAAGGCTTTGTTCATGCTTTCGCAATGCTAGGCTAGGGTTTTTCTTAGTTTTAACCTAAGAATGTAATCGAATCAAAGGAGTTGAATTCGGATAGTTCGAACTGAAATTTGTTTATCATTTTTTGAATAAAAACGTAAGGATCGTAATCCTAGATTAATTTTTGAAAACGAATCACCCATGATAAAGTTGAACTTCAGTTACAATCGTGTAAATCGAATGTCAATTCCATGTCCCGGTGATTTTGAACTTGATTTCAAAACCCTAGATTAGCGATCTCCTTACGAAAAAGGGTTTTCGACTGTTAAATCTTTCGACCTAATATTACAGGTATAAGAATTAGGTTGTGTTAACTACATATCCGAATTTAGCCATTCGAGGACATTACAGGATTAGGTTAAGGCCAAGTGTTTCCATTCACATAGTTTGTTTAAGTTCAATTTACGTAGTTTGTTAAAGTTTGCATCTTTGTGTTTTTGTTTTTCGTTTAATTTTTGTTTTCAATTTTCAAATCATCATTTCAATTCCCTATTCAAAAACTCCAAAAAGATTTTCATCTTTTCTTTTTAAAATTTTTGCAAGCATTTTCAAAATCAAGTTTTCCAACATTTAATCACACCCTTACTCCCTGTTGAAGATGACCTAGGACTCACCTAGACTAAACTCAACCGACCTCTTATACTTGAGAGTAAGCCACTACCAAATTAGAGAGTGGTCAATAATACACGTCGTCATTAAGGGTCACGATTGGCCACAATATACGTCATATTGTAAGCTACTAACCTATTAGCATGAACACTAATCCCTGCGCAGGTTTTGAGCTTTTCAACCCTAGAGTAATCTTTGTACCCTTCTTATTTTCGATACCCTTCATCCCTGTGTCATGACATCAATTACATTATCTTTTTATCTCTTTCGATTATCATCCTCAATCATTTTATCCATAACATATCATCATAATCCACAATTAATACATATTGTCTTATCATTTCTCTTCACTTTCATTATTAATTTCAACATTAACTCAATATTTTTCAAATCCAATTATCATATCATTTTCATCATAATTAAGTTATTCTCATCATGATCAAATAATCAATATCATTCAATATAAACAACCAATCATATTCTAGTACTCGTAATCAATCAATAATAATAAAATCGTTCATAAAGTAATAAATATTAAATCATATATCTCTTCAATAATTCATTATCTTTCATCTCATCTATTAAATATCTTCCATCCAAACATTTCCACCACTAGTATCTCATTTAATCATTTTATTGTAAACACCCGATTATAATCCATTTATTATAATTAATCAATGCTAATTTCTTTTCATTTATAATATCTAATCACCATGTCATGTATTAAAAAAAAAAGAAATTTGTAGATTCTACCCTATTGTAGATTCTAAATGAGTGAGCCATATAGAAATAGTACCTAAGAAAGATAAGGTGACAATAATTAACAATGAGAACAATGAACTGGTGCCAACCCGTATTCAAACTAGATGGAGGGTGTGTATTGATTATATAAAACTCAATACTGTCATAAGAAAAGACATTTTCCTTTGCCTTTCCTAGATCAAGTTCTTGAAAGAGTTGCTGGACATGCATAATATTGCTTTCTAGATAGCTATTGAGGTATAATCAAATAGAGGTTGCGTTGGAGGAACAAACTAAAATGACTTTTACTTATCCCTTCAGCACCTTTGCCTATAAGAGAATGCCTTTTGACCTATGCAATGGGCTAGCTACTTTTAAAGTCGTATGATAAGCGCCTTTAGTGAAATGGTTGAAGACATCATAGAAGTGTTCGTGGATGATTTTTCAGTATACAGTGATTCTTATGAAGGGTGTCTAGAGAACTTGGCACGAGTGCTTACAAGGTGTGAAGAGCAGAACCTTGTGCTAAACTGAAAAAAGTGTCATTTTATGATGGCACGAGGTATTGTTCTAGGGCACATAGTATCAAAATTAGGCATTCAAGTTGATCAAGCGAAAGTTGAGCTAATTCAAAAACTTCCTACCCCGCATAGTGTCAAGGATATTCATTCATTCTTGGAGCACATCGGTTTCTACTGATGTTTCATCTAATCCTTTAACTCTATTTCAAAACCCCTGTGCCACCTACTAACATAAGATGTACCATTTGAGTGAACACCACAATTTCAGGAAGCATTTGATAAGCTAAAAGACTGCTTAACTACAACACCTTTTTTACAATTACTAGATTGGTCACTCCTATTAATGTGTGATGCTAGTGACCACGCAATTAGTGCCGTGTTAGGCCAAAGGAAAGACAAAAAGGTATACATGATTTACTATGCCAGTAAAACATTGATAGGTGCCCAGTGAAATTACTCAAAAATTGAAAAGGAACTTTTAGACATCGTTTTTGCACTTATTTGATAGGGTCAATAGTCATTATATACACTAATCATTCTGCTCTAAAGTACTTGTTGTCCAAACTAGAGGCCAAACCATGACTAATTCGTTGGATTTTACTTCTATAAGAGTTTAATCTCAAAATTAAGAATAAGAAAGGTGTGGAGGGTGTTGCTGTAGATAACTTATCTTGGCTGCCAAAGAAAGCTTATATCAAAGATGAAACTCAAATCAATGATAGCTTCTCAAATGAACAGTTATTCAATGAAATCGTAATTATGTCGGCCACACCTTTGTGGTATGCTGATATTGTCAATTACCTGGTAACTGGACAAATTCTCACAAAATGGAACTCAACAAATCAAAAGAAATTCTTAAGAAATGTTTGAGCGTTTTTCTAGGATAATCCATACTTTTTTCAAGTATTGCCCTAACCAAGTAGTAATACGTTACATCCCTGATTGGGAAGTGCTTGCTATGGTACAGTTCTACTACAATCATGCTTGTAGTGGCCACTTCTCTACATCAAAGACGTCTGCTAAGATTCTACAGTGTGGCTTTTACTAGGGTCCACTTTGTTTAAAGATGTGCAGAACTTTTGTACTGCTTGTGATAGATATCAGAGGTTGGGAAGTTTAACTTGTTGTAACATGATGCCGTTGTCTGCTATTTTGGTACTTGAGGTCTTTGATTGCTGGGGCATCGATTTTGTGGGACATTTTCCTATCTCTTTTAGATATGAGTACATCCTTGTGGGTGTTGACCCTTTGTCCAAATGGGTTGAAACAATTGTGACATGAACAAATGATCATAAAGTAGTGCTTAAATTTCTACATGTAAACATCTTCTCTTGCTTTGGAGTACGTCGCACCATTATTAATAATAGTGGTAAACATTTCTGTAATAGACCAGTAGGAATGCATTTGCATAAATATAGAGTTGTTCATAAAGTAGACACACTGTATCACCCCTAAACAAGTGGATAGACTGAGCTTGCTAACAAAGTGGTTAAGTAAATCCTAGAAAAGATGATTCATCTAAATTGTAAAGATTGGTCACTGTGCTTGGTTGACTCTCTTAGAGGCTTATTGTACTACATACAAAATGTCGTTAGGGATGTCACTAGACCAACTTGTTTACAGAAAGCCATGCCATCTATCCATTGAACTGGAATATAAGGCATGTTGGGCCATCAAATAGTTTAATGCCAGTATTGATGAGGCAAGACTCCAACGTAAATTATAATTTGCAGAAATGAATGAACTAATAAATGATGCATTCGAGAATGCAAGGATATCCAAAGAAAGAATGAAGAAACTCCATGATAAACACATAGCAAGAAAAGTGTTTTATAAAGGATAAAAAGTGCTACTTTATAGGACACAGTTTTATCTATTCTCAGGAAAACTTTAGTTTAAGTAGATTGGGTGTTCATTGTTCGCAATGTATCTGAGCATGAAGCTATAGAAATTGAAAATCTGAAAAATAAAAATTGCTTCAAAGTGAACGGACGTCGCTTGAAGCCACATTTGGATAATTTTGTTAGCTCAGTCGAATCATGGGATCTCTAAGATCCCCCACTGTGCGAGTGATCTCTAAAATCTCTTAAACTGTTATTTATACCTTATTTAGTTCCTTGCAAAAATTCAAAAATTTTTGTTTTAGTGTTAGGATCAAGTCCATGTCTTAAGCCCTTGCTAGAGAAACAAAAAGGAAGCGAAAAAGCTAGAAAACTTCCTAGCGTCCAGATATTGTCCGAATGCTAAAGGATGGTACCCAAAGCTAAATTCTTCTCTTTCTGATGTCCAGATGCGAGCTTACCATCTGGACACGGCGGACCAGTTGAACGGGGTTTTAACCCCTTTGCCTACTCTAATTTCATTCCTACTCTCTCTCTTACCCTCTCTTCTTCCGTGGTCTTTTCTCTCTCTCTCTCTACCTAATTGTTGTTCGATTGATTTTTGACCTTTTTTGGCAATTCAAGATTCACTCAAGCATCCTTCATCACTTTCAATCCTTGTTTGGGTGATTCCAACTATAGAAAATCAAGAATCTATGGGTTTCTTTGTATTGTTCGCTGATCTTCATCTTTTCCTATGTGTTTTTTATATTCAAACCACATAAGGTAAATTGTTGAGTTTTCTTTGAAATTTTCGTCTGCATATTTTCATTTTTTAGAAGATCCACTTGTGTGGTCGTTATATTCTTCAAAAGTTGTTTATTCTTGCAAAGACCCACGAGGATGGTCTTTTGATTTCTTCTCTTTGAGAAAACAATATGTTATTGTGATGAAAATCTTCACATTTGGGTAAAATGGAATAGGCCACCATTTGTGGGGGGACTTAGGAATTGCCATCTGTGAAGACAATACTCAAGGGATACCATCACTGTTCTTATATTTTTCCCACATTTTTTTTATCATTGTTGATTTTTTTTAAATGGAGACCATAAACATTGATTTTGAATTTTTTTCTATATTTTTTTGTTATTTTTGAAAAAAAAAAGTTCCTATAAGCTGCCTGGATATGGCACTTACAAATTTATGTCTAAGGACGTCGAAGTGGCATTTGATGGATTTTGAGAAAACAAACCAATAATGATAGAGAGAATTTGGGATGTAAAGCACTTTAGGGGGAATGAATTCCAATGGTACTAGAACTTTGAGGAACATGGCTAGATTTTATTTGCCAAATTCTACCCCAGTGTGTCCTTAAGGTAGTTAGAAAATTCTTTACCAATGTCAGATCAAATGTAAAAGATGATGAAGGGGAAGAGAAAATTGTAAGCCATGTGAGAGGTGCAGAGAGCAAATTAACCTCTAACTTTTTTGCCATCTTATTTAACCTTCCATGCCCTAGGTGGCCTGACTTCCAATATTCCATTGGAGATGTACCAAGCACAGAATAAATAACAGCGGAAGTGTTATAAGAAATGATATAATGGCCAAGGTTTGGCCAGGTTAAGGTGTTTGAGCTGAATGAGAAATATTGGCCCCTTTATATGTTTAGTTGTTCTAACCTAATAGCCCTTACCTGAAACACAGAGTATGAGGAAAAGAGGCCAATTTGCTCCATGCTATGGGTACGAGGAAGACTATTGACTTGCCCTGCTATTTGTGGGAACTGCTGCATGACTTTTAGTGGCATCTATGGAGACAGAGTAGGATACCTTATGGGGGTATACTCATTCAGATTTTTAGGCTACAGAGAGCACGAATCACTAATAACCTCCAAATTACACAATGCCCACAACAATTGAACTACACCTCATTTGCTAAAGCCAGAAATCAAGGACTATAGCCAAGAAATAGGCAGACAATAGGCTCGCAACTAGAGGTAGAAAGCAATTCCCATGCGGCAAAGGAGGAGGAGGTCATAAACAGACAAATAGTGGAGATGATTAGGAGTCAAGGACAGACTATTGGGCGTATTGAGGATAGGCTTGGGCGCATCAAGCTAGTAGAGGACGTGAACACTTGGATCTTTAAGAGCTTCTACGAGCACCATTATGAAGCACCCTTTCCACCACCACTACAGTAGAGCTAGAGGATTTGCATCATTTTTACCTTTTTTTATGGATGTATTTTGAGCTTAGGTTTGGAAAGAATTGTTAATATTTAACCTAGAACTCTTCCATCTTAGACTGGGGCATGTACTATAATTTCTCTTACTCTTATTGTCCTTATTTTATTATTTCATGTTACTTTCTTTTTAATTGTTATTATTTTTTCTTTCTTCTTATTTGTTTATTTTATTTTATTTTATTATTTATTTTTATTCTTTGTCATGCATCCACCCTCTATTGCCATGATGGTCTTGTGGATTACATTAAATCCATTATGAATTGTTTCTAAAGCAAAGGTACTCAAAATTGTTTAAAATGGAGGAAATGAATAAGCCAAAAACATATGAAAATTGGAGAGGAATGCTTGTGAATGATAGACTGTTTGAGGTAGATGCAAGAATTGACTCTGATTAGGACATGACAGATCTAAATCTTGATTCATGGCCAGACTAAACCTTCATAGAATGCAACTGACTACCTATCTCCCACTGCCACTGTCCATTAAGGTATATGATGCCACATCAGTACTTTGAGCAGCAGTGGAAGAAGTATATATGACTAAATGGGAAGATGCTCCCAAAGTTGATCTTAACAATGAGTGAGCAAACCGTACTCTAGTCTCGGCGAAGAAAAGTCTCTTCAGATCCTCACAACAATCTTAATAAAAAGAAAATTACAGAACTCTGTGAGGGTTGAAATTAATTAAATTAATAAATAATAGTTAATTAATTTAATTAACTAAATTAATATAAAATATATTTTATTAAATTATTTTTGATAAATAATATAATTAAATTATTCAATTAATATGAAATATTTTATTCAAATTACTTCAATTTTCATAGTAATTAACTAAATTAATAAGAAATATAATTAAATTAATAGTTAAACTAATATTTTTATCAAATTTTTGGTGCTATGAGATTTCCTGGAAAAAATTTCATGGTCTCCTCAATGAGTATAGGCGATGAAATTTTAGTTCTTTGCAAAAATCCAAAACAATTAAAGGGGTATACGCAAGGAAATTTCAATTTCCACGCTAAAAGCCCAAATAATTTTCCTTTTTTGTATCTCTCCCTGCTGCAACCTAGTTTCGCATTTTTTGTTCCCATTCTCTATCTATTTGTCTATCTATTTATCTATCTACACACACTATATATATACTTGCACATATGATGAACCTCTATATCTCTCTCCTCTCTGTAGCTAGGTTTGTCTCTGCACCCTAATTGGTAAGTTCCACTCCCTCTCATGCCTTAATGAACTCAACATTTTCATTGCTTTAGCATTAATTTTATCTTCATTAAGAACTTCATTTGTTCTCTTTTCATTTTTTGAATAATTAGCCCACACAGGTTCATAATTTGTTTTTAACTTATGTTTTTTTCTATTGATTATTGGGAGGATTTTTGTTATCTTAAACATTACCAGCAAATTCGTTCATTTGATATCTTGATTTTTCAATTTCTCCACATTTTGTTCGTTAAAGTCTTCGATGGATTGCTGCATTCATTTCATTTTATCTTTGATGAATCATTTGTTTTGGCTATATCTTATTGTTTCTTATAATTACTCATATTAGTTGTTAATCACTGATTTATTTCCTTAAATTGTTGAATCTTAGGGTTTAATGTATGTTCTTGCTCTCTAGGGTTTTGGTTATTAGAATTTCGGTGGTTTGCATTAAGGCCTTCGTTTGCTTTTGGATCTCAACTTTTATTTTGTTCACTTTTTTAGCTTGACTGGTTCGTCACTAACATTTTTGTTGAAACAAAGAACAGTGTCGTCAACCTTTTTACATGAAGATACTAAGACCCTAGTGATTCATATTTTGGAATGCCCATTCTGAAACATGATACACTTGCATCCCATATGTCTATCCAACGCAATTTCATATTTATTTCTTTAATGTTTTTTCTCGAGGGGAAAAAATCATGAAATATAATGAACAAAATCTAGAAAGTCTAGAATTTAGGCATTAAGGGATCTAATTTGGAAATAAAATAACTTTTTAGGCAAAAATAAATGGATTTTAATTAGAAGATATTTCTTAAATGTCTCATTGTTAATAGAACACCATGCTTATACTTAGAAATGCTTTAATGAATTCTAACAGTGCAATCCTTTCAAGTCTTACCCTCGACACAATTTATCATAGTTTGAGTGAAAAATGAACAATACTAATCTTTTCAACATTTGACATTTCTTTGCTGCTTTCTCATAGGTTGACTGTCTCATTGGGAAAGAACATATTTTCAAATAGAGTATTATCTTGATTAAAGCTTGGTGGTATTGTGAGAGCCAAACTTTTGGAGTACGCTATGGTTTGATGTCAACATATGCATTGGATTTGCTAGTCTTACATGTTCTTAATCTTTTTCACTCATCATTAAATGGTCCTTTATCAGTGAGTTCCCTTGGCTCTACATTTTGATTATTGAATCAGTGTCTACATTTGTCTCCACTAACTGTGATGTGATTATTATAGGTGTTATATAGATTTCTAAACTACTAATTACAAGAGCAAATATTGGAGTTCACAGATGGTGATGAGTCTTTAACGTTGTTTAGAAGTGAATTCGAGATGAAGACTATAGCAATGAAGATCTTTGGAAATGTGGCTAAGAGGGGATCCAAGTATGTCATCCTTATTTCTTTGTTCATCCTCATTTTTTTCTGTCTTCCATACTCATTTTTTTTTAAGGTTAATGCTTTTATAGAAAGGAGAGCACTTGCATTGACACTTAATGATACAAAAATGGCAGTCAACAAACTTCATCAGGTGGTGAACATACTTGCTAGCATTATCAAGGTGATTGCTTATTAGCGGGATTATATATATATATATATATATATATATATATGTATGAACATATTTTTCAAAACAAGTTTAATGACAATTAGAAGTGGTTTGATGAAATTAAAATTCATTGTTATCTTCATTCTTGGTGACATCATATTTTATAGTAATGCATGTCATCGTTTTATGTTTCAAAATAAATAAAATAAAAAGTTAAACTTGACTAATTCCACCTCCACTCAAATTTGCACCCACAAGATTAAAGAAATTCACATCCACAGCCACAATATTATCATTCAGAAATTCATGTGTGTAGGTTTCCTAATTAATTAGCTTTATGAGACTCCACACACACACAACCCCACACACTCAAAGATGAAGATGGCAACTCCTACGCTCTCACACACGCAGTTGACTAATTACTTGCTGAAATGTTAATGCGTTCCCCATTTGTAAATATTCCCAGGCTTTCCTCTTGAGATGAGAAGCACGAAGCAAATTAACTTCATCAAAAGCAGAAAAGAGAGAAATACGGAGAGTAATATATATATATATATATATATATCTAGAGAGAGAAAAAATGTTAGATATGTGGGAATTAATTAATTATTAATTCTTATAATTAGTGTCTTAATTAAAGTGGTTTATATAAGAATTCAAATTTGATAAGGATTTATTTAGAAGAGTTATTATTGACAAAATATTGTGAGATAATTTTTAACCATATCCTACATTGATAGACGGTGGAGATTAAATGACTAATTAGGAAATTGGGTCCTCTCTCTCCCTATAAATAGTGAATGAATTCCATCAATTCATACATATTAAAATTACAGCACATTAATGCTCATAGGGTAAAAGAGAGAAATCCTAATTTCAAAAAGGGTTTTATTTTGTTGAAGAAGAAAATTCAAGAATAATAATTTTAAGATAGTTTTCGTATTCAGATTTTCATAACAATGACTCAAAGTATGAGTTCTTTATTATACTATGTAAGTTCAAGCAAAATATGTGAATATTATGAAGATTAAGATCCTAAATATTTAATTAAATTATTATTTGTAAATTTAATTATGAATTTACATGTGGTATCAGAGCTCAAGTTTGTAATATCATGATATTCCATTATGATATTGCCACTAATTGAATTTTTATACATATTAAATTATATACATATTTGAGAAAATCAAGAGAAGCTTATTCTCGAATTTTTTTTTTTGCATGGATTTTGATTTTCTATTCTCATTAAAATTCTTGAAAACTTTCTTAAGATGGGATATTGAATCTGTATTCAAATTCTTATATTATTGCGTTCAATAAAATAGTTTGAATGAAAATGGCATGATTAAGGATTTAAATCCCAAGGCTTGTATTAAGTTATAATTCTTTATTTTAATTTAATTTTTCCAATTAGGATTCTTGGATAATCAACTTAAAGTATATGTTTGTATTGTAAAAGCAGTGGCTTAATTGCTACCAAGAAATTAGAGAATTTAATAAATTTAATTAATCTTTTAAGGATGACAGGCGACTTGCTTTTTAACATTACTGAGTTATATATATATATTAAATGCTTAACTGTTCCTTATTTGGACATGTTGAACCCTTAAGTTCTTGAAAGGTTTTAGCTAGGTTGCCTATTAAAAAATGTCTTTCTTATTGATTAACGGCATGCCTTCTAAATTCTTAAGAAAGGCTCTTAAGTTTTTTATTATTATTTTCTGTTTTGTTTTCCTTTATTTGTATTTTGGAAAACTTAAGAAAAAAGTAATAATAATATTCTTTTAATGTTTGTGGTTTAAATAATGTAAATTAATTATTTTAGCCATTATTATTGATTATAATATTTATATTATGAATGGTTTGGTGTTCACCGCTGTGCTCCAATCTATTATTGTGAATATTAAAATATATAGCTATATTTAATTCTAATATTTACATTATGAATGGTTTGGTGTCCAGCACAGTGGTCTAATCTATTATTGTGAATATTAAATTTCTGGTTATATTTAATTCTAATATTCATATTAAGATTAGATTAAGTATTCCTACAGTGTTTTTAATCTATTGTTATGAATATTAAATTATTAAAATTTTATTCATACCATTTATGTTTTAGCTATCCACAAGCCCAAATATGATAGTGAATATTAGATTATTAATATATATTTTTAATATTCACGTTATAAATGATTTGGTGTTCACCACAGTGGTCTAATCTATTATTATGAATATTAAATTTATAACTATACTTAATTCTAATAATCATATTATGATTTGATTAACTATTCACCGTAGTATTTTTTTAATCTATTATTATGAATATTAGATTATTAATTTTTTATTCATATCATCTATATTTTGGTTGCCTATAGGCCCAGATATAGAAGTGAAAATAGGATTGTTGATATTTTAATTATTGTTCATTCAGTTATATAATTTGTTTACCCACAAGTCCAATTATATTGATTGAATAATTGTAATGAGATGATAAATTATTTTATTAGGAAAATATATGACATTCCTATATGCCATATTGTTCCAAGAGTTCCCCCAGTTGCTTTAGTTCATCCATCCATACAATGTCGTCTACTGGAGGTGCCTGGCTGGAACCAGTTGTATCCGTTGTGGGTTTAGTGTATTTGAAGTTATTGTCGTCCAGTATATCATGCTCTTTGAAGTTGCTCGTAGTAGTTGTTTCACTAAAAATACGCCATATTGTTGCTAGCACCATGTTTCGCATTGCATCTCTAGGTGCTTCATGTACTTCTTTGCCTCTTCAATCCGTTTAAGCATCGGGGTATCAATGTAGATGACGATGTGTCCATGTAGTAATGGAAGTGTAGTTCATGTCGCACTCTCTGATTCATAGGTAGTAGCACATTTAAATGCGTTGCAGAAAAGCTTTAGATGGTTAAGGTAAATGGTTTTGTTCCGACGAGGCGGCTATATGGACTACTTGTTGTACGTGGATCGGGGAACACCATGTTGCTTGTTAAAAGATAATGTGCAATTCTGGATGCATGCAATTTGACCTTAAATAAATAGGAGTTGTGTTGTGGAAGTTAAGTTAAACTAGTACGTAAGAGTTGTCAGTAGAGTGGCTTGCAAAATGACATAGTATTTAAAATTGACTTAAATGGCATTTTTTACAGATGAACATTTAAAAGAAGTGATTTTAGAAGCTTGCATGAAATTAAAGGAATATATCAATGATTGTCACTAAAAAGGATTACCACACTGGGTCTCCCTGGTGCTAGTTCGAAAAAGATTGCCACACTGGGTCTCTCTGGTACTGGTTTGAAAAGGATTACCACACTGGGTCTCCCTGGTGCTGATTCGAAAAGGATTACCACACTAGGTCTTCCAGTACTGGTTCAAAAAGGATTGCCTTACTAGGTTTTCCTAGAGCTGGCTTGAAAAAGATTACCTTACTAGGTCTTCCTAATGCCGATTCGATAAGGATTGCCTCACCAAGCCCCCTAGTGATGGTTCGAAAGAATTGCCATATTAGGTTTCCCTACTGTTAGCTCGAAAGGATATCTCCATTGTTAACTCAGGAGAAGCGAAAACCCATTGGCTTCTTCCAATAGTTGGTGCATGAATTTTGTTTGTTTACAGACTTAAAATTCCCATTTGAGTTCTTAGATAATCAGATAGAGCGAAAATTTGAAACCCCAACCACATAGTGAGGTATGTAGAGATGCAACAATAGATCAAAGTATGTAAGAACAGGGAGCTTCCCCACCACATGAAATATGGTTGGCTGCGTGTTAAATGTCATTTCGTTACAATTTGTGTTAACCTAAGAAAGTTGAAAGCATCTGTTTTAAGTATGATTCAACTTAAAGATCATGACTAGAAATGCAATTGAGACACAAGATAATTCAAGCATAAAGCCCAAGTAAAAAGAGGTTGGCAATCATTCAAAGAGTTCTTTATAGTAAAGTCCAGGGCAATTTAACTTTATTTTGTTTAAATTTAAGTTAATTTACTGTATCGATAAATGTTGTTTTAAGTGTTTTGGTATTTATTATCTAATAGGTTTCATTGTTCATTATAACACACTTCACAGAGGTCTGTGTTTGGCACAGATTTAAAAAACGCATTAGTTAAGTATTACACTTGTTATCCATTTGGAAAGATAAAGGTCATAACAAAAATGTCAGTCAAACGTCAATATATTTCATTAGTGCTTTAGAAAGATTGGGATACAAATACAAAGAAGGAGGAACAAAAGAATGATAGATAGAACTCTTAAGTTTTATTACATTCGTAAAAAAGGGGGGTTTGAAGTACATCAGTTAAGAAAATTATGAAAGCAACAGTATGGCATTTTCTTAAGTGTCAGCTTCGATTATTTTATCACAAATTGTTCCAATGAGGTCCTCGGTTGCCTTTTTAATTGCTTCTTAGACAATGAAAGTAAAGAATTCTTCAATAGGATCCTAGAGAATGCTGTTACTGAAAATTTAAAATACACAACATATTAAGTATGAGCCAAAGCACAACAATTTTAACAAGAAAGAAATTCCTTGAAAAGTCCATTTCCATTAAATTCAATAAGAATTTTTTTACAATAAAGTCTAATTACAAAGTAAAATAGAATAAAAAAGATAGGTCCAAGTCTCACTTCTCCTCCTCCTTGGTAGCATCCTTATCAAGCTCTAGATGTATTTCTTTGACTACAATGGGATCTTAGGCAGGGTCTACCATAGGAGGTTCTTGTTGAATAGAAGGAAGGCCATCCTTGGAAGCACTATCTACCTCTACCTCACATTCTTCGATCTACTCTTCAAATGTTTGGATTGATGGGGTTTGGGTAGGGCAATTGAAGCTCGGTGCAGGGATAGTGTTGTAGGGATTTGGAAATGGCACATCTCTGAAGGTTGGGGAAGTAGGCTCAACGTTCTTCCTCTTCATAGCAGCCTCCCACCTGTCCAAGAAGTACTCATTTCGAGCATCTTGCATCTTATCAACAAAGTCTTGAAATTAAGCTTCAAGATATGCAGCTGCTTTGTCCTCGTTGCTCTTCAGGGTTTGTGCTTTCTCTCGAAGAGTGTTAGACCTGATTTTCAGCTCTGCCTTCAATTTCTCAACCTCACCTTTCAGATTAGTTTGCTCGACGTGAGACTTACTTATTTCGTTGGCCATTTTTTCTTGCTCGGCCATGGAAAAGGATAGCTCCGATCTTATTGAGACAAGTTGGCTTATTTTTTGTACTAGTTCTTCGTCTTTATTAGCCAAAAGTCCATCCAAGTGGGTTGCCTTCTTCTCACTCACCTCAACCTTGGCACTGGCAGCAATAAGTTGTTACTCGAGATCCTTCTTTTCCTCTTTCAAATCTTTCTTCTCCACCTCAAGGTCATCAATCACTTCACTGAGACTCTTAATGTAGATCTTATGTAGGTTGGCCTTAGTGTGAAGGCCTTGGCTTTTAGTAATTAGTTCTATTGTGTATAAGGTAGACTACAACGAAATAAAAGAGGTCAATTAAGAAGTTTCATAATTTAGAAAGGAAAGAATTGAGCAAGAGAGAACTTACGGTGATCATGCTCTTCATCAGCCTAGCGTAAAGATCCTCCATCTTGTTCTTCCTTGTGTTCTAAACATTCCGAGAAGGAAATACATCTCTGAGGCACTCCCCGAGATGGTTGAAGGTAGTGTCTTGAATGGTGAATGGATGCCCAGAAGGGAATTGGAGACTTGAGATTAGGATTTGAGGAATGAAAGGTGAAAAATCTCGAACTAGGTTTTTCGGGTAGACAACTTGCAAGAGAACTTGGTTGGTATCCTCCCCACTGGTCGATATATAGTCAGATTGCTGAGAAAATGCTAGTTGGGAAGAAATCAAAGCTCCCTTAAGCTATGCTAGGGGCATCTTGGCAGCTAAAGGAGCCTCGAAGAGAAAAAGCTTTTTGGGGCTAATCTACTCTCTGTTTCTTTTTGGCATGAGCATTATTTCCCTTAATTCGAGAGGACTTCATGCTAGCGCTGGCTGTTTCTTCAGCATTTGCAGCTTCTTTGGCCTTCTCCTTCTCGGCCTTCTTTTATTTGTTGATTTTCTTTCTTCAACCCTCCTTTTGGCTTCATCCATTTTCAATTTCCTTACAGCCTCCTCAATAGCTGGTTTGATGTCTTTCCTTAGGGCCATGTCTCCTATCTCGTGAATGAGAGAAAGGCGAGCTTCTTTTTTTTCTTCTATGATCAACCTTTGCCTACGTAGAGGTTGTTTAGAGGGTTGAATTGGAAGTACAAGAGTAGCGAGAGGGACGGCAAATGGTGGAGGAGGCACCCAATCTCTGTTCTTAAGTGTGTAGAAGGTCTCCTTTTCCTCAGGTGTCGGAGTAAACCACTTTTGTAGTCGATTGGTGGCCTCCTCAATTACGAACCCTTGTGGTGGGGAGATGAATGACTTGTAGGTCGACATGAAATTGAAAAGGACTGGAGCAGTCTTAGTGAATAGATAGAGCTCTAGTTCCCAAAGAAATTTCAAAACTTCCTCTAAGCATGCTGTATCAGCACGTGTCCCCTTAGCCCAAGATTTCTTCGCTTACTCGATTGCAAAGAAATATAGAAACTATTAGACTTAATTCATATGTAAAGCAAAAAGAGAATGAAGAACAGGTGAACAGATGATGATCCGAAGTCTGCCAACTTGAGCCTAGAGACACTAGAGGAGCTGGACGGAAGGGATCTTCATCTGGATCGTGCATCTAGTGCCCGGTAATAATGTAGGTAACAGCTTTTGATTTTATATTATTAAGAAGCATGTGAACCAAGGCTCTCTTTGGTTGGGACTTTAAATACCATTTGTTCTCATTTTTTTGACTTTTTGAACAGTATAACAATAAAGCGGATCCTATCCGAAAGGTGGAACCCATATCATTTGTTGATCTCATTGACCCCATTCACTATCCTATAAAAATTATGAGTTATACTCCTAGGGGAGATGTCAAGTGTGCTCATAACAGAGCGAAGGAAAAGGTCCAAAGTAAACTTAAGGCCACCTTCCGCGATAGCCATTATAGGGAACTCTCCTGGCTTACGATCCCCTTCATGGGAGAGCCTGATATCGACGTTGTCGGGAATGTTGTATCTTTATTTGAAAGCCCTAATTTTCTCCTCAGACTTAAGTTCGTCAGCTGGCCAACACATGGTTTCGAGTAAAAAGGAAAAATAATTAGAACAAGGTTCAAGAAATTTGATGCTCACCAAAAGAGAAGCAATAAATCGAAGAAAAGAAGCATTGATGGAGAAGGAAGAGGTTGCAAAGATAACTTAAATGACCTCAAGGAATGCAAGTTTTACAAAAAAGTAAGTAAGGCAGACGATACATACATATATATGTATGTATATTTGAAATTTCGAAACCAAAGAGTCAAACGAGCAGCAAAAATGATATTTATTGTGGCCTTCATTTTCAAGCTAGTATTCATGTGATAAGCATATTGCAGTCCTAGGGTTTCGTGCAGGTGGTGCAATGCTCTGAAAGGACAGAGGGATGCATCGCGGGTTATAAATAAAACAAGAAGGTGAACAATCACAGTAAAGCACGTAAGAAGCAGCATAATTATGAGGTATGTGAAGAGACTTTACATAAATCTGATACGTTTTAAGTGTCTTGTACTCTGCTTAAAAAATAAATTATTCTGACCAGAGTGGAGACATAATGTTAGTACGAAATTATTTATAGGCATGTGGCATTTCCCCAAGCATGCTTGATGTTTGTTTAACGATCGGGAATCACTGTGATTGGGTCCCACTGCTTGATAATGTAATCCTAACCATCAATGCTACTTAATAATAAATGAACTGGATTTATTACTTAAAAGACAATCTAGTTAGTTTATTTTGTTACAAGTGGCAGACAGATATGATATATGGACAGTCTACAGAGTTGCATTCTATTTATTCAGTTGTCCTGATCGCTCATACGCATTTAATGCAAAATGAGGGGCATTAAATGAGAATTGGACTAGACGCTTAAGGAAAAGAAAAAAGTTGTATATCACATACTATCATTGCAATATGATTTTTTACATATTAATTTATTCATTTCACCTTACTATAAATACATCACTTAGCTCCAGAATCCAAGCACGCTCACTATTGTCAACTTAGTATCTCACTCATGACTTTACACTCTTTAATTCTTTTAAAGCTATTGCTGACTTAAGTATCAGAGGGTTTTCTAGTTGTAAACCCTCTCTCCGGCCATAAGCTCTGTTTTCTTTTTGTTCAAGAAGTTCACATTCGATTCACATCTGAATTCGTGGTTAACGTGGTGAGTAGTTCTGGTAGTGATTTTTTATTACTGAACATATAGCGTTTTGCAAAATCCAGGCACATACACTCGCACACACGCAGTGTGCTAATTACTCGTTGAAATTTTAATGCATTTCCCTATCTATAAGTATTCCCGAGCTTTCCTCTCGAGAAGCACCGAACAAACTTTAAAAGCAGAGGAGAGAAATACAGAGAGCAGTATATATATCTCGAGACAGAAAGATGTCAGACAAGGGTAAAGCAAAGATGGGAAGCTGCAGCCAACAACGTGGAACTAAGAAAGGCTCGGCTACGGTGATCCTAGCACCAAAGAAATCTGTGAAGGAGAGCATGGTGCAAGCTGTGGCTTCATCCTTTAACAAGAACAAAAACAAGAATTAATTAATTAATTATTTAGAACAATATCAACCCCATGTTATTCTTGTAAATTAAAATAATGTAGCTATTTAATTTCATCACTCTTTACATGCATTTACAAAATATATATTTATTAAAATATTGAATTATTTAGCTAAAGGCTCTAAGGAGTTGAAGCTATGAGTAAGTGATTGATGTGTATGTCTTTATATGTACCTATATATGTTGTTCTTTGTATGAATAAATAGTACAACTCCCTGTATGTACTACTTTCGATGTACTTAAAAACTGATTTCAATGACAAGTTAGTGTTCACGGCTCAATTTTTCGTTGACGTCGTAAGATTAAGTCCTACATTACGCGTACTTATGTATTAAAATAATTAATTAATAATTTTAGTGTTATAATTAATGCGGAATAAAGGAATAAGAATACATATAAAATTACATATGTTTTTCCTTTTTTTTTTTTTCTTTTTTATTGAAAGTTTTTAGCAACAAAGTCTCTCAAAGAGCTTCATAAAAGAAATTACGAGGAATAATTAATTTGAGTGGTATGGCGATAGTGAATACATATAAAATTATATATATTTTGTTTTATTGAAAGTTCCTAAGTGCATATTCTCTCTAAGAGATCCATAAAAAAATTATTGAGGAATAATTATTTTGAGTGGTATGACGCAAAATAGTGAACAAATAAAAATTTACATATATTTCCTTTGTAGCAAGTTTTTAAGTGCATTTTCGCTCAAAGAACTTCATAAAAAAATGACGGGAGCGATTATTTGTCTTTTTTTTTTTTTCTAAAAAATAAAAGAGGTGAAAACACTTTTTTTTTTTTTCTAAATTAGAATTATTGTTTAGAATAATGTGTTACAATACATGACACTTTTATAATAAAAATTTATTCTAATGGATTGCTCTATTTGAAATAATTGACTCGTAAGAGAGCCACAATCTTATGATTGTATTGTTTATTTAAAAATTTTAGTTTTATGGCACGACTCTAAATAGAATAAAAGAAATGTAAATTAAGATGATGCAAATTAAGGTCAAGTATTACAAGAGGGGGAGAAGAAATGGAATTATATATGTGCTAAGTTTAGGAGAGAATTTATAAATAAATTGAGAGAACTATGTATTTTTAAAATGACAAAACCATATTTTAAATAAAATTAATGAGATTATGGAAGAAGCAAAGTAATATTCTGACAAATGTTTCACAAAATGTAGGAAATATACATGCCATGGTATTAAAACTCAGCGTTACGTAACGGTATCGCCTGTTACGTAACAGAATCGGCAAGTGTCGAAATCGTTACACCCACGTTACACGGTGTGAAGCGGTAATCACACTATAACGGCTCGTTACGGCGGCGTAATGGCTGTTACAGAAGCGTTACGCAGTATTACAACTCTGTTAAAGGTAAAAATGGCGATACAAATTGAAGAATCTCACAAAAACAGAAAGAACATGTTTGTTTTAATAGATACACGAAAAAAATCTTAAATTTTCAACAAATCTTTGAACCAAAATCTGAAAATAAAACCCTCATTTTTTAACAAAACTCTAAACCAAAGCTAGAATGAAGAAGAAACATCTAATTTAAAAATCAAAAATCGTGAAAGAAATAGTTCTAGATTGAGATTAAGCAAACAACTTCCCTCATTCATCGTTTTCCGGCTGCAGCTTTCAGTATCGAATCTTGTTCTTTCTTATTCAGATTTTCTCTTCCCCGTTCTGTGGATTATTATTACAAATTTTGAATGGAAAAATCGAAGAAAAAAATTAAAAAGCCAAGCGAAAACAGAGAGAAGAGTTTGGAGAAGAAGAGTCTAGACAGTAAAAGGCCGTGCAAGAATGGGAGTGCTATTAATTAAGGCCGCAGGTGAATGGGTTTCTTGGTAGTAGTGTGTATTGATTGTTGGCACTTGGGTCTGAATAGTAAATATAATGTTTTTAATATATAATATTAATATATAAATATAATATATTATATTTTAGTTAAGCATATTATATTATTTTTAATTATAATTAAATATAATAATTAAAATTTTGTATTAAGTTATATTTTGTAATTTATATAATTATTAAAAATTATTAAAAGGAGTTTTACATGTATGAAGTAACATTTTACTTATATTTATACATTTTAATTGTTAAAACATCAAAAATTACTTAATTTGAGTAAATTGTGAATATGAAAAAAATTCACGCTTCCGATTTCCGTTTTCATTACGCGACATCCGTTACATGACGTTTCTGCGTTACCGTTACCGTTACTGTTACCGTTACCGTTACGACACCCATTACCGCTATTTAAAACCATGATACATGCTATTACTTACAGGTGTTTTCAGAGCAAAATATTTTGCTTTCAGAACAAGTTTCATGACTTGACTGTGTACATAGATATATATTTTACTAATGGAATTGCTTTGACAAAATTAGACTCAGCACTTCATCATCTTTTAATGTAATATGTGTTGCATATATATATATGTATATATTCATTCCAAAATAAATGATGAAATAACCATGCAAGAAATCATATTGACTTCGTCCAATTTGGCCCCTCTCTCGTCGTGAAATTTCTTTTAACTTGGCTTTTATCTCTTTCACACCAAAAACAAAAAATACGTAGTTATTGCATGATTTAACTCGGTTTCGGAAAATACAAGGACACATGCAGTGTGCACAGCACCAATTCAGAAATTATGTACCAGCCAGCTTGTAAAAATTAATATTAGTTGAGATTTTCATTTTTAGTGCAGAAAGGTATGTATGTATGTATATGTCGAGCATTCTGATTAGTGTTACATCATTTTATTAAATTATGACAACGGAAACGCAATAGTTGCTCAAGTAAAAAATAAATTTATCACAAAGGTTTCGTAAAAGAATAGAAAGATGGTTGTACGTTGGAAATTTGCATTCAGAAAGTTTCCATTTTGTTTCACTAGAAATATTCAGAAAATGTTGCAAGCATTTCGAAAAATTTTACCGACGTTTCAGTGTATTTTCCCTCTGTTTCTTGGAAAATTTTTGTTTCATCCTTTGAACGAATTTTCTTCCAAGGCAAGTTTGGTGAAAACTGCGACCGGAACTCTCTTCATGAAATTAGAATTCAATTGCCACCTCCACTTGTTTTCAGTGTCTTTTCGCCTAGTTGTTTTAAGTTAAATAACGGTATCAGTCTTTGGTTAATTAATATAATTTGGGTTCACAACACAGATAAACACACACACACCCTCGCTAACTTACGCCATTTAAGTTAATTTATTGTTGCAAAATTAAGTGATAATTACACTTTATTCCTTTTAATTTTAATATGAAAAATACAAAACTTTCTTCTGTTTTAAAAATTAACACAATCTTTTTATAATTTGGATTAAACTGCAAAATTAATTAAATCTATTAAATTTAATTAAAATTTGCCTCATGAGTTAAATTTGATCGAAAGAGAAATATTTTCAAGAAAATAGATAGATACAAATATATTTTTAGGTTAATTACTTATAGTTTGACCCAAAAAACACTTGATCCCATTCCACTTTAAAAGTTAATATATAACCTTTATAATTTTAACTAAGATGCGAAACCCGCTAAATCTGTTAAATTTAATTAAATTTGTACCTTCTAAGTCAAAATTGGTTGATGAAAAAAAGATTTTCACATAAATAAATAAATAAAATTATATTTTTATTTATTTTTATGTTAAATAATGTATAATTTAATTTTTTTTAAAGAGATTCAATTTATCTTATAAATTTTGTTGAATATTATTTTTTGATCGACTACATATAAACTTGTGTAACACATATGTATAACAAATCTCTAGTTAAAAATTTAATATTTTTTTTAGTAATTTGTACTTAGTCTAAATCACAAGAAAATTATGTGTTATTTTTAAACTAAAATAATATTATGTTATTTTTAATTCAAACAAGGAAGAGAGTAAATTGTAAGAAATCATTGTTTAATTAATATAATTTGGGTTTATACTAATGTATGCCCACACTCACCCACACAACCTCACATTTGCCCTTTGAAGTTTCTGCACATTTGCAATTAATCTTACCTTAAAGAAGAATACAAAGGCAAATCCTCCCCCTTCTATAAATTAATACCCTCGTTTTGCTTTGCTCTTCATAACAACACCACCCATTTCAGAAACGACTTGCACATACATCCATACATATATACATACAATTACATATAAAGATGTCGGGCAGCGGAAACAACGAGAAGGCGGGGCCTAGCGCCGGAAAAGCAAGCATACTTCCACCTCCGAAGAAGACGGTGAAGGAGATGATGAAACAAACTGTTGCGTCCGCAATTAAGAACAGCAAAGACAAGAAGAAGATCAATCCTAATGTTGGAAGCGACTCTACTAATTAATCCATTTATTACATAAGTTATCTTAAGCCGATGATATTTGTATTCTTTCATTAATTTTCGTCACTCTTCGTTAATTTTAATTTACTAAATGAAAAAAAAGAATGTGAAGCGAGGAAAACTAATAAAGTAATACAAATATATAAATATAGTAGTTAAAATAAATTAATATATACGCACCGACATATGTAATAATTTAAGCATTTAGATTGTCAAATGAATGGTCAATTGTTATGTTATATATATAATAATAATTATTCCTGCATTATGTTATATATATAATAAATCGATCTATATGTGTTAATCAATGAAATCTCCTATTGTTTCTTATACTTTTCAATCTGTATCTTAAGTTTATGCATGCATGCTTGACTCGAACCAGCGTTGAGCTCTGATAGCACAGAATCTTTGCTCTGTTATTTGGGATGATGATGACTCGATGACTCTAAAGTTTCTTAAACTTGTAACTTTACACTTTATTATTTTCTAATAGCCAACCAGCCAAAAGAAAATATATAAAAAAAAAGAATTAAAATTAGAGTTCAAAGATATGCAATAAAATTAAAAAAAAAATTTAATTAAATTAAACAATTGGTTAATAATTATTGAAGAATAATTCATTCATTATTATTTCATTCGCATAAAATGTTTTCCAAACTACTAAAATTAGAAAACAATTTGTAAAAACAAAAGACATAACTATTTCAAGGAATTCGATAGCTTGATATATAAATACATGATAATTTCAAGAAGTACTTGATTATTTTTTAATATAAAGTCTGGTTTTGTAAATTTAACAATTAATATGCTTGTGAAAATTATTTAAATAAATATAATGATTATGTATTGAATGTAAAACCTCAAACTAAACATTTCTTATTACTAAAGATATATGTAAAAAACATATATTTGATATATTTAACCGATTCGTTAAATGATCGAGTTAACTTGAGTTTTTATCGACTTAAGATTGAATTTGTTATGAATCATTAATTTATTTGTGTAATTATTATGCCATAATACGTTAATTTCTAAAAATCTTTGAAGTTTTCTTAAAATTTTTCAAAAATTTTCAGTGATGTTTACATTCATGGGTATGATTTTCTTTCAAAACAAGTTTCATGAAGACTACGACTGGAAGTAGTTTTCCGTGAGAATAGAATTCCTTTCTTGCCGTACGTTCCACATTTTTTTTTTCTGCTGATATATGTTGTTATTGCATATTTTAAAATAAACAGTGAAATCATTCATTGATTAATACAATTGGGTCTCTCAATTGTAACCACAATGTGGCGGTTGTAAAATTTAAATCCCAACCACTCCCTCTCACCCACATCAACACCACATTCCACAGTGATGACGTGGGTGCTTTAGCTTCTATATCTATCACTAAGGTGGAAACGAGTCGGGTTTAAACTCGTTCGACTTCAATTCAACTTGAGTTTTTTTATATTAAATTCGGACTCGAATTTGATTTGAACTTTTATATAGGTTTAAACTCGACTCGATAAAAAAAAAATTAGTACAAGCTCGGCTTACGAATAGCTCGCGATTAAACCAAACGATATTGTTTTAATTTAAAATTTAATAAATAAAATATCATAAAAATATTATTAAAATATATATTATTTTTTTGAGACTACTTGCGAATTTTGAAGCTGAATTTTTCTAAACTCGAGTTCGAATCTAAACGAGTTACGAATCTAATTCAATTTAAACTCGTTTTAATCATGAACAGAGTTTAACCCAAACTTATTTCGAACTGATCTAGAATAACTCGATTTGTTTCCACCGTTCCACGTTACCCACGCATTACCTAAACACAAATATTCTAACCTGCAGTTGTGCTTGGAGCGAAGATTTGGCGAGTGAAGTTAATAGGACCCAACTCCAAAAAAAAAAAAAAAATAATAATAATAATAAATAAATAAATAAATAAATAGTGACATTCATTATCAAATGAATTTTAAAATTTATTTATTATTAATTTCTCAAATTCTGTCTTTTTTTTCTTTTCTCTATTTTTATCAGAAATCAAATAAAAACACTAATTTTAAATTCGTTTCTTTTTTTTTTTTTTGGTCCATGACAAATCCCATATTCACAAACATAATATTAGGAATCTTTTTTTTTTATCACATTCCTACATAATTTATTTGCTATTTAAAACTTCATTCCCATCCCATTAGAAGAAAATTTATTGAAAACGCGGGATTATGTATGAACATATTTTTCAAAACAAGTTTAATGACAATTAGAAGTGGTTTGATGAAATTAAAATTCATTGTTATCTTCATTCTTGGTGACGTTGTATTTTATAGTAATGCATGTCATCATTTTATGTTTCAAAATAAATAAAATAAAAAGTTAAACTTGACTAATTCCACCTCCATTCAAATTTGCACCCGCAAGATTAAAGAAATTCACATCCACAGCCACACTATTATCATTCAGAAATTCATGGGTGTGGGTTTAAGACTCCACACACACACAACCCCACACACTCAGAGATGAAGATGGCAACTCCTACCCTCTCACACACGCGGTTGGCTAATTACTTGCTGAAATGTTGATGCGTTCCCCCATCTGTAAATATTCCCAGGCTTTCCTCTTGAGATGAGAAGCACCAAGCAAATTAACTTCATCAAAAGCAGAGAAGAGAGAAATACAGAGAGCAATATATATATACATATATATCTAGAGAGAGAGGGAGAGAAAAATGTCAGATATGTGGGAATTAATTAATTATTAATTCTCATAATTAGTGTCTTAATTAAAGTGATTTATATAAGAATTTAAATTTGATAAGGATTTATTTAGAAGAGTTATTATTAACAAAATATTGTGATATAATTTTTTAACTATATCCTACTTTAATAGACAGTAGAGATTTAATGGCTAATGGGGTAAGAAAGAGAAACCCTAATTTCCAAAAGGGTTTTATTTTGTTGAAGAAGAAGATTCAAGAATAATAATTTTAAGATAGCTTTCGCATTCAGATTTTCATAACAATGGCTCAAAGTATGTGTTATTTATTATATTATGTAAGTTAAGGCAAAATATGTGAATATTATGAAGATTAAGGTCCTATATATTTAATTAAATTATTGTGTGTAAATTTAATTATGAATTTACATGTGGTATCAGAGCTCAAGTTTGTAATATCATGATATTCCATTATGATATTGCCACTAATTGAATTTTTATGCATATTAAATTATATACATATTTGAGAAAATCAAGAGAAGCTTATTCTCGAAATTTTTTTTGCATGGATTTTGATTTTCTATCCTCATTAAAATTCTTGAAAACTTTCTTAAGATGAGATATGGAATCTGTATTCATATTCTTGTATTATTGCGTTCAATAAAATAGTTTGAATGAAAATGGCATGATTAAGGATTTAAATCCTTAGGCTTGTATTAAGTTATGATTCTTTATTTTAAGATAATTTTTCCAATTAGAATTCTTGAATAATCAACTTAAAGTATATGTTTGTATTGTAAAAGCAGTGGCTTAATTGCTAACAAGAAATTAGGGAATTTAATGAATTTAATTAATCTTTTAAGGATGACAGGCGACTTGCTTTTTAACATTACTAAGTTATAAAATACATATATATATATATATATATATATTAAATGCTTAATCGTTCCTTATTTGGACACGTTGAACCTTCAAGTTCTCGAAAGGTTTTGGCTAGGTTGCCTATTAAAAAATGTCTTTTTTATTGATTAACGGCATGCCTTCTAAATTCTTAAAAAAGACTCTTAAGTTTTTTATTATTATTTTCTATTTTGTTTTCCTTTATTTGTATTTTGGAAAACTTAAGAAAAAAAAATATTCTTTTAATGTTTGCAGTTTAAATTAAGTAAATTAATTGTTTTAGCCATTATTATTGATTCTAATATTTATATTCTGAATGGTTTGGGGTTCACCATAGTGCTCTAATCCATTATTATGAATATTAAAATATATAACTATATTTAATTCTAATATTCATATTATGAATGGTTTGTTGTCTAGTACAGTGCTCTAATCCATTAACCAAACCAAACCAAACCAAACTAAACCTTTTCCTACTAGGTGGGGTCGGCTATATGGATTTGACGACGCCAATCAAATCTGTTTAGGGCCATGTCATCTGTTAAATCCAAGTAGGTAAGGTCATGTCTAATAGTTTCTTTCCAACTTTTCTTGGGTTTTCCTCTTCCTCTCTACTTCTAGCAATCTCCATGCTTTCACACCTTCTAACAGGTGCCTCCGTTGGACGCCTTCTAACATGGTCGAACCATCTTAATCGATTTTCTCTCATTTTATCTTCAATCGGTGATATTTCTACTTTGTCCCTAAACTCCTCATTCCTAATCCTATCTCTCCTTCTAATTCTGCACATTCATCTTAGCATTCTCATCTCCGCAACTGCCATCTTCTGAACATGATTATACTCTACTACCCAATACTCTGATCTATATAGCAACGCTGGTCTTACTACCACCTTATAATACTTTCATTTCACCTTAAGGGGGACTTTTCAATCGCACAAGACCCCCGAAGCACTCCTCCATTTGGTCTACCTGGCCTGAATCCTATAACGTACATCAGTATCAATCCCTCCATCTTGTTGTACCATAGATCCAAGGTACCTAAAGTTTACTTACTCTATAATCTTTTGTGTGCCTAAACTTATTTCAATGCTACCAGTTACTCTACTTTGACTAAATTTGTATTCTATATATTCCATTTTGCATTGGCTTAGCCTAAACCCTTTTGTCTCTAACGGTTCCCGTGACAATTCTAACTTAGCATTTACTTATTCTCTCGTCTCATCTACTAAAATAATATCATCTGCAAATAGCATACATCACGGCACCTCATCTTGAATATGTCTTGTAATCTCATCCATAACTAGAGTAAACAAGTATGGGCTTAACGCTGAGCCTTGGTGTAGACTAATCGTGATAGGAAACTCTTTAGTGTCTCTACCAGTCGTCTGTATAGATGTGATGGCTCTATCATACATGTCCTTTATCGCCTCAATATATGCGACACACACTCCTTTCTTTTCTAATACTCTCCATAGAATCTCCCTAGGAACTCGGTTATAGGCCTTTTCTAAATTAATGAACACCATATGTAAATCTTTTTGACCTTTTCTATACTGTTCCATTAACCTCCTCAAGAGAAAGATAGCCTCCAAGGTTGATCTCCCAGGCATGAAACCAAATTGATTCTCTGAAACGTTTGTTGTCCTTCTTAGTCTTCTCTCAATAACTCTCTCCCATAATTTCATCGTATGGCTCATCAATTTAATCCCGCGATAGTTCGCACAGTTTTAAATATCTCCTTTGCTCCAATCCATTATTATGAATATTAAATTTATGGTTATATTTAATTCTAATATTCATTTTAAGATTAGATTAAGTATTCCCACAGTATTTTTAATCTATTGTTATGATTATTAGATTATTAAAATTTTATTCATACCATTTATGTTTTAGCTATCCATAAGCCCAAATATGATAGTGAATATTGGATTGTTAATATATATTTTTAATATTCACGTTATAAATGATTTGGTGTTCACCACGGTGCTCTAATCCATTATTGTGAATATTAAATTTATGGCTATACTTAATTCTAATAATCATATTATGATTTGATTAAATATTCACCACAGTATTTTTTTAATCTATTATTATGAATATTACATTATTAAATTTTTATTCATATCATCTATATTTTGGTTGCCTACAGGCCCAGATATAGAAGTGAAAATAGGATTATTGATATTTTAATTATTGTTTATTCAGTTATATAATTTGCTTACCCACAAGTCCAATTATATTGATTTAATAATTATCATAACGTGATAAATTATTTTATTAGGAAAATATCGGACATCCCCATATGCCATATTGTTCCAAGAGTTCCTCCAGTTGCTCCAGTTCATCCATCCATACAATGTCGTCTGCTGGAGGTACCTGGCTAGAACCAGTTGTATCCGTTCTGGGTTTGGTGTATTTGAAGTTACTATCGTCCAGTATAGCATGCTCCTCGAAATTGGAGCTATGACTGTGATGGACAGCAGTCAATATTGCTGATTCTACGTGGTCTTCTAATGAAAGCTTGTTGTGCAGTTGCTTGTAGTAGTTTTTTCACTGAAAATACGCCATATTATTGTTAGCACCATGCTTTGCTTTACGTCTATAGGTGATTTATGTACTTCTTTGCCTCTTCAATCTGTGTAAGCATCGGAGTATCAAAGTAGATGACGATGTTGTCCATGTAGTAATGGAAGTGTAGTTCATGTCGCTCTCTCTGATTCATAGGTAGTAGCATATTTAAGTGCATTGTAGAAGAGCTTTAGATGGTTAAGGTAACTGGTTTCGTTTTGACGAGGCGGCTGTATGGATAACTTATTGTACATGGATCGAGGAACACCATGTTGCTTGTTAAAGGATAATGTGCAATTTTGGATGCATGCAATTTGACCTTAAATAGATATGAGTTGTGTTGTGGAAGTTAAGTTAAACTAGTACGTAAGAGTTGTCAATAGAGTGGCTTGCAAAACGGCATAGTATTTAAAATTAACTTAAATGGCATTTGTTGTAGATGAATATTTGTTAATGAATTTTTTTGTAGATGAACATTTAAAAGAAGCAATTTTAGAAGCTTGCATGAAATTAAAAGAATATGTCAATGATTGTCACTAAAAAGGATTACCACACTGGGTCTCCCTGGTGCTGGTTTGAAAAGAATTGCCATACTGGGTCTCTTTGGTATTGGTTCGAAAAGGATTGTCACACTGGGTCTCCCTACTTTTGATTCGAAAAGGATTGCCACACTAGGTCTTCCAGTACTGGTTCAAAAAGGATTGCCTCACTAGGTTTTCCTAGAGCTGGCTTAAAAAGGATTACCTCACTAGGTCTTTCTAGTGCCGGTTCAATAAAGATTGCCTCACCAAGCCCCCCAGTGATGGTTCGAAAGAATTGCCATATTAGGTTTCCCTAGTGTTAGCTCGAAAGGATATCTCCATTGTTAACTCAGGAGAAGCGAAAAACCATTGGCTTCTTCCAATAGTTGGTGCATGAATTTTGTTTGTTTACAGACTTAAAATCCTCACTTGAGTTCTTAGATAATCAGAGAGAGCGAAAATTTGAAACCTCGACCACATAGTGAGGCATGCAGATATGCAACAACAGATCAAAGTATGTAAGAACAAGGAGCTTCCCCACCATATGAAATATAGTCGGCTACGTGTTAAATGTCATTTTGTTACAATTTGTGTTAACTTGAGAGAGTTGAAAGCATTTGTTTTAAGTATGATTCAAATTAAAGATCACGACTAGAAATGTAATTAAGACACAAGATAATTTAAGCATAAAGCCCAAATAAAAAGAGGTCGACAATAATTCAAAGAGGTCTTTACAGTAAAGTCCAGGGTGATTTAACTCAATTTTCTTTAAAGTTTAGTTAATTTACTATATCGATAAATGTTGTTTAAGTGTTTTGGTATTTATTATCCAATAGGTTTTGTTGTTCATTATAACACACTTCACAAAGGTCTGCGTTCAGCACAGATTTAAAAAATGCATTAGTTAAGTATTACATTTATTATCCATTTGGAAATATAAAGGTCATAACAAAAATGTCAGTCAAATGTCAATATATTTCATTAGTGCTTTGGAAAGATTGGGATACAAATACAAAGAAGGAGGAACAAAAGAATGATAGACAGAGCTCACAAGTTTTATTACATTTGTAAAAATGGTGGGTTTGAAGTACATTAGTCATGGAAATTATGAAAGTAACAGTATGACATTTTGTTAAGTCTTAGCTTCGATTATTTTATCACAAATTGTTCCAATGAGGTTCTCGGCTGCCTTTTTAATTGCTTCTTCAAAAATGAAAATAAAGAAATCTTTAATAGGATCCTAGAGAATACTATTACTGAAAATTTAAAATACACAACATATTGAGTATGAGCCAAAGCACAATAATTTTAACAAGAAAAGAATTCCTTGAAAAGTCTATTTCTATTAAATTCAATAAGAATTTTTTTACAATAAAGTCTAATTACAAAGTAAAATAGAATAAAAAAATAGGTCTGAGCCTCACTTCTCCCTCTCCTTGGTAACATCCTTCTCAAGCTCTAGATGTATTTCTTCGACTACAATGGGATCTTAGGCAGGGTCTACCATAGGAGGTTCTTGTTGAAGAGAAGGAGGGCCATCCTTGGAAGCACTATCTACCTCTACCTCGCCTTCTTTGATCTACTCTTCAAATGTTTGGATTGATGGGGTTTGGGTAGGGCGATCGAAGATAGAAGCGGGGATAGTGTTGTAGGGATTTGGAAATGGCACATCTCTGAAGGTTGGGGAAGTAGGCTCAATGTTCTTCCTCTTCATAGTAGCCTCCCACCTATCCAAGAAGTACTCATTTTGAACATCTTGCATCTTATCAACAATGTCTTGAAATTAAGCTTCAAAATCTGCAGCAGCTTTGTCCTCATTGCTCTTTAGGGCTTGTGCTTTCTCCCAAAGGGTGTTAGACCTGATTTTCAACTCTGCCTTCAATTTCTCGACCTCACCTTTCAGATTAGTTTGCTCGACGTGAGACTTACTTATTTCGTTGGCCATTTTTTCTTGCTCAGCCATGGAGAAGGATAGCTCCGATCTTACTAAGGCAAGTTAGCTTATTTTCTGTACTAGTCCTTTGTCTTTATTAGCCAAAAGTCCATCCAAGTGGGCTGTTTTCTTCTCAATCACCTTAACCTTGGTGCTGGTGGCAATAAGTTGCTACTGAAGATCCCTCTTCTCCTCTTTCAGATCTTTCTTCTCCTCTTTAAGGCCATCAATCCTTTCACTGAGACTCTTAATATAGACCTTATCTAGGTTGGCCTTAGCATGAAGGCCTTGGCTCTTACTGATTAGTTCCATTGTGTATAAGGTAGACTACAACGAAATAAAAGAGGTCAGTTAAGAAGTTTCACAATTTAGAAAGGGAAGAATTGAGCAACAGGGAACTTGTGGCGATTATGCTCTTCATCAACCAAGCGTAAAAATCCTCCATCTTGTTCTTTCTTATGTTCTGAACATTCTGAGAAGGAAGTACACCTCTGAGGTACTCCTCAGGATGGCTGAAGGCAGTGTCTTGAATGGTGAATGGATGCCCAAAAGGGAATTGGAGACTCGAGATTAGGATTTGAGGAATGAAGGGCAAAGAGTCTCGAACTGGGTTTTTCAAGTAGACAACTTGCAAGAGAACTTCGTTAGTATCCTCCCCACTGGCTGGCATACAGTCAGATTGCTGAGAAAATGCTAGTTGGGAAGAAATCAAAGCTATCTTAAGCTGTGCTATGGGCATCTTAGCCGCTCAAGGAGCCTTGAAGAGAAAAATTTTTTGGGGCTAATCTACCCTCTGTTTCTTTTTGGCATGAGCAATATAATACCTGATATTTATTTTTGGCTATTTTTGTAATATTTTAGCCCAATAAAATATTTATTTTGAGATTTAGTGGGTTTATTTTATTTTTCCTGAGCTGCGTGTAGTCTGAATTGGTATTTGATTAGAGAAAATGGTCTAGCTCACTTTTCTTTCATTCCTTCCGTTCTCTTTATTTTTCTTTTCCTTTTCTTTTGGTTTTGCTTGACTCCCAGAGACTAGGAAGAAGAGAGCGAAAAGAAAGAGATGAGAGAGAGGGTAGAGAGAGAAAGTGCAATCCAAAAGCAGAAGACTGACAGATCGGGGTAGTATTCGAATGAGATATCCGGATCGGCAGGTATGGGTCTCTAGACTGTAGCTTGGGGTGTCCAAACATCAATATGGCAGATTTTCAAAAAAAAAATACTAAAATTGGTTTTTAAATATATTTTTGTGTCTAAACTAAATTATTATGGATTTTTAATGATGGAATGAACCCCAAATCATCATCCAACCTAATAAGAATATGTTTATATATTAAGATGATATTTATTTGCATGATTGAGTATGTCATGTGCATGGAGCAAGGGTGGTATCATCCAATTTGTGTTGTTATTATTGATTGGCTGAGAGTGTCATAGTTTTGTTGTGACATGCCAAAGCATGGGTTATAATATGGATGGAATCCACAGTTTAAGAAAAATGATAAAATGAGATTTTAAAAATATCGGATGATCCTCAGTCGATATCCATGACTAGAGCTTAGTCATTTGGAGTTAGAACGTTAATCTTGAGATGATATTACTATGAGATTTTCTTTGAACTGCAGCCGAACCCCACTTGAGCTAAGAATATGCCTGACTAAGGGTGTAACACGATTTCCTAGCAGAAGGATCAGGGGGTGTAATACGGTTCCCTTGAGTTTTACGCCAGTAGGGGTGTAACACAATCCTCACTTGGTGTATATATATATATATATATATGGAGATATACGTTTGCTGTGAGTATAAACAGTACGGTTAGTGACTCTGCATGCTATGCTAAGCGTCACCCGTCCCAAGATAAGGCTGGGGATAGATGGAAATTAGAGAATGCATTGGCCATTATATTGCATCACACATACATTGTTATATCATATTTTAGTTGATATTGTTATGAGTTATGCTATATGATTAGTTATGTTCACTCAGGCACGCTTGCACGGTCCTATTTACTAGGCAAGTTTGCTCATCCCATTCATATTTTAAGTGATCTGGCGAGACCAGGGAGTAACCACCCAAAACTGAGTTGAGATTGATGAATTGACCTAGCACGTGATTTATTTTATCATTGGATTATTGTATTTTTATTTGTGAGACTCGGGGTGTGGGTCTCAAACTTATTTCTATTATGAGTTTATTTATTGATGATGTTTATTTTGGCTATATAAACCTTTAATAGCATCACTGGGATGTGATATTGGATTTATTGTGGTTGATGTTATTTTTATAATTTAATATTAGAATGAGGGATGTGATTAGTTGCTCTGATGATTGTTATTATATTATGACTTGACCTTGGAATATGTTTTCATTTAATTTAATTAGTTCTCATATCTCTATGATGTCCATCTCGGACAATTAGGTTAAGGGCGTGAACATGTAATGTGAATTGATATTGATTTTGGACCCAGTTTTAAGGCATGTTATTTTGTAGGCTTTTTGTGGCAAGAGTTCGATATTTAGAGTATTCAGACTTTAAACAAAAATATAATTATTCACTTCCACTCTGATTGGTATTTAATGTATGGTTTATTATGGTTATTTTGTGGGTTTATCCCCACTTTACCGTGTTGGGCCTTGGGTTCCCCTCCTATGTGGAAAAAAGCCCAAATTTTTCTAAGCCCTTGTGTGGTTTGTTTGGCTCACTAATAAGAGACGTATAAGAAGATTTTCAGCCATCATAAGGTAATATGATAGATTTGAGAGAAGCTATCACATTTTGATCAAGCTCACAATCAGGATATCATCTGTGGTCCGATTGTGCTCGAATTTGGTCTGCGAGTGCCAGACATCTTGTTCTTCGATCTGTACGATAAGTTTCTTAATCAGATCTCTTCAACTCTCAGATCCGGAGCTAGAACAGATGAAGTCGCATCAGAATTTTTAGGGCAGAGCGCTTGACGCACAGGTCTGATCATTCTTTCAATCGGAAGGTCATTTATGGTCTGATTGGGTTGATTTTTGGTCAGCAGATAGAGGACTTTAATATCTTTGATCTGTACGGTGGAATTATCATATGGTGCTCCAAAACTTCTGTTTTTACTTCCGTTCAGTGGGATCTGTTTATGGTGATGTTTTCTTGTATTCTATGTTGTTGAATCAGTTTTCTTTGTGTTGATTTGCGGCTGTGTTTGATTGTTAAATCAGCCAAAACTATCTTGTATTCATCTCTTATTTATAGTGGAGTATTTGAAGTGGACTTTATGTCTGTGGTTTTTTCCCTTTCACTTTGGAAGGGTTTTCCATGTAAAAATCAGTGTCTCTAGTGTGTGATTGCTTTCTTATTGTTTATCAGTGTGATTGGTATTTTTGTGTTGCCATTGTGTGACCTCATAGGTTCAATCAAGTGGGAGAGTTTATTGAGTTTTGATATTCTCTCTCCCAACCTAGTGGTATCAGAGCAAAGGTTATTGTGTGTTTATCTTGGTTGAATGATGGAGGGTAATATCAATAAGATGATTTGTCTAAATGGCACTAACTATCACATCTGGAAGAACAAGATGAAAGATCTTTTGTATGTGAAGAAGCTGAACTTACCAGTGTTTGCTGTCGAAAAGTCGGAGTCTAAGAATGATAAGGAATGGGAATTCGAACATAAGCAGGTATGCAGTTTTATTTGACAGTTTGTTGATGATAATGTCTACAATGACATTTGTAATGAGACACATGCTAGAACAATGTAATGTAAGCTTGAATCATTATATGCTTTGAAGTTTGAGAATAACAAGTTGTTCTTGTTGAAGAAAATAATGCAGTTGAGATATAAAGAAGGCAATTGATCACTTGAATGAATTTCAAGGGATTATTGATCAACTATCAGGTTTGAATCTGAAGTTTGATGACGAAGTTTTGGGGCTTTGGCTACTTGCTACATTACCAGATGCTTGGGAAACCTTTCAGATCTCCCATACTAATTCAGCCCCAAATGGCGTTGTGTCAATGGAACTAGTGAAAGGAGTTATCTTGAATGAAGATATGAGAAGGAGATCTCAGGGTTCTTTATCACAGCTTGATGTTTTGTTTACTGGAAATAAGGGGAGAGATAAGCAAAGAAAAAAAAGGGTAGAGACAAGAGCCGAAGCAAGTCCAAATCAAGATACAAGAATGTGGAATGTTATCACTATGGCAAAATGGGTCACATTAAAAAGAATTGTTACCAATGGAAAAATGAGAACAAAGGAAAAGATGAGAAGCAAGAGAAGAAAGATAATTATGACAATGAGCGTGTCAACACTACTATTAGTTGTAATCTTACTATTGGTGATCTTATTGTTGTTTAAGATGAGAATGTAATTAATTTGATAAGCCAAGAAGCAAGGCGAGTGATAGATACTAGTGCTTCACTTCATGTTACATCAAGGAAGGAATTCTTTACATCTTACACTCCAGGTGATCATGAAATGTTGAAGATGGGTAATGATGGTTTGTCTTCTGTTATAGGCATTGGAGATGTTTGCTTGGAGACTAGTAATGGCATGAAGTTAACACTTAGAGATGTCAGGCATGCTCCAGACATTCGTCTGAATTTGGTTTCAGCTGGGAAGCTTGATGATGAAGGATTTTGCAACACTTTCAGTGAGGGCAAATGGAAGCTTACAAAAGGGCCTCTAGTTGTAGCTCATGGTAACAAGCATTCTAACTTATATTTGATGCAGGCATCTGTATGCAAGGATAGTGTGAATGTGATGGAGAATGAAGATGTAGCTAAGTTGTGGCATAGGAGACTTAGCCACATAAGTGAAAAGGGGCTCAACTGTTTGACCAAAAGGAATCTTCTTTCTGGATTGAAAAATGTAAAGCTAAAAAAGTGTGCCCACTACCTAGCTAGAAAGCAAAATAGAGTTTTATTCCAGAATCGTCCTCCCTCGAGAAAAATAAAACTTTTGGAGTTGGTTCACTTAGATATTTGTGGTCCTTTTAAGGTAAGATCACTTGGTGGTGCTCTCTATTTTGTTACATTTATTGATGATTACTCTAGAAAACTTTGGGTCTATGCTTTGAAAACAAAAGAGCAAGTCCTTGATGTGTTTAAGCAATTTCAGGCTTTGGTTGAAAGACAGACAGGGAAGAAATTGAAGTGCGTTCGCGCTAATAATGGTGGTAAGTACAAAGGGCCATTTCATGAATATTGTCAACAACAAGGCATCAAACACCAACTTACTCCTCTAAATACATCGCAGTTAAACGGGTTGGTTGAAAGAATGAATAGAACACTAGTTGAGAGGATTAGATGTTTGCTTAATGAGGCAAAGCTGCCAAGATCGTTTTGGGGCGAGGCTCTATATACAGCTGCTTATATTATAAATTTATCTCCCAGTGTTCCTTTGCAAGGTGATGTGCCAGATAGAGTTTGGTTTGGGAAAGAAATTTCCTTTGATCACTTGCGTGTCTTCGGTTGTAAGGCCTTTGTACATGTTCCAAAAGATGAAAGATCAAATTAGATGCCAAAACTCAACAATGCATTTTTATTGGTTTTGGTCAAGATGAGTTTGGGTACAGGCTATATGATCCAATTGCAAAGAAGCTTGTAAGAAGTGGAGATGTAGTTTTCTTGGAGGATTAGACCATTGAAGATATTGAGAAGGCTGGGAAGCGAACTTTTCAGAGTGATAAAAGCTTAATTGGGGTAGACACTGATCCTTTGTCTGTGAGACTTGAACCTGTTCAGAATGAAGTACAATCTGATATGGAGGATGTCGCTCATCCTAATCATTCAGATTAGGAGCATCAGGCGGCTGATGAAAATAGTGTCCTTGAGAATCAACCTGAGGAGACTGCAGCTCCATACCTGATCCACCTCGTAGGTCCCCTCAAGATCCTAAACCATCTATGCGATATCCTTCTGACGAGTATGTGTGCTTGACTGACGGAGGAGAACCCGAGTCTTATGTAAAAGCAGTTGAAGGAAAATACAAGAAACAGTGGGTTGATGCTATGAAAGAGGAGATGAAGTCTTTGTATGATAATTCTACCTTTGAGTTGGTGAAGTTGCCAAAAGGTAAGAGAATTCTGAAGAATCGATGGGTTTACAAGTTAAAACAGGAAGAAAATGTTTCACTTCCGTGATTTAAAGCTAGATTGGTTGTTAAGGGGTTTGGTCAGGAAAAAAGAGTTGATTTTGAAGAAATTTTCTCACCTGTTGTTAAAATGTCTTCTATAAGAGCTGTGCTAAGTTTAACTGCAAGTCTTGACTTAGAAGTTGAGCAGATGGATGTCAAGACCACCTTTTTACATGGTGATCTGGAAGAAGACATTTACATGGAGCAACCAAAAGGCTTTGAAGTCAAAGGGAAAGAAAACTATGTGTGCAAGTTGAAAAAGAGCTTGTATGGTTTGAAGCAGGCTCCAAGGCAGTGGTATAAGAAGTTTGAGTCTGTTATAGAGAAGCAAGGCTATAAGAAGACTAACTCTGATCACTGTGTTTTTGTGCAGAAGTTCTCTGATAATGACTTCATTATTTTGATTCTTTACGTTGATGATATGTTACTTGTTGGTTCTAATGCTTCCAGGATTGACATGTTAAAGCAAGAGTTGAGAAAGCTTTTTGCAGTGAAAGACTTAGGACCAGCAAAGCAGATTTTGGGTATGAGAATTACTCGTGACAGGAAAAAAAAGAAGATATGGCTTTCGCAAGAGAAGTACATGGAGAAAGTGCTCCAGAGGTTCAACATGGACAAAGCCAAATGGGTGACCACTCCTCTAGCCACTCACTTTAAGTTAAGTCGAATGCAGAGTCCTACAATGGATAAGAAGAAGAAAGATATGCAGAAAGTTCCTTATGCATCTGCAATAGGCAGCCTTATGCATGCAATGGTATGCACAAGACCAGATATTGCCTATGCAGTTGGCACAGTTAGTAGGTTCCTTTCAAATCAAGGAAGAGAGCATTGGAATGCAGTGAAATGGATCATGAGATATCTCCGAGGGACTACTAATCTAAAGTTATGTTTTGGAAATGAGAAGCCTACACTCATTGGTTACACTGATTCTGATATTGCTGGAGACATTGACTCAAGAGAGTCCACTTCTGGTTATTTGATCACTTTCACAGGAGGAGCAGTGGCTTGGCAATCCAGATTGTAGAAGTGTGTTGTGTTGTCTATCATAGAGTCAGAATTCATTGCAATTACAGAAGCAAGCAAAGAGTTGCTTTGGATGGAGAGATTCATGAAGGAACTTGGCTTTAAACAAGATAGGTATATCTTGTTTTATGATAACTAAAGTGTAATTCTTCTTGGTAAGAACTCAACTTTTCATGCTAGATCAAAACATATTGATGTAAGGTATCATTGGATACGTGATATTCTAGATGACAAATTGTTAAAACTTCAAAAGATTCATACTAATGATAATGGTGCTGATACGATGACTAAAGCTTTACCAAGAAGGAAGTTTAAGTTGTGCTGTTTGATTGCCGAAATGGCAATCATCTCCACATAGTTGGGAAGGGGGAGAATTGTTGGGCCTTCGGTTCCCTTCCTATGTGGAGAAAAGCCTAAATTTTTGTAAGCCCTTGTGTGGTTTATTTGGCTCACTAATAAGAGACATATAAGAAGATTTTCAGCCGTCATAAGGTAATGTGACAGATTTGAGAGAAGCTGTGACGTTTTGATCAAGCTCACAAATGGGATATCATCTGTGGTCCAATTGTGCTCAAATTTGGTCTGCGAGTGCCAGACATCTTGTTCTTTGATCTATACAGTTGGTTTCTTAATCAGATCTCTTCAACTCTCGAATTCAGAGCTGGAACAGAGGAAGTTGCATCAGAATTTTCTGGGCAAAGCGCTTGACACGCAGGTCTAATCATTCTGTCAATCGGAAGGTCATTTGTGGTCCAATCGAGCTAATTTTTGGTCAGTAGATAAAGGACTTTAATATCTTCGATCTGTATAGTGGAATTATCATAAGGTGCTCCAAAACTTCTATTTTTACTTCAGTTCAGTGGGATCTGTTTATGGTGATGTTTTCTTGTATTCTATGTTGTTGAATCAGTTTTCTTTGTGTTGATTTGCGGCTATGTTTGATTGTTGAATCAGTCAAAACTATCTTGTATTCATCTCTTGTTTATAGTGGAGCATTTGAAGTGGACTTTGTGTCTGTGGTTTTTTCCCTTTCACCTGGAAGGGTTTTTTCACGTAAAAATTGGTCTCTAGTGTGTGATTGCTTTCTTATTGTTTATCAGTGCGATTGGTATTTTTGTGTTGCCATTGTGTGACCTCCTCATAGGTTCAATCAAGTGGGAGAGTTTATTGAGTTTTGATATTCTCTCTCCCAACACCCCGGTTGATGAATTTCAAAGTGTGACATATATTGCAAGACGTTGAAAGTAAAGGGTCTTGAGTAACTCTCTAAGGACATTGTCATCATACTTTATAAGTTAGAACATATCTTCCCAACTTATAAATATCTTCCCACCTACATTCTTCAATGTTATGATTCATTTGGCAGTACACTTATCGTAAGAAATGATGGTTGGTAGCCTAGTGCACTATAGATGGATGTATCCAATTGAGAAGTATTTAGTTACCCTAAGGGTTTTGTGACAAACAAAGCTCATCCTGAATGTTCGATCGCTAAAACATATGTTGCAAGTAAATCTCTAACATTCATCTCTAAATATCTTCATAGAATTGAGATTAGATTCAATTGAGGGGTGTGCAATTATGACAAGATACAAAAGGTGAAGAAAAACCTAGTTTATCAGTTTTTTCATGTAAAGTTCATCTTTTTGGCAGTGAAAAATATATTATCTTGTCAACACAAGACCTTCAAACCATGCATCAGTACATGCTCAATAATTATGATGGGTTGGACAAATATAATAGGTATGTGTTATAATGGATGTGTTTTATATTTATTTTTTACATCATTCTTTTATAAATGTTATGATATTTTTTTATATGTGCAATAAAATCCAGTGATCACAATAGAGAATTGACTACAATCAGTGCATCAAACATTGGCATGAGATATGAAAAAAATTTCTAACGTGGTTTAAAGAACGTGTAAGTATAACTTTAATTAAAAAGCCATTAGATGTTAATAGACTTTAACTGTGACATGGGCATGTATGTATTGTGTATGTAGGTTAAAAACTTGTATTATTGTAAAGGCCTTGACATCACAAATGAAATTTATGCTTTAGCTATTGGTCTAGAATTTAGGGCTCGAAGTTATGGTGGTTGTATTGTCAATGGAGTAAGATATTATACAAATGAACGTGACAAAAGATGTAAAAGTCAAAACTATGGTATCGTCATTGAAGGGGTGCATAATTGTGGTATCCATTTATATTATCATTTCAAGATAAACAAGTCTTCTACATGGCTAACATGAAACTAAGGAACCCATAGAGAATTGTGGAAAAGTTCACTCACTAACACTTGTATGATGCTCTAGAAGTAAAGTCTACTGATAGTTGAATATGCATACTAAGAGCTTGAGTCAGTCGACATGATCCAAGTGGATACACAAGAGATTGGGACTTTATATACAAATGAACTTAATCCACAAAGAATAATAAATGATAGAATCATGTTAGAAGATTATGAATCTGATGATATTGAGGATGAAGATGAAAGTCTCATTAAATATGCCAATGACACAAATGAAAATGAAAGAGGACAAGAAGAAGAGGATTACTTGAATTAATTTATTTATTCAAAGTAATTGAAACTAGTTGGTTTATTCAAGGTAACAACATTGGTCTATTTTTACACCGCTATGAATCTGGTTTATTTTGATATCTTGATTTTAAAAATTTTATAGTTTTACTTGAACTTAGTTTTGAAGGTTATAACCCATCAAAAGAAAATTGAAGGTTATATAAGATTTTGTTTCTTTTTATTTATTTATTTATTATTATTATTATTATTATTTTGCATATTTATGTATTTGTTCATTATTTATCAGCTACGAATAATGTATTTACAGATAGAACCATGAAGGAATCCTAGATGGGCACGAAGTGATGGAGCTTAGGGAGATAGAGGGTTAGGCAACTAGTCAATCTTAGCATCAAGCAGTAGTACCGGTATAAATTAATATCATATATTTTTCTTTGTACTTTATGTATCTATATTTTTAATTGTTTTTTCTTTTTTTTTTTCGTAGGATCCACCTCGACTACTAGATTAGTACGTAGACCCACGCAAGGCCTTAGTCTAGATCGTCTTCTTAAGAAGACAAAATGACCTATAAGCATAACTGTGGACCCTGAGCGAGGATGGCCACTCGATTGTGATAAGTTAGCTAAGTTGTCAAGCCAGTGTGGTATTATTGCCAAACACCTTTTACAACACAATCAACACCGTTATGCTAACATTAGCGAGAAGGATAATGAGGAGGCATGTGCATGCCTTACAGTATTAAATATAATTGATGGTAATATATTAAATTAAAATTTAACCTCTTATATATCTTATATTTGTAGTCACGCATTGATATTGACATGAGTCTCGGAAGAGTGGGACGAAGAAAAGTGAAAGAAACTTTCAAAACTCGATTGAGTGACTGACAACACAAGTGGTATAAGCATTTTAAAAACATGATGGATGAGGGACTTGGTATGGAGAAGGAAAGAGTGTGTTGCCCATCTGGTGTACTACAAGTGAATTGGGAGTGACACATTGATAACAAATGTACAAATACTAGTTACCAGGTTAATATAATTTACATAAACATGTATTAGACAATATGTTTTAATTATGTCTTTAACATTGAACATGTGTTTTTCCTTTTATTTTATTTATTTATTTATTTTTTGTTTTCCAGGAGAAGTATCTAAAAAATGCAATGAATGGTCTCATCAAACTATTACACATTCGATGGATCACATGCATTTGTGCCTGCTCGTCATAGTATGGTAATTATTAATTTACATGTTTCATTTAAACTATTAGTTTTGCACTTATATATTATTTTTCAATAGGTGGATCCTAAAAGTAATGAGCTGATTGGCTTTATTAGATGGTAGAAGTAGGTGCACACAGCAAAAGGTAACCTATGGTGTTGCAAGAAGGCAAAAGAGTTACACTAAGTTCTTGTAATTTTTACTTGAAATTGTAATTTTTAACTATAGTTTGACAATATTCTCACATTATTTATAGTAAATGTTAGAATGAGATGGTATACGCGAGGAGTAAGCCTACCCCCGATGGCCATGATGCATTAAGTAAGGATGCTATGGGAATGTAGATTTTGGGAAGGAAGTCTGGCTATGTAGGCAGGATGGGCCATGGGTCAAAACTCCTTTCAATGTGTAATTTTCATTGATCAGATTGTGCTAGTTCGGGATCCCAAATTGACGGTATCAAGCAAAAAATTAAAAAAAAAATAGAGGCTGAGCGAAATCTTCTTTCCAATAAGGTCTAAGATATGAAGACACAAATAGAGGCTCAGCGTAATCTATTTTCCAACAAGGTCCAAGATATGAAGATGCTAAGCTCAGCTGTTAAAGATGTTTGAGGAGTTTCACTCTTCTAGGACCACTTCTACCCAATATACTTCCACTTCTCCAGGTTTAGACAATTGACAGTTAATATTGAACTTTTTAGATTTTATTTTTGTTTACTTTATTTGTACGTAACCTTAATATTTTCGTTTTATTTCATGAATCTCTTTATTTGTTATTAGATTTTGTTGACTTTAATATGATAATTTGTATATTTAATTTTATTGTTGTAACATGTTTATTTGTATGTTTAGTTTATTATTGTAACAAGCTTTTAAAAAAATTAAATATTCAGGAAATTTTATTTTTTTAAGCCAATACTTTTAATGAGAAAATTTGTTCCTAACTAAATGTATCTTTTATTATCACTAAAAGTCTATTTATTAAAGTTCTATATACCATAAGCGACAAATACATTTCTTCGTCAAAAGTCACTATAAGCCAAAAAATATGATTTCCTCACTAAAAGTTAGGATAAACAACGAAATTTAAATAGGCACCAAAAATTATTGCCTCTAAGAAAAATTTTTGTTCCTCGTAAAAAGATAAGAATAGACGGCGAAAATTATTTCTTTGATAAAAGTAACTATAGGCTTGGAAAACAGATATTCCTTACTAAAAACTATAGACAACTGAGGATAGGCGAGAAAATTTTTGAGGAATATTTTTCCTCACCTATAATTTTTAACGAAGAGAATGTGAATTTTTAGTAAGGAAGATTTTCTTTGCCTATACCCACATTTCCTACGGTGTATACATATATACTTATAATTGTACTTTACTCTTACAAAATTCATCAAATAATTCTTCTAAATCCAATCGATTTGCAGTCAAAAACTTTTGAAAAAATCTTTTATTTATTTGATTTTAAATTTTAAAATTTCTTAATAAAGTTTACCTATACCTTTTGGGTCCTTAAGAGTTAGTGTTAACTATATAAAAATTAATTTTATGTTTAGAAGTCCAAATAGTTTTTACGCTGATATAAACATTTTCTTGCACATAGCATGAATGTGAAATTTGTCCATTTTTATCATAATAATTACAATAAATTAATAGACTAGTAAACCATGTACCAAATTTTGAAAGAGTTTTAGTTAAATTATCACCTATAACTTTGAAATACTTGTTTTTATTTTTATTTTTTGATCATTTGATGTAGAAGATTCAACTTTAGAGGTGAATTTTGAAATCTCTTACTTAAGAGGCCATTTGGTAACACTCTCATTTTTCTGTTTACATTTATATGCTTATGTTTTCTATTTTTTGTTTTCTATTATTGTTTTTTCTGAAATAAAAACTAAAACTACGTTTAGAAATATAATTTTGTTTACAATTACTAATTTTTTATTTTCATAAAATATTTAATTTTACTAGTTTTTTAAAAATTAATTGAATTTAATAAATATATTTTATATTAATTTAATTTAATTATACTATTTATTAAAAACAATTGAATAAAAATATAAGTATTATATCATTTAACTCAGTAAATATAAAATATATTAATTATAATTTAATTATATTATTTACTGCAAATAATTGAATAAAATATATTTATATTAATTAAGTTATTTATTAAATTAAATTAGATTAATATATTTTATTTTAGTATTTATTAAAAATAATTTAATAATATATATTTCCTATTAATTAAATTAACTAATCTAATTTAATTATTTAATAGAAATAAATTATAATATATATTACATATTAATTTAATTAATTTAATTAATTTAATTAATTTATTTATTAAAAATAATTTTAGTCTAATAAAATATTTAAATAAAATAATTTATTTTAATATGATGTTATAAAAATAGACAAAGTAATAGAATTGACAAAATATTTGCAATAGAAAAAAAATAGAGTAATTTTGTTTACGTTTTTCTATTTAAATTTTCATTTTTTAGAAACAAAAAAAAAAGTAAACAGATTTAACAAACGTACTTCTATTGTCAGTTTACAAAATTTTAAAACATAAATAAAAAAATAAAAAGCAAAAACGTTATCAAATGAGGCCTAAAAAACTCATTTGCTTAATTAATGGAGACTGGAGACTTTTTAAGACCTGAACTTTTAGATCGTATTTTTTTAAATTTATCATGCAACTTATTAAACGCATCTAACAGTTCATAATATAATGAATTATCATAAGAAGAATCATTTACCTTATTAACATTCTCTTTTGCTATAAAACAAAAATTAGCAAGTTTTTCATCACTTGAGCTACTACCATCACTTGAACAAGATTCTTTGTTTTGGCTCAATGTAGTCTTTTTATTTTTCTTTTTATTATACTTTCCTTTGGAACTGTTCTTATTTTAGAATCTTTTTTCCCTTCTTACATTTTTTTTGTGATAATATCTTTTGAATTTTTTCATGATAATTTGAAACTCACCATAATCATTACTTATCTCTTTATCAATATCACTTGAGCATTGATCATCATATTCTTCAATTGTGGATGACTTACGAGCGTTTTATCTCTTTTTGTCAACTTCATCCACTTCATCCCCTTTTCTCATATTGAGCTCATGAGTCACAAGAGAGTTGTTTTCTCTTTTCGTCAACTTCATCCACCTTTCTTATATTAAGCTCGTGAGTCACTAGATTTCAAGATTAACTTTGGCAATTTTTTAGTTCTTGTATTACCACTTTGGTTTCCCACTCTTTAGGTAATGATCTCAAAATTTTTTAAACCATCTCTGCATTCTAATACACTTTTCTAAGAAAAGTGCATTAATAATATTAATAAAGTAAGTAACCATATTAGAATTGATTCATCATTCATCATCTTAAATAATTCATAATCATGGACTAACATGCTATTTTAAATTTTATAACTTGATAAGTACCTTCATGAGTAACCTCAAGTCTATCCTATATTTGTTTAGCATTTTTTCAATTAAATATTTTATTCAACTTATTAGAATTAGTACAGCAAGTTTCTTGCCTTTGAAATCAGTTGAACTCCTTCGAAATCATTCTTGCCTAATGCTCTTCATTTTTAGGCACAACTTTTCCGCATATAATTTTGGTAGGAATTTTGGGTCCATTAACAATGACCTTCCAAAGTTGATAGTTAGTAACTTGGATACAAATTCTCATCTGCACCTTCAAATATGTGTAGTGTAGTTTGGGCATTAAAAAAGGGTCATTTATAAATCAATTGATATTCAATGACATAATAACTAAAAAGGGTTGTTATGATCTTTCTATGACTAAGTTTCCAATTTGAGCACAACACTCTGATACCAATTATTGCCCCAAGGATAAACCAAGAGAAGGGTGAATTAGGTTTCTCACAAACATAAAAATGAAATTGACAATAAATTCAAATATGATAAATTTTAAGAGTAAACAATAAATCATAATAATAAAGATAAACCAAGAGAATGGTGAATTGGGTTTCTCACAAACATAAAAATGAAATTGACAATAAATTCAAATATGATAAATTTTAATAGTAAATAACATATCATAATAATAAAGATAAAGGTAGATCGAGTATTGGGAGTGAAATCTAATATCCAGTACTTGATCTAATACTGATTTTTATAGTGGTTTGGTTTAACATGAATTTACATCCACTCTTTGAAACTTATCCGTGAGGATTCCCTATTATCTTCTTCGAAATAGTTAACTTATGAGCGTTGATGACCATACATTGAGTACTTTTTTTTCCCTATAAAACACCTAAAACTTTTTTCCTAAGTAGTACTTAACCCAAAACACTCAAAACTTCTCCCATGTGTTCTTTTTCCTCTGAAATACTCAAGACCCCTCTTAAATGGCCTTTTTTTTTTTGACAATAATATTAAAATTTCATAATCTAAATAGGATATTACAGATATAACCTAATCCTTACAAGGGTATTCTAATAAAATAAGCCCTTAAAAGTAAATATGCAACTTTAAGGAACAAGCTTTGATGATATCAAAAGGATAACTTGGTTATGCATGTCAATATTTTTGCAGAATTTATCTATAATAGGCTCTTCAATCAACTAGCCATTGGAAGAAAATATTCCTTCGCTTCCATATTTACTTCAATAATGCAGTATTACTTTATAATTCAAATTTGAAGTATTCTTTCATTATAGATTCAATTTTCTAAAACATATAATATTAATTTGTTTGGCTTCTTCTTATATATACAATCCCCAATTAGCCTTGCTAGAATCTCATCATTAATCATTTGAAATTTTCTTTTGAATTCTTGCCTTATTTATGCTCATTCCTGATCTTAGAGTGACAGCTTTGCCTTCTTGTTGATATCATTCTGTTAGAGAATATTTTATCCAATTGTGTTGACAACTCTACAATAATAATGACATATAGTGACAGACAATTTTTTCTGTCCAACAAAAATCTGTCACCATATATTACTTTTGCCAATGATTAAAAAATTGTCATTATAAAGCCTGTCTATACTAATAGAAAAAATTAAAAGTAGCTATTAGTTTCATTTAAAACGACGGATAATACTCTTCTGTCTCTATATATCATAACGAATACAAACAAAATACTTAATATATTAATATTAGCAGAGCTTTGTCCAATGATTATAAAAATATTACTATAAGTAAAACTTATTCCAATGGAATTTAAAATTTATGTTGGCATAGAATACAATATGCACTAACAACATGTTGTAACGTCACTATAGGTCGTAGCATGTGCTAATAAAATATTAAAATCATTGCTATTGGTATATGACCTTTACCAATGATAAAAAATCTGTTCATACAAGTTAGACATATACTAATGAAATTTTTAATTTTGTTGGTATAAAATGTTGCACATTAATAAATATTATTATATTATTCAAGTTACGATATTATCAAGTATCACTAGTATAATGTTTATTTAATAAGAATAAATATACTTCAATAAATAGAAGGGTGAGTCTATTTATACTATAGAAATAGTCTCTTACACTTTACTTTACCCTTTCATTAAATAAAATTACAAAACTATTTTTTTTTACTAGATGACATAACTGTCCTTCATAAAGAAAACATTTACAAATTTGAACAAACACACTTAGGCCTACAAGAGAATAGAAAAATTATTTTTAAAAAACTAAAATAATTTTTATTTATATTTATATTATTAACAGTCATATAAAAATAAATTTTATTTTATTTTATTTCATAATTTAACCAAATAAAATATTAATTGATTTCTTTCATTTTTTATAAATTTTTGTCATTTTAAATCTTGTCATCATCTTCAAATCATTTGGTAAGATTCTACACAACCATTCTAATTCTTATAATCTATTAATATATTAAAATAATGTAATAAAATGTAAGTGTGATAAATATTGAAATAAATAATTTACGAAAGATTTGTAAAATAAATAAATAAAAATCAATATGAAAAGGAAATGACAAAAGTTTGTAAATCATCTGAAATGAAATAAGTTATTTTCTTATCTGATTAAGTTATAAAATAAATTAAATAATTATTTTTTCATGATTTCTAAAAATATAAATAAAAATAAATTTATTTTAGTCTTTTAAAATATTTGTTTTCTTAGATAAAACGTGCAAACATTAAAGTAAGACCACTAATAAATTTAAATTTTTAATTGTCGTTTACCTCTTTTAATTTTTGTCATCCTAAATTCAAAATAAAATCATTTTTTCTCACCATTCATATATAAAAATTTAATAAAATCAAATCAAATAAAACTACCAAAAAATATCTAACTAAGAAAATCAATGAATTGAAAAAAAATAACTTTTAAGTATACAGATAGATCTATCAAGCAAGGCACTAGTATCATTCTTTCAAACTTAATTTGAATTTTTTATATTAAATTTTTTTTTAGTAAGGTAATTCATCAAAAGTGAATTTTTTAACAAACCAAATTTATATATTGTAATTGTTTGTTCACTTATCAAAATTTCTAAAAAAAAATTAATCTATTGTATTTTGTGTATAGTTAAAAAATAATTTTTATTATAAAATAAATATACTTATGAAATTATAATTATGTCTCTGATTGAATTTTTATATGAAGGCTTCTATGAAATTATAAGTATTAAAAAAAACATATGTGAAAATTTTGATAAGTATTTATGTAATTTTAATTAATGAAAATGTAAAATGTAATGCAAAAAACTATTTGTTGAGTACAAATAAGCTCATTCTAAATAGAATTCTTATACTTCTACAAATTTTTAACTAGCAAAATTATATATGGAATAATGATTATCTATATTTATAAAGGTTTATCATTAAATAGAAAATAATTATTACATAAAATACTAGTATGTACATATGTATATATATTACAAATATATCTTTAATGATAATATATATTTTTTAAGATTGTGCCTGGCTGTAAACGTAAGGCATTTACATTTATCATATCATAATCACATATATATATATATATATATATGTATTTTATCAGTTAATCAATTCTTTAAGGATTCTATTTATTTTATAGTTCTTATTTTGAAAGTATAATTACTGATCAAGTTATAAGACATCTCTATCATTTTAACTAAACAATTCTTTAATAATTCTATCTATTTTATAACTCTTATTTTAAAAGTATAATTATTAATAAATTTCTATCCACCAACGTGTGGTAATCTTAATATATCTCTATCGTTTCAACTAAAAAAATTCTTTAAGAATTCTATTTATCTTATTACTCTAATTTTAGAAGTATAATTATTAATAAATTTCTATCTATTCAACATTTTGTAATCATCTTTATCCTAATCCTAATCCCACAAGGCTTCTGATGGCTATTATCAAATTAAATATTTATTTATTATAAATTCACAATTTATTAGTTAGCAACTCATTAAGAATATTTGAAAATTAAAAAAAAAAGCACTTATTTAAGATTAGCTAGCAAAAGCATAAGTTAATATAAAATTAAAGTTAATACTCCAAACTACTAAATTAACAGCTTAAAATTAATAAAAAAGATTTAAAAGTTTTTTGGTCAGTCCAATTTTTTCTTTAAAAATTAGCACTTTTAGTTTTAAAGTACTTAAAAGTTTATGATGATATTTTTATTTTTATTTATTTTAATTATTTTTATCTTTTAAGTTTTAATTCAAATTTGGAGTCATGTTCTCATGTTAATCCATCAAAAGTAAATCGCGGAGTTTTTATTCCCACAGTTCTCTGAAAGTGTCATTTTTCATTCCCACCATCTCTTCCCGCTTCTTTTCATCCTTAGAACCACCGTTCCCTATTTTTATCCTTGAAGTATAAAACACAAGCATGTTTATCTTCTTCCTTTTATTCTCAGAACTACCGTTCCCTATTTTTATTATAACTCCTTGAAGTATAAAATACAAGTATGTTTATTTTTCTCCTCTTTATTTTTTTCATCAATTTTTTTTTTCTCTAACTTGTGTTTCCTTAATTTTATTTTTTTGTATTTGGCTTGTGTTTTTCAGTTTTCTTCATTACATCAAGGGGTTATTTGTTGCATCTGAGAGCAAAAGTAAAAAGTAAAAATTTATATATGGATCGATGGAGAATGAGAATAAACATTCATGTATGGTTAGATTATTAAAATATTTTAATACCTCTATTTTTTATTTTTGCCGGAAAAACAAAAATAGCTCCTTTTTCTTTTTATTTTTTGTAGTAGATACAAGGAGATACAAAATATCTCTATTTTTTTTTTTCAAGTAGATTTCTTTTTGCAGTAGATACAAGGAGATACAAGTCAAAAAGGACTATCCAGCTAGTACACCGGTTAGTTTTAAGAACATTGGTCGTCTTCTTCTTGGAACATGGCTCATACTCTTAACTACAAATTACCATCTTGATTTTTTTTTTTCTTTTCGTTCTCTTAAAATGGGGGTTTTCTTCATCTCCAAAGGACTATTCTAGCAGCTAAATCAATGCAATTATAAAGGCTGCAAAAGGTTTCAAAAATCATGAGATATGATATTTATTGAGATTAACCTTTTTTATTTGTAAATAATACTAATTTTTAGCAATTTTTTTTTAATTTGTATACTTTTTTGGGTTTAAGTACTACTGGTAGGTGACTCTTCATGGAAAAATGTACCATCTTCTTCCACAACTCGTCAATCTTATTGAAATCTAGCTGGTAAAATTATAAATTAAATCGTTGATAGATATTTTATTTGTATTATTTTTCAATCATTACATATTTTCTAGTGAAGTATGATTTTTTTTAATATGTCATTTTATTTATTTATTATTTATTATTATTATTTTTTTGTAGCTACGAATTTATTACTTTGCAACTTATCAAGGAGTGATATTTTTGAAGAGTTATTTATAATTATTCTATTTATGTATCAAGGAATGACAATGGCACTTTTGAGGAGTTTATTTAAATTTTTTTTTTTTTTATTTATATATCAATGAATGGCACTTGAATGATGTACTTAGTTATTATAGATTTATATTAATGCAATGACTTTCCAGATGTTTTATTTTTATTTTTTTATTTTATTCAAGATGTTTTTATTAAATTAATTCAGATCAATACAAATTATTTAATTTATGAGGTCGAAAGAAATTATTAACAAAAAAATTAGTGAAATTATGGTATAACTAATGGCAGAGGCAATATATGATTAAAATACGGTAATCAGTATAAATAGTTAGTGAAACCTAAAATCTAGCAATTGAAAAAAACTGTTAGTCTATCTTAATCGAATACTAGCGATAATTACATAGTATAACAATGGAAAATGTCTATTGGTATAGTATGCTATAGTAACAATTATAATTGTTAGTATATATATTGTACAAAAATTGAGAAATACTGTTTGTGAGCGTGATTTTAGCTCGGTTGGTTGAGATCATGCCCGCCCACTCATCCGGCTCGGGTTTGAGCCTCTCCCTCCCCCGCTTAACTAACAAAAAAAAAAAAATATTGTTTGTGTATATTTTTTTAAAGTAACAGTAAAAATCGTAGTTATAGGATATACACGATAATAACAATTGTGGTTTTTTTTCTGACGGAATTAAGCATTAGTCTAACCTATATAACTAATTTGTTACTAAGTCAAGATGCTATTAGTGTGGTTAGTTTACTTTATAGCAATAACTTATTCCTGTTACCGTAATTCAATAGCAACCTTACTCAAAGTTGACAGTAAAAACATCTGTTGGTGTAGATATAAACAGGTTATAGTAATGATTTTATAATTTTCAATTGTCCATTATTATATGCCAATCTTCTTGTAGGTTCCTTGGTAGTGTCAACACCTTCCATACTGGAAAGTGATCTTTAGCATGCTACTTAAAAGTGTTGACTCTTTCCATCCTAACGTTGATATGACTTTTAATGTAATTGAAATCAAATTTTGTTTCTCGAAAGTCATATTCTCTTTGTAAAAATCTTACAAAATAATATTCAAATTGTTCAAAAAAAAAATTGAATAAGATTAGCGTAGCATCAAATAATCAATATATGATTCACGAAAATTTCTTACATTAATTATCATATTTGATTTCATATCAACAAAATCAATATCAAAATCACATTAGAAACCTGAGGGCTAGCATTTTGGTCTAATGCTTATGTAACCACGGTATTCCTCTGTCATAGGTAAGGGTTATTAATAAAAATTTGGAATATACCACCATTCTTATATCAAAATTAAAGAAAACAAAGGAAGGAAACAAAAATAAAAATAAAAATGAAAATAAAAAATGACAAAAAAAAAAATCAATTTGAAGGCTCACAACATCGAATTTAGGTCTAACTCAACCTAAGGAAATAAAATAAGCCATCAATTTAATACCAAATTCAAATGTTAAAAATCACAAATAGCTCAAAACACTAATAATTAGTCAAAACAAATTACCGGATATTACAAAAGATTTTTTTAAGATTTAATAACTTAGTTTTTCTTATTAATAAAAAAAAAAGAATATTCATAACATATGACAAATACAGATAAAGAAAAAAAGAATCACGTACGTATGACAAAAATAAACTAAAGAAAACGGATTATATGGTCAGTTTCAATTTATTTATGACTACTTAGTTGAATATTAATTATAAGTTGTTGTTTCTTAATTTACAACTTCTTTGTTAAGTTATAAAAAGTTAATTGTTTATTTATTAATTTTCATTAATAGGTTCGTGAATAAACTTGATTAGAGGTTGGTAAGCATATTTAACTTAAGTTTACCAATAAACTTGTAATTAAGTTTTGAACACAATATTTTCAACTCAAACTCGATTATAAACTGAGGAAACAAATCTGAAGATTTATTTATAGCTTTATTTAACTGGTTTGCGGTATGAACAAATCAAGTTTACGTGTTGATTTTATTGCCAACAACCCTACCGGATATTGAGTTAGTCAAAAGAACATCTCATCTAGGATAAGGAAGACAAAATAGATATAAAATGGTAATCATGAGGTTATAATCTTGTAGAAAATAATTAAGATATAATAATGCTTAAACCCCATACTAATTTGCCGTTAACAGTGCGAACAGAAGGTCAAATTCTGACTCTCTCTTAAACAATTAACTAAATTAAGTTTGACACTTGGCTAATTGTGATTAGGCTAATCAACTGATGACTCAGTTGATCATTCAAACGTAATAGCCCGAGTTTGGTCCCCTCCTTCCCACCACTGCCACCCTCAAACCTTCAGAGAAAATCTACATTATAAAAAACAATATATATATATATATATATAATTAATTCTAAAGATATTGAAGAGTGAAGTTGGTCATGTCTTGATGCTAATTTTAATGCATAAGAGCACATGCCCACAATTAATTGGTGTTCAAATTGCTGCTTGGTGTTTGGTGGAGCAAACTTATAATGTTTGGTAGAACATACACAATTAATTGACTTAAAATTAAACAAGGTATCCAGCAGTGCAGAAAAGATCAGCAAAACCAAGATGGACCATACATTAATTGATATCATATTTGCTCATGCAGCACACAAAGCTGCATTATGAAGCAACAAAATTTTATATATGTATATATATATGTGTGGTGTTCAACTTTGACTTTCCTCTTTCCTTTTCTTTTTTTTTTTTATATTTTGTCAAAATTAATTATTTCTAAATGAGAATATATTTTGGTGCAAGAATTTCATCACATAATTTTAATTTTTCACTCCAAAATGGGGAACACGGCTTGATGAAGCTGACCAGCTCGACAGAAGTTGCTTGCATTTCTTGCTTGACTAGAATAATGATCAAGGTCAAAAGTGTAATACGCATAAATATATATAAGAAAAGTAACTGCTAAGTGAAAACTAGAATTGAGCACAAAAATTAATTAATATATTCCAATTCTCGATCTGATTTACAGTAATTTGATACAAACCCAGACTACCCAGTTCTTGAAACCGGATGTCTCATCTAAAAGAATCATCAAAATCGGAATAGAAAGTGAAAAATATTATGGTAATTTAATTCCCAATTTGTTCCATGAAACCATGTAGTCTCTTGAGGGCAACTTCAAGTGTCTGCTCACTCATGTTGGCAAAACACACCCTGAACCAACCCGGTTCGGAGCAATGGCAAGACGAGCCCGGAGATATATTTAGCTTCACTTCCCGCAAGATGGAGCCCCAAAGTTGCAATTCACACTCTCTCGTAGGTTTCTCCAACAACGGACTCAGATTCATCCAGCAAAACAACCCAGCATTCCCTTTCAAACACTCAATACCCGCTTTTCTCAACCCATCAATGATCATCTCGTATCTCTTCCTCAGTCTTTCTCGGTTTGTTTTAATGTACTTGTCCGTGAACTTTCTGTCCGACAACAAAGAACCCAAAAGCTGCTGTGTTTGAGAGGAAATTAAGGTGAAGCTCGACATCCTTCGAGCGGTGGTGACAACCTGGTCGTTGTATGAATATATAGTCCCAACTCTGAAACCCGGAAGACCAAGATCTTTGGAGAGGCTATAGACAACATGAACTCTCTCCGAATCCTTGTAATTTCTGGCTTCGAGGATTTCTGCCACGCTGACGAATTCGGCGGAGGAGAAGACGGATCCCGAGTAGATTTCGTCGGAGACAAGGTGGATGTTTTTGCGTGAGACGAAATCGAGAATCTGCTCGAGGGCTGAGCGCTGGATGGTGGCGCCTAATGGGTTTGATGGGTTCGTTATGAGTAGCCCTCTCACTCTGATGTTCGTGGATTCTGCTTTCTTGTATGCTGCTTCTAAGGCTTTAGGAGTGACTTGGAAGTTATTCCAACTTTCACAGTGAACTGGCACAATTTTCACCCCCGTCCTCCACCTCAAATCTCTGTCAAATCTGCAAAATGTAACATTAATTTCTCCATTAGTGCTCCTCTTAAACAAGTTCACTAAACGTACAAATTGTTGTCGTGTCTATTGATCTGTCTACTACGCCAAACGTACGTATCTGGAAGAGCAATCAGTGTACATCCCAACATATGCAAATTTTCTTATCTTACAATTGAATTATCAGACTGGATGTTAGAAATTGTTTATTGGGGTGTCAAAACAGACTAACGATGAGTATTATAATAGAAGACCCATCACATATTGGGAAGACTCAGTGAGTTTGTTCTATTGCAAAGTACAATTATTTCAGTAAATGGATGGATTTCAGCATCTACTCTAAAGATGCTAAATACAATATTATAAACGAAGTCGCAGTATATGTCTTAAATGTGGGTCTCTAAAAGTAGGGCGGTTTTAGGTGTCAGATCATCCGGAGCATTTCACTTCTTGAATTTTTGTTAAGCGCTATCACTTTGTATACGATAAGGGGCAGCTGTGATACTCAAAAGAGTCCACGGTCTAAAGACAGGCCAGTCGATTCTCCCCCATCATAAAAATAAATAAAATAAAGTAAAATAAAAGTAGTAATAATAATAAAGATTTGATTGAGAATTTAGTTCTTACCCCGGATAGTAAGGTGTTGGGACTAACAAAGCATCCCCAGGGTCAGCTAAAATGAAGGTCAGAAGCTCATTGGCTGCGGTTGCTCCTGCTGTTAGAACAACTCTATCCGGGTTGAATTTTGCTTTCCCCCCTCTTATTTGTTCCATGAAACTTGCCATTGCCTTCCTGAAAGATTGCAGCCCATGATAGTCTTGAAATAGAGCATTCTCTCTAAAGCCAGAGACTTTTTGCCCACACGAGGATACTTGATCTGACTGCTTTTCTAAGTACTCTTCTAGCAAATCAAATGAGACCTGTCCAATAAATAGATTACAAAACATTATAATTAAGGTCAATTAATTAGTTTTTATATATGGGATTAATTGTCTTGATATATATATATATATATACTTACTTGATTTTCCGCTAATCCCATCTGTATGACTCCTGATGGGTTGGTTGTTTCATCATAAGGGTCTTCATCGTATGCTTTCCATCCGGCAAAGTATGGGGAGTCCTCTCCATGAGTTTCAGAAACTGCAACTTTTGATAATCCTACCGTATTGGGTTGCTCAATCTCTATAGCCATAGTTAACTAGCTACCTATGTAAGCTAAGGGGTGGGTAGAAAGAGAGAGAGAGAGAGAGAACTAGCTATATAAGCCTGGAACGTCTGTTGAATGACAACTTTGTCAAAGACCCCTTTAATTATATATAGGATGGAGATAATGAAAATTCTCCCCTCCCTCTGTCTCTCAAAAAAAAAAAAAAAGAACAGAAAAACAAAAAAAAAAAATCAATGATTGAGAGTCTGTGTAGAGCAAGAAAGAATATCAAAGCTGACGACATTTGACAAATATACACTTATATGTCACTGTTGACAACTGTTAGCTTCTATCTATCATTTCAATGTTAGCTTCTATCTATCATTTCAAAACCCTTTTCCCCACATCTCAAAATCTCCTAAGGATCCACATCAAAATATGGTGGTTGAAAGTCTGATCACTTTGGTAACTTTCTATTGTCAGATCTTCATATGTTTAATTGCTTTTTTTTTCCCTTCTCCCATTATATATGTGGCTTGATTATTTTATAAAATTAAGAACTTGGGGTGCTAGCAATATTAAGTAATGTCAGTTCTGAATATTATTAAAAAGATTGGAAGCCATTGAACTTAGATATATTCAAATATTTTTAATTTAAGAAAAAAGATTAAACGTGTTTAAACGTTAAATTTTAATTTAATAATTTTATCACGTAATTTCGAATTAACATCGCCTCTTTTTTTCTAAAATTAATGGTGGTTGAGTTATCATTCTCAAGTCCCCACACCTACAACCTATGACTGCTCAAATCATTGGTGAAGTGAACTTCAAAATCCTTGTGAAATCCAAATTGGGTTTCGAAGAACACAAACCACATGCAAATATTTGAGGAGATCTAAGAGTTGTTAAAGTCTCAACGACCTGACAAAGATACAATCAGTTTGCACATGATTAAGATTCTGATTCGTAAATAAAATCAAGACAAAGGAGAAGCCCCAAGAAGATATCAAGGCCCCACTCCTCCCATTTTGCTAATTTCAAGCAACAGAACTTATAACTTCGATGGAGATTTTAAGTATTGTAATCATGTAAAGGATCCCTGTTCTAATCATAGATTGTTGGTTTTCAATCAGTGATTTGTATGCAAACGCAGTCATGAATATATAATATATACATGTTATATATATATATATATATATCTGATTGCCTTTTAGGCTAGCTCAAAATGGCATAACCTTTCTTCTATTGTTGATGAATGTTTCAAGGATTAAAATTCGGTTTCTGCAATTGTTTTGTCTCAAGTAGCTCCAAAATGAAAATATTTCATAAAATGTATTTACTGTTTTAGTACATCTTAAATATAAATACATAGATTATTAAATAATTTAATTATTTTTAATTTTAACATATTTTGTTTTATTTTTTCCCCCTATGTTTTTGAAGACTGTTAGGAAACCTAAAGTGTTAGTGCATCATTTACGTACATATCCTTATATCCATATTTGTGAATTCATGTATGATGTAAACACATATATGTTAATATGAAATATACCTGCATGTAAATATATATAAAGGGATATATGTTGAGATCTGTTGTTTGATTGGGTTTAAACTAGACTACCCAAGAGAAATAAACAATATCGAAAAGATTTGAGGAAAACAATAAGAAACACGCATGATAAGAAGAATATGCCTCCATATATATATGAATATATATTTCATTGATGTGGGACTCAGGATTATGAAGACCCATGTGCATGCAAGAACTCAACAGCCTGAGATTTGCCATTAATAGATTGCATGTATCATGAAGAAGAAAAGGAAAGTTGAATTAAGGAGTGAAGATTATTCAGCAACTTCAGCCTCTAGGCACAGACATGTATATATATCCAGTGTACACGCTAGTAGCCTTCAACAGATGCAATGTTTTAGTATATTATCTTTAGCATTGTTTTTAAATTTTACAGTATTAAGAACAAAGTTGTGGGTAATTAATACATAGTATCATTTCTTACGTTGGATTTCCTGATGCATGCATCTTGGGGGATTGGATTGTTTGCCTATGAACCCACTTACCAAATGTTTGGTATTGGCAAATTATTTCGAATATGATGTTCGGATTAAATTTTTTATCCTTTAAACGGGAGATATACAATAGTTAAAGAGAATTATATTATATATCATCTATTTTCTAAATTATTTTTAACCAAGTTCTAAATATTTAAAATTATTTCACGCCAAATCTATTATCAAATCACATTTTTTTATTTCATTTCATATTTCACGAATTAAATAATAAAAAATAATTTCATATAAAAATTTAACCTCATATTATATCCAATTATGTATGTTAATTTATGATATTATTTATGTCCATAATTAAGTCCTTTCAATCAAAGGTGGTGGAAGAGGTCTTAAATAATCTTAAATAATTAGAGCTTGCAATTGATTGGCCATTCACCCTCATGCTCTTTGAATCACAAGTTTATTCACAAATTAAAAGGAAAAAAAATTGATTAAGTAAATTTAATAATGACAATTTCATAATAAGAAGTTATTTTAGTGAATTTTTTTCTTTTCAAATTATTCGGCACAATACACTCTTACTATACCTAACTTGCCAGGCACCTAACTTGGCGAGGTTAAAAGCTGTGGCTACAAATTAAGTATAATTTCTTGAAATAAAATCATAATAATATTAATAGGATAACTATTACTACTAGAAATCCTTCTAAAAGCTTATAATGTAATAGAGTACTGAGTCAATCAATTTCAAAAATAAAAAATAAAAATTCTAGTAAGATAAGGGTGAAAATGAACTGAATTATTCTATTCGTGACTAAAAAAAAGTTGAATTAAGTGTAATTTGTGTGTCCTTTATATTCAAATTTAAATTTAAATTTGATCTTAGAAAAGTTCAAGCCGGCTTGATAATATATATAATATTTATATTTTGTAATAATATTTTTACTATATTTTTTATAATATTTCAATGATGGCATTGTTACAGTTGGAGAGAGAGAGAGAATAAAAAGAAAAAGAAAAATACTTTTTTATCAATTGTTTTCTGAAAAAAAAAAAAAAAAAAGTATGTCAAAATAATGTGCCAGTGATATTTTTGTAACATGAGAGGATGCATTTGTAAATTTTTAACTTTAAAGCAACTAACTTATAAGTGAACCACATTACTCTAGGTTTTTTTTTTTTTTTTTTTAAATATAAATTTTGATCCCTGCCACTTCTCAATGATAAGCCTATTGAGAGTTCTGGGTCTTACAGGCATCTCGAGTCTTATGGCTCATTGCTTGTGTCGGTGTTTAATCTTTTTTCCCAAGTAGTGGGTTACAACTGATAATTAGGTAGCATTTTCACTGAAGCAACTAGGAAGCTAAGAAGAGATAGGGACTGGTCAATGGCTAATACAAAATAGACAAGTGGCTGCTAGCTAGCTAGAAAAGGCGTATTAGTTTTTTATTTTTCCCCCCTAGCTTTTTAACGACAACCATCAACTTTTTAACCTAAACAATGTTTAGCTAGGGATAAACCTAAGACAGGATTATCGTTAACAGCTCACAGTGTCCTAATCGTTGGAGTAAAGGACACTGCTTTAGTTCACATTATGCTGTTCAAATGGACAGCAAGGGGTAGAGACTTCTGTTTCTCTGTTTATTCCCCCAAACTGATCCCATGAGTTCTCGAGGAAGGACGCTGTATTTGGTTACTCAAAATACAGAACTGATTCTCAAATTTTTATTTTATTTTATTCTTTTTAATAAATAGAACTTTACCAAAAATAATAATTTAATAAAAGTATAAGAATGGCCATTCCTTTCATTTTCTTGTACCATACGGTGATATATATAAATATATATTTATGATGTAGGGTGTTCAAATTAGTTTGTGTACACCAATTAATTTCTACGAGTATGTAGTTAACGATCAAATAAGACCCTAATAGTTCTGAAAAGACTAAAAATAACATATTTTCTATTATTTAATAAACATAAGAATTAATTTAAGTTCCCAAAGATAATTAGTACATAATTTGGTAATTATATATTAATTTTCAGGTATCAATGTCATCTTTTCTGCTTAAATTTTGTGGATTTATCATAATATTCGTAATTGTCCCTCCAAAGGTCTAAAAGTAAGGATCACATCAATGTGATATTAATAAAAACTAATTATCATTTATTATATATAAATTTTTGTTCTAATTTGAGTCTAATTTGTAACTTTACATAATTTCTTACTGACACCAAGCATAAGATAAGGATATCAATATTGTTTCCTTTTTCTTCCATTGATTTTTTTTTTATTTCCAATGATTGAGAATATTTTTCCATTAGTCATGAAGTATATATAATAATGGTATTAACATGCCTAAAAGGTCATTTAAAAAAAAAAAAAACGCCTAAAAGGTACAATTTTTAAAAAATAAAATCAAATTTTAGTTAAAAAAAGTCATATAAAATAAAAAAAAAGTTACCAAAAAAACTGATAACTTTTTTGAATTCAAACCCGCCCTAAGTTTACATTTTGGAGTGTCAAATTTGATCAAAATTTTTTAATTTCCTCTAAGTTTTTTTTTTAACTTTTATGAACTTTTTTCAATCTTTTCATATTTTTTGAAAAATTCATCAAATACTTAATAATTCAAAATTTATTTATTATTATTATTTTTTTTTCTTTCGTCAAAATTTGACACTCCCAACAAGCACTAAGATTAGATCGATGTATCATACTATTAAGGATAAATTACAGTTAAACCCCTTAAATATTTAGATAATTACACATGGACTCCCTCAATATTTAAAAATTACATTTAGACCCTTCAATCATTTGAATAATTACACATTGACTCCCTCCGTTAGTAATGCCATTAGAATTTCTGTCACGCCCAGATTTTCATAGCCGAATGCCCGGGGTGACTTGGGATTTATTTGTTGAGTATAAAAATAAAATGATAATAACACGCTGTCACACCCCAAAATTTTCCTCCAAACTGGGGTTGACCTGTAAGAAAAATTTAAGATATTCAAAATCCCTTATTTATCCCAAACAATATTTATAAGTCATTAGACTGAATCATTTGATGGGATTTCAACTACAAGGCACAAAATAAAGATAGAAAAAAAATATTACAGAGTCATCTAAGTGTCCCAACCACGCGATTAACATTACATACTAAATAAAAGTAAATTATGTCTAAACTTAAAAATTACAATCATCCAATAATTATTATTACAGACCACAAAAATAAAGTCTTCTAGCTCTGTGCAGGAAAGAAAAAAAATAAATAACTCATCTGATGGAATATTTAAGAGAAATTAATCTCTTTCTAGCTCATCTTCAGTATCCCTATACTTAATATCCTTAAAAAAATATTCCCACAAGGGATGAGTTATTAAAGCCCAGTCATCAGAATCTCCTAGGTGCCTATATGCAGTGGTTGTAATGCTACACTGTATTAAGTGACCCACTACAGTGAATGTGATTAGGTGGCATACTGTTTATGCAACAATTAATTCAGTGGATCCCAACTGAATAATGTAAATTATACTTATAACGATTCGATTAAACCATCACTGTAACTACTATTTTACTTACATGTAAAAATAGTTAAATATTGATGTGTGTACCACAATGAAATCTGTGTCGCAGTGGTAGGGATCTCAGATTCAGATTTTCAAGGTCTCGGGATCAAACCCCGTAACGATACAGGTTTCATATATATATATATATATATTTTATAAAATATTTATCAAGAGGAATTAAATATAATTAAATAATTTCAACACATCATTCATACATAAACAAGAGAGGTTGCTAGTCACAGTAAAATTTGGTAAAGGAGTTTAATGTAAATCCTCCTAGGATAATCATACTCCTATCCTCCTCTACCTATAGCCTTGGGAACCAGTGACTTTACGGGCTTAGCATCCAATGCATACCAACAATGCCACCCACCAAAAACCTAGCCGTCACGACCGGCTACCTGACTGACCAGGTCAGAAGTGAGCATCTCCCAAATAAAATGCATATATTCCCATCTTCATCTAAAAGGTCATTTCTACCCACCCATCACCCCATTGCCAAAAATAACTTTGGCACCAAGTGCCTTAAATTTTTTTTCTCACCCTTTTACGTTCCTAAGGGTAATAAGACATTTTTAATTACAACCAGCAATGTCCCCGGGCGATGAATCAAAAGTGGGATTATTCAGTCACATGCAGTATATATTTTTTTGTACTTTATCTAAATCCATAATTCAATAATAATTATTAATAAATCAAAGATTTAACATAGTCACCAATATTATCATCACAAAGGTAGGTACTATATGTAAATTAACAAGTAACAAGTAGTTAGAAATAATTTAGAATTCAAATTAGTATTTTAGTTAATTATTTTGACAAGTTTTCCGTGCTACCTTTGATAAGAATAAAATTATTTCTAATGGTATATTAATTAAGTCGAGGTTGGCAGCTTAGTGGGCGGGTGACCCTAATTGCGATTTGAAGTCGCGAGTTCGAACCTCATTGGCTGCAATCTCGGTTTTTGCTTTTATTTTATTTTATTTTATTATTTTATGGAATATAAAGATAGTAAATAGCTTTTTGGACTTATATTTAATTTTAGAAAAATTTATAAGTTTTATTTTATTTGAATAAATTTTCAATCATCATCTTATTTATAACCAAACCCTTATCATAGGTTTTTGGCTTCAAGATATCCACAAATATCCAAAAAAAATTATTCCAATATTTAGGAAAGTATTAAATAAGTTTTATTAAATTCACTTAATCATAAAAATAGAGTTATATAACTTGCTAGGTAGACAAAACAATGCCTAAAAGAATCAATTAAAATAAATCAAATTTATTTAAGGAATACCAAATGAGAAAAAAATAAGTCCATTGTTTCATTTGGGCATTTTTATCAAATAGTTGGTTCTAATTAGCCATTTTAATTTGAATAAGTCATCCAACTATCTATGATGAAACTGATTGTCTGAGTCAATTATCATAAATATTAGAGTGTCAAATGATACATAATATCCAGTTTAAAATAATTTCATATCAATTGGAAACTAACTAAGTAGAATCAACTTAACAGTCCACTTCAGTATTATATTAAATAGTATAAGTGTTTTACCATATCAGGCCTTGTGAACAAAATTACACATTAATAGAAATTATTAACATGATAATAATTAACAGAAGAGAATTGGAAATTTAAATAAATCTTTAAACATAATATTCTAAAAAAAATCCAAACAAGCATTAATTAAAAGCTAAACAGGGACAGCAGCTTAAAAGAAAATTCATATAAAATAGTGCAGAACTCCAATATCTATAAACTTTATATCTATAGAAATTAGGCTTTAAGACCTACAACTTTCATATTTTACACTTTTTAAAATTCTAAGGTCTAAAGGTGCAAAAATAGCCTTGAATTCAGTTTGTTCAGAAAATACAGTTTTATACGTGCTCAGTATTTTGGGCATAACTTTTGACTCACAAATCGGATTGATGCAATTCTTTTTGGTTTGGAAAGTAAACTGAAAGGGCTACAACTTTTATCTTTTAGCCGAAGCCTAATTCCACCGTTTTAGGAGTCAGAAGCACATTAGAAGTTACAAATAGAGAACTGTCAGCATACTGAGTTACATCAGTCAAAATTTTAGTTTCCCTACCCCGAATATATGGGTATTTATTTTTATCACAATCAAGTTTCATACTTCAAATCCAGATTAGGTATCAAATATATTTTAGGAGGTTCGTCATCCTATCTCAATGAAGATATTGGTGACCAAGCCTATGAAGGAAAAATGAGTTGAGCTTTGAACACCACTCAATTGAAAATTTCCAAGCCTTACTTCTTCCTCCAAAAAACACCAAATATCCAACCACACTTGATAAAAAAATATATATTTTTTTCTCTGTTATTTTTTTTTCTCTTTGAAGGCACACAAATTTATAGGGAGTATAAAGGAAGTGTCAGTAGAGAAAAATAAGCTCCACTTCCTAGACTTGAGAGGCACTAAAGTAGTATTATGCATTAGGTAGTATAATCCAAATAATCTAGCTTAGCCTTTTTGACTATCTAGCCATATAATTTAAGATAGTTGTTGGAGGATGGATAAGAATGGGTGGCATGATCCGAGAATCATGCTAGCTTTTTGACAAATTAAACAAAATGCTTTAAATCATGCTAGCTAAATTATTTGGAAGAATGCTTTAAAGTCATCAATGTAGGGTCTTCTTTTTGTCTAACTAGCCAAATAATTTGAGAGATTGTGAGAGATGTATGGAAGAAAGGATGGATGGAAATAAAATTTGCCGAGAAAATAATTTAGAGCTATTATTCATGAGTCAACTCAGTGAGTGATAAAGTGAGTTAAGATGAGTCAAAGAAAAGGATTGACCCATGGGTTAATGGGATTGGTTTGAACAAAATAGGTAATTGGGCTAGGAAGTGTTTGGATAAAAATTTTAGAAATTCTACATTAAACTCCCACATAGGGTGAAATTAAATCTGAAAATTTTTCTAACTAATTTTATCATTCCAAAAATTTTCAAATCCTCAATTTTCTAGATTTTTACTATAACAAATATCACCACACACTTAAGCAAATTAATAAAAAAAATTTTTTCAGATTATTACAATTTCTGTTAAACTGATGGCATTAGCCAATTTTCTTATAAATATACCAAGTTTATCTTTCATGGTCTCGCCTGACTACCAAACTTGCCGTCTTCATCGTCGCCTCCATTGACACTAACAGTGTGACCGAACTAACGTTTGCAAGCATAAAATCCATTGAATTCTTGTTCTCCGATCGAAAGTTTGAAACTATTGTGAAGTTTGAAACTATATGTAGAAATAGATGGGTACTTTGATCTCGGTGGCGATTGGCAGAGCCAAGTGCAAAAGAAGTGGGGGGCCCTAAGAGTGGCTTGAATGGGCAACTGAAGAGCCTCCTTGAAGTAAAAAATAGCCCTTTGAAAGGGCTTTGCGACACCTAAAGAAGGGGGGAGCTATTGATTGAGCCGCACCACCCCTACCGCCTCATTCGCTACTGGGTGGGTGTACAGCACCAACCCAATCTTCACGCTACTTTGATTCTCGCCACCACTTATGATGACATCAATTCGTAGTCGTCTCCAGCAATTCATAGCCGTGACTCACCGAAAAATTCAACGACTTAGTTCGAGCTAGCATCGCCGCAGGCGGTGACTTTCTGACGATTCGAATTTGAACTGGCTTATCAAGTGACTTACTGTCAGGGGAGTTTGATAGCATGTTGAGAACCATCGGAGCCACGCTGTGTTTACATTTTTTATTATATTTAATTTAATTAAGTTGAGGTAAATTTATCTTTTTAATAAAATTTTAATGGAATTAAAGTCAAAATTAATGAAGGAGATTTAAGTGTTACCAACTTTTCAAGATAAAAAAAATATCTGTAATTTTTAAATATTTAAAAAAAATATGTGTAATTATTTAAATGTTTAAAAAATTTAAATGTAATTTAATCCACTATTAAAACAATCTTAATCACCATCACTCACGAGGTACAATACAAAAATTTGACATGCATGCCACGTGGAGGGATTTTATTATAATCATAAGTGACCGTACCGGGAAGAGAGAGAGAGAGAGAGATAAACATAGAATATTGGGTGGGTAAGATGTTAGTACTGATTGCGACTCCGCTAGAATAAGAGTAGCACGTTAGTATACTCATAAGATTTAGTGCCTAACAGTTATCTTCTTGTAAGGTGTTTGATTGAAAAAAAAAAAATTATAATAAAAGTAAAAATATTTAATACAAAAATAATATGTAGTAAAATTTAATTAATAAATATGAAATATAATAAATTTTAATTAATTTTATCTAATTAAACAACCTCTATATTTGATTCTTTTTCTCTTGTTTTATTATCATATTCAACGCATATAATATGAATTGATTTGGCATCCTTAAAAAATTCTAAAAATTACTATAAATCTCTAACAATTCCTACACCTTTAATTTTTTCGTCATCACTAATTTCAAAAAATTTCAATATTTCACTAAAAAAATAAAATATAAAAGTAAGTTAATCGAATGTGTAAATTTTTTATACAATTATATTTTTTCTATCGAAAACTTTTAAACGAGTACCATTACCGTTATTTTTTGTGAATTTTTTTAATACATGAGAATGGATTTAGAAAATCGTTCTCACGGTAAAAAATGCGCTAAAATTAACTTTAAACTACATTTTATCTTAATTTATTTTTTTTACTACAAACGGGGCCTATATATATATATATATTTGCATGGTTCCTAGCGTGTTCGTACAGACATTTCTTGTCCCTACGTGTGGAATTGTGACTTCTTATTTTACAATTTTTTGATTCCTCTGTGTGGAATTGTGACCACTAATGCCTAATTTTCAATTTCGCGCCAATAATTTTTTTTTTCTTATCTTTGTTTTATGTTTTATAATAGTTTTTAATTAAAATTTAATTTTTTATAGTTTTTAAACATGTTATTTACATTTATAAAATAAATTGTAAACAAATATTTTTAAAATAGAAAAATTTACATATAGGTAAAAAAAAAAAATCGCTTAGTTATATTTTTATTCGTACGTGAATTTTTTTTTTATTTCTAATCTTTTTGTATTTTTTTTTAATGAATGTGAATAACATATGATCGCCTCGCAATGTACAGCTGAATAAACCTCCAAAGATAAGAGTGTGCAGTATAGTTTACTTAGTGAGTTTAGAATTATATTTACAAGAAATTTTGAGATTAAACACTAAGATTTTCTAAATTCTTCTATTCACTAGTTTCTTTTTTTAATAACAGGAAAAGAAAGTGAGTTTTGAATCTTGAAAAGTGTTAATTAACTAACTAATAAACAAATAAAATAAATTGAAAGAATTAAACTAAATTAAAATTCAAGAAATTAAATTACACTCTAATAAAATAGAAAATCAAGAATCAAAATTAAACTAAACTAAATTAATGAAAGAAATAAAACTACGTGATCAAAGTAATTAAAGATCTTGATCCAATCTACAAATCAAGTGAATTCCTTATTTTCTAATTGGATATATTTTCTTACCTCAGTTTACAGCTCACATATAGGAAAAATAAACAAGAAGATGTCATCCTTAAAACAATTATTCCAAAGCACAGTTTTAGAATCATGTTTAGAATAAGAAAATTAGAAATATATTCAATAAATTCATCTTTAGCCCAAATTTCTTTTCGTTTATTTCAAAATATGAAGAACGTTTTAATCAAGTAACGTTATCAGGAATTTTAACGAAATATGATCGCGATTACAAGTTTTTGAAAGCTTTTGAAATAAAGAAAAAAGATGATTTAATTAGACAAAGGAACTCTAGTATACAAGTTTTACGTTAAATACGAAAATTCAATCACATCTAACCATAAAATAAGGATTCACCCACCATTGATGGGTTGAATGGTTGAATCAAGATAAACAAACTAATCTAGCATTGTAGAGAATAAATAAAAGCAAGAATTAATTAAAAGAAAGTAAGGAAGAAAAGACAAACTCCATTGAAGAACTCTTGAACTTTATTAAAAATTATAATCAATCTTTAAAACAACTTGAATCTAAACTACAAAAGTAGAAAACTAATTTAAAAACTCTTTAAAAACCTAAGAACTCTCAAAAATATAAAATTAAAATATATGAAAAGCTGCTCTGAAATTCTGAGCAAAAAAAATGTATTTATAAGGCAAATGACTTAAACCTAAACCTAATTAATGTCACGTAGTAAAATTTGCTATTGTCTGAACAGCACGAGAAGGTATTCGTACAACAAAGATGGTAGATTCAGTCTTCACAAAAGTTGTAGCCATTCTAATCTTCTTTCCAACCTAGAAAAAATTGCATCAATCAGAGTTATGAGTGAAAAGTTATGGCCAAAATACTGACAGCGTGTCGTGCTAAACCATCCAAATAATTTCAAATTACGTAACTTTACAAGCTGATTTTGGGGTGGACAAAGACTTTTTTTGGACTTGGATTGTTCTAGAAAATTATAGCTTGAAATGTGTACTTGATTTTAAGTTTTTGAATCACCTTAATTGGACCCAAAAAACTCAAGATATGCCCCAAATTCTATCACGATTAGGATCTATCCAGTTTTCCAACCCCGACTTATAAGCAACGTTTCAAAACCCAAATGAACTTTACATTTTTACCCATAATACCTTTCTGAAAAGCTTGAGACATCCACTACAACTTTGCTGAATACCACTTTTAATTTATAGAATTCATTCTACATAAAAAAATGCATTTATCTCATTCTAACAAACTATTTTAGTATATTTTTTACTAAAACCTACATAAGTGAACAAACTAATATAAATAAATAAAACTAAACTAAAATAAATATATTAAAACACAAATTATCAGTATTAGTATAAAAATTATGATTTATGATTACGCTTTTCAAGCATAATCAACATGCTTAAAAATTATAAAATAAGAAAAAGCAAATCAAATTTTATTAAAAAAATGTAAAATATATATATATATATATATAAGGTTAAACTAATGCTTAACCAACCCTAAGAAGTTTCCTGCAGGTTAAGCAGGGTGCTTCGTCCTACATTAATTTAGTTCACAATTTCATGTCATCATCCATCAAAGTTTTGTGTTGCTTTTTTGATGGTTTCAAAAAACATGAAATACCACCCACAGACATCAGCTTATAGTTTTGATGACAAATTATTGATCATGAATGCCATTCAAAATTATTATTATTATAACATATGTATGTAAGTATATGTACACATGTACGTCTGGCCTTCTCACACTTTCAAGCTCATATATATAGTTTTTCTCCCGCTTGCATTAGTTCTAGTTTTGATTATTTTTATAAAGGTTAATGGATTAATTTCCCGGTGCAAGAGCACCAGCCAAGAATTGTCTTTTCGCAAAGATTATGTATCCCAAGTCCCCATTTTACCAATGACAGACCAATTGCATTGACTATCCAAATAATAAAATTATCACTACTAGATTTTAACTTTTAAACTTTTAAATATTGTTGTTTGAGATCATAGAATAGTTCAAACGGTAACAGGTCATATATTCACAAAGTTGATAGTGAGTTCAAGTTTCATAAAGTGGGACAGGATATTAGATTATAAAATATAATGTAATGTTAAATATTTTAAAAAATATATGCATGTCACTGTTAATTTATTGTGTGTGGAGAGAGAGTGAGAGAATATGAATGAATGTTGACTAATAATTTAGTAATTGTTATAATATTCACATATATGACATTTCTTCAATAATGAAATTATTATCAGCACTGTTGCCAGCTCTTTGCCAACCGTGCGGCCACAAACTTTCAGACTAACAATTGCATGAATAGGTACATATATATATATATATATATATACATATCAGATATATTCAATTTAATGTTGGAACTCATGAAATCGTTTATATATTCAAATGTTGCATATTCATCAGATCAGAGAAGTCCTAGCTCGAAATTTCACACACATGCTTGACTACTTCGTTATAATTATGCTCCAAGATGATTGAAAACTATTTTCGCAGATGGATATAGCCGAGTGAAGTGAATTACTTCACATGATCACTAACAATAAGCAAGCGCGCTTTTCATGCCTTTGGAATCCCACTGCACAGTTGGCCGATTGGGTTGGGTTGGGTTGGGTTGGTAAATTAAGAGTAAGACGAGCTTTTTTCCGGGTATTTTTTAGCTTATATATATATACATATACATGATTATTTTTGTTAAAATTTAATTTTCTTTTTAATTTAGATGGCTTTTTAAACATACTATTCACATTTTAAAAAAATACTTACAAATAAATAACCTGCATAGTGGACAAAAAACTAATTTTTATTTAAAAAAGTCATATAAATTAATCAACAGTCGCCGGGAAAAAAAATAAAAATTCATAAGCCATGATTTAATAAATTTTGCTAAGAAGAGCTCAAGCTTCAACTATTTAAACTTTTGGAGGGTAAAAATATAATTTAAGAAAGAGTGGGTCAATTTGCACTTCATAAATAGATTATTCGACTCCATTTTATTTTTTTATTAAATAAAATTACTCCATTGCCCTCATACTTCCAATAAAATATGTTATATAATTTTAATGCCATAGATATCATTCTCGTGAGGGTAATTGTATAATTTTTTTAATTTTATTTTTTATTTTTTTAATTCTAAATTTTTTTAGCCCCCTAGGGTTAGCCTAAGTAGCCTGTTGGTATGCTTCTTATGGAAATCACATGAGTTCAATTCTTAACTTAAACGAGATGTGCGTGAGGGATAGCGTACATCCCTTTGGTACCGATTGGTTACGCAGTACGTTAAAAGTTATAATAAACCGGTGTGAATTTTGAGTTACCAAAAAAAATGGTATAATTTTATTTAATAAAAAAATAAAATGAAGTGTAAAAATTTATTTATGGAATGTAAATACGCTCACCCTTTATGAAAATATAATGTATGATATATATCTAAAAATTATATAGTTTATTTAGAAGGGAATTTGGCATAACTTTGTAAAAACATTTTTCCCGTTCCAAAAGAACTTTCTCAAAATTTCGGAAAACTTTTGATAAAATTTCGTTGAACACCCCCTTCCTAGAAATTCATTTATGGAGAAGTTATCGATTGTGACTTTTCTATATAGACTTTTCAAAATGTTAATAAAAAATTATAAAATCCAGTTTCAATACTTTAAAATATACTTTTTTTTTACTCTATATAATTGATTATCATTTATTTATTTATTATTTTTTTTTTTTGGGTGGTAAGTAGTGCTCTTTTCTTTTTGAACTTCTCTTCATATGAAAAGAATTTACTTTAAAATACCTTGTATGAAAGGACATTCAATTGACAAAAATTTTGCTAAACATCCTCTAAATAGGACATTTGTAGCCTAATTTGTCAAGATAGTGATACATGGTAAATCAATCACAATTCTTTTGATAATGCATGGAGCCAATAATAAGGTTTATAAGCATAAGAACCACCAAGCAAATCGGCCACGCAAGTAGACTAAAGCCACATTTGATAAACGTATAAATCGATTGAGATGAGAGAAAGACCGAAAAGTATTAATTTTCGATCAATCAAGACATGCTAATCGATGTCTAGAAAGCAAATGGGAACTGACCCTAGGAGAGTGTATTGGCAAGGACATATATAAAATTTAAAAATGGGACAAGTATGTTGGTCCAATGAAAGATCAGATCACCACTACTAACATCGACCAAAGAGGCCAATCAAGGACAGTTACGAAGGTAGCAGATAGCCCATGACCTCATGGTCCGTCACTTTGCGATAGTTACAGATAACAAGGTGTACTCAACAATCTCATAATGTGTAGAAGATAATAATGGAGTAGGAAGTTTCTGAGGTGGAGTATCTCTATAAAGGTAGTAGAGAACGTAGAAGAAAAGGTCCCTCATCGAGATTTTGCCACGCCTACACAATTTATTTATTTATTTATTTGTTTATTTTTTCAAACCACGGGAGATAGTGAATTATTTGACGGTTAATTTCTTACCACAATTAATTTTTGGCATGACGGGTGGGACCAAAAAATGTATCGCAATTACGCAAAGTCAGAATGCATTAGAAAATATAAACTAGAGTAAAGACAAAGGAATCATGAAAAATATTCGAAATACTGTGTTTGATCCACTAGAGAGCACTAGCTCATATTCATGCGAGCATGGTGAAGTGATCGATAAAATCAGGAATTTATTCTTCTTCCAAAAAATGACATCGGGTGTCATAAGACAAGTGAAGGATTATATGTTCGGAGCCAAAGAGAATGAATAGTATGCCACAGACCTTATAAATTTTAACCAATCGACTTCTTTCGACAGATCAAAATTCCCAAGGGGCTCCTCAAATGCAAAAAACACCAAAGGGAAATTGCTCCCTTGTCTTTTGGGGTAATCACAACAAGTGATATAGCCAAATAACACGGCTGGGAGGAAACTATTGACCATCAGTCAAAACACGGCCAGTACTTGAGGCATTCCCCAGGAATTAACCAAACACCAATAACAGCAGGGATGAATGTAGGTTTTAGAGAACCATTCCAAGAACTAAACAATAACAATAATGGGTTGGTTGTTTGGGGGGGGGGGGAATAAAGTCAACTCAAGGCTTACAACAAATGTGACAGATCAACTTTGATATAGGTGGACTAACGAGAGGGTAGGTGAGCTATCCTGAGATGTAGTGAAGCACCCCTGTCTAACATTCCGTAGGCAAAGTTGGGACGAAGTGCCATATATGTAATATTTAACATCTCTCAATTATATCATGTGATTTGATGACCGGAAGTGCACAGGTTAATTTTATAAGTAGTAAAATACTAGTTGTCCCTCCATAGGGAAGAACTTTGAGACATTAATCTCACTTTCTAAACTGATAGGTGAACCTAAAACTAAATTAAATTAACATAAACTAAATTTTAATATGAAGGATTGCTTGTAGTTTATTGGGTGAAAATGGTGGATTGAAAGAGAATAAAGGGAACAAGTGCCAATTAAGTACGAAATCAAGTGAAGTTTTAAAAAGAAGTTGTTCTTGGACATTCAAAAACAATTCATAATCAAGTAAGACATCGAATCATCCACTTATTAGGCACTCATGATAATAATATAAATGAATTGATTTCTAAAAATAATAACTTAAGTGTAAGTTGGCACGCAAATATGGGGATATAAGTATTGTGTCACACCTCAGGTCTCATAACCCAACGTGAACACTAAAATGCACATAATCAATCATAATCATTTATAAACTAACAACAACCCTTGATCAGAGCTATACAACCACAATTAGAGCAATATATATATTAAAATATAAGTGAATAAAATAATACAAAATAAGCCACAGTCATCACTAGATACAATGGTTTATAATATAAATACAACCCTATCAAAGTACTATAATAAATATTGTAAGGTTTTATCATAGCAAATCCATACAAAATTTTAAATTAAATATGACAAATTTGAATATTTCCTAAATTAAAGAGAGGAGAAGATTTGTATGTTTCCTAAATTGAAGATTTTTCAAATTGGCAAGTTTCTAAAAGATCACAACCACAATATTGCAATCCAAATCTAACTAGAAGTGAAGAAGAAAACTGCACAGATTAGGAAACATACAAAAAATTCTAGTACGAATCATAGGCAACACACAAAAAGCTCACGACTGCCCTACATTGGCACTGAGAGCTCACAGGGTGCATGAGAGTTCGCCCATGTTGATTTCTGGTGCCAGAACGGATTCCAGTAGACCTTGCAGCCTAGTTGATGGGTGCACCATGGTTCGAGTGAATTATTTTGTAGAAAATTTTGCTTCCGTTTAAGAAATTTGTTTACATTTTTATGAAATCTATTTATGTATTCGAGTCCCAGTTGGAGTAGGACTTTGTAAGTCTATATATATGCACCCAAGCTTAATGTACAATAGGAAACTAAAGGAGCATATTATAAAGTCTTGTGAGAGAGAGAATTTTTCCTTTGTAAGTGTATAGGTTTTTTTTTTATTTTTCTTTGTAATTTTTCTTTACTTTCTATATGATGCAGAAAGCCCATTTATAGGTTAGCGAAAGAATTTGTGCGAGTGATTCGTAGGAAATTCAGGTAGTGACTTGTAACCCATTGATAGTGGGATTTGTGATAGAAGTTTTTCTCCTTATGAGAGGGTTTCCTCATTATTCTTTGGTGTCATTCTATTTATCTTGTGTATGATTACTTGGTTCAGAATTTTCAATTGATATTAGAGCAAGTCACTCTACATTTTTAATTGAGATTAAATTCGAATTAATGAATCTATGTTTTAAAACCCTAAGTGACACTGAGATTTTAAATCATGAGGATAATGATTCTAAAGACGAATTTAATAACAACTTTCAAGAATCATACAACAGTCTCTTCACGGAATGCTGTAGGTTGAAGAAGCAAAGAAAAGCTTAATATCAAAGGAACAATATGCTGAAGAATGAGAGAGATACTTTGAAGATTAAGAATGGAAAACTCACAGGTAGATTATCCTCTTTAGAAACTGATTAAAATTTACTATCTCAAAGTGCTAAAAAAATGAAAGTAAATATTGAACAAAAAGACAAAAAGCTTAAAGAAAAGGAGAAAGTTATTGGAGAACTACATGCAAAAATCAAAGAATTGGAAGAAAAGATAAAACATGATGGTAAGGTAATTGAAAAGATGAAACCCAATTCAAATAGGTTTGACGAATTTGGAATAAGCAGAGGCACATTGAGATAAATCAGGCCTAGGATACCCTGGCGAAAAAAGCATATCAACAACATCTCATCTTCTACAAAAACTCCAAAGATTGCCCTAAAGCATGCGGAAACTTCAAAGACTTTCCTAAAGCATGCAGCCCCGTCAAAGAGAAGTGCTCCAAAGTTCATACCTCAACAATTTCCTCCTCCAAAGGTGAAGAATACACAATTTTCTAAACTCTAACCCTTTGTACCTGTGTGTCACCATTATGACATCAAAGAACATATCCGCTCTAATTGTCATAAACTCTATGGACTTCCTGTAAAATATATAAAAAAATTTTTCAAAAATCAAAATCCTAGAGGTCCTGCGACAAATAGGTTTTAAGCCTTTACTGATTTCAATGCAAAACCTTTCAAAAATCCACGTCAATTTCAAAAGCTAAAGAATTTGAATTTTGAAAAACCTAAATATGAAAAGTTTTCAAAGACAAAAAATTCAAATTTTAATAAAAAGTAAAGACATAAGAAAAACACTGTCAGTATCATCTTTCCCAAAACTAAGGCTATTTTGGTTCCAAAATCTGATCTTTTTACCAAACTCTTAGACAACTTCCAGTTTGAATCTCTTAGAAAATCTTTGGGTATTTATGCACATCCCTAATTTAAAAAATAAATAAATAAAAAAGGGATAAGAGTTCATTGAATTTTGCCATAATTTTCATGTGCTTTTTAAACACTTGACTAATTTTGCATATAGCTTTTCTTCTATAGATCTTGAATTACTGTTTGATATGTTTAAAAAATGTTGAAAAACAAATAAAAAAATATCCTGTCTTGAAAAGGGCCATTGGTGGGACCCGTAAGAAGTCTCTTTGTTGATTGTTAAGGGAAAAACTACCTACTCATAAATGTGTGAAAGTTGTCAGGACCTTGAAAGGGACATACATGAAGAAATTACGGCTAAAGAAGAAGAAAAAATAAACAAAAAAAATTCAACTAGATGTAATAAAAAAAATTACTCTCAATTCATTTGGTGCATCAAATGTAATCTCTTGATCTTATGATTTGTTTGAAGGGGAGCATATATGTTTGATAAGTCATAATCTCACATGTGCACAAGTATTTTCTTTCGATTTTATGGCTTAATTCATCTCATGACACAGATTTGAAAATTTATTTAGAAAGATGAATTTTAGTTCATTTAAATTTATACGGATTAGGTGATAGATTTATGTATTTAGACATAAGTGAAATAAAATTTTCTTTAATCTATTTCATGAACTTCCCTATCTATTTTAAGAATTTTCTAGAAAGGTTCACAGGGAAGGCGTTGGATATTTTTGACCCATTTTCTTTTTTCTTTATTATTTTGAGAGCTTGTCAATTCATATAAAAAAAAGAGAGTAGAAATTTTCAAATTCTATGATTTTTTTTTTATGGATATCAAGTGATCCTATAAATTTGGAAAATGAACTAAAATATTATACTATGAATGATGTTGTTTTAAAATTTTTGCTATATGATACCTTAATGTGTTTGTTTAGGTGTTACAGATTTATTTGAAAATTTAATTTAAATTTTGATATGAAATTACCAAGGGGGAGACTATAAGATTTTATAATAGCAAATCCATACAAAATCTTAAATTAAATATGAAAAATTTGAATGTTTCCTAAATTGAAAAAAGATGAGAAGATTTATATGTTTTCTAAACTGAAGATTTTTTAAATTGGCAAGTTTCCAAGAGACCACAACCATAATGTTGTAATCCAAGTCCAACTAGGAGTGAAGAAGAAGACTGCACAGATTAGAAACACATGAAAAATTCCAGTACGAATCGCAATGAGCACACAGCTGCGCCACATTGGTGCTGGGAGCTTGCAGGGTGTGTGAGGGTTCACCTATGTTGATTTTTGGCCCCAGAATGGATTCCAGTAGCCCTCGCAGCCTAGTCAATGAAAGCGAGATGGTTCGAATGAATTATTTTATAGAAGATTTTATTTTTGTTTAGGAAATTTGTTTATGTTTTTAGGAAATCTATTTATGTATTTGAGTCCTAGTTGGAATAGGACTTTGTAAGTCTATATATATGTGCCCAAGCTTAATGTACAATAGGGAACTGAAGGGGCATATTATAGAGTCCTGTGAGAGAGAGAAAATTTTCCTTTGTGAGCTTATAGGTTTTTTTTTTTTTTTTTTTCTTTGTAATCTTTCTTTACTTTCTATATGATGTAGAAAGCCCGCTTGTAGGGTTATTATAGTGATTCAAGCAAAATTAGTGAAAGAATTTGTATGAGTAATTCATAGGGAATTCAAGTAGTGTCTTGTAACTCGTTGATAGGGGGATTTGTGATAAAGATTTTTCTCCCTGTGAGAGTTTTCTTATTACTCTTCTCTGTCGTTTTATTTATCTTCTATGTGATTAGTTGGTTTGAAATTTTCAAATATGGCTTGCCACTCTATCTGAAGGCTCAAAAGAATAACATAAATTTCATAGCTAAGGTAATCAAAATACATAACTAAAAATTAATTGATAAAATAAAAAGACAATCTAAGTCCCTTGGTTAAACGTCTCCTCTGGTAGGCCCATCTTAGAACCTGCAACCATAACTATAGGGGATGAGCACTAGTCCAAGTGTGCCTACCGTACATGCAAACATATAAGCAAGTAGCACATGCCCTAGTATGATATTACATGAACATGCAATTTACATATCATGCAAAACCACACTATCAATTCAACATATCAAATCACGATATCAAAATCCAATAATCATATCAACAAAGCATACATTAAAATCTTCCTATCTTACATTGTTATTACAAACTCCAGTATCATATTATCTTATCATGTTTTATGCTCATCTATCATCTCAAGTGTATATCTATTATAACATTGTATCATCATATCACTTTAGCAATCACAATAACACATATAAAGAATACACAAATCAGCCCCAATACTCAACATCAAGACTCAGTCCCAACTCACACACACACACACATACTGACATACCAATACTCGACACCTAGACTCATGCTCCAACACATAGGACATATACTCTATATCACGAAGGCTGTCCGAATACACCATCATAAGCATTTGCACTGCAAAGTTAATCTAATACACCATCGTAGATGTCTGCACCACAAAGGTAATCAAATACACCATTGTAGGTGTATGAATTGCGAAGGTAATCAATATACACCATCATAAGTGTTTGTGCTGCAAAGGTAATCTATATACACCATCACAGGTGTCTACGCAACAAAGGCAATCCAATTCACTTTGTGGATTACTAGTCCACTAGAAACGATAACCACCCTACACAGGTTAGGAGATTTTCAACCCTGTGGTATGTAAAATGCATATTTACAAGTATCTCCCTAACCCACAGTCAATGCATACTCACACGCAAACCCCAATTGTGCCACTCAACATATCATTATATCACAACATCGGGCACATAACCTCACAACCATAATCCATCATCAACAGGACATCATAATCCCCCGCAGGACATTATAGTCCAAATCCATCTCATTACATTGACATAACCTTATTATTATTACACCAATTTCTCCTATCTTTACCATAATCTATAGGTTTAATCTTATACCAAACACTATTTTTTATTATTAAGCCTTTCTTCAAAATACCAATTGAGAATCGTTCTTTTGAAAATATCAAAATTTTCCATATCTATATATGAAAGTTTTCTTCATTAGGAATGCCCTTCAGAAATTAGTGTCACTAAATTTAAGAGCACCTTACCAAAAAAAAAAAAAACCCTTAAGAGCAACTCATTTTCAAAACCCATTTTCAAATGATATTTTCCAGGGTAAATTATACATTGGAGAGTGAGAAGAAAATACAGAAGCAATACCTATATTTATTTCTGTTAGGTAAGAATTTCAAGAAAGAAATTCCTTAAGGGGAAGAGAGTTATGACATTCTAAATTTTATTATTTTTAAATGCATTATTAATTTTATTTTATTTTATGCTTAAGAATTTAATTCCGTTAATTTGGTATTTTCTTAAAATTTATTTAATCTTAATCTAATCTAAATTAAATAGTAATTAATGAAGTTATTAGTATTTAATTTAATTAAGTTAATTATTTAATTAGGTATGACACATGGCCATCCCGTAGAAGGCTAAGTATGTGTAAGACAACTTGATAGCTTGGCCACATGCCAAGCATAGGAGAATTAAAAAAAAAAAAAAAAATGAAAGATGGTTAAGGTAGTAGAGATCCCGCCAAGAGGTATATGTATGATATATGTATAAGTTAAAGAAAAGGACAATAAGGAAAACGAGAAACAGTAAGAAAAAAAAAAAAAAAAAACATTGATGAAGTGAAGAAGAGGAAAGTTAGGAATTTTAGTCAAATTATTGAGGTAAGTTATTTTATTTTGCTAGTTTAAAATTAATTTTATGAAAGGTTAAATAAATTAAATATGTAAAAATTTGAAATAGTTGTGTTTTATTTGTTAGATTTTGTTGTGTTTTATTTGTTGGATTTTGTTTTACTTAATTATTCAATATCTGAGTTGTATAATTTATTTAGATTAAACTTAGAATCCCAGGATAATCAGTAGTAACCACATCAATATCTTCATGTTGCCAGAATATTTGTTATCCAGGTAAATGTGTAGAATTTAAAGGTAAAAGGTAATAAATGTGAATTAATAAATTTTATCTCTTTGATATTAATTATTTATGGTAAGACTTATTGATTGTTGTGAATTAACGTTGTCAATGAGAAATTAAAATTATTTATGGGTAGATAAATGTGAGAATTAATAATTTTGTTTGAGAAATTATTTGTAAAAAATTGATTATTTATAAATTTATAGTGACTTATGAATAGTTATGAAATACTAATTTTGAGTTGATAAATTGTCGTTGCTTGATATTAACTATTGGTGTTAATAAAGTGAGTACATTATTCATAAATTAATTGTATTGACATTAAATTGGGACTATTTATAAAACTATTAATATTATTCATGTTGGTAAATTAATTTATAGTTATGAAATTATAACATTTTATTTGAGGAATTATTTATGTCGATAAAAATAATATTAATTAGCTATGAATCAATTGTATTAGTGATAAAGTGGAGAATATTTATGGAATAATGGATGTTGAGGAAATAAAATAATAATAATAATAATATGAATTATTTGTGAAGTAACTGTATTCGTGGTAAATTTGTAATTAAGGTGAAAATTGATATTTTTATTTGTAAGAAATTATTTCTAAGAAATATTAATTGTTTATGAATTAATTATGTTAATAATGAATTGTGATAATTTATAAAATGATTAAAGTAAAAACGTATATTTTTATAAAGGAATTATTTGTGACAATAATAAAATATTAACTCTTTATATATACTATTTATAAATTAATTATATGATGGCAAATAGAAGAACAAATGTGAGAGTTGATATTTTTATGTGAGAAATTATGAATTACTTGTGTTGATAGTGATTTGAGATTTATTTATGGAATGATAATGTGTGGATTGATATTTTAGGAAATTAATTATGGTAATGGTATAGCCTGATGAATATGGAAAGTGATATCTTAAATTGATAAAAAAATAGAAAAATAAAATAATAATAATAATAATAAGAAATAACATTGCATAGTATGGATTATATATTACATATGAATTGAGGTTGGATGAGGCCAGGTCAGATAGGACCAAAGATGAGACCAGATGAGGCAAAAAATTAAAGCCAGATGGGGCCAAACCAGATGGAGCTAATAAAACATGCTAATTAAAGTCATTGTCCATAGTTGAGTGCTTAACTCATAAACCAGATGGATCTAACTATGTACTGCGTTAACATTTAAATTATTCATCGTACATACACATCACAACACTGTCAGATGGGGTATGTGGTAATTATGATATGATGAGATTTTTTTTTTTTTTTTTACCATTGTCAGATATGGTACAATGATGTGATGAAGTTGATATTGAAAAATGGTGATAATGAAGTGATGAGATATTTGTATCATTGCCAAATGGGGCATAATATGATGCTAAGAGTTGATGAATGAAAGATGGCGCTCCTGATGTGACGTGATATCATTGTTATTGTTAAATTTAATTGCGCCTGATGTGACATGATATCATTGTTGTTGTTAAATTTAATTCTTAGTTATTTGTGAGACTATTAGTTATGTAATTAATTGTGGATATATATGTTATGAGACGGTTAGTTAGGGTGAAATACGACAATGAGTTCTGATGTATGTGTGATGATAATAAAAAGTGACATTAAATTTTATAATAAAAATAAAAGATGAATACTAACTTTTATTTTAAGTATAACACTTCCACTGAGTGTGTGACACTCATACCTAAATTTTAAATTTTTCAAGTCAAGTTAGGCGTGGCTACTTGTGCTGAAAGAGAACCCGAGTTGTTTATTTCTCTGTTTTAATCCTAATCTTGTGTTGATTTTCGGAGTTCGTGGAAATAAACTTAGATTTACTATTTGTGAGATTTTATATTATTGTGTACACACATAAAGTGTGCTTAATAAAGATAGAAGATTTATGAGTATCAACCCTATTAAAGGATTAAATTTATATCCAAAAATAAGGGTGCGATAGTTTCCCCTTAACATTAGGTAATTACACTTAGCATCCAAAACGTTTAAAAGTTATACTTGTCTCCCTTATTTTAAAATATTATTAACATTGACACATTTTCAATAAAATTAGTCATTAAAACTTAACAGAAAATATCAAATTAACCAAAATTTTAATTTTTTTTCTTATTTTACCCTTCTTCTCTCACATTTTGTCAATTTTCTTTACAAAAATCCTTAAAAACTTTTTGATTTCACTTATTTTTGCTTATTTTTAGGGATTTTTGTAAAGAAAACTAACAAAAATGTGAAAGAGCGATGGATAAATAGGGAAAATATCTAAATTTTTTTATTTAAAAATTTTTTATTAAATTTTAACGATTAATTTTATTGGAAATGAGTCAAGCATAATATTTCTGACTTCTCGTAACAAAGATGTGGCTGAATACATAGAACCCCATGGTTCGCACTATCCACTACCACTATTAGATAAAGAACAGAGATGAAATTTGTCCTGTAAGAAAGCACTTATAACAAGTTAGTTCTCCGCCTTGTCTTATTTTTGCTTTTTGTTTCATCATACTATTAGTAGTTGGGTTGCGAATTGACATTTTGTAATCTTAGCTTAACTGTACATGCCTCTATTCTAAGGAGAAAATAAAATAAAGTAAATAAACTAGCATTAACTTTTGGAATTCTATTTATTTATTATCTTCGTAGTACATTGTTCAATAAATGTATAACTCAAATTGGTATGCAATAATTGTGCATCTAATAAATTTATTTTTCTTTACAAATTAATTGATGAAAATTTATTTTTGAAATAGTAAAACATATATATATATATATATATGTGTGTATATATTCATAAAGGATCGAAGGCATTAGTATATTAAGAATCTAAGTCTCAACCACAACTACCAAATAAATAACCATTTATAAAAATCATTCAATTTTCCACAAGCAAGGAATGATAAATTCAATAAAAACTACTCTTGTTGAATACAAACAATACTTGTGTAAATCTAAAAGATCCTTCCTAGGATTAAGTAATTTAAAACTAATTACAATCTATGGAAAATATGAAACTAAGGTTTAAAATGAAGAGAAACTGATGGATGAAAAGATTTGGGTTGGGATCTTAAAAAATGTCTAATATTCACCTATTTATATGTATATTACAATTACATATTGATTTTGTCACACCCTTAACTTTATTGTCCGAGACGAACAATTAAGTTAAGGGCATGACAGATTTGCACTCAAATAAAACCCAAAAACAGAATTAGAAATATTAAAATTAAATGACGTGTGCAAGTACTTGCATTTGCTTTCACGTGCTCCCTTGCTTGCCGAGGAGAACAAAAGCTTTTAGTTTAGTCCCCAAAAAGGCGGAGGCTGTTGTCTCCTTTCCTACAAAAAGAATCAATGATTTGTTGATAGAAAAAGCAAAATTCTTACGTGAAGTTGAAAACCAAATTACAAAATTTCTAACTGAACTAATCAAAATGAAGTGTTTTTAAAAGGATGCAGATGTGATTCGTCAAAAGAACATAATGTTCCGTAATTAGATTGCTGAAATTAAAGACATTGCTTATAAATCTCAGAGATTGTCCTCGATATATTCATGTCAAAGGTTTGATCCACAAAGGGATGCAATTTATGGAGAAAAGTCAAAAGCTTTGTGCGCTTCTTCAATGAGTTTCTAACACTACACAAGGTTGGATTAGAGATCGAGTTCATAAAAAACAAGCTCAATAACTTGTCTGCAAAATTTCAAATTTATAGGATGAAGGATCTGAGTAGTAGATCTGAAGCCTCCTTGAGTTCAAGGTACGAGAAACTTCTTTTGAAAAGGCTTTCTAACTTCTTGTAAAAAAGATATGGCCAAATACATTGACCCCCATGGTTCGCACTATCCACTATCACTACTGGATAAAGAACAGAGTTGGAATCTGTTTAGCAAAAAAGCACTTATTACAGGTTAGTTCTTCTCCTTATTGTATATTTGCTTTTTGATCCATCATTCTGTTAGCGGTTGGGCTGCGAGATGACATTTTGTAATCTTAGCTTAGCTATGCATGCTTCTACTCTAAAGAAAAAATAAAATAAAATAAATGAATTAGCATTGACTTTTGGAATTTCATTTATTTATTATCTTCATAGTACTTTGTTTCAATAAATGTATAGCTTAAATCGGTATTCAACAATTGCGCATCTAATAAACTAATTTTTCTTTACAAATTAATTGATGAAAATTGATTTTAGAAATGAGAAAACATATATATATATATATATATATATTCATGAAGGATCGTAGACATTTGTACATTAAGAATCTATGTCACAACCATAACTGATCAAACAATATTACCAAATAAATAAGGGTAAATTACTCTTAAACCCCCTAAACATTTGGATAATTACACATACACCCCCTTAACATTTAAAAATTATAGAAATCTCCATTATTTTGAAATGTTAGTAACATAGACCCCCTTTCATTAATATTAGTTCTAACTCCATTAAATATTGGGTTAAAAGGTCAATTATACCCCTAGTATATAAGAAGCGTGTGAGTGGGTAAATTTCCTCACTTTGCCCTTTTCTATACACTTTATACAAGGGGACATAAGCCCCTTTGTTAGTGTGGTGACTTTTATCTCATATCGGTTTTCTCACAAAAGCGGAAAGACCTTGTGAAGTTATAAATAAAGGTTCATTTTCTTTGGAAAAGGCACGCCAATTAAAGCTTTGGGATGCGAACTTGTATTCTAGTTAAATTTTTTCTTTAAGGTAGGAGTTAAAGTTTGCTTAGGGAATTGATTTACAGGGTGGATTGGGGTATTGGATGAGAGGAAAGATTATATGATTATAATAATTTTTCACATAGTACATTTTCTTTTTTGAATGCCCATAGACGTAAACAAATTGTCAAATCACGTAAATCTTATATTCTTTCATTAGTGTGATTTTCTATTCACTAGGGTATTGCCAAAAGGTGATTCAAGATTTCCACAACAACAATTAGTATCAAAGCTTAGGTTGCCTTGTTGTATGGTACTGTGAATACGTACAAGTTTAAGGAAATTCTATCTAAGAGATTGGGTTTTAAGTGGGACCAGTGTGACCTCTCTAATCTTTCTTGAAAACTTACTTAGTAGGTACTATTCACAGAGTTTTGGTAGTAATATGGATACGTACAAGTCTAAAGAGGTTCTATCTAAGTGACTGGATTTTAAGTAGGACCAATGTGACCCCTCTAATCTTTCTTGGAAACTTACTTGGTGGATACTATTCACTTGTACGGTAAAACTCATCAATAAAAAATTTTAGGAAGCTTTTTGTCTGCAAAGTTCACTGTCAATAAGTTCAATGAAACGGGAAATTTTAGATTATGGCAGAGAAGGGTGAAAGATATGTTAGTGCAGCAATGAATAACAAAGGCATTGGCAGTGATAAAACCTAAAAAGATAGAAGAAGCAGATTGGTTTGAACTTTAGGAAAAAGCTGTGGCTACAATTAGATTGTATTTGGATGACGATGTGATGCAGTATATTATTGAGGAGAAATTACCAGCAGAGGTATGGAAGAAACTTGAAGTGCGATACATGTCCAAGTCTTTCACGTATAAGCTCTATCTTAATGAAAGCTATATCACTTGAAGATGAATGAGGGCTAAGACTTGAAACAGCACATCAATGCATTTAATCAAATCATCAAGGATGTGAAGAGGGTAGAAGTTAAGTTCGAAGACAAAGACAAGACTCTCATATTACTGCATTCATTGCCAGATTTATCGGTGTACTAGAATCTGATCACAACCCTTACATATGGCAAAGAAACTCTTGTATATAAAGAGATCACAGTAGCCCTGTTAGACTTTCAACATAGGCGAAAGCAAAGTGATGGGAATCCTCAAGGAGAGGGTCTCGTTATGAAGGATAAGCAAGATAGAGAAAGGAGCAGACAAAAGAAATTGAATGGAAATAAAAATTCTCGATCCAAGTCTAAGAAGAAGAATAATCTTCAATACTTCAAGTGCAGCAAAAAGGGCCACTTCAAGCGAGATTGCCCTGAGTGGGGCAAGGACAAAGGCAGCGATATGCTTTCAATTTGATCTAGTTTAGATCATCTCACGAATTCTTGGGTGCTAGATTCAATGTGTTCTTTTCACATGATGCCAAATAGGACGTGGCTTGACACTTACAGGTCAGTGGATACTGGTTCAGTTCTGATGCGTAACAATGCTTTATGCAAAGTTGTTGGGAATGGGAATATCAAAATCCATATGTTTGACGGTGCCGTACAAACCATGTGATGTAAGATATATTCCTAATATTGAGAAGAATCTTATTTCAGTGGATGCCTTAGATTCAATTGGGTTCGATTTCAAATCTAAGGGTGAGGCAATGAAAGTTTTAAAAGAGGTGATAGTGGTGATGAAAGAGCAGAAAGTTTCTCGGAATATCTACAGACTATTAGGAAGTACATTATAAGTGGAGTTGCTGTGGCAAAATCTAATTCTGATAGCATAGTCTTATGATATATGTGGCTAGGGCATATAAGGAAAAATAGCATATTAGAGCTACACAGGCAGAATCTGCTCAAGGGGGTGAAGACTTGCAAGCTTTATTTTTGTTAGTATTGTGTTTTGGGAAAATAGACTAAGGTGCAATTCAAGACAGCTACGCTTAAGACAGAGGGCATTCTTGATTATGTCCATTCAGATGTTTGGGGGCTAGTAATAGTTGCACTACGACAAGGATATCAATATTTCGTCACATTTATTGACAACTTCTCTAGGAAATTTTGGGTGTACTTCATATAGCATAAGTCAGACGTGTTTGCCAAGTTTAATGTGTCAAAAGCTGAGGTAGAGAACCAAACTAGGAAAAAGATAAAGTGTATAAGGACAAATAATAGCACTGAGTATAGGGAAAAGGAGTTCATGAAATTTTGTGAGTAATAGGGAATAAAGAGATACTTTACAGTGCGCAAGATACCGCAGTAGAATGGTGTGGCAAAAAAGATGAACCAAACAATTGTTGAAAGGTCAAGGTGTCTCAAGTTGAATGTTGGGCTTATAAAGAACTTCTGGGTAAATACGATGAGTATGGCTTACTTCTTAATTAATAGATCACTAAGGGTGACACTAGAATAGAATGTTGCAAATGGAGTATAGACAAGGAATGATGTTGACTACTCTGGGTTAAGGGTCTTTGGTTGTCCTGTATACATGCATATTTCTAATGATAAATAGTCTAAACTTGATCCAAATTCGCGACAGTGTATCTTTCTCAGGTGTGAGAAAGGTTAGGGGATATAAGCTCTAAGATCCTAAGGCAAATCAGTAGGGATGTGGTATTTGATCAGCGGAAGCCTGAAAACAAAAATTTCAACAAGCAAGTGGTGTAGGTGGAGATAAAGAGTCTGGTTAAGGACATCTCTAGTCAAAGTTCAGAGGTTCCTAGTTTGGAGCAAGTTTCCAATTTAAGGGAGCAACAGCACCAGAGTTTAGCTTCAGTGTGGACTAAGCGCATTATCAAATTACCAACTTGGTATGGCTTTAAAAATTTAGCTTCTCATGCACTTGTTACTAGTAGTGGGGATCCAGTTACTTTTCAGGAGGCTATCAGTAGTCAAGAGAAGAGCAAATGGATGCAAGCTATGCTAGAATAGATGGAGTCTCTGTATAAGAACAAGACATGTGTATTGGTAGAGCTTCCAGAGGGAGAGCAGGTGATAGGGTGCAAATGGGTGTACAAACATAAGGAAATTACATCAGATAAGGAAGAAGAAAGATTCAAAAATCGCTTGGTAGTGAAGGGGTACTCACAAAGAAAGGGGATTAACTATGATGAGATATTTTTCCCAGTGATTAGACACACTTCTATCAGGGTGATGTTAGCCTTGGTAGCTTATTTTGATGTGAAGTTGGAATAGATGGACATAAAGACGGTGTTTCTTTATGGTGACTTTAAAGAAGATCTTTACATAATGCAACTGGAGGGGTTGTCATAATTCAGGGAGGAACAGTTAGTCCGTAAATTAACGAAGTCACTTTATGGGCTAAAGCTGTCTCCACGACAATGGTACAAGAAGTTTGAGTCTTTTATGATCAGAATTGCCTACAGGTGATGTGAGTATAATTGTTGCATTTATGTGAAACACCTTAATGATGGTTCCTTCATATATCTCCTATTGTATATGGATGATATGTTGATTTCTGCAAAGAGTATCCTCGAGGTCAACAAGTTAAAAGCTTTATTGAGCAAGGAATTTGAAATGAAGGATTTGGGCACAGTTAAGAAGATTCTTGGAATAGAGATTCATAGGGACAGAGGCTTGCGGAGATTATGGTTTTCTTAAGGAGCTTATGTGGAAGAGGTGCTAAAGAGGTTTATATGGATAATGCAAAATGATAAGCAAACCTTTGGCGAGTCATTTCAAACTGTCTTCGAGTCAATGCCCAAAGTCTAAAGATGAGGTTAGGACATGGAGTCAATTCCATATGTTAGTGCAGTTAGATGCCTTATGTATGCGATGGTTTGTACCAAACTAGATTTGGCACATGCAGTTAGTGTGGTAAGCAAGTTTATGGCTAATCCAAGGAGACAGCATTGGAATGCAGTCAAGTGGATCTTCAGATACTTGCAAGGTACCACGAGGTATGGCATTATGTTTAACAGATAGTGAGCAGAGCCTTTAGTTGTAAGTTTTGTAGAGGCAGATTATGTAGGGGACTTAGATAGCAGGAGGTCGACTACTGGGTATATTTTCACTCTGATAAAAGGGCCTATCTGTTAGAGGTCCGTAGTTCAGTCTCTTGTTACTCTTTCTACAACTAAAGCATAATATATGGTAGTGGTTGAGGCTGCCAATGAAGCATTATGGAATGCTAGGCTTGTTAAAGAGATGGGTCTACAACAAGGTGGAGTTAAGTTTCACTGTGATAGTCATAGTGCCATTTATTTAGTGAAAAACCAGGTGCATCAAATAGAACCAAGCAAATGGATATGAGATTCTACAAAATCCGGGAGTTGGTGTCTTCAAGTGAATTGGTGCTAGAGAAAGTTCACACTTCTGACAACACTGCAAGCATGTTGACAAAGCCCCTCAAAACAGATAACTTCAAGCATTGCTTAGATTTGATTCATGTCTCCAGTTACTAGATAAAAGATGGCCCCAACCAATGGTGTTCAAGGTAGAGTTACCAATTTCCAAAAAGGTGAGTAGTTGCCAAAATGGAGATTATTAGTGTGGTGGCTCCTGTCCCGCATCAGTTTTCTCACAAAGGTGGAGAGGCCTTGTGAGGTTATAAATAAGGCTCATTTTCTTTGAAAAAGGCACACCAATCAAAGCTTTAGGTAATGAACTTGTACTCTACTTAATTTCTCCTTTGAGATGGAAGTTAAAATTTGTTTGGAAAATTACTTTTTGGGTTGTATTGGGGTATTAGGTGAGAAGAAAGATTGTGTGATTATAATAATTTTTCACATTGTAGATTTTCTTCTCTGAGTGCTCGTAGACATAGGCAAAGTGCTAAACCATGTAAATCTTGTGTTCTTTCATTGGTGCGATTTTCTTGTGTTTATGCTGCTATTATTCACTAAGGTATTGTCAAAAGGTAATGCAGGGTTTCTATAACAACTCTACCTTCTCATCTCCTATTGTACACTCCAGCCGAAGGGATGAAAACCCTTTAACCTCGCTATTTTCTTGATCAGTTCTCTTCATTTGGGTTTCTTTTGAAACTAGTGATGATGAAACTTCTGCTCTACATTCGACAAAGGAGGTATCTCTCTTCTCCTCACAACCTGACATCACTATTTTTGTTTTTTGTTTTTTTTGGATGTCTGTGTTATATTTATATTTACTCTTGGGTTATTCTAGGGTTTGAGATTTGGAGTGTTTTACTTTGGGGTTATTTTAGGTTTTGCGATTTTGGGTATATTTTGATTTGTGTTTTTCTGGATTTTTTTGGGTTTCTAAGTGAACGAAAATTTGATGAGGTGTTTTCAGTTTACCATTTTCTGGGTTACTAAGTTAAGAAATTTTGATTTTTGATTTGCATTTTTCTAGGTGATACTAGTGTTTGCAATTTAGGGTATTTTAGACCTGGATTTTGATTTTTCTAAATTTTAAGTTAACAAAAATTTTTCGATTGGTTTAGGGTTTATGATTTTGGGTCTATTTTTGGTTGGGGTTAATCTAGGGTATTTCACTAGAAATAAGTACAAGAATTTTTGGTTTGTTCTTGGGTTGTGTTGTAATAGTATGACTAAATTAGGATATCTGCATGATTTAATTTAAATTATTGTTAAGTTTTTTTTTTTTTAGTTTTATATGTTGAATATGTTGATGCTATTTATATGATTCTGTTTAACATATTTAGATTACAATTTCTCCATATATCTGTTGATGTTGTTTATATGAATCCGTTGAACTTCACATTATGATTTATACATATTGATGCTAATCTTATTAAGTTTTAGAACATGCATATTTAGATTACAATTTCTCCATGTATCTACTGATGTTGTTCATGTGAATCTGTTCAACATTTTTACATTAGAATTTATTCATGCTGATCCTAATCCTATTAAATTTTAGAACATGTTGTCTATTGATTTATCCATGCTTTAGAACATGTTGATGCTCATCCTGCAAAATTTCTATATTGGGAAAATAAACTAGAAATTTAAATATTTGAAAAATAAAATATTATTTTCATTAGATAATACAATCAAATTAAATTAATTATCTAATTTAAGATGTAATATATTTTATTAATTTATTTATAATAAATAATATAATTATAGTATATTAATGTAAATTTAATTTAATAGTTAATTAAATTTAGTTAATATAGAATATATTATAGTAAATTATTTTTAATAAATAACATAATTAGATTATTTAAATTACTATGAAACCTATTTTATTTAATTGTTTGTAATAAATAATTTAATTAAATTATATTTAATATATTTTATATTTATTGAATTAAATTATATAATGATTATTGATGATACTTTGTTGAATTGTATTAATGCTATCTGTTAATTGTTTAGTATACTATGTTAAATGGTGTTGATCCTCTTTTTATGTTGAACATATTTAATACATGCTTTTTGAATTAGTGAATTAATCCTTTTATAAGATACAAATGGAACTGTTGTTTGCATATTATGATCTCGCGGTGCACTATGAAGAAATTGTTTTTTTCATTAAAGTGTTGAAGTTTTTATATTTCATAGGTCTATAATAGAAGCGCAAGTCTGCCAATCAACCAAGTAGCAGGCCAAGAAAATAAACTCAGACGGCATCAGCAACTCAGGGAGTAGCACCACCACTATTTGGTAGCAGCCAAACATCACCAACACTACTAACATAATCCTTGATAACAGACACACAATCTTCAGCAGCAACTCAATAAGAAGTCATTCAGCAGCCTTAATGCAGTTTTTTATTTTTTTTCTTTTATTAATTGTAATGAATTAATGGTAAATTACTAATTTAACTTTGGTACATATGGAAGAAAAGAGAAACTGATGGTATTTTTGGTACACATGGAGCAGCAAGTACAGTGGTTAACAGTTCATTTTAGTACAGATGGCTTGGTTATAGATAAGGCATTGGTACAGTGGTTAAATGTTATTTTTGTTTTGGGATAGATGGTAAAGAGATATAGAAGCCTACTTTAGTTTTTTCATAAGTGGCCAAGAATAGGAGTGGTTTAAATGTATATGGAGGTTCAAGAATATGTACTTCGACTTAGATGGTTATTATCAATGAAATGTTAATGAATATATTTTGGCAATTTTGTGTTCCCTATTTTGGCAATTTTGTTTATGTTAATGATTGGAGGATGTGGATGTTTGTTTGATTTGGCTGTTTGCTGGTTTCTCCTTTTTTTCCATTTTTTCTGTTGGCATAGGTTATGCTGATGTTGTTAATGCAGTGTTGGACTCTTTTTGTGGATGGTGCAGTTGGCTGCTGGTTTGTGCTTTGGGTTCTGATCTGTTCGGCAGATGGGTGGTTCTTGGATTTTAAAGTGGGGCTATATTATTCCTGCATCCTCTCCTCTTAATTTTTTAGCAGTTAGCAATTGGCTGTATTTCCTTACTTTTTATCAGATGCTTTAATTTTTTACTACTGGATTTTGGTATTTTTACTATAGCGGGTTAATGATTTGTTGCATAGATGGTTGTCAAAGTTGGATGTTGTTGGCGGTCATATTATGTTTGGTGTTTTGCTACTATTGGATTGTCATATAGCTGATCTGGGTTTCTTTTTGTGACATTGTGGCAAAACTATTTTGTGAAGTGTAGGGTGGTGTGGTTTTCTCTGTGGTGCATTTTCAATTGTGTCTAAGCAATGTTCATTGGCCAATAATTAATTAGAATGCTGGCTTCATTTCAAATCCTAGCTGTTGTTTGTGTTTGTGCATTTGAGGCAAATTAATAATTCCACTCTTATGAGATATACAATAGTACATATTCAGAAGGGGAAAAAATGTTTATGCTTTTCCATTCCTATTCCTTGAATATGTCTAAACACCAAGAAATTTCAAATTTCTCCAAGTAAAAAGTATATGCAGCAAATATATGATAGAGTTTCTGCCTTAACCAAAAAAAAAAAAAAAAATCAATAAAAAAAGAATAGCAAACTACAAATTGCAACATCAGATACTCAAAATTGCTGTCAGAAATTTCACTATTTTTTCTAGCATTTTATTTTTATTTTTTAATCATTTTCACTACTTCTATTTACTTATATGCCAAGAAAAGATTGATGTACAAAACCTTCAATCCAATTCAAAACATTGTCTGCTAAGGTTATAGCATCCCCAAAGAATGGTTAAAGAGGACCAATCAACTATCATTTCTTTTTGGGGACACTGCTTGCAATTACCATGGATATTTAAATTCCCCTTTAGTTAATTTATTCAAAATAATTGACTAATTAATGATGGAATTGATTAATTGATTTTCATTTCAACAAAAGACATTTAGAGGATATAGCTGCTACAATTTAGAAACATTGAAGTAAATGAAAGTCACTTTAATATAAAATTAACATTATCTCCTATTAATTTACTTGAAAATAGAAAATGAATAACTAAAAATGGAAAATAAATAAAAAATTACTAACACTCAGAAACTGGAAGGTTTGGAAACATTGAAGCAATTATTTGTCATGATTTAAAATATTTTATTAGCATAAGTTTGAATTGGAGAAAGGGTTGATGTTCGAAATTCATCAAACATCAAATACACACTAATATCTTTCATTATCATAAACAAAGAAATGGCATTAGTACAAAACAACCATGCAAACAAACAAATGGAACTGGCACAAAACCATGATAGGATGAAAACTCAAACCAAGTCATATTACTTAAAAACTAAGCATGTTATAAGCCAGTTAAATTACAAATAAAACAGTAACATCACAACCTTCTACCATAAAATGACCATCATAGAGTCTTACAAATCATTATCAAATTAATTTTGCTAAAATTACAATTAATACAATAAAAACCAAATATGTGACAATCATAATTGACAATACAATAAGCTTAAGAACGCCTTGGTTAGCTTCTAAAGTTTGAAGTCTTGTAAGAATCTCCCTAATTTCATTTGTTCCATTAGGAGACGTAGATCAATTTTTTTAAAATATTTTCACATCTGTGGCATTTTAGCAAATACCTATAATACATACCTATTTCCATGGAATTTTTGAAAATATTTAACTTGAGAATCTATAACCAAAAATTGCTTATATTACTTAAAAAATATATATTTGCAATATTTTTTTCCTAGGGTTTGTGCTTTCTATTCATCCAATTGGGGATAAAGAAAAAACAAGATTAAGATAAACTAATTAAAATAAATATTACCCTTGCAAGTTAAATTATTTTGTGCTAAATGTTTATTTTGATTACTCAAAATTTGTATTAAACGAATATATATTTAATCAAAGTACGATTACAATACTTTACCATTTGTAAATGAAGGAGAGACCCACCTCTGTTACAAACCAATAGAGAGACCCGCTTTCCTTTTCTGATGAAATCATTTTCGTCTGCTTATCATTTGTGATGCTCTTTGATTTTTTTTTTCCTAAACTTATTTCTCTTCTTCATTTGTCTTCGTTCCTAATACTGGTACTTCTTCGTTGAAGGATTGATGAACGAAGGAATGATGAAAGAACAAATGAAGGTTACTTTAGACCTTTTAAATGTGTTAAAAGGGTAAAGTTAGTATATTAGATCGATTTTTTAGTGACATCATCATTTAACCTTAAAATCATAATGGCAGCCAAAAGGGGTGTGTGTTACTAACATTTCAAAATAAGGGAGGTTTTTGTAATTTTTAAATGTTGAGGGGGTGTGTGTAATATCCAAATGTTTAGGGAGTCTAAGTGCAATTTACCCAACAATTAACTATTTATAAAAGTCATTCAATTTCCATAGGTGGGGAAAGATAAAATCAACAAAAACTACTCTTATTAAATACAAAAAAAACTTATATAAATATGAAAAATCCTTTCTAGGATTAAGTTATTGAAAACTAATTACAATATATGGAAAATATGAAACTAAGGTTTAGAAAGAAGAGAAACAGATGGACGAAAAGATTTGGGTTAAAGTCTCCAAAAATGTTTAATATTCACCTATTTATATGTGTATTATAATTCCATATTGATTAGCACTCAAATAAGATCCAAAAATAGAATTAGAAATATTAAAATTAAATAATGTGTACATTTGCTTGCATGTACTTTCACGTGCTCCCTTTGCCTGCAGAGGACAGTAGAAGTTTCTAGCTCAGCCCCCAAAAATGGCGGAGATTGTTGTTTCCTTTGTTATACAAGAATCAGTGATTTGTTGATAGAAAAGGCAAAAATCTTACGTGAAGTAGAAGACCAAGTTATAGAGTTTCAAACTGAGCTGATTAAGATGAAGTGTTTTTTAGATGATGTGATGCAATTCATGAAAGAACAGAATACTTCATAATTGAATTGCTGAAATTAAAGACTTGCTTATAAATTTCGAAAATTATCTTCGATACATTCATGTCCAAGGTTCAATCCACGAGGGGATTCGACTTCTAGGAAAAAGCCAAAAGATTTATGTGCTTCTTCAATGAGCTTGAAACATATATATATATATACACACACACACACGAAATAAAATAAAAATGAGTGTTAGGAAAGTTTATTGTATGGTGGAGCCCTTATCCTAAGAGGAAATTCATGCTTCACCGAATAGCACTTGATGAAGAATTTCAATGAAAATGTTTGCTTGGTGAAAAAAGCCCTAATTTTTCAGTCTTAGAAGGAGATTGAACTGATATAGCTAGTTAAAGTGTATAAATGTTGATTTGGGTGATCTAACAAAATTACCCCCTGTAAAGGTCATGTACTTCTTTTCCATTATCAATTTATGCGGTAAAATTGATTTGGGATAAAGTGGGACACAGGAATATAGTTTAGGGGATAATGTCAGATACTATCTAGTTCAGAGTGTAAAGAGAAGACTAGGACAATAATTAAAGGAAGTCCTATACTTTTTTACTATTTTTTTTTTTTTTTTGATAATTTTAAATCTATCATTAACTATCAAATTAAACCATTCAAATTCATGAAGAAGTTCCTACTTGAACTAACCAAATTATATGTGAATAATTTTCTTAAATAATTGGTACCAAATTCTTTGATTTTTAAATCCATAAATGCAAACTCAATCTAAATGCACAGTAACAAAATTTAGGAAAGGTGAAAGAGACATATCATTTAATAAATCAAATTTTCAATGCCCTCAATTATTATAATTAGAATATCAATTTTGAAGTGGGATTTCAGTTATGTTTAATTTGAGAGAAAATGAGAGGGAATGAGAATGGGTTAGGGAAAAGGGGAGAGAAAAGTGATTTTTTCTCTTATTTGGTTTGAAAGGAAAAATGTAGATGAAAGTAAGTGAAAGGAAAGAGGAAGAAAAAAATGAAGAGAAATTTCTTCTCAAAAATAGGAGGAAAGAGGGTGAAAAAGTGAGAGAGAGAAAGAGAGAGAGAGAGATGTGAGAGGAGAAAAATTATAAAAAGTGAGTCCCACTTATTTTCTAAATAAAACTCAAATTATAACATACACGTATATAGTTTTTAAATTTTCCCTTCCCTCCAATCAAACAACATTGAAAAAAAAAATCATGCTCAAAAAAATTAAAAAAATTTACCGTACCCATTTTTCTTCCTTTTACATTTCCATCTTTCCCACCCAACGTTAGTAAAAATCTTTACAGGAAGTGTAATTTACCATTCATGTTAAACGCCAGCAAGGCCTGTGGGTTGACAAGAGAGGATTGAGGGGGTCCAATCTAATGAAATGGCCCAATTCAATTGTCAGAGTATTGGGTTAAATCAAAAGGGGGAGACAGTGGGCCAAACTGACTCAACTAGGCCTAGAGCGTACTAATTCTTCTAGCATCATCATCAGCCAGTCCATGAGGTGACATAGCGGCTGATCAGCACTCGATTTACTAGTTAGGACAGTCATAAACAGGGAGATCTTTACCTATAACAGCTTAAAATTCTCAGAGTTAGTTTCGATGGTACAGATAATTTGTAAAGCATAACAGAGAATGTATAAATAGGATCCTGAGTTTCTTCTCATTGGGAGAGTAAGATTGGTCCAAAAATTAAATCCACCACTGTTCAAGCTTTCATTTCATCTTCGAGATAGGGTTAAAAACCCTAGAACACAACATTTTGGCACCAATTTTTAACTGTAGGGAATCGTAGAGTTAGGACGCGTTTGGAAGGAAAAAAAAAGAAAAGAAAAAGTGCCCGTGTTATTAATTTTTTGGCATTTGGTTGGCACAAACTTGAAAATTCTGATCAGATCTATTTGAATGTGGTCTTACCTATCAATTCGAACAGTTCTGATTAGAAAATGTTCAAACAATTAAAAAAAGTTGATAAAAATGAATAAAAGTTGTTAAAATTTATAAAATTTAAAGTTTCAAAATAAATATAGAAAAATAAGAATGATTAAAATTAATAAAAATTTATAAGAATTTGTAAAAATTAATGTTTATTTGTCTATGTATCCCCCTAATTTAAAATTTAAGATTCCTATCTTGAGAAAAGAGCACAAAGCTTTCCCACGGGCAGATTTCATATTCCAACTCTCCAGATTTTCTTTACTTTAGGTGTATAATGTACCATCCCATTTGGAGTATGTACCTTTATTCACCGTCAACTGAGGAGGTATTATGAATTATATATATATACACACTATGTATGCACCTCCTCCATTCACACGTCTTTATTGCTTTAGGGAGAACTGAGTAGACGCAGAACGAAGGCTATTTTTGGGAAGCGGGGGGCTAAGGGGGGGGGGGGGTTGGGTTAGTCCGCTGCCAGGAAATCGTGACCGCACGATTCATTTTTTTTTTTTTTTTGGGATTTGGTTCTGATCCGCGTGCGTATTTGAATTTTTCTTTTCTTTTTTTTTTTTCAGTTTATTCCAAACCGGCTTTGAATTTCGGAAGGAAAAAAATTAATTTTTTAATAATTGATTAATTATTAAAAAATTAATTTTTTATATTTAGAAAGAAAAAAATTAATTTTCAGACCTTGTTTGGTAACATTTTTATTTTCTATTTATGTTTTCAAAATTTTATAAAACTGACAACAAAACATATTTGTTAAATCTGTTTACGTTTTTTGGTTTCCAAAAAGATGAAAACTAAAACAGAAAAACGTAAACAAAAAAATATATTTTTACTCTATTTTTTTCTATTGTAAATATTTTGTCAATTCGAATACTTTGTCAATTTTTGTTACATCATATTAAAATTATTTTATTTAAATATTTTATTAGACTAAAATTATTTTGAATAAATAATATAATTAAATATTAAATTAATTAAATTAATATGTAATACATATTATTAATTTTTTCCAATAAATAGTTAAATTAAATTAGTTAATTTATGCAATAGGAAACATAAATTATCAAATTATTTTTAATAAATAATAAAATAAAATATATTAATTTAATTTAATTTAATAAATAATTTAATTAATATTAATATATTTTTTTCAAATTATTTTTCATAAATGTTATAATTAAATTATTAAATTAAATTTAATAATTAATTTAACTAATATTAAATATATTTTTTTAATATAATAATTGACTAATTATTAATTTAAATATAATTTAAAATTAATTTTTTAATTTTTTAATAATTGACTAATTATTAAAAATTAATTTTTTTTGTGTTTAGAAAGAAAAATAACTTTAACATGTAAGATGATAAATTTGGTCATTTTAAAAAAGTAAAAAAACTAATAGTTGGTAGTCGAGCTATCAATTTTTTTCCAAAACACAGTTCCCAATGTCAGTCAACCAACAATTTTAATTTTTTTGTGAGAACGTGATTCAAATATTAAAAATATTTTTGAGTTACTCGATAATACATTAATTATATTAAATATTAAATATTTAAAAATAAAATTTTTTGATATAAATAAAAATACTATAATAAAAATTTAGTTAGCAATATAATTTTAAAATATTTCTAAATGAATATTTTTAAAATATTTAAAAATAAAATTTATCAATATAATTTAAAATAATTTATCAATATAATTTAAATTTATCAATATAATGTAAAAATCAGAGCATTCACATGCATCTTATTAAACTCATATAAAAAATATTTTATATAATAAAAAATAAATTATACTAATAAATTACTTTTCTAAATTTTTTTATAATTGTTACTTGAATTATTATAAAAAATTAGATAATTAATATGATAAATATATTTAAATAATATGATAATTAAACAAATATTTTTAAAATATTTAAAAATATAATTTATAAAAATAATTTAAAATATTATAATAAAAATTCATTCAAGTAACAAGGTTTGTTTGCTTGTTAAAATATTTAAAAAAAATAATTTATTATTACAATTTAATTTTTATAATAAAATATATTTTCACAATTATCTAAATTTTTTATAATAATTTAAGTTGTAATTGTTAAAAATTTAGAAAAATAGTTCATTAGTATAATTTATTTTTTACAACAAAAAATATTTTTTTTATGAGTATAAGACATATGTAGATATTCTAATTTTCATAATAACTGAATTTTTATTATAATATTTTAATTTATATTAATAAGTTATATTTTTAAATATTTCAAAAATATTCATTTAAAATATTTTAAAATTATTGTGCCAACTAAATTTTGATTATATTATTTTAAATTACATTGTTAACCCGCTACTAGCAAAATTGTGAACTCACTTTTCACTCTCTCTCTCTCTATTTTTTTCCTTCTTATTTTGTTTGATTCTGATCTACGCACATCTTTCAATTTTTTTTTCTTCGATTTAGTTCAAAACGGCCAGTAAGACTAAGTTTTAGAAGAAGAAAATAATTTTTTTTTGCACTAACTATTAAAAAAATATTTTTTTTTTTTGTATTTAAAAACAAAAAACTATTTTTTTAGCAATTATTTTTTTAGTTTTCGTTAATGTAACATTTTTGCCCTTCAATGTTGGAAACAAATTTAATATGTAAGATGGTACGTTTAGTAATTTTAAAAAAAGTCAAAAAAAATTTATAACTGATAACCGAGCTACTAGATTTGTTTTCTAAAACACAGCCCTCAATGTCAGTTAACCGAACAATTTTATTTTTTTTGCAAGAACGTGGTTCAAATAATAAAAATATTTTCAAGTTATTGGATAATATATTAATTATATTAAATATTAAATATTTAAAAATAAAATTTTTAATACAAATAAAAATACTATAATAAAAATTTAGTTAGCAATATAATTTTAAAATATTTTTAAAATATTTAAAAATAAGATTTATCAATATAATTTAAAAGAATTTATCAATAAAATTTAACAATATAATTTAAATTTATTAATATAATGTAAAAATCAAAATATCTACATATGTCTTATTGAACCCATATAAAAATCTTTTATGTTAAAAATAAAAATTATTAATATAATTTAAAATTTTATAATAAAAACTTAGTAATCAATATATTTTAAAAAATATAATTTATCAAATTAGTTTAAAATATTATAATAAAAATTAATTCAGGTAATAATGTTTGTTTGTTTATTAAAATATTTAAAAAATAAACTAATTTTTTTATAACAATTCAAGTAACAATTGTTAAAATATTAGAAAGTAATTCATGTATAATTTATTTTTTTATGAAAAAAAATAATTTTTTGTGTGCGCTCAATGAGACATGTATAGATACTCTGATTTTTATAATAATTAAATTTTTATTATAATATTTTAAATTATATTAATAAATTTTAATTTTAAATATTTTAAAAATATTCATTTAAAAATATTTTAAAATTATATTGCTAGCTAAATTTTTATTATAGTATTTTTATTGATATTAAAAAATTTTATTTTTAAATATTTAAAATTCAATATAATTAATATATTATCCAATAATTTAAAAATATTTTTATTATTTGAATCTCGTTCTTACAAAAAAGTAAAACTGTTGGTTTGACTGACATTAGGGGATGTGTTTTGGAAAAAACACTTGATAGCTCGGCTATCAGTTATTAGTTTTTTAATTTTTTAAAAAAGACTAAATTTATCATATTACATGTTAAACTTGTTTTAAAAATTAAAAGGCAAAAATGTTAAATTAATAAAAAGGTAAAAAGATAACTATTAAAGAACCGTTTGGTAATACTGTTATTTTTCTGTTTATATATATATATATTTATGTTTTTTTATTTTTTATTTTATATTGTTATTTTTCTTAAAATAAAAACTGAAACTACATTTGAAAATACAATTTTATTTACGATTGATAATTGTTTACTTTCATAAAATATTTACTTTTTTTAGTTCTTAAAAAATTAATTGAATATAATAAATATATTTCATATTAATTTAATTTAATTATATTATTTATTAAAAAATTGAATAAAATATATTTCATAATAATTTAAACAATTTAATTACAATATTTATTAAAAATAATTTAATAAAATATGAAATATATTAAATAAATTAATTCAATTAAATTGATTATTAATTTAATTTAATTATGATATTTATTAAAAATAATTTAATAAAATATATTTAATATTAGTTAAATTAATTATTAAATTTAATTTAATAATTTAATTATAATATTTATGAAAAATAATTTGATAAAATATATTTATATTAATTAAATTATTTATTAAATTAAATTAAATTAATATATTTTATTTTATTGTTTATTAAAAATAATTTAATAATATATATTTCCTATTACATATATTAACTAATTTAATTTAACTATCTATTGGAAAAAGTTAATAATATTTATTACATATTAATTTAATTAATTTAATATTTAATTATATTATTTACTCAAAATAATTTTAGTTTAATAAAATATTTGAATAAAATAATTTATTTTAATATGATGTAACAAAAATTGATAAAATATTCGAATTGACAAAATGTTTATAATAGAAAAAAATAGAGTAAAAACACATTTTTATTTATGTTTTTCTATTTTAGTTTTCATCTTTTTGAAAATCAAAAAACGTAAACAGATTTAACAAACATTTTTTTGTTGTCAGTTTTACAAAATTTTGAAAATATAAATAGAAAAATAGAAAACAAAAACGTTACTAAATAGGGTCTAAAAATTAATTTTTTTTCTTTCTAAACACAAAAAATTAATTTTTTAATAAATAGTCAATTATTAAAAAATTAATTTTTTTCCTTCTGAAATTCAGTCTTCCTAACCGGTTTGGACTAAATTGAAAAAAAAAAAGAAAAGAAAAATCCAAACACGCGCGCGGATCAGAACCAAACCCAGAAAAAAAAAATGAATCGTACAGCCACGATTTACTGGCAGAGGGCTAACATCGCCCCCAATGTTAGCCCCCCCCGCGCTTCCCTATTTTTGTATAACCCGGGCTATCATAGTCGGGTTGTCAGTTCGGTCGCAATTGAACAGTTGGCTGATAGATTAAAATTTTACAGTATGAGTACATTTACTATTTTTTAATTAAAATTTATTTTTTGATAATTTAAAAATTTTGGTATTAAAAAACAAAAAGGTAAATCTGTTAAGACAATCTAATGATCTATAGTGTCTGTCGGCCTCCCCTTCTATTTTTGTAGTGTAAGAAAAATGCTTTTTTTAAAAGCTTAATTTGAAAATGTATAATTTCGAATAGCGCAGTGACCAAGGGATGTTAATGAGATAGATACAGGAAGGTACCTAAGACTTGACTGAATTCGTTAAAACTCGTTGAAAAATACCTTAATGAAATTAGGACGGGTTTGTGATTGAAATTTAATATCTATACAGGTTTGAAATTTGCTTATAAGGTACTCGATATCAGTTTATACTTACAAGGTACCTAATACCTGGTATGGGGTATCTGCTAAATACCCGTTTAATATAATATAATATATATTTCTATATTTAAAATTTTATCCCTAAAATAATATAAGATAATATAATACAGTATAATATATAGCATTTTCCCCTTAATTTGCAGTTCTATTAAATATTTTTATTTTTACTTTATCTTAATGTAGAACAATCAATCTTGTATTGAGAGTATTGAGATTTGTTTAAGTTTGTTTTTTTTTTTTTTAAATTGTTTGTTGATAGATTTTATTAAAAAAATGTATGTAAGTAATATAGCTATGTGTTAAATTTAAAGGCTAACCAATAGATTTGTTCAGTTTAATAAATTTACACTCCGTCTAGAATGATAAATTTGATAAATTTTAATTTCATTTAAAGAGAATTCTCACTAGTTCTTATGTTTGGAATTAAAATAAATTTCTATGAATTTAATTTAATTTCATTTCACAACTTTAATATTGGGATTTCTAAGGTGTCATTTAGTATACTTGTTTTAAGCCCATTTTTCATTTTATGTTTTTGAAAATAAAGAAAACAACTCAAAATGTATTTAGTCACTTTTAAAATTTGTTTTAAAAAACAGAAAATGGGTTTATTCATGAAATGCAAATATTAAAAAGTTATTTTGATCGTTTTTAATGCAAAACAAAGGAAATATCGAAACACAGAAAACAAAAAATATCAAACCAAATACGTTTTTTGTTTTTCGTATGATTTTCAAAATATAAAACACATAAAACACAAACCAAAAATAGAAAATGAAAAATAGAAATGCACATCAATTGAAATCTAATCCAAAATAATAAAATTTGATAAGAATTTATTATTTTCTTTAGCTATCTAAATAAGTGGACAAATTTATCCTCAACTATCATACTTACCATATTTTTTTATTTTTTATTAATATGGTCAAATTTGGTATTTCTTTCCTAAATTAAATAAATTCAATCCTTAAATTTAAAATGTGGTCCAAACACAATCTTATTTAACAAATCAAATGAATTCTTTATTTTAAAATCAAGTCAATTCTAAGAAATAAATATTTGGGATGGATTTGGGATTTTAACTAAAAATAAACAGGATTGGGATAGTAGTAACAATTTAAAAAAAAAAATGAGTTTGGTAATATGATTTATTAATTAGGCAGGTATCCTACCCATTTACATCTCTATAGTAGTCTCTTTTGTGGAAGAGGTGTTTTCTTTCTTCCCTATGCCTTTGCTAATGTGAACTCCATCATTCATTTAGGCTTTATTGGCTAAATAAAATAAATAAAAAATACATTTCATTTTTTTAATAGCTTTCTTTTATTTTGTACCACATTTTCACCAACATTTAGTTTTATTTTTTAGAAGCAGTAAATTTTAGGTTTATTAATCATATTTGGAAAAAAATCAAAAAAATTCGTGTTCATTTGGGTAAAAGGTAGAAAAAATACAAAAAATTATTTTTTCATTACTTTTTTATTCAAACGAATAGTCTTTATCCAAGTAAACTTGAATTTTTTAATTTTTTTACAAATTTGATTAACATACATAAAAGGTATAGTTTCTAAAATAAAAATTAAATTTTTGTTAAAAAAAAGTTTTATAGGACGAAAACAAAGTACAAGAAATTAAAAACTAACTTTTTCTTGACTACTAAATCAAGCCTAGCTTGTTGAGAAGAGGATAGCATAAGAATAAAGGAGAAGTCATATCAAGGAATTCGTGACGTTGGAGAAAAAGATTATTGTTAATTTTTTTCTTCTTCTATCATCTCTCTTTAATCTTGAGAAAATGGAAAATCGGAAGGTGGGAAAACTTGAAATTTTTCTCCCCCTCCCCCATGTTTGGCTTTTTTTTGTTTTTTTGGCACTCTATATTTGTGTTCGCCAGCAAATTTTATTGCCGGAATTGCTGACCACGCCAATCGGAAATTCGTTTGTAAACCTGCTGAACAAAGACAAAAGAGAGGTTACGGCCGGAGTGGGGGCCTCTGGCCGGAAAACCCTCCGATATTAGTCAATTGCTTTCCAGAAAGAACTTTCTCAAAGAAAACGAGTAAAGTACTAAGTTGGCAGTAGTCAGCTTACCGTGATTGTGAAGTGGAATGTCGTATTTGTAGTAATATAAATAATAAATAAAATAATACCTGTGATTTGACTGCATCCATACTTCCAGGTATTTCTTTTCTTTCTTTGCTTTAAATGCCTTTCACTTCTCATTTAATGCTCCATGCCTTTCATTAAATGTCTTTGGTAGTTAAATACGGCTGTATAACCGGAATACAGTTGTCAAATTATCTACCTGTCACATCTGTCAACTACTCGTAACGAAATGAACTAATTTAGTTCACTTTGTAGTGATAAATACATTGCCTAGTCATAACTAGGGTGCATTTATAGTTACAAGCCCACATTAATGCTGTGGGACCCATGCCTAACATTTATTAGCCGCCAATCAAAGGGTCGAACAGACTTACCTTTGAGATCCCCGATTAACGCCACGTGGTAAATATGTATAATGCTCACGAATGGATCCATGTATCAACCAGAAGTTGTTCGGTATAGGGCCACGTGTCATAGGTCAAAGTGTTCGGTAAATGACAATGTTTACATATTGAAAATGTTCAGTATTGGGCTACGTGTCATCCATCCCTTACTTGTTCGGCACTACACGTGTCTAGATCTTATTTCACTCAACAATTTGGTTTGTTAAATACTAGAAAAGGTGAAATGAAGAAGAAGAGAAAATAAAATTTATTTTTTCTAGCCATTTTCTTTTTTTTTTGACTCTCTTTAGTATGTTAGTCATCCGACTCATCCTATGTTTTCTTTCCTCTTTCATTTAGCAATAAAACAACAGAAATTGTTTTCTTCTCTTTCTCTTTAATACTAAGGAAGGAAAAAAATTAATCTTCTTGGTAATTTCTTAATTTGGAGTTTCTACCTTAATTCACCATCAATAGAGGAGAGATTATGAATTATTAAAGGAAAAAAATAATTAATCTTCTCGGAAATTTCTCAATTTGGAGTGTCTACCTTTGTTCATCATTAACAGAGGAGAGATTAAGAATTATATATATTGATACACACTATGGGTAAGTTTGGAGTGATATAAATTAAAATAAATTTAAAATTCGTAATACGTGCAGTAAAATAAAAAAATTGATGTCATATAAAATTAACAAAAATTTATAAAATTTTTTGAAATTTATTTACAAACCAAACCCACCCTATGCATGTCCTCTTAGCACCTCATCTGTTCACACGTCTTTTTCGCTTTGAAGGAGGACTAAATAAACGTAAAAAAGAAGGCTATTTTTGTAAATTTTGGGACTAACAAAGTCGGGTTGTCAGTTTAGTGATAATCAAATTGTAGGCCATTGGATTAAAATTAGATGATCAAAATTATTTTTCTAATAACTTTTTTTTCTCATATTGTATGATTTTTTCACCAAAATTTAATTTTCTTTCTTAGAAATGATAATTCTTAAATGTGTTAATTATATCCATAAAAAATAAAAAAATTCACATTCATTTAGGTAAAAGTTAAAAAAAAGAAAAAATTAATTTTTTCGTTATTTTTTTATTCAAATGAATAACTTTTATCCAAAAAGATATAAATTTTTTATTTTTGTTTTTACGAACATAATTAACACGTTTAAAAAATAAAGTTTCTTAGATGAAAATCAAATTTTGTTAAAAAATATCATATAAGACAAAAAGAAAAGTTACAAAAAAAATTAAAAACTTTCTCATAACTAAACCAGTTCTTACAGCATCTTGTGACGAGAAGAGAGCGTACGAATAAAGCAAAGGTCATATGGAGGAATTCGTTATCTCAAAAGATTTTATCCCCACGCGACGTGGGAGAGAGATTATTTTTTACTTTTTATCTTCTTCTATCCTTTATTTAATTTGGAGAAAATGAAAAATCAGAAGGAAGGCAAATTTAAAAATTTCTCCTCCCCCCCATGTTTGGCTCTTTTTATTTTTATTTTTGCATCCTATGTTTGATCGTTAAATAGTAGAAAAGGTGAAATGCAGAAGAAGAGAAAATAAATTTTATTTTTTTCTAGCCATTTTCTCATTTCTTTTCTTTTTGTTTTTGGTTTTTCTTTTCTTTTTTTTTTTGGCTACTCTCTTTAGTATGTTAGTCAGTCATCATATATTTTCTTTCCTCTTTCATTCAGCAATAAAATAGTAAAAATTGTTTTCTTCTCTTTCTCTTTAATACCAAAGAGGAAAAAATATTAATCTTCTTGATAACTTCTCCCTTTATTTTATTACGAATTATTTAAGCTTAAAAGTACAAAAATATAATTTATCTGCAAAGTATTGAAAAATACATTTAAAAAAAACCTAAATGAAAAATTATAAAGGCAGACCTACATAAAAAGTTATAAAAATAAAAATTACTAATCAAAAGAGACACAGACACACTTTGATCAAAATTAAGTTTACATAAAAATTGTAAAAATAACTTACAAAAATAAAAATCACTAATAAAAAAAGATTACATCTTATACACATTATTATGGTTTAAACACACCTTGACACATCCTTTAAAAAATACAATTAGTTAAATAGTCAAAGTCTAAATCTATTAGATAGAAATAATTACCAATCAAAAGAGATAATAAGTAATGACATTGTTATGATCCAAACACATCTTGACCAACTTGAGAATACATTAAAAAATTTTAAGGCCCGCAACAAAATACAATGAATTCATGTAAATAGTTTTATGATAATATTCACACAATATTTCAAATTGAGTAGAGTTTGAACAATTTGGATGCATCTTAAACTATTTTGGACAAAAACTGAGATATATCTAAGATATAATTTTGAGATGCATTGACATAGAATAACAACTAAAAATTAAAATATTCTTTTAACTAAAACAAATTGCAATAACTAAAAAATACACTGGGGACACTAATTAAATAATCTGATTAATTCTAAGATATATTTGAGAGAATAAGGATTAGTCGAGTTTGACTATGAAAAAATTGATGAGTGCATATGACAAGGGGAGAGAGATGAGCCAGATGTCATTAGAAAAATGAGAGACAGGAAATAGGATTCAATGGAAGTTTCAATTAATGTAAGAGATAGATGACAAGATTCGGTGGTAAAGGTTACAACATTTGACACTGGGGGGAAGAGGTTTACTAGCATTATAACGACAGGACTGGAGGCCAATTTTTAGTTGGCAAGTTAGGGTTATAGTGTGGCTGGAAGACATAGTTCTCATTAAAGAGAAATAATTAGAGACAGAGAGAGATGAATGTGCTAGTTTTATTGGGATAGAAAAGTTAGAAAACTAAAATCTAACTATTCATTTTTAAGAGGGATAGTTTCATTTATGGATTGTTTAGGTATATTTTTTAAAATCAAATTCTATCCATTAAATTAAAGGCAAAACAATCTAATGATTAAAAATATTCAAAATTTTAAAAATAGCATTAATAAAAGTGTACAATGAAGTGAATAAATTTAAATATTGAAAATATTCTAAATTCAAATTCTTGAGTTCTATTATTAGATAAATGATACAAAGAGTGTAAAAATATATATATTTAAAATTTTAAGTGTTATGTACATTAGAATTATTTTTTTAATTTAAATATTTATTTTTTTAAAATTTAAAAAAAAAATTAAACTTTAAATATCACTTTTATTTTTAAATAAAAAATCTTAGTTAATTTTATCTAATAAGTAACCAAATAATATTTAATAAACATGAAAACTTTCGTTATTTATTACAAATATTATCACATTTTTTAAAATATTAATTTAAAAGCTTTTACAAAAAGTATTTAAAAAGATTAAAAAAGTTAGAGAGTGTGTTTTCATGTAAAGTGACCGAAAAGAATGAAAAAAATAACAAGAGTGTAGAAAAAATAAGTAATTCTAATTATTGAACAAATCTAACAATTAAAAATATTTCAAATTTAAATTTTTGAACTTCACTATTATACAAAAGTTGACACAAATAGTGTAAAAGTGTATCTATTTGAAATTTTAAATTTTATGTATATTAAAATTAAATTTAAGGAATTTTTAAAAAAATCAAAGCCTAAATATTATTTTTTAAAATAAAAAAACTTAATTGATTTTATCTAATAAATATTTATGCAAAATTTAATAAATATGTAATTTTTTATTATTTATTGTCAAATTTTTAAAAAATATTAATTTAAAAAATTATATAAAAATATTAAAATTTATAAAAATTATAAGAGAAAAATATAAAATTACTACTAAAAAAATCTCAAATTTAAATCCCTTCACGTCTCTCCGTTATCTTTATATAGATGATCGTGCTGGTCTCTCCGATCACGCCGTGAAGCCAATTCAATGGCGGCTTCGTCTTCTCCAACTTCACTCTCTCCTCCTCCGATTCCGACGGAGCTTCACGAAATCAACAGAAATAAGCTTCACAAGTCCCTTCGGGATCACCTTTCACTTTCCGGTCGCCCTCTCCAAGGCTTCGTCTTTCTGCAGGTAACCAAATTACATCCCTCCTCTCTCTCTCTATCTCGGCAATTTAAATCTTTCACTCTTCCATTTCGCTCTCTGATTCTCTATGATCTTCCGGTTTTCTCCATAATCCATTGTCAGGGTGGTGTAGAGCAAACTCGTTATTGCACGGATCACATCGAACTCTTCAGGTACTTCATCATATAAGCACAAGCATCTAGATACCATGTGCCTATACAATGTGTACTTTGTTGCGATTTTACTCGATTAAAATTTTGTTTCAGGAAGGTTGTTTTGACTAGCGCTTAAACACGAGAGTATTTTGGGCATGTTCAGAGCAGCACAAAATTACAAAAACAATTTATAGAAATATTTAGAATATAGAGTACATAAAATTTTGCACAATTGCATTTTACAACTAATATTCCCTCTATTTTCAATTGTAACGGCCAAGTTTCGAGGTTTTATTTTTTTTTTCTTTATTTTTCTTTTTTTGGCTGTTAGAGGCATCGTGATTTTGTGACAAACACTAATGATTTTGAAGTAACTGTGATGGGGAAGTCAAAAAAAATATAAAATAATAATTATTAGAATTTTATTTTATTAGGATTAAATTTTATATAAGGATTTTACCTTATTCTATTAAAGATTTATTTTATTTTAGGCAAAATTTTATTTAGATTTATTTTAAGAATGATTTATTAGAATATTTGATTTTGCTTTATTTTTAGTAATTTTGAGAATGTATTAGCTTATTTAAAGGCTTATGATGATTAGGGTTTGATACATTGATGAATATGAAAATTTGAGTTGTTGAAGTCCTGTGGTTTGTTTTCCCTCCCCTCTTCTTCTTTCTTCCCTTGCTCCTAAACTTTCTCTCTCTCTCTCTCTATTTCTCTTTCTTGACTTTATCCTCTATCATCCTACATCAAATTTGGTATCAGAGCAAATTGATCTATAATCAACGAAAACTCACTGTTCATCTCAAACCCTAGCCGCAACTGCAATTATAGCCGCCGCACGCGCCCTATACGCTCTCAAACCCTTTGAATACACTTTTGTACATTCCCAGTAGTACCCAACTCCAGTGAATCCCACCATTGGCACCACCAACCTCCGGCGAACTCGTCGGTGACTCCGGCAACCTCCGATGACTTTTTTGGCGATCGACTGGCAACTTCTGGTGACTTTTCCTGCGACCTCTGGCGAAATTCAGAATAACCACTACACTCCAGCGATCTGACCTGTGCTTGCTCAAAGCTCCGGCGACCTGTGACAACTTCCGGCGAAGCTCCAACAACTTCTAGGAGGTTTCGGAACACCTCACAGTTCATTTTTGCAGATTCGAAATTGTCAGTACACTATCGGGTATAGTCAAACAATAACCAGATGCAAACCCAAATAACAGCCCTCACTGAAGACATTCAAAGACTGAACGCGAGGTTAGACATGTGGGAGGAAATACTATTGGCCGAGCAACCCTATTCATCTCTGTTCTAACCAAATATCGAATTCAAAGTCGAACACAGTTTCAGCTCCTCTATTTGGTGCCCTTACCGAAATTCCAAAAGTAATTGATGAACCAAACAGAAAATCTGATGACGACCACTTTGAAGTGAAAAGAGAGCTTAATGATGATCAAATTGAAGAGTTGATTTATGAGCTTGATCCTGACGACTTTTATTTTTTAGATAATGAAGATGATGACCAAATCGTAGGCAAGCCACTTGATGAAATTGTTACGAGTACCGAAATTATTGCTACTAATGAAGTTATTTCTTTTGATGAGGCACAGATTTCCAACGATATTACTGATGTCCTTGTAGGTACTATCATGTTGAAGAGTATGTCTAAAATTTATGGTACTTCTGTGGATTTTGTCTTTCCTACATCTAAACTTCTCCCACAAGTTGGTCCATTTTTTGTCTTCTACCAACATTTACAAGTTCTATTTTCTGAATCGCGGGACTTCTATTTCGGAAGATTTGGTGGATATATTAGATTTCTACCACTCCTGACGCGTGTTCATGAACTTTAGGAGCAGCTTGAACATACGCGTTGTTCGTGGCCTGGCAATTGAAGGAGTATGCAAATTTTTAATTCGACGGAGTTGAATTTTTCTAAGGGGTGGAGAATGATGTGGAAGCAAAAAAAAAAAAATATAAAATAATAATTATTAGAATTTTATTTTATTAGGATTACATTTTATATAAGGATTTTACCTTATTCTATTAAAGATTTATTTTATTTTAGGAAAAATTTTATTTAGATTTATTTTAAGAATGATTTATTAGAATATTTGATTTTGCTTTATTTTTAGTAATTTTGAGAATGTATTAGCCTATTTAAAGGCTTATGATGATTAGGGTTTGATACATTGATGAATATGAAAATTTGAGTTGTTGAAGTCCTGTGGCTTGTTTTCCCTCCCCTCTTCTTCTTTCTTCCTTCTCTCCTAAACTTTTTCTCTCTCTCTCTCTATTTCTCTTTCTTGACTTTATCTTCTATCGTCCTACATCAAACTGTCAAAGTGTTGTTTTTAGAAAGCTCCCCTTGAAAGAGTGCTTTTATATTAATTGAAAAGGCTGTTTCAAATCCAGGCCAAAAAAATCATATTTCAAATACGTTTTTAGAAACGCCTTTTCAAATAATATTTGCTAAAAAGGCTTGCAAAGTAGACAATGATCTAGTTGGACTATAAAAAATTGTTGTTTGAAAGAGCATTTTCTAAGGAGCTATTTAGAATAGTGTTTTTTGGCCATGTAAAAAGGCTCCTTTAAAGGACATATTTTTTACTAACAATATTTTGCCTAATAGTTTCAAATCATCAATATTTGTCTAATGTATAGGCTTCCCAATATCAAAACATAAAAAAAAAAAAAAAATCCCAACCCATATATGATTAAATTTTAATTTGACTCATTTGTTAACAAATATGCCACATGTCCACAGTGACATTTTCAAGGAATAAATTTGACAAAAGGGCTTGTTCTAAAAAATAAATCAATTATGTTTTCTAATAGTTAGCATACTTGAGAAGAACAAGAAAATAAATCAACAAGAAACACAAATTTAATGTGGTTCACTAACGTGCCTGTGTTTACTCCGGAGTGTGGTTCTCACTGATGGCACTGCTTACTGGGAGGACCATTTCTATGTCGTAGACCAAGGAAAAGGTTGTCATTTGGGTGGGAAGTTACTTAGAAGTACGGGAAGCCCAAAGACCCATTGGTGATGTGTGAACCCAATCTAAGTGATAATCATCAAGTGTCCTACTCAGAATGGTCAGGAGCGTTCTATTGGTGGCTTCAACCTGGCCATTTCCCTTTAGGTAGTATGTGAAGGACTTATGATGGGTTATGTCATACTTTGCCAATTGTTGTACCATGTTGCTATTTACAAATAGAGTACTGCTGTCTATAAAATGACTTTCGGGATACGAAACCGGTAGATGATGAGTTCCTAGGTGAAGTTGGCCACTGCTTCTTTGGTTTCCCTTCTTATAGGGGTTCCCTCAACCTATTTTGTGTACAACTCTGTGGCGGTGATAATCCAAAATTTTCCTTGTGATGGCAGGTTGTTAGGTCCAAGGAGATCCATGGCCCAAGTGTTGAAGGGCCAAGGGATTCCCATCATCTTAAGATCCATCGCTGGGGCGTGTACCAAATGCCTATGTACTAGGCACAATTGACATTTCCGAACAAACACTTGAGCATTCTCTTCCATTGTGGGCCAATAGTACCCTGTGGAGAGCAAATGAAGACACAACTTCCCCCCACCTTGGTGTTCTAGCACGTGGCCTACTTCAAGGGCTTGTTGAACTTCTTTCCTTGCTAAGCACTGTAACTGTTTGCTTTCAAATCTGTGTCGATATAATTGTTCTTCGCGGAGAAAGTAGATGCTAGCTTTCTTTCAAATTATCACAACATCTACCTTGTCAGCTGGAATGGACCCCTCTTTAATATAATCAATATAGAGTTGTCTCTAATTTGGTGTTGCTATGGCGAAATTGCATTCTCCTTTCGTGGGGTTCTCTTGACATGTTATGCGTTGTTGTTGTTCTGTTGGAGCTTCCTTGGTCATGCTAGGCCAATGGTATCCTGGTCTCTGGAGTCTTCTGTATAAGCTAATTCCATCCGCATTGCATGATTGTTGGTGAACCGCATGTCAAGGTCGGTACTGTCTCCCCCTTCAATCGTGGGACTTAACACGTCACTCGTGTGTCAAAGTTGGTACTATTTCCCCTTTCAACATTTAGTGTTCTTACAAGGGCCCACAATCAATCATTAGTTGGGTGCACTGGAACCATAACCAGAACCAAACCCAATAATGTAGTATTCTCGAGCTCACATGGTTTTGTGCTTGGGTTGACTTTGATACCTTATGTGACAGCTATTGGAGCTCTCCCAAAAAGGGTTAGCTAAGAAGGCGATAATTGAGTTCACAGCTCACACTTATGTAGCCAAGATCTCCTATTTACGCTTTCAATGTGGGACTCAACACATGCCACCTGCTAGTCAGGGTCATAGAAGGTTGGTGGTATATAGAAGTTTAAAGTTTGGCAAGTGCACTTGTTTCATTCATTTGTTTGTACTTTCAAATTTCATGGGAAATGCAATGGATGACAGTGGATGACTAAAATTTCACCGCCTGTTGTTATGTGCATTTTGTTAGTTTCTTTAATAATGTTTGATGCATCTGATGAAATTCAGAAGAATTTTCTTAGGAACTTTTGTTATCATGGTGAATAAAAGAATTCTATTTATTCTTGTATACTTCAGGACTTCTTACATTATTCCTTATCATAAAATGCTTCATGGATCGGAAGAGGGACATTTTTCACAAATATTTGGTTGTATTTATTATATGAAAGCTGTTTATTAGACTATCAATTCTTGCCTGGCATTGGGAATGATGCTCAATAGATAACTAATTAATGGCAAAAATAGGACAACTACTAAAATATATATTATGTCTCTTCAGCTCTCAAAAGCTCTCAGTGCATGTTAGGAGATATTCTGCTAACATGCACCACTCCAGGAACAACAGACTGTTCCAGCATAGTGTGAGGGGCAGAAAATCTTTTCATATCAATGGTATCTCCATTGATATTGACAAGGATTCCAAGATTAAAGATGGCGTTAGGATTGTGGAGAGGGGCAGAGGCTATGCTAGAGCTTTATTTTTATTTGAAGAAAAATTAGTCTGGATTCAAAAGATGTGTGTAAAAGAGCCCAAATCCAATGCTAGAATTCAGCAACTTGGTCATCTTCGAGGAGGATATAGGACTCTTGTTTGCACCCGAATCAGAGTTGGACATGACAGGAAACTTGAACTTTGTCTATTTGCTCCTTTCGGAAGATACCAGGTTAGGATTCCAGAACTATCAGCAGGGCAAGGTTGGCTCTTCTTCGCCAATCTAATCTCTCAGTTTACCACTGGAGAAATAGACAACCCCATTCCCTATAAGAGCATCCAAGATCTATTTAGGGTACTACCCAGCCCTATTGATAGTGACCTGGAAAGTAGGACTAGCATTAGATCCTATCTTCAAATTGCTACTTTACCAAAGTGGAACCTTCCTAATATTCAATGTTCAAACATGGGCCAGCATATATCGGTAAACTTTGAGGATGCAGTTAGTAGCAATCATAAAATGAACCGCTGCTTAATTGGCAGGTTTGAAGGTCCAAGCTCACACAGCATAGACATAGGCACTATTTCCACACGGTTGAACAAGAAATGGAAAATCCCTAGAGGACTAGATATCAAGGCTTTGGATGGGGAAAGATTCCTATTCTCTTTCCCTTCCAAGGAATTAGCAGAGAAGTTCTTGATGGAGAGGATTACTTTCAATGGTCAGCCACTACTCTTAGACAAATGGCATAGTTAGGGCTGCTGCTCAAGAAGAGGAAGAAACCAGTCTGATGTATGGGTTAAAGTGGTGAGACTGCCTGCCTACCTTTGGAGTCTTGGGATCTTCTGAAGTATCGGTGAGTTCTGTGGAGGATTTTTGGAGATGGATGAGGAGACCAGGCACTCTAAGAACCTAAAATGGGCACGCTTAAGAGTCAAAGGCAATGGTAGAGCCATTCCAGCTTCTGTCAAAGTAGTTGTTGGCTAACTTATGTATGACTGCCCACTTCGGGTAGAACGAGAACCATGGGTTGATTGGGCAGATGATTCTTTGTGCAAAGGTAACTTCCGGCCATCGGAGGGAAGAAAGAAGGTGGCGCGTGATACTGTTGTTGATGCATTGAATGCTCCTGCCCTGGGAAGTCGAAAGGGTCAACAATTAAAGTAACATGCGGCTCACCACTTCAAAAGTCACTTAGCGGTTGTAAGGGAAACTAAATGGATCCCAATTCATAGAAACAAACAGAAATCATTAATTGCTAAGGACAAACAAAAGGCTAACCAATTCAATGTCCTCAGTAGCCTGGGAGATGAAGGTCACACATACAATGAACCCAGCCTGCTGGTTCATCAAGATGGAAATAATTACAAGGCGGAAACAGATGCAGCCAATCTAAACACTGGGGATCATAACTCTGTTAGACAGAAAGCACTGTTTGGAAGAAAATATTTCTCCAAGAAGCACCTTAAAGAGATCTCTTCAATGCTTAATAATAATGTTTCTTCCTTCGAAGTGGAAGACATCTCGGGAGAATCTTTTTTAGACAGCAGTTTAGTGTCTGAAAATGTCTCCTCTTAGGAAAAGCATCAGCTTTCTTTAAGCCCGTACAGCCCCATCCAGGAACTGTAGATTACTCAATCAGATGACAACGTGGAGGTGTTGGATTGCCTCCCATTAGCCTCAGTCGACCCTGGAATTGAATGGCAAGAGCCAGACGAACCTCTGCTGTTGGAAAACTGCGGCCATGATCAACTAAAAATCTTTGCCTGGGTGCTTAACAGAATGAAATCCTTCAAGAAAATTTTGGGAATCTCAAGCGAAGGTTTTGAAGATAAGTTAATGGAGTTGCTTAGATCTATAGAGGAAAAGAAAGGAAGCAATAAAAGGGATGATGGGAAGAAACAGAATCAAACTGCTAGAAGAGGTGTTCGAGAATTAAAGAACCTGCAGTGTTCAATTTCTTATGACAAAGGGGGATGGGTTGAGGATGTTGTAGAAGGAGAGGAGGAGAATAATGCCATTTGTGTTTAAAATGAAGCCAAAAATACTAAGTTGGAATGTTAGGGGCTATAGAGGCCCAAGAAAAAGGATGCTAATTAAATCCTGTATCAAGAAGTGGAAGCCTGATATTGTATGTTTGCAAGAAACTAAACTCTGTTAAGTTGATAATTCCATAGTACGTACTCTGGGGGGAGGGGGATGGTGTAAATGGGTTACCTTGAATTCTGTTGGAATCTTCGGTGGAATTATCATTATATGGGATCATAGGAAATTGAACTTGATGGAGTGTGAATTTGGAGTATATTCAATTTCTTGTCTATTTAAACACACTAAGGAGGAAATAACCTGGGCCTTCACAGGAGTTTATGGGCCTGTGGACAAAAATTTGAAGGTTGAATTCCTCGAAGAGATTGGTGCTGCTGTCTTTCGCTGGTCTGTTCCATGGTGTATGGGTGGAGATTTCAATATGGTCAAGAACACTGAGAATAAATAAGGTTGCACAAGGAGAACTAAACAAATGAAGGCCTTTTTAGATTTTATTGATGATTTAAGTTGCATTGATCTTCCCCTGGGTGGTAGAAAATTTACATGGACCAATAGAGTTAGCAAATCAATAATAGATAGATTCCTGGTTTCTGCAAACTGGGAGGATCTTTTCCCCACTATTTATCAACGAACTCTACCTCGGTTAGCATCAGACCATTTCCCAATTCTATTGGATGGGGGAGCAATTAAGGGAGGACCAAAACCCTTCAGATTTGAGAACATGTGGCTACAGGTGGATGGCTTCAAAGATTTGATTGCTAATTGGTGGTCTAGCTGCAGTTTTGCTGGAACTGCAAGTTTTAGGATGACACGGAAACTGAAATGCTTAAAGGCTGATCTGAAGAAATGGAATAGTGAGGTCTTTGGGAAGCTTGAACAGCAAAAGAATAAACTAGAGCAGGAAATTGAAAACATAGACAGACTAGATGAAGAAGACAAGCTATCGGAGCAAGAAAGAAGTAACAAAACAGGTCTGATTCTCAAATTGAATAAGTTAATTCAGATGAAGGAAATCTATTGGAGACAAAAATCTAGAGTTAAATGGCTCAAGGAAGGTGATAGGAACACCAAATACTTCCACAAAATTGCCTCAGCTAACAGAAGAGCTAACTGGATCAGTAGATTGAAGATTGATGGGATAATTACTAAGGATCCTAGAAAAATCAAGAAGCATGTCTTGGATTTCTATAAACAGCTGTTCAAGGAAGAATATGCTTGGAGACCATAGGTGGATTTCTTGGAAATCCCTCGGCTGGATTCTGCTGAGAAGGAGGGGCTTGAGTTTCCTTTTATAGAACATGAAGTCAAACAATCCTTGAAAGAAATGAATGGAGACAAAGCTCCTGGACCAAACGGCTGGACAATTGCATTCTTCCAGCACTGTTGGGACATTTTCAAGGAGGACATAATGCAAATTTTCACTGATTTCTACCATAATAGCAGTTTTGTTCGCTGCTTAAATTGCACATTCATTGCCTTAATTCCTAAGAAATCTGGTGCAGAGAGAATTCAGGATTTCAGGCCTATAAGTCTTGTGGGAGTTATTTATAAGCTTTTGGCCAAGGTCCTAGCTAACAGGCTGCGGATGGTTATGAACTCTTTGATCTCAGAAACTCAGACTGCTTTTGTGAGTGGTAGACAAATCCTTGATGCTATTCTTGTGGCTAATGAAGTTATTGACTCAACTTTGAAGCAAAAAGGTACTGGTTTAATTTGTAAGCTAGACATTGAAAAAGCCTTCAACCATGTCAACTGGGAATTTCTGCTCTACTTGATGAATAAGATGGGTTTTGGAGAACGATGGTGTAAATGGATTCAATGGTGCATTTCTACTGCAAGCTTCTCAGTATTAATTAATAGATCCCCTGAAGGTTTTTTTACATCTTCTAGAGGCCTAAGACAAGGGGACCCACTTTCCCCTTTTCTTTTCATACTTGTCATGGAGGTATTTAGTAGAATGATTCAGAGAGTGGAACAAGCAGGCCTTCTAACTGGTATTCTAGCTGGGAACATTGAATAGAATCCGATAAGAATATCTCACTTGCTGTTTGCCTATGACACTATAGTTTTTTGTGGGGCTGACAAATCACAGTTAGGACATTTAAGATGCACACTTCTAGGCTTTGAAACTGTCTCAAGCTTAAAGGTGAACCTCAGTAAGTCTGAGATCATTCCTATTGGTAGCCTTGCTAATCCGAGAGACTTGGCTGCAATCTTGGATTGCAAAATTGGATCTCTTCCATCTACTTATTTGGGAATGCTCCTAGGAGTCAAGTACAAGAGTAAAGAGGTTTGGGAGACTGTCATTGAAAGATGCAAGAAAAGATTATCAGATTGGAAGCTAAATTATCTGTCAACTGGGGCGAGAGTAACTCTCATTAAAAGTGTCCTATCAAGCCTACCCTCTTACTATCTTTCCCTTTTTACTGCCCTAGCCTCTGTTGTAAAGGAAATGGAAAAAATGCAAAGAGACTTTATTTGGGGGAGGCATGCTGAGGCATTTAAGCATAATCTGGTAGCTTGGAAGGCTGTTTGTGCATCTATTAAATCAAGTGGCGTGGGAATCAAGAAGCTAAATTTGCAAAATGAAGCCCTACTAAGGAAATGGCTTTGGAGATACTCTAATGAAAATTCTAGTTTTTGGAAGAGGCTGATAGTATCTAAATATGGAGTGGAAAAAGGTGGATGGTACACTGCACAAAGCTCTAAACCCTACGGTGTCAGCCTATGGAAAGGCATAAGAAAAATCTGGCCTAAATTTGAACAATGTGTGTCCTGGCAGTTGGGTAGAGGTGACAGAATTCTGTTTTGGAAGCAAAGGTGGTTGGCCATTGGCTGTTTAGCTGATATTTTCTCTAATATCTTCGCCATTGCTGTTGATCGGGATGCTCTAGTTTCAGACTACTACTCTGACTTTGGACAATCTAGAGAATGGTATATACTGCTTCGACGTAATGTGAATGATTGGGAACTTGGGAACCTCTTTCAATTGATGGAGCTGCTACAATCAGTAATTTAGGTTAACTCTGATGACACAATGATCTGGAAACAGTCTAAGTTTGATGTGTTCAATTTAAGATCCTTCTACAGTGTCTTGAAAGGAGAAGAGGTTGACACTTTTCCATGGAATAAGATTTGGAAATTTGTGTCTCCTACTAGAGCTATTTTCTTTGCTTGGTGTGCAGCTCATGGAAAAATCCTCACTATAGATAACCTTAAACTTCGAGGTTATTTTATGGTAAATCGTTGTTCCTTGTGCCAATGTAGTGAGGAAACTATTTCTCACTTATTCATGCATTGCTTTTGGATTAATGAAATCTGGTACCTCGTGCTATCATGCTTTGGTGCTCACTTTTGCACTCCTAATGATCTCAGAAGTTTTCTCTCATCTTAGTGGGGGCAACCTTTAGCAAAGCACAAGAAGGAAGTTTGGAACCTGGTTCCACTTTGCCTAATGTGGTCAGTTTGGAAAGAGCGCAACAGAAGAGTCTTTGAAGCTAAGGAAAGTAATGTAGAAAGAGTCAAAAGCTTGTTTTTTAATTGTTTATTTACTTGGGTCAATGTTGGTAAAGAGGTGGATCTTTCTTCCCTAATGCACTTCATAGATTCTTTAGGAAAGGCGGGTGAATAGTTTGTATTTGGTCTTGATTGTGATGGCATCTTCTGGATGCTGTATACAACATTTCCATCAATAAAAATTTTACTTATCTTTTCAAAAAAAAAAAAAAAAAAATAGATAACTAATTAATGGCTTATTTGTTTTATAGGCAGGAGAGTTATTTTGCTTACCTGTTTGGTGTGAGGGAGCCTGGTTTCTATGGAGCTATTGTAAGTTAATTATTTTCATGCATGATTGTCTGAAATTATGCTCAAATATTTCTTAATGCCTAACCTTATTTAAATTTTATTGTAGCATATTATGTTTTTCTGAATAGGCATGTTTTGTATCAAAGTACATATGTAATGCTTTACCAAAAGAGCTGCATAACCATTAGTTGTAATTAATCAATTTTAGGTCCAAAAACTGGATATGGATTTTCATTTGGTGTCTTTCAGTCTCCATATAACATGGTTTTCTAAATTAAGTTCATCCTATAGGCAAAACCTTCAAATAGAGATTTTTATTTATGATCAAGTATGTTGCTTGCATAAGAAACAGCGGATGTCACGAAATGACAGCTTGAAGTTTCCTCCTCCAAGCCATTGGAATGAAGAAAAGCAATGTGGAATCATTTCTGCAACCCTTCCCCTATGAAGAGGCTTTTTTTGGGGAGGTGGTTGGTGTTGGTTTGAATTTGGGTGATTTTCCCTTATAGGTTTCTTAAATATCACTGACCTTCAATTTACCTGTGTATACTGACATAACGATTCTTTGTATTTTGAATGGGTTAAGAGTCATAAATTATCTAGATCTTGTCTCTAGCACCGTGGGAAACTATAAGTTTGTATCAAATCGATAGGCTACTTTTTTTTTTTTTTTTTAACCATTTGTAAAAATAATGAAGCTTTAATTAGAATTAATGATGAATTTCTCAAAATGCAAAATTGTCAACCTATGAAGTATGAACCAGGTTATGTTTTAAATTGTTGTGGCATATATAATGTATATATATTTAATTCTCATTGTTCGTCATGAAGGATATAGCGACTGGGGAATCCATTCTTTTTGCTCCCAGGTTATCTGCTGATTATGCCATTTGGTTGGGAGAAATAAAGCCATCATCCTACTTTAAGGTGCCCCACGAGTCTTTAATAGTAACTTTATGTGTCAATGTTTGATGTTATATTAATTAGCTGATATTGATGCCTTATTTTGCAGGAAAGATACATGGTTAGCATGGTCTTCTTTACTGATGAGATTGTAAAAGTTCTGCATGAGCGGTACCTTGGGTCAGGAACACCATGGTTGTTTCTCTTGCATGGGCTCAATACCGATAGCAATAACTTCTCAAAACCAGCAGATTTTGAGGTTCTTAAATCTCTTGCTTCCTCTTTTCCTAGATTATTTTGGAAAAATTTAAGAAAATTGGCATACAAATTTTTTTTTCCCTCTTTCTCATAAGAGCATGCTATTTCTATAATTCTATTTGAGCATCCAGCTTTTGGGTTAATATTGGTGTTAACTAAGCTTATGGGGAATTGGGTGTGTTTCAATATACCCTTACTGGCATTATCAAAGACAGTACTACTACTTTTAGCAGGGATTTCTTATTTCTTCTCTCATTTGTTATTAGCAGATGCCACAAAGTGGGGCCTTGAGTTACTTTATATGCGCGCCGTATTTTGGTTCATTTAGTTGAAATATTAAAATTGCAGAATTCTCTTGATCCAATTCCCCTATCCTTCTGCAAGATGTGCCATATTTGCTCATTCATTTTTACATATTTCCTAGAGATATGCAAGACAGTTTTATCAATTTTGATTGGTCCACAACTTATGTTCCAAAATGGTGGCCCTATATCCTTCTGGACCATTCAATTGTTGAAGAAGCATTCTTACAAGCAACAAGGAGGGGGAAATTTAAACTACATGTCTCTCCTTATGTATATAATTTAAAAATTTCTACTTATACATAATTTTAAAATATAAATAATTAAAATGGTGCCAATCTCCATACTTTCCTCCTCTATTTCATCATTTTGTAACCTACCATGAGCTGTAAAGCCCCTTTACATCTTTCAAAGCCACTGACTGTATTCCAAAACAAGTTAAAAGAGCTCACAATATCATCTCCTCCTGTTTCTTGCACAAACAACATTGATTAGCCAAAACAAAACGTCTCCTTTGGAGATTATCAATGGTCAAAACCTTTCATCTTATCAAACACTGGCTGAAGAATGCCAAGGTTGACACCTTTAATTCGAATAGACTTCCATGGAAATACAGATTCTGCCCCATCGCACTATGATTGGTAATAAGATTTCACCTCAAACTCACCTGATTTGGAAAACGTCCACAAGGCTATGTCATCCCCTTCACTTGGCTTTCTGTTTTCTAGCATGCCTAGAAGTACTATAAATCTCCCTTCCTCCCAATCATGCACACGGCATCTTAATGTGATTATATACTCAAGACTTGCCCCACTATCATCTAGGCACTCCATCACAAATAAAAGCCTTTTCCACAGACAACTTAAAAATGTCTAGGATGGGTTCAATGCCTCAAGAATTTGGTTCGAGTCCCATTTCCCAATTGCCACCTTTGGAAGTCCTAGAAACTACTCAAACCCCCTTTGGATACTGGCCCGTGGGCTTTGACCAATACAAGAACCACCTTCCCCCCCCCCCCCCCCCCCAAAAAAAAAAGTGCAATTCATTCCAAACTTACATTCAATAAGTTTTCTCTGCATTCTCTGCATCTTATCCTAAATCTCCACAACCACTTACCCAGAATTTTAAATTCTTAAAGCCAACCCCACTTGCTTTAATTGGAAGGCAAACTATTTTCCATGCAAGCAAATTAAATTTTTTACTTTCCTCTCAGTTGAGCCACAGGAATTTCTTTTGAATCTTTTCCAATCTATGAATTACGGAAGCTGGAGTTCTAAACAAGGACATAAAGTACGCCAAAGGCTAGACAACGAATTTTTAATCAAAGTCTTACGATTCTTACCCCCTTTACCCCCTTGGAAAGATATCTTTTTGCTTCCATCTAGCGAGTTTCTTTTGCATTCTCTCTAGCACCCCCCCCTCGGGGGGCGCTCTTTGGCTTATATGGTACCCCTAATGGGATGAGGGTAGAGTGCTAGTCTTGCACCTTATTACAGCTGTTAACTCCTCCAAGTTCTTCACATCTCCAATTACGATGATTTCAGACTTACCCTAACACTGTCAGGGGACTTCTCTTCCCGCACCACATCGATTGTTGTTGAATCTTATTGCAAAATTTTGCATTTGGTATCCACCCCTTGAAAAGGATTGAAGCCCTATTGGTATTAAAATTATGTATAACCTATTTCTTTCCTTACTATTTCAACTTAACACAACTTTAGTTTTCCCCTTGTCCAACACATTGTCGTCTACACCGTTCTAATGTTTATACTAGTTGATTAATGGTCTTCAATGCATGTAGTAAACCTAGTTACCATTTTCTTTGATTTTAGAATTTGAGCATAATTTTGTCTACTGTTGGTCTGTCAGTTAATGTCAAGCTAGGAACCCAATACTGATTTTTTTTTTATATATATTGTCCTTGCAAAAAGGGAGGGGAATATGATGGTGATAGAATCCTGTTACCACAGTGTAGATTTGGAACCAAAAGGGAAAAGAATTGAATGATAGAAAAATAGAAGGATAGTTTATTATTGATAATGGAATGGATTAGAAGGAAATATGGGCAGCTTTCGAGAGGCTACCTCTCTCCCTGAAATTCACCGGATACAACAAAATGACTCTTCCCTAGTTCCATCCCCCCCTTCTTATTTATAGACTAATCTGTTACTGATTCCCTGTAACAGACTCTAACCAAAGATAGGATGGTTTTACTGAATATTTTTCCAATAACAAACTTACTACTGTCAAGCCAACAAACAAAACAAATTGACGCAACAATAAACTGACCCACTATCAATTCATGCTGATCTGGCTTCTTCATATTTTGCTTCTATTGCTATCCTTCACGTTTTTCTTCCCCTTTCTTGTATACACAAATCTGAGCTGAGGCCTATCATTACTCCCCCCTTTCAATTCCACCTTGTCCTCAAGGTGGAAATCTGGAAACTGCTCTTTGATGACAATCAATGGCTCCCACGTTGCTTCAAACTCCGGTAACTGCTTCCATTTAATTAATAATTCCAGACCATTAGCGCCAACCTGTGTGTCTCGTATCTCTTCTGGTTCTACCTTCCATTCCATTTGCTCAGTTAAAACCGTGGGCAGTGGTTGACCAATGGAGGAATCCCCAATTACTCGTTTCAATTGAGACACATGGAAAACAAGGTGAATGGATGTAGTGTTGGGAAGGTCTAACTTGTAGGCTACCTGCCCAATTTTTTACACGATGGTATAAGGACCAAAGTACCGGAGAGAGAGCTTCTCGTGCACCTTCTTGGCAAGAGATTTCTGTCGGTAGGGACGTAACTTCAGATATACTTTCTCTCCCTCCTGGAACTTGACTTCCCGCCTCTGTTGATCAGCCTGATTTTTTCATACGATTCTGGGCCAGCAACAGCTGCTCATGTAGCTCTGAAATCATAGCATCCCTCTGGCCCAACATAATCTCTAGTTCAGAGTTAGAGGTAGAAGAAGGTTCATACTTGATTAAGGGTGGTGGTTCCCGTCCGTATACTACCTTAAAGGGAGCACATTTGATGGATGTGTGGTATGATGTATTATACCAATATTCAGCCCACGCCACCCATTTAGACCAATCTCGAGGCTGTTGGCTGGCAAAACAGCGAAGGTATGCTTCGAGACATCGATTAACCACCTCACTCTGGCCGTCACTCTGGGGATGATACGAGGTGCTGCGCTTGAGTTGAGTGTGCTGTAGGCGGAACAACTCTTTCCAAAAATTACTCATAAATACCTTGTCACGATCGGAGATGATGGACCTTGGGAACCTATGGAGTTTTACAATGTTGGTCATAAATTCTTCAGCCACTCGTTTTGCTGTGAATGGATGTTTGAGCAAGATGAAGTGGCTATATTTGCTTAATCGGTCCACTACTACTAAAATAGTGTTGAAACCGTGAGACTTGGGTAGCCCTTCAATGAAGTTCATCGTGACTTCATCCCAAATGGCCTGGGGAATTGGGATTGGCTGAAGTAGACCGGCTAGGGAAAGAGTTTCGTACTTCTTTTGCTGGCAAATCGAACAGGCGCGGACAAATTGTTTCACATCTGCTTCCATTCCCTCCCAGAATAATTCTCCTGTCAATCGTTTGTAAGTTTTTAAAAACCCCCCATGACCACCTATGGGACTGCAGTGGAATTCTTCGAGCATTTTTCTAACCCAGGGAGATGTGTGAGGAATTACTACCTGCCCTCGGTACCTCAACTGACCTTGTTGCAGCGACCAGCCAGGTTTAGATTCTGGATCCTCTTTCAAGGCGCACACTATCTGCTGTAGCCGAGGGTCCCTCTGTACCTCCTGCTGGAGTTCTTCCCAATCTTTGCTCAAATTGACTCTGATGTAGCACATTTTTGCCATCATCGGAAGTCGAGAAAGCGCATCTACTGCATTGTTTTCAGTCCCAGGTTTGTATTGAATCTCAAAATCGAACCCGAGGAGTTTTGCCAACCAGCGCTGATGTTCGGGGGCCACCTGCCTCTGCTCCAATAAGAAGCGTAAGCTACGCTGGTCAGTTCGAACTATAAAGCGTCTCCCCAACAAATAGTGTCTCCATTTCTGAATGGCAAACACCACTGCCATGAGTTCCCTTTCATATACTGATTTGTACCTAGACCTCCCTGTCAACGCTTGACTAAAAAATGCGATTGGTCTGCCCTTCTGTGAAAGAACAACCCCTACTCCAATTCCTGAAGCATCTGTCTCCACTACAAAAGGGGCAGTGAAATCAGGTAACCCAAGAGTGGGAACAGCTTTCATTGCTTCTTTGAGGAGGTGTACTGCGTGGGTGGCCTCTTCAGTCCAGATAAAGCCATCTTTCTTCTTGACTAGTAGTACTGGACTCGAGAATGGGCTGTTACTTGGGCGTATAATACCTGCAGTTAGCATTTCTGTCACCAGCTTCTCAATCTCATTTTTTTGGACATGTGGATAGCGGTATGGCCGCACTTTAACAAGTTCTGTTCCTTCTTTTAATATGATGGCGTGATCGTGATTCCTTGGGGGCGGAAGCTTTGTGGGGGATTGAAAAACATCTTCAAAATCTGCTACTACCTTCTGGATTACCTCTTCCTTGATTGTGACTTCCGCAGATTCTTGCACCATCACATGACACAATTCCAATAAAATTCCTTCTCTCTCCTGATGAATAGTTTTCACTAGAGATTTTAGAGATACCAAGGCCCTGCTTAAGCTGGGGTCACCTCTCAACACAACCTTGGTCCCGTCGATATTGATGGTCATAGTGAGACTCTTCCAATCGTCTTGTGTCACCCCAAGAGTCGATAACCATTTCAAGCCCAGGATTAGATCAGAGCTGCCCATAGTTATGGGTAAGTAATCTTCTATGATTGTCAACCCCTGTAATTGCAGAACCACCCCTTTACAAATTCCTTGGCCTTTCAGCTTCTTCCCATTGCCCACCAATACCCCGTAGCTAATTGTTTCGGAGATCGGTAGCCCTAATTTTTCCACAAGAGCCTGGGAAATAAAATTATGGGTGGCTCCGCAATCGATCAGTACTACCACGTCCGTCCCTTCCATAACCCCTCGCATCTTCATGGTTCTCGGTTCTGACAGGCCTACTACAGAGTTTAGGGATAATTCCACCCCCTCTAGATCTGCCATTTCTCCTTCGTCTAGCTCCAACTTTCCGTCGGATTCCTCCTTAGTTTCTCCATCTTCGCTTACCAGAAGGATGTGTAGCTCACGATTTTTGCATCAATGCCCTACCTGCCATTTTTCATCGCAGCGGTAACACAATCCCTTTTCTCGTCGAGCTTGAGCTTCGGTGGCCGATAGTCTTCTGAATCGGGTGGCAGTGGAGGGTTTTGGATCGGATTGGTGGGTGGTGGAGATATTAGAGTGTGTAGTTTGGTTTCTGTGGAGTGGGTTTGAGTTTTGAGAGCTTTGGGTCAAACTGGGTTTACCGAGGGAGCGTGGTTGGTTTAGGCTTATTGAGTTGGATTGGTTATATTTGGTTGGAGTCCAAGATACAGTTCGGGTTTGGGCATATGGATTATCAGAATTTTGTGGGCTCGAAGGGAGTTCCCTCGGATACTTGGTGTAAGTCTTTGGGCTTAGAATCTAGTTTTTTTTCTCAATGCGGGCTGCAACCTGAATGATATCCTTCAGGCCCACTGGGTTTAATAATAACAACTCAGCTTTTATCTTCTCCTCCAACCCATTTATAAACATTGCCGTCATTGTTGCTTCATCCAATTTTCCGACCGCTACTGCCAACATCTCGAATTGGGCTCGATATTCTGCAACGATTCCCGATTGTCGAATAGCGAAGAAGTGTTGAAGAAGAGACCCTTCCTCCGGCCCCAAAAATCGCTGTCGCAACTGTGTCTTCAGCTCCTCCCAGGACGAGAAGGGTATGTCCCTCTCCTTGAATCGCAACCATGCCTGCGCTTCTCCTTCCAAACATACTCCCACTACTTCCAATTTCTCTGCCTCTGTCAATCGGTTGATGTTGAAATACCTTTCTGCCTGAAATATCCAAGCATCTGGATCCTCCCCATCAAACGACGGAAGATCCAATTTCCTGGGTTTCCTATCCTTTTCCACAATCTGCTCCATCAGAGATATTGCTTCGGGTGTTATTTCTGTGTTTGGAGCTGAACTGGTCCTGGCGCTGTTGGGCTCTCCCGGACGACTGGTGCCCGAACCTTGACCCTTCAGGATGATACGAATCGTTTCCTCCATCCTTTGCGCCAACGTCGATAAGGAGGTATTTACGTCAGCGATTTCCTGTCTCAGCGCAGGTAATTGCTTTAGTTCATTTTCCACCTGTTCTAGACGAGCCTCCATTCTGGTAGCGGGCATTACCAAGATCGTTGCTCTGATACCAAATTGATAGAATCCTGTTACCACAGTGTAGATTTGGAACCAAAAGGGAAAAGAATTGAATGATAGAAAAATAGAAGGATAGTTTATTACTGATAATGGAATGGATTAGAAGGAAATATGGGCAGCTTTCGAGAGGCTACCTCTCTCCCTGAAATTCACCGGATATAACAAAATGACTCTTCCCTAGTTCCATCCCCCCCTTCTTATTTATAGACTAATTTGTTACTAATTCCCCGTAACAGACTCTAACCAAAGATAGGATGGTTTTACTGAATATTTTTCTAATAACAAACTTACTACTGTCAAGCCAACAAACAAAACAAACTGACGCAACAATAAACTGACTCACTATCAATTCATGCTGATCTGGCTTCTTCATATTTTGCTTCTATTGCTATCCTTCACGTTTTTCTTTCCCTTTCTTGTATACACAAATCTGAGCTGAGGCCTATCAGATGGTTAGGGCTAGACTTGGGTACTTGATATTTTTGCATTATCATTGCAAAGAAGAACTTTCGGATTTTTCTTACTTCATATCTTCAAAAAAGATTGAATCAGAGATTAAGAAGTGTGGAGAGTGTTGGTAGACCTAGAGGGTTCTACCTTTCTGGAAATTATGCTAACTACTAACTAGGGCAGAGTCACCGGAGTCCAGTAGAGAGGTGAGAACTGAGGCAATCTAGAACAAGAAAGAGGGAGTATGCTGAGAGTAGTAATTAGGGTAAGTGATGAATGATAGATGGACCCTCCAGAGGAGGAGGTTTTATATAGGCGACAAGGGGAAGCTTTTTGGGCAGAAGTCAAGGTCTTAAATATGTTAGGAGGATATTTGGCCTTGACTCAGCGGCACGCTATAATAGGATAAGGACTCTTTGCCAAGAAACTCTTTGTAGATTGGTTGGGCAAATCCCCAACAGTCTTTTGATTCTAGCCTCCAATTTACTGAATTCTCGATAATCCCATATGCTGCTAAGTTTGTTAGAGAAATCCCCAAACCTTGTTCCTCATTTGGAAAAACATTTGTTTCTGCATGAAATAGCTGTCGCGAATAGAATACCGTGTGAAACTCTTCTTGTCGACCAAGGGTGCCGTGGGGATAGATAGGGTGGATCTGGATCATGTAATCGCGGCCCAGGTACCCACAAGAAGTTTCAAACTTTCTATTACACATTCGTTGTAATTAGTAGTTGGGCGTTTTCTGCTTGAGCTGTACAAGATGAAATTCTCGTGTACAGTTCTCAATGGGGAGTCTTACCTATCTTAATAAAATTTATGATTGGTTTGAAGAACGTCTCAAAATTCAGGCGATTGTGGATGATATAACTAGTAAATACGTTCTTCCTCATCTCAACATATTTTATTGTCTAGGAGGAATTATGCTTACTTGTTTTTAGTAAAAGTAGCTATAGGGTTTGCTATACTTTTGACTATCATCCGACCTTTACTGATGCTTTTGCTTCTGTTCAATACATAATGACTTAAGCTATGGTTGGTTAATCCGCTTAACTCATCGATGGTCAGCAAGTATGATGGTTCTAATGATCATCTTGCATGTATTTCGTGTATATCTCACCCATGGATTTAAAAAGCCTTGCGAATTGACTTGGGTTATAGGCATGGTTCTAGCTGTGTTAACTGCATCTTTTGTCGTGATTTTTTATTCCTTACCTTGGGATCATGGTTATTGGGCAGTAAAAATTGTAATAGGTGTACTCGAAGCTATTCTTGTAATAGGATCACCTTTGGTAGACTTATTGCTTGAAGTGTTAGTGTGGGACAATCCACTTTGGTTCATTTTTATAGTTTACACACTTTTGTATTGCCTCTTCTTACTATTGTATTTATGTTAATGCACTTTCCAATAATACATAAACCAGGCATTTTTGGTCCTTTATGGGGAAGATATATCATTGATATTTATAATCAATCATTTATCACTTAGGGGAGTAGCAAGACTATTTCATTGCTACAAGTATGGATTATTGAAAAGAATAAAACATGCATTTGGATATTTCCCTTCAACCCCGCAATATTGTATTGATTTGAATAGTTTATAGGAATTCTCCGAAGAGAAAATGGATTATGGGTGTGTGAGACTTGAATTGTTGATTAGTCTGTGCAGAGATATGCCTTACCATCTGTCACATTGGAATTAACAGCCAATGTGCCTTTGTACCAACCACCGTATAAGCCCCATATAGAGGATAGGCTGGTTCATTTGAAGAGAATATTTTTTATGATTAGATTTGAATCATGTCGTACATGAGCAGGCTTTGTAAGATCTAGTAGAATAAGTGAAAAAGATAAACCAAAATTATGATTATGGTTTATCTATTTCATTTATTTAAGATTGGATAGTATGGAAATGCATTCATTTCCTTTTCATTGATACAATCTATGATACTATTGGAGTGAAACAGGAGATCTAAAGAAGAACAGAGATTAAACTATATTAGTAACAAGTAAACCCTTTGTGTGTGTATATGTAAGAGGTCTCCAAATATTTTGGGGATACACATCAATTGCAAGGTTTGAGATGACCTAGAATGCACTTGATCATATTATGATGAACTTTGTAAGCCTACTTGGGTATTGAGTATTTACTTGTAAGAATTGAATTCTTTGCAATAGATAGTTGCAACTTTGGAAAAGGAAATCTGGTAAAATGTTTCTTACAAAGAACCATTCATAATTCATATATATGTGTGCGTATATGTGTAGATGTAGATACCATGTAGATTTTAATTGATTTTATATGGATCCATTTGGTTCTTTTGATTCTTGTTCGAGCCGGATGATGAAAAATTATCATGTCCGCTCGAGCAAGCAATGGTCATAAGCTTCTGTACTGCCATAAATAGTTTGCTAAAATTTCTTGAAGTCAAGAATTAAGTAGAAAGAGAAGAATTCTCCTAGCTAAAGTTTGTATATGAATTGATAAAAATAAATAAATAAATTCCTGATAAAATAGAAAGTTTAAAAGATTATATATATTTTTGATGCAAGAATTTATTGCAAAGTATGACTCAAGCTTCTAGTATTAATCTGTCCATTATGCCAAGAAGTTCCATAGCAGGGTTCATAATCTTAGCCACGACAGCCATTATCTTGGTGTCTCAGATCAAACTCGGCAATGAACAAGTTGATATCTTAGATTGAGCCAAAAAATCGCAGCGATGACTAGATCTCAGAGCGAAATTGGCCAAAATATGCCAATTTATCAAGGTTACAACGTGAACTCTTGAAATATCACTGATATCTCAGTGATTCATGCTTAGATTACATTGCAGTCGCAAGTCAACATCGCAAGTGTACGTGTCCCTAGTCACTACTTCACAGTCGCTGCTGCAAGCCTAGATCGCCAACCTCCCTCAACCCTCTTATTTGACTTCTAGTCTTCAAACTCGAGAAGCTTCGATCTGGTTTGGTATTTGAACTTGATCTTCGTCTATGTTTTTGAACCAGGAGCGAGGTTCAGTCTTCGTCCCTGTCTATGGTCTTTGAATTAGAGCAATGTGCTTTTGTTCTCTATCTCTCACAGAGTTTAGTCCCTCCCCCCCCCCCCCCCGGGCGACTTCTTCCTTTATGTGAGCATCTTATGGATTGTTGTTAATTAAAAAAAAGTATTTATTTACTTTTTATTTAAAACAGATATATAAAGCAACTATCAGGCTTGGTCTTTTTTTTTTGTTTGTTTGTTTTGTTTTTTTTCTTTGTGATCATCTCAGACTAGTGACAAGGAGGAGTTAGACATTAAAGTTAAAAATCTATTTATTTTTTTAATAAAAATAGATACATGCGTAGGTGAGATAGAGGGGAACAAGTGTATGCCTCATATCATGCCTGGAAACATTAATTCAATATTAATGGAAATTTTATAAATGATGAGAAATAGAAGAAATTACTTGATTATCGTAAAATAATGCATCTTGACCAAAAATAGAAGAAGTGGCAAAAAATATATTAATTCTTTTTTTCAAATCTACAATATATATAAATAAATATAGATATACTAGTTTTTCAAAACAAAGATATATCGGACAGTTTGCAATTTTGCATGTTAGTTTTTATTTAATGTTTAATAAAATGCTACATATAGTGCTCATGTAATAGATCCATTTTATTATTTATAATTTTAAAAAGTTTTGAAGATTTTGTTTTTTAATTTTTTGAAGCTAAAAAATGTGTATTGTTGCATATCGCTCAATATCGTGTTGTGACTGCATCAAAAATTAGATGGTTGAGATGGTCGCCATGACTGCGACTTTGAACCATGTTTCCAAGTGTCATGGAATTAGATGCTTAGTCTTGGATTTCTGAAGCGAATATGCCTTCTCTAATTAAGCACTTGTTACTGTCATTCCATAATGAGGAGAGGGATTCCTTCATCTTAGATCACCATACAACATTGTTCATTATATGTCTATATATACAGTAAAAGTATTAGCATTAACTTGTAAACTCCCGTGATCCTTGTATTATTCATTTATGTCTATATGTGCAAAAGCCTTGTGAACTGCGTTGTCCTCTTCTTCCTTCTTTTTTTATTTTTTTTTATTTTTTTAATACCTACTGAAGCATGACTACATCCCCTAATTAACCTGACATGATAATGTCAATTCTATCTGCATGTACTAGCTGTTGCTGTGAGTGCTTTCATGCCTTGATCTATGGAGTTACTGTCATAACATTCATGTCATTTTTGTGTATACAAGTTAACCTTGTCATCATGGATATTATTGATTTTCTGGAATTTTTTGTCTTAATTTATGTGGTTCTTTTCTCTTGTAATGCCAATTCGTAAGTTCCAGATTGTTTTGCTTTTAAAAGTAATGGAAATCATAGAATCATTATGTTTATTATCTGTTTAGGGGATCAACAAGTTTAAGACAGATCTTAATGCGTTGCATCCTATTTTGACTGAGTGCCGTGTTTTTAAATCGGATTTGGAGCTTGCTCTCATCCAGTTTGCCAATGACATAAGCTCTGAAGCTCATGTTGAGGTGAGTGCTCCTCAACTGTTCCAACTGAATCTTCTTCCATAAAATTGAATTTCTATTTCTTGAAAGCTTCTTTGTGATTTCGTCTTCTGACATATTAGTTGGTCATTCATTGTTGGAAGCATTATGTTTTTTGTTTATCTACCTTATTTTATTTTATTGATCTTATTCTTGGTCATGTTCCTGCAAATCTCTCTTTGATAGCACTCCGAATTTTTTTCTCCCAGCCAAGATTAGTTGGAAGGCTAAGGTGCAATTAAAATTCAAGTCTTTGTTTAGTTGCTGGCCTATCATAAACTCAATACCTGTGACATGATGCAAAGGAGAAGACCTAACTCTTTCATTTCTCCTAATTGTTGTGTTATGTACAAGAATAATGAGTAATCAATTGATTACCTTCCTTTTCTTATATTTGTCCAATTTCATTGAGATTGTGGAATAAAATGTTGACTGAAGTAGAGGAGGATTGGGTTTGTCCTCATAAGTGTGTTAGCATGTTCCCTATAAGATTTTGGGGATTAGGCGGAGGAAAGACAACTAAAATATTATGAAATTGTGTGTTCTAGCCGTTTTGTGGTCTTTCTGGAAGGAAATGAATTGCCGAACTTTTGAAGACAGAGAAGAGTTTGATGAGTTGTGGAACAAGTGTAAACCCTGGTCATCTATTTGGGCTTCACCTCCTCCTGTTTCAAAGGAGTTTCACCCCTTATTAAATTTAATTGGAGGGAATCCTGTAGTTAGAGCCATTTTGATATATTTTTTTTCTTTTTTTCTTTTTCTTGGCTTTCATGCACTCAAATGGACTCCTAATTGCCATCATCTTGTACTTCTCTTTCTTTATGAGTAATGAAGTTTCATAATTTTCAATGACAAAAGAAAAAAAAAAAAATTGTGTCCAATATGTGTCCGAACAAAAGAAAATAATAAAATCCAAGGCGCCAAAAGGTGAATCCATTATGCGTCCAACATGAGTTTGTCCTATGTCGGTGAGCATGTGCTTTCTAGCTTCCAAGAACTGAAAAAAGCTCTTAAAAATTAATTAAAATCGGATCTATAGCATGATACCCACCTGTACAAAATTCATTAAAAAAAAAAAAAAAACATGTGCTTGATCCTATATATGAGTGATTCAATACCTTGAAAAGTTTTATCCCCCAAATATGGGGGTGAGTATTTGGTATTAAACCAAGCAAACTGAATTTTTTTCAGTCCCATTAAAAAAAAAAAAAAACTGAGCCGAGCCAAACCGAACCAAATTGTTTTGTTTTGGTTTGATTTAGACTTCATTCCCACACCTCCCCCCTTCCCCCGGCAAATGATTTTGTGAATGTTAAGAATTGAGCACCTTCTGAACTTATATATTAACATTACATTTACTTTATTACGTATAATTTTGGTTTTTTATTTTAACCGAAATTTAAATAAAAAATGAACCGAACCAAAATACTTACAAATTAAAAAACTGAAGAACCAAACTAAACAAAAATTAATCAGTATGGTTTTTCAATTCTATATTGGTTTTGCTCACCCTTACACAATTTAATCATCCTAAGCAAAAAGTAATAATTTTCTACACTTTCTTACCTCATTTTTGAGGCCTTTGCACCCAACCAAGATGTGCAAACATGTTTTGCTTCCTTAGGAGACACCAATAGCATACTAGATCTCAATAAACCAGCTCCCACTAATCCTTAGTCCAGGCACAAATAAATAATCAATGAATTCATCATCTTTTATGCAAAATCAACACTAATTTACAGTTAAATGCTTTCCGGCAGTAAGATTGTCAATAGCAAGCATTTAGCACCAAAAGAAAAATTCTTCTTTTATAGGTACCCCAAGCTTTCATAAAGCATTCCAAGGAAAGTCTACTTTCCTATTCCACAATTTGTAGAACGGTTTTACCTTAAAACCCCTAGACTTTGGAAACTCTCCATTTGATGATATCACTCACCTACTCCCTCTTCTTTTACTATAGCTTACAAGAATAAAAAATCTGAGTAAGATAGGCATAACTATCTACCTTGTAGTGCAGCAGATTTCTTTGAAGGCACTGATCCATTGATTGGATGCATGTGTGAAGTTTTGTTGAAAATGAACATTAACTTACAGGCACCACATCAGCATGTTTAAACGATATTTTTAGGGAGATAGGCAAAAACATCAGAATACATTTAAATGCATTTGTTGATAATATATTTTACTTCTAATCCCAAGTTTTAGTATTTTTGACAGAAAAAGCAGACTTGGTGAGATTTTTAAGCTCAGAACCTGAGATAGGACACTCTGAAAGCTATCTGTTTTTTCCCCGTTTCTTATTATGGTAGAACTTTCAATGCTGTTGCAACAGAGCAAGATCAGCTACACAGGATGAAGGATATGGGCACAACTATATATTAAAGCCATGAAAGTTAAAAATGCAATTGTTTGTCATGAAACGAACACATGTAATTCAACTTTTTCCTTTTCCTTTCCTCTTTTTTTTTTTTTTTTTTTTTTTTTTTGGGGGGGGGGGGGGTTAACAAATCTATCAAATACCATCCATAAGTTCCCTAGCTTACAATTATAGAATTCACATGGAAATTTTTAGGATTACATTGTATGGATATGGTCTTTCGACCACCAATTGAACCCGAAAATTATATTCTAATGCACCTGACACTATATTCTAATGCTGCCACCTTTTATATGTCAGACCTGTCTGGCACGTAGGTGTATCCCAGATGTATCAAATATGCATTTTGAAATTAAAAAAAAAAAAAATTGATTTATAAGTTATGGATACATTTAGGAAGTCTAAGTCATGTGTCTGTGTCTCAATGTTGTATTCTAGAAAATGTGTGACTTCGGAAACATTCTCTCCGTTTGTTATTGGGTGCACTGCCTCTCCTCAGACCTTATATGGGGGGGAGCCTTGTGTGCTGGTTACTCTCTGAGAAAATGTCTGCTTTGTAGAATTGTGCTTAATGTTTAATGCAAGCAAGTTTTATTTGCATCCCTTGCAGAGTAACATATACAGTGTCATGGTTGAAGGATCTTCAGTTTTTTTGTTCTTGAAGAGTAACCGGGTTGCTGATTCTATTCAATGAATCTGCTGGACTTGCTAGCTTATTCTGTTGTTCAAAAGAAAATTGCCTTCTTTGCTGAGCAATAGGAGGGCACTTGTTTGTTGATTATATGACACGAGCTTCATAACTGATTTTTAAATATTACAGCACCCCTTATGTATCTCAGAATCTCAATGTTTAGAGGGTTACCAACACTGAACTTCTGCTAGACGATTAATATCTAGTTTCTTTGGGTTTAGAAAGTAAGAAGAGGTTCAACATAATGAAGAACCCTTATAAGCTACTTCTTAATCATGATATCTTGATTTATTTTCCTCATATTTTGTAGATTCCTCCTCAGCTCCATCTGGATACAATATGTTTTAATTTAAACCAACAAAAACATTTTTTTGATCCCTAATAGTCATATTGGCAACTTGTATGTTGATTATATGATTTGTATTTCTGCTTGGCAAAACCAACTTCCTTTCAAGGAAAGAGAAATTGTGATCCTCTGATAAAGATAATTAACAGAATATTTATAGTTTCACTTTTTTTTTGGTCTCTCTTATTTCCTTCTATTATTCCATTTTTTTTTTTTTAAGTTTTTTGAGTATCTAAATGTTGAAGTATGTGTTTACTTGTTCTATTTTCTGAGCATTAATGTGCTTGTGATATTATCTGACTGCGTTCGTCTCCTTTTGTAGGTAATGAGAAAAACAAGAGTTGGCATGAAAGAGTATCAGTTGGAAAGCATGTTTTTACACCACACCTACATGTATGGTGGATGTAGGCATTGTTCGTACACTTGCATTTGTGCTACTGGTAAGAATAGGTAAGTTTTTCCTTTTGCCACAAATTTCTTATGCCCACTTTTGGTTAGTGTTCGTAGCATCTTATGGAGTAGCCAATAGTCTCAATTCAGGAAGATAAAGTTGATTAGTTTCCTTGTGTTTATCAAAATTTATTGAGACAGGAATCTGTTGATCTTGCTTCTTGTATTCACCTCTATAACTGTGTCAGTAGTTGAATTATTTGCAATTGAGACATTGCCTCTTTGGTATCTTAAATGTGCTTTAAAGTTTGTGGAAAGCTTAACGTGAAGGGGTTGGATTGGGTATTTTTCACTAAACATGCCTGAAAAGGAACAGTGGATTGGACATACAGTGGATTGGTTTCATGAATCATGACATTTTTCCCTCATACTTAAGCTATTTTTGTTATTGTTTGCAATTTTGACTGTCTTTTTCCTGAAAGGAGTGTGGCCATGCTATGATTGGAAAAGCTGAGTGGTAAGGGTGTGACTGTAGACTATAGTAATTCTTCACTTCATCCAAAAATTGAACTGACACTTCTAGTGTTTCATTGGACAGTTCTGTTCTTCACTATGGGCATGCAGCAGCTCCAAATGATAGGGTAAATTTAACGCATCTTTTCTTACTGTTTCTGATCATCTTTGACTGGATTTAAGAACCTGGAAACTAAGAAGTTGTCTAGACTCAAATACTCCCCATAAATAGTGATCCTTTATTTTCTTGTTGATTATCGTGTAGATAGGGTGTTACAAGTTATTGGGTGCTTGGGTTGTCCACGAATCTTCGTTTTCTTATTTTTGTGAAGACAGGTTGGTAGGACTGCATGAATTCTTGGGTTGTGCATGACTGCATCTGGATGTGCATGTTTATGCTTCACTGGATAATAGGGGCATGCTCGGATGTGTTCCCACCTCCTCATGGGTGAGAGGGGTCTTCTTTTGTTTATTTCAGCATTCATCATGGTGGAAAACATCCTGCCATTACCAAGCATCTTGTGATATCAGCTGTTTCCTTTTTTTTAATATTTTTTCAGAAATGTTCCAAGCTTAAAAGATTGTTTCCGCTCAAAATGGTAAAAATGCTTCTGTTCTCTAAAAAACTGAAGTAAAAACACTTGGTATAATAATTCAAATGTTTCCATCTAAACACTAAGGGCCGTTTGGTAACGCTGTCATTTTCCGCTCAAAATGGTAAAAATGTTTGGTAACGCTGTCAAATGTTCCAAGCTTATAATAATTCAAATGTTTCCATCTAACGCTGTCAGTTTCCTTTATTTTTTATTTTCTGTTATCGTTTTCTTTTTCTGAAATGAAAACTGAAACTGCGTTTGGAAATACAATTTTGTTTACAATTACTAATTTTATATTTTCATAAAATATTTAATTTTATTAGTGTTTTAAAAATTAATTGAATTTAATAAATATATTTTATAATAATTTAATTTAATTATATTATTTATTAAAAATAATTGAATGAAATATAAATATTATATCATTTAATCCAGTAAATATAAAATATATTAATTATAATTTAATTATATTATTTACAAAAAATAATTGAATAAAATATATTTCATAATAATTTAAATAATTTAATTACGATATTTATTAAAAATAATTTAATAAAATATAATTCATATTAAACAAATTAATTAAGTTAAATTAATTATTAAATTAATTTAATTTAATTATGATATTTATTAAAAATAATTTAATAAAATATATTTAATATTATTTAAATTAATTACTAAATTAAATTAAATAATTTAATTATAATATATATTAAAAATAATTTAATAAATTATATTCATATTAATTAAATTATTTATTAAATTAAATTAATATATTTTATTTTATTATTTATCAAAAATAATTTAATAATATATATTTCCTATTAATTAAATTAACTAATTTAATTTAATTATTTATTAGAAATAAATTAATAATAGATATTACATATTAATTTAATTAATTTAATTTAATTATATTATTTATTAAAAATAATTTTAGTTTAATAAAATATTTGAATAAAATAATTTATTTTAATATGATGTAATGAAAATGGATAAAGTATTAAAATTGACAAAATGTTTGCAACAGGAAAAAAAAAGAGTGAAAACACATTTTTTTTGTTTACGTTCTTTTGTTTAAGTTTTCGTTTTTTTGGAAACAAAAAAATATAAACAAATTTAACAAATATGTTTTTGTTGCCAGTTTACAAAATTTTGAAAATATAAATAGAAAAATAAAAAAAAAAGTTACCAAACGGGGCCTAAACATGCCAAAGTACAACATAAAATATCAAAGTATGAAATTGTTTAATTAATATATTTTTATATTTTTGTGGCACTTAACATACAACAGTTCCAAAATGTTTTTATTTCATGCTAATTGAAACAACATCTTAATAATTGAGAAAGCAATAACTTTCTTTACAGGGCATCCATGGAGATAATTTTTTGTTGGCTTTGCATGATTTTTATGACAAGGTTACAATATTGAACATGGTGTTGTCCCTGGGTAGGTGCATTGATGAATCTTGGAGCCTAACTTTGCTGGGTTGGATAATCGTGGGTGTTTACATTCTCTGAAGTGTTTCTTGGTTGTGCCTGAGCTCTCTTTTTTATTAAGCCATTTTTGGAATGACAGCTTCATGTATATATTATGCTACACATAACTGAAGCATCGTTCACATGTAACTGAACTCCCTTTCATACCAAGCAATGTTGGTGGAAGCTTCATATATGGACTTATAATTCTTCGTTAAAATGTTGTGACATATACTTTTAACCGTCTTAAAGCTGTACATGGAGAACATGGAAATGGAAGAATGAGGATCCAATAAAGAACTTACCAATAAAAAAAAAAAAAAAAGATCCAATAAAGAAGCGTTTAAATTGAATCTTAACTTGAGGTGAACACTTCCATATGCTCCTACATGAATGCAGTTTATAATTGATGTCCTTTTCCAATGGTTGTGATTGATGTAGAAGATAGCAATTGTAATTTTGTGCTTTCATGAATTGAACTTGATTTCTTTTGGTTGAAATGGTTCTAGATCTTTGTTAAAAATAGTCCTTGCTCCTAAGCTATTTGGATGAAACTCTCTCTCTCTATACATATTGTGCATCAAATTTTTGCTCGTTGGTAACATGCTGATGATATTTGTAGTATATTTAGAGCTTATTTTTTCTTAGGCATAATTTTTTGGACGGAAGTTGTTTTGTGATTCTCCCACACTGTGAGAGGTATCTTGTAGCATGCTCAATGCATATTATCTGTCTTCTTTGCAGGCCTTGCAAAATGGTGATATGGCATTACTAGATATGGGAGCTGAATATCATTTTTATGGTTCTGACATAACTTGCTCCTTTCCAGTGAGTAATTGTCTTTCTCAATTTGTAACTTGTTTAGACAAATTATTAACTCACATTTGTACTAGTTGCAAAGAACATTTGCTTGCACGGTCTTTATGCAAGTGAAACTCTCATAAACATGTCTGAGCAAATGCTGCTAGACTATGACTTCCCATTGTCTATTTTTTACTTGCATTGTCAAATTATTCCGTAAGCCATGTGAACTATTTCTTTTTTCCAATGCCAAGGCAATTGAATTCATCAAATATATCATTTACTATATAAATATCATGCATGCAGGTGAATGGGAAATTTACAAGTGATCAGTGTCTTGTATATAATGTAAGTGTTCTGATTTTAAAGAGCTCTGATCATTTTAGTTAGTTTGGTAATAATTTTGTAATTTCTGCCAGCCTTCTATGCTTGCTTGTACATTTTTGTGCCTGTCTCAGTGGGTCTAAATATTTGCAGCCCTCAGTTATTCAATATTTCCAGTTTGTTTTATAGGCTGTTCTGGATGCTCACAATGCTGTCATATCTTCTATGAGACCTGGAGTAAGCTGGGTAGATATGCACAAGTAAGACTAGGGAAACTATTATTCTTTCAGACTTGATAATGAAAATATTTTTTTCTTTATTCTTATTCTATTTCCATGCTATTTTGTAATGTGAGCACGTTATATAAAATATTACACAGATGGCCACTTAGAAGAACAGACCTTGATTATTCTGATGGGTCAACAGCCTGTGATAGGGCAAAAGAAGGTTTTGGAACAATTAGACCATAATTTGTTACCTGAACCCTGAAGGATACAAATGAGAAAGGTCAAGGCATCTTGCAAGGGGAAATAATTGTATGAAGACCAAAACAATGTGTAAACAAAGGATAGGCGGCAGTGGGGTAGCACATATAAGAGAGATTGTGTTATATGGACTCATGTATATGTGGAGTTGCTTTTTTATTTCTTTTTGGGGGGGGAGGGGGGGAATGTTTGTAGTTAAACAATGTCTATGTGCTAGTTTTAATTATTTTGTTTTGGCTATTCAATTCAAATCAAGGTTTCTGAAAGTATCATCAAATATTCATCAATTACAAATAAATGCAATTAACTTTTTTAAATAACCAAGAGCATTTTTTTAGTTTCAGAAAATGGTAGTAATAACAGTAGGATGTTGCATTGATGATGCATGTTGATTTGGCATAGCAAATTACACGGACTCACTCTTCCACATCTTGATTATGATTTTACACCTGATATTACACAGCCTCATTCTTCCATATATTTTCAGATTAGCAGAAAAATATATTCTAGAGTCGTTGAAGAAAGGGTGCCTCCTCGTCGGGTATTTACTGTTTTCTTTCTGTATCCTCACCTTAACATTCAAGCGGTCGCTGAAATTAGAGAAAATTTCTCATCCAAACTTTGTAATCTGTGATTTTGGTTCTAGTGATGTTGAAGAAATGATGGCTGAACTAGTTGGTGCTGTTTTCATGCCCCATGGTCTGGGTCACTTCCTGGGAATTGATACCCATGACCCTGGGGGCTACTTGAAGGTGATTGTGACGAAATAGTATTTTTTGTGGTTTCTACATTTATCATTGAAAGATGTGCCTATGTTCGTATTGGTGCATGCATATTACTGACCGAGTTGGAAAATTTTCTGATATTTAGGGAGCAAAGAGACCCTCGGAATCTGGGCTAAGGTCTTTACGTACAAGTAGGAAACTCGAGGAGGGAATGGTATGTAATGATGTTTCTGCTGTTATCAACATAATTAGTCAGGTTTTGTTGTAACAAAATGGCTTCTAGTACCATATCAATTTCCTTGCACTCTTAGTTGGAGCTGGTGCATTGATGCCTTGATATTGACCTCAGAAGGTTTATTATTTCTAGATATTAAACCAATTTGGAATAGTATCTTGGCTAGGGATGATGTTTGTTATTATTCTGTATGGGGTTGTTATGTACAATGTTGTGACTTTTGAGATCTATAATAATGCAAGCTATTTCACTTTAAGGTAGATGCTAATAAATTTTTTATTGCCACAGTTACGTGCTATGGCACTGCCATAAACGTATATCAGGAATACATTAAGGATAGAGTTTTGACATAATAAATAACTAAGTAAATTTATTTCTTCTCTAGCATTTATTTAACGAGCACATTCTTTTGAATGCATAAAATGCTTGATGGTATTATATGAGCATGGTATTATGTTTGGATACGTTAAGGAAGAGCATGCTTGATGCCTTGAGGACGAGTTGGATGGTTGGAGGTTTGTAGGGTGGCAAAGAAGCCTTTTAGGAGTTAGTCTTCGACATGTAAGAGACTCCAAAGCATTGAACCTGGGCTGGGTGAGAGCTGAAGCAGCCTTGGCAGCCATAGGTGGGAGGCAATAATGGTGGTGTTTGATCTTTGGTTTGATTCTTGGCTTTTGTTCGCAAACTACTTCATCAGCAGCTTACGCACAGGAGGACTTTTGTGGGTATCCGAGTTACGGTTAAACAACTCAAGGTTGTTACACCCTTTCGCGGTGCACAATCCTGTACGTCATGTCACATTTAATTACATATAGAGCAATTGACGGTAATCTATCTGTGTCAATAATTCTATCACAGGAATGTACACCTTTCTTTGGACTTGGAACAAAGTCCGAGGATACTCTTTCAACGAATTATTGACTAGCGGGATTATCGGAGATTTAGTGGATTGAAGGCTAGAACTAGGGGACCGTTGGAATTCATCCAACCAATCTAGAGAGAGAGAGAATTAAGTGGGCGACTACTCTTATCCTTCCTTAGGTCCATTGAATCGGGACTAGATATTCCTGCCTAAAAGATTCCATCCTCACATATGTAAACTCTCCTTCTCAAGAGCGCATCAAGGATACACCATGCATCCAACCACTAACATCCTGACTCTCTCTCTCTCTCTCTCTCTTTCTCTCTCTCGTTCCAGATTGTCTTGGTTCTCTCCTCTCTACCGGACTCTAGTGGTCTCGTCATTTCTCGATATTCAACATAATTCTCAGAAAAGGTTGGGTTTGCTACACCCTAACCCCCACACTCGCAAAGCCCTCCCCGGTTCTGGCTTCCAATATTCCATAAAGAAAACTGAAGATGCAAAACTGCTAAACAGCCTGCATAACTAACTCACCTGGACCTCATTATCACGTTGGATAGGCTAAATATGTTTTCCAAGGGGGCCCTTCATTTTCATGGTTAATGCCTTCTGTTTTTGTACCAAAGCTTTACCATGCAGTGGTGTATTGATGTCTCCTACTTATATGTTCAAACGAATATACGTTGTAGTAGAAATTGTAAAAAGCTCATTAATTTGTTTCCTGCTTTTATTGCAGGTGATTACAGTGGAGCCTGGATGTTACTTTATCGATGCTTTACTGATTCCTGCCATGGAAAGTTCAAACACGTCAAGGTTTTTCAACTGTGAAGAAATAGTCAGATTCAAGGATTTTGGTGGGGTTCGAATTGAAAGTGATGTGGTACAGCATTTACCAATACTTCTTTTGAACTTCTAACTGCAGCTAAATTTTACATTTTTTTTTTTTGGTGACATGTCTCTGATGGGTGTTTTGTGTGCATACTGCTATGTATCCTTTTTGTGTATTCCAACTTATTATGTTTGTTCATAATTGATATATTTTATCTGCATACATTTATTCCTTCTTCCTTTTTGATGATGCTTTGCAGCATGTCACTTCGGATGGTTGTGTGAACATGACAAAGGTTCCGCGGGAGACGTGGGAGATTGAGGCCGTAATGGCAGGGGGACCGTGGCCAATCAAGAAGACTTCTTGTTCAGAAAATGATGGAAAGGGCTAATTTCTCTATCGCTGGCAGCTTCATATGATATGTCAACGACTCTTCCCCAGAATATGCCTTAAATTCGTGTCATTGAGATGTTATGCTGCTTTCTTCTGAAAAATAATGTTTTTTTTTGGTAATTATTTTGAAAAATAATGTTGTTTCAGTATAAAATAAGCTATCAACTGAAAACTTTCAGCACCAATTAATATGTAAAGAGGGATTTGAAATCTGACACAAGGGAAATAGTTCTCATATGAAAGTTGGGGTGCTGAGCTTTGATGTGTTTGGATCATGGATTTATTAAGAGAGAAAGAGGGAGAGAGAGGAAACAAGGGAAATGAAGAAGAGAAGAAAGAATCTAGTGTGGCATAATAAGTATTTCTTAATAAAATTAATTTTGTTTACTTCTCAAATTTTATATTTATCCCATCAGTTTTCATAATAATCAAAAACAAGAAGTAATTTTAAAATTCTCTCTCTTTTCCTTTTCCTTTTCCTTCAATAAGTCTGTGATGCAGTTGCGGTTTTAAGGTTTATTGTTTTTGTATTGTTTTGTTAGATTGTGATGAATTGAAATCCCAAGTCCTCAGAATTTCTGAATGTCTCTTGCTATGATGTTGATGTTTTTGAAACACGCAGTGTTCATCAATTTGGAAGGCATAATTGCATTCGGGGTTGCAAACGGACTTGAGCCCCAAATTTATGTGTTGGATTTCATTAGTCTGTTTCAAAATAATGAACCTTCCAAGTGTAATCAAGCTTAAATCAGAAGTATTCCTGGATTCGTGATGAAAGCCTTCAATCTACTTGTGTTTGAGAATTATAGCGTTTAGTCGTTCATTACTAGGTGTCACTCAAATGTGCTTGGGAGTTTTAAACTATGGGTTTTGAGATGTTTTTGAAGTATGGGTCTGAAGTATTTGTAAAGTATTGGTTTTAAGGTATTTATATGGTATGAATTAGTATAAGTTTTGAGATATTTAATAATGTGGTTTTCAAAATAATAAACGTATGTTTGGGAGTTTTTTTTTTTAAATGGATTTTGAGATGTTTATTAATGTCTATAATGATATATATATCCTCGTTTATTCATTAAGCAGTAAGTACTGCAATCGCTATTGGTGTTTGGACATGTATATATAAAATAATATATTATGATATATATTGAAGTAATAAAAAATCAATAATAAAACTCCAAAATGCTTCAAATTTAAATCGCTAAAAAAATGTTTTTCGAAAATGACATTGAAAAATACTAATCCAAATAAGTCCTATCTATATTGTAGATTTTCTAAAATATATAACATTCGAAATATCTGTCCAAATAAGTTAAATTTTAATTATAGAATATCTAAAATATTAGTACAAAGAAGTCAAATACAAATTATGGATTATTCAAAATACTCCCAAGCACGCAAATTAAAAAAATGACAAGTTCACAAGTTATAAATGGTGCTTGTTAATTTAACAAGACATCATTTTCATTAAAATTGCCTCGCGATTAGTTGGGGGGAAAAGACTAAAACACTCAAAATTTGATTGGATTTTCAAGGAGGTATATTTGAGCATCGAGAAGATAATCACTATCAAAACCAAGCTCCACCAAGTGCTCAAGCAATTAATTATTTGTAGAAGATGATTTGTTAGCACACTTTGATAACACATCACCAAGATGACTTGTAACTCTTTTCACCACTTTAAATGCTTGATAATTCGTGTTAACTTTGCACTTGATCTTCTATTTCTTTGCAATGTGCTAGTTATAGAATCACAACCAAGAGATAATAACTCAGTATTTGACTCATCAATATCTATAGCTTCCAAGTTAACCTCATTTTGTGACACAAACTCATCTATCTCATTAACTAGCTCAGTCACATTATTTTTACTCGATTGAGCTCTCTTCAATCTAGCCTTTTGGCTAGTATCATATCATTCCCTATTAGCTTTGTTGTTCCTATAAAGCTCCATGAGCTTATCATAGTTAGTTCATCCAATTTTTGGCACTTTTATTAGACTACCCAAAAAAAAAAAAAAAAATGTTCCATGTTAGAATAAATAAAATAAACTAGTTGTTACATATTAATATCAAGTAAAATTAAATAAAGTAATATAATAAATTACAAATGTACCTCAATTTAGTCCTTCCAAACTTTAGGTTTAGTAAGCTATTTGCGATTTTTTGGATCCTAAGCAAAACCATTAAAGCCTTCCTTAAAATTGTGATAAAAATTAATCTAATTCCTCTTAATAAACTTCACGTGATTTTGTAATTTTTCTTTATCCCATGAAATTTTAGGATAGCATTTTGTCATTTTTTTCAGTATTTGTTCGTAAGCATGAAATGTGAAATTCCTCCTGATCTATTTCCTTGGAAATGCTGATGTAGCAATATATCAATAAGAGTATCGTCCATGGCCTGTGTCCAACGTATTTGTTCTCTTTTCACCTTAGGAGGCATTCTTTATTCATAAAATAAAGTTAGGCAACAATAAAAAGATAACTCTAATATTCAGAAACATCATAAATCGAATACATATTATCCATGATAAACAATTTCAAATAAAAAGATACCAAATACATTTAATTATGTGTAGCATTAGTATAACCATGTTAGATTGCATCAGTTATAACATTTCCAATTGCAACTCCTTTGATTGCATTTTCATTATTATTTCTATTGTGATGGTCATTCACTTTACTCTATAGGTTGATTTTCAAGTTCTAAATCAACCTTATCAATGAAAGTCTGATTAGGATCTACTCTCATTAGATGGTAATGCAACATACAACAAGCAATGACAATAAGCATATGTGTTTGAATATTATATGTTGGTTCTAATCTCACTTTCTAAGACAGGAAAGCATTTCTTCAGCATTCCAAACAGTTCTTTCCACTGCCTTACTCAATGATGAGTGTCGGTGATTGAATAATGCATAGGAAGTTTTAGGTGGATTATATGCTGAATATTTTTTTACATAATAACACTCACCTCTATAAGGTATGATGAGGCCACTTTTTAGCATAAATCCTGTATCAACAAGATAATATTTTCCTACGTTAATATTAATAATATTAAAAAAAGCTATTTCGATTAGATATAAGTAAAAAAAAGTACATATTATTACCTGTGGGGATATATAATGGATATCCTCTTCTCAATGCATTTTTTATTATCCTAGAGTCAAATGCTGTACCATTCTACCTAGCTAGAACATATGTAAATTTAAAACCAAAGGTATAAGCAACCATGACATTTTGCATTGGATATTGTTTTTGACCATGATACATAATGGCATCTATAATGGGTACATTTGCATGAATGTAAGTACCATTAATTGCCTAACATAATCCTACCATGCACATTGAGTTATATTTCTTCAAAAATTGACAAACTACAAAGTTAATGAGGAAGACAACTTTTACCTTAAAATAAGGGTGCAATCTATTAATTCTCTAAGATATCTCAATTGGTATTTGGTTTTCAGTAGGTTGTACAATACACTTCTCTTCCAATTCTATGATAGCATCCATCACATTATGAAAATGATGACTAATTGTTTCACCAGTTACTCGTCATTATTTTCAACTGTTTCACCTTAGATTTAATTGAAAATTCAAATGTTTGTAAAGTGAAGAATTGAAACAATTACCCTAAGTGCAAGGTGTCAAAGTAGCACAATAAACTAGTTGAGTACCAGGTCAATTTGCATAAGGATCTAAGGTGTAAAATAGTGACTAATTCGAATAAATTTAATTGGCAAAAGCATGACTCACAAAAATTTTAAAACAAAAATGAAAATCTAGTTCAATATTGTTTATGATTTTTGAAATAAAAGTTGAATTTGATTGAAATCTGATGATAAAGAGTTGGGAAAGACAATTCTAATGCCATTCCTAATGAACCTCAAGATGCCAAGAGTTTATAAATCACCAATTCTGTTTGTACTAATTTTGTGAAAACTAAATTCAATTGAAACAAACCATGGATCAAACACTTGATGTACATAATATAGCTTAAGAACGATAGAAGTTTTAGGTCTAGCAACCTAAATACAAAATTATCATGAGAGTTTTAGTCAAGCAACATCTATGACCCTATCAATAAAATATGCAAACCAGTGCTAATCGGGTCTTGAATCAATGATTTCTAAAGTAATTAGACACAAATTGAATTGGAAATTGAAGAACTCAGAGTGAAACCATGAAACTTGGCATCTTGAGAATCACTGAAAATGACATTGTCCTTGCCTTAGCCCAAGGAAAATTTAGACGATAATAATTGTAAATTCAAGAATAGAAAATCAGTAATAGGATTTGAAAGATGAAGAACTAAAATTAAAATCGGAATTGAATTAAAATTTGATCACACTACTTGAAATTGAAAGCTAAAGTTCAGAATTAAAAATAGAATTTGAAAACTAGAATTCTCTCTTTATAGATCTTTTTCTCTTTAATCTCCTTACTGAATTGATGGGAATTGTAAACTTTGAAAATTAACAAAGCAAAAGGTGAAGGTGTCTCCATGTGACATAAGCTGGGTCCTTATGTAGGTGCTGTGTGTAATTCTTCTCAAAGCTTCTAGACTCACACAGTAAGTTTCCCATTGATTTTCAGATTGTCTTCCATGATTTCAGGGGCTGGGTCATATGGGTTCATATGGAAGACGCTACAAGCATTCGAATATCACCATGTTGCATTCAAATATATTATATTTCTTAGAACTTTATCGCAATTTTTGAATATGCCAAAAGAGTATTCGAATATGATTACATATATTGCTTCTTCCTTTATTTCCTTTCTTCATTGATTCTTCCATTTGTAACTTTTATTGCTTTCATTATGATTGATTTTAGCTTACTTTCCATGATCAAGCAATTGGGAATGAATACTACATAAAACAAGAATTTTATATTATTAATGTGCATTTAGGAAGCATATTTAAATGGACAAATCTGTAAAAATTGAAGTCCAATCACCCCCTTAACTATAATATTACTAGTCCCTATTAATGCTTATAATAAGAAATGTAACAGAACTATTTTATTAAAAAAAATAGAGAGGTTATTTTTACTCTTGGAATAAAAAAAAAAAAAAAAAAAAACAAATGCACTTTCGTAGGAAATCATGACTATACTTAACTCATATAGCAAGCCTTTTGAACCCTTAGGTTCCCCCTAGTGGACGAGTGTAGTCTCATGAGAGTTTGCAGTGATGATACTGACAAACATCAATTCTAGTTTCAAATGAATGACATTTCAATAGTTTAAGAATGTTAATTAATGCCATGAGCAAAAGAGTTCAAGATCAAAGTTTAAAATTCAAAATTTCAAAGGATATGTAAAACTTGCCAACTATGTGAATTGAATGCAAAAGAACAATAGCTCTTAAATGTATCAATTCAACATTAATCTTTTAAACTTCACTTAATTCTGAACTTTGTACCCTATTTTTTCCCAAGTTTCAACTTCAATTCTCACCTTGGAAGTCACTCTTAAGAAAGTAGAACACACAAAGTTTCACCTAAGATGCTCCTTTTTATAAGAGTAATGTAAATCAAATTCTAGAAAGTAGCATCCGTAAGTCAAAAACGATTTATTCAAGAAAGAAAAGAACTTGGCATAACTCCTTGAAAAAATGATGTAGTAAAGTAACTTTAGAATTTCACTAAACTTTCCCAGTTATCAACTTTTACAATTAAATGAGAATTCCTCCATGAATCAATTAGGACTTGATGAGTACTAAGAAAAGCCAAGTGTTAAAGATCCATTGCATGTTCTGGATGGGCCAATACCCGCAGCTAGAGTAAAGAAGATCAAGGAAGCAATGCTTAAGCTTGTTCAAGCTATATCGGATGAGGCTTTAAATGCAACAAAAAAGACAACATTCAAGATGGGCTTAAAAAAGGAGGAATTAAGATTTATGTGTGTGATCCAAGCTAAGGAGAGCGACCTAGACCACTAAAACCAGCAAGAAGTTGGGCCAAGGCTACCATTGAGCCTAGGCTTGAATTGAAGAGGAGAATTGGGCTTTTAAAGAGTGTTTTAACTATGTTTTGGGTATTGTTTTATGTTTGAGACATGTTGGGCTTTAAAACTTAGTTTGGGCTTCAAGTTTGGGTTTTAAAGTTATGTTTTAAATAGGATTTGGGTTTGTGTCATTATTTTAATGTTTTTGGGCCAAACTTTGTTAATTAAAATGGCCCATGGGTCTGACTTATTACTAAGACATGTTGGGGCTATTTAATTATGGCTAATTATTTAAGTAGAGCTAGTTTTCTTTGTAAATACTTATAAATTCAGGATTGAACCATTAGTAAGAGATTTATAGTATTATTTTGCATTAACGTGATGTGTGTTTTCCACTTGATCTTCAAAGAACCTTTGAACTTATCAAGAATTCATTTTTGTGACGTTCTTCTATCTTCAATCCAAGGTGCTTGATTCAAGAAATCAATGGTTCTTAGTTCTACATTCTTTGATCTTAGTATTAACTTTCCTGGGTTTTGATTCAATTGATCATGGGTTTGAGGCATTCAACCAAGGGTTCACATTAGTTTGGTATCAGAGCTTGGCTCTAACCCCAGATCTTTCTTCGTTCTTGACGTTCTTGGATGGCTAGGGTTCTATCTTCCATCTTTGGTGGGTAGCTAGGGTTCTTGTTCCTTCTCCGATTGGCGGCTAGAACTTTAATAACAAAGAAAAACAAAAGGAGAGAAAGACTAGATTGCTTCTCCTCCATTAGCGCAGTAAGACAACTCTGAAATATCATTCGATTTGTTCTTCAACGTTTAGTAAGTTCTGAAATTCTTCTACATATATTAAAAAAAATAGAGTTCTTCTTAAGAGTTAAATCTAAATTTGGTCAACAAAATTGTACTTCGTTTTAGTTTTGTTTGTTCTAGTCCCTTCGTTTTGTGTTTAGTACAAAAAAAGAAAAGAAAAATTTCATGAAAACCCTTATAGCCAAACCCTATTCCTAACCCTAGCTGGATTGGGTCTTTTCTACCAGACCTTATTCCTAACCCTAGTTGCATTAGGACTTTCTACCAAATCTTATTCCTAACCCTAGTTGGATTAGGTCTTTTCTGCCAAACCCTATTTCTAACCCTAGTTGGATTGCGTCTTTTCTATCGAACCGTATTCTTAACCCTTGTTGGATTAGATCTTTTCTTGTTGCTTGTTTTTTTTTTTTTCCTTGATTCTTGGATTCTTCCTTTTTTTTTTTATTCTTATTTCTCATTCTAAATTCTGAATTTTTGTTATCTTGATCCTTGAGTTCTTGTTTCCTTGATTCTTCATTCTTGAATTCTAACTTCTTGAGTGCTTAAGTTCTTAATTCTTGAACCCTACAAGGTCTGAATTTTTTATTTGGTTTAAGTTAGTTCTTTAAAGAATTTAAAAGGGAAAACAAATAGTGGAAAAAAGCAAGAGTGAATATTTATTAAAGAAAAAGCCAATCTAGAGTGATACATGAGTGATTTCTCAAGTGTAAACACGTGAGAGAGTGTGTGAGGTAATCTGTTTATTACTAGCATCTTTCTTGCAGGATTAAAATGACTTCCAAATGTGAATTGGCATCTAAGAAGGGTGAAGATAATGCCTCGTTTGTACTACAAACTATGCAACAACAATTTAAGCCCATGAATGTTGTGTTTGGAGAAATAAGGGATAGGATGGACAGACAATACCTCTTAATTACAGGCTTACAAAAGGAACAATCCCAAAAAGTTCCTGATGATAGAAGGCAAGATAGGTGTGAATTTGACCCATTGTTTGAGTATGAAGGGGCGAGTAAAGTCGAGCGTAAGTTTGAGGGAGATCAAAATTCTAAAGTTAAAGTGGGAGAGTTTAGGCCTAAGGGGGGTTTGAAAGAAATGGGTCCTAAAAATGATAGGAGAAAAAGAGATGTAGTAGATGGGAATCTTGGCAACATTAAAATGAAAGTTCCTTCCTTCCAAGGTAGGAATGATCCTGAAGCCTACTTAGAGTAGGAGAAAAAGATGGAGTTGGTTTTTGATTGCCATAACTATTTAGAAGAGAAGAAAGCAAAGCTAGCTGTGGTTGAATTCACCGATTATGCCATTATTTGGTGGGATCAATTGTTGACTAATAGAAGGAGAAATAGGGAGAGGCCTATAAGTGCATAGGGCGAGTTGAAAGCTCTTATGAGGAGGAGATTCGTTTTGAGCCACTGCTATAGGGATCTCTACCAGAAATTGCAAAGTCTTTCATAAGGCTTAAAAAGTGTGGAGGACTACTATAAAGAGATGAAGGTGGCCTTGATTAAAGCCAATGTAGAGGAAGATAGGGAGGCAACCATGGCTTGATTTTTGAATGGATTGAATAGGGATATAGCTAAAGTGGTGGACTTGCAACACTATATGGAGTTGAAGGACATGGTACACATGGCAATGAAGATGGAAAGGCAATTGGAAAGAAAGGGGGTAGCAAGGTACAATTCCAATTCAAACACTACATGGAGACCAAATTAGGTAAAGAATGAAAAATGAGTCTTCAAAGCTAAACCCAGACCACCCAAAGCTAAAGAGAAAGTGTTCAATAAAGACAAAGGTAATTCAGATTCTCAACCTACTCACAATAAGGATATTAAATGTTTTAACTGTTTGGGATAGGTGCATGTAGCTTTGCAATGTCCAAAAAAGAGAGTTATGATTATGTTTGATAATGGTGAGGTGGAAATTGAAAGTGAGGAGGATGAGATGCCACTGCTTTAAGAAGCTAGTGATGATGGGACTGAGTACCGGATGGTAGGTGAGTCTTTTGTTGCTAAGCATGATCTTAATACACAAATCAAGGTAGATGACATAGAGGAGCAAAGAGAGAACATCTTTCATACTAGGTGCTATGTTAATAACAAGGTGTGTAGTGTGATCATGAATAGGGGGAGTTGCACTAATGTGGCTAGTGCTATTCTTGTGGAAACCTTGGGTCGGGGTTGCTTACACTGAAACACCTTAGACCTTATAAATTACAATGTTTGAAAAAATTTGAGGAGGTTAAGGATTATGCGCAAGTCCTAGTGTCTTTCACCATCGGGAGGTATAAGGATGAGGTGCTTTATGACTTAATTCCTATACATGTTGGCCATTTTTTGTTAGGGAGACCATGGGAATATGATCAAACGGTGATATATGATGGATTCCAAAATAGATACAGCTGTGTGAATGATGGTAAGTCAGTTACTCTTATACCTTTAACTCTAAAGCAGATCTATGATGAACAAATGAGATTGAAAAGTGTGGAAGATGAAAAAAGAAAAAGAGAGGCCAAAAATCAAGAGAGAAAAAAAAAAAAGAAAGGAAGAAAAGAGAGAGGGAGTTGAGAGTCTGAAACAAAAAGAGAGAGAACGTAAGAAAAAAGGTAAGAATGAGGGTGAAGAAAAAATGAGAGACTATAAGAAAGAAAAAATATAAAAAGAGTGTTGACAGCAAAACAAAGAAAAAAGTGAGTTCTTATGCAAAAGAACGTGATATCAATAAGCCATTTTGACTAACGAGCCTATATTTGTACTCTTGTACAAAGAAGCTTGCTTTAATACTAACGACATTGACAATTCTCTTTCTAGTGTTTTTAGTTCATTGTTGTAGGAATATGATAATGTTCTCCCTAATGATTTTGCTAGTAGATTACCACCCGCGAGTGGATTACCACCCACTAGAGGAATTGAGCATCAGATTGATTTTGTTCCTAGAGCCATGGTTCCTAATCGTCCAGCCTATAGGAGTAATCTCGAGGAAACAAATGAGCTTCAGAGGCAAGTGTGGAGTTGATGGCAAAGAGGTATGTGAGGGAAATCTTAAGCCCAAGTGCAGTACCTGTACTACTAGTACCAAAGAAAGATGGGTTATAGATGATGTGCACAGATTGTAGAGCTTTCAACAACATAACGGTAAAGTGTCGCCATCCCATTCCTTGGTTAGATGATATGCTTGATGAGTTGCATGAGTCTTGCACTTTCATTAGAATAGATTTAAAAAGTAGTTATCATTAAATTAGGATGAGGGAAGGTGATGAGTGAAAAACAGCATTTAAAACTAAGTATAGGCTTTATGAGTGATTTGTGATGCCATTTAGTCTTACAAAAGCACCTAGTACATTCATGATATTAATGAGCCATATTTTGCGTGCATTCACAGGTAAGTTTGTAGTTGTATACTTTGATGACATTTTAGTGTACAACAAGAGTCTAGATGAGCATATAGATCATTTAAGAAGTGTGCTTGAAGTTTTGAGAAAAAAAAAAGCTTTATGCCAACTTTAAAAAGTGTACATGTTGCATGGAAAAAAACCATTTTTCTTGTGTTTGTTGTTAGTGCAAAAGGAATAGAGAATGTTAAAAAGAAATTAAAGGCAATCAAGGAGTGGCCTATGCCTAAAAGTATCACTTCGGTAAGAAGCTTTTATAGTTTAGCTAGTTTCTATTGGCTTTTTGTTAAAGACTTTAGCACCATTGCTGTACCACTCACTGAGGTAATCAAAAAGTCTGCTGGGTTTCATTGGGATAAAGAACAAGATCATGCATTTAATTTAATCAAAGAAAGGTTATGTTTGGCACCTATACTAACATTACCTGACTTTAACAAAACCTTTGAGATTGAATGTGATGCCTCAAGAATAGGTATTGGAATTGTTTTGATGCAGGATAGACGATCCATTGCCTATTTTAGTGAGAAGTTAGGTGGAGCGGCCCTGAACTACCCGACATATGATAAAGAGCTTTATGCACTTGTCAGAAACCTTGAGACGTGGTAGCACTACCAATGGCCTCAAGAGTTTGTGATCCGCATTGACCATGAGTCTTTGAAACATTTCAAGAGCTAAGGTAAGTTGAACAAAGGGCATGCTAGATGGCTGGAATACATTGAGACATTTCCTTATGTCATAAAATATAAAAAAGGTAAGGAAAATGTAGTTGTAGATGTATTAGCTAGAAAGTATGTGCTTCTCACTTCTATGAGTGCTAAATTACTTGCTTTTGAATATGTGAAAGATATATATGCCATTGATTCTGATGTTTCTAATATTTACATGACATGTGGAAAAGGAGCATTTCGTAAGTTTTACAAACATGATGGTTATTTGTTTAGAAAGAACAAGCTTTATGTGCCTATTTGTTCAATGCGTGAGTTGTTAGTGCATGAGGCATATGTTGGGGGATTAATGGGGCATTTTGGTGTTAATAAGACCTTAGAGGTATTACATAATCATCTCTTTTGGCCTAAAATGAAGAGAGATGTTACTCACGATGCATTACATGTAAAAGGGCTAGGGCTAAGGTTTTAGCACATGGGTTGTATACACCTTTACCCCTACCTAGTGAGTTGTGGGTAAATATTTCTATGGACTTTGTTTTAGGGTAGCCTAGGTCAAAAAGGGGAAGAGATTCTATTTTCGTGGTAGTGGATAGTTTAGTAAGATGGCACATTTCATTTCTTGCCATAAAACTGATGAAGCCACAAAGATAGCTGACTTGTTTTTCAGTGAAATAGTGTTACTCCATGGTGTACCTAGGAGTATTATGTCTGATAGGGATGTTAAGTTCCTTAGTTACTTTGGGAAAGTGTTATGGGGTAAATTGGGCACTAAACTTTTGTTTTCTACTACTTGTCATTCACAAACAGATGGACCGACTGAGTTAGTTAATGGGACTTTAAACTAACTTTTACGCACTATTATTTGTAAGAATTTGAAAACGTGGGGGGGAGCTTGCCATTCATAGAGTTTGCATATAATAGGACTGTGCATTCTACTACTTCTTATTCTCCATTTGAAATTGTTTATGGTTTTAATCCACTTACTCCTATAGATTTGATGCCTTTACCTATTGATGATAGGAGTAGCTTGGATGAAAAGAAAAAGGCCAAATTATTCAAGTCAATCCATGAAAAGGTCTGCCTTTAAATTGTGGAAAGGAATAAGTAGTATGCTTCACAAGCCAATAAAGGAAAGAGGCGTATGACATTTGAACTAGGAGATTAGGTTTGGGTTCACATGAGAAAAGAGATATTTCCAACCCATCGAAAGACTAAGTTGCATCCTAAAGGAGATGGTCCATTTCAAATCCTTGAGAAGATTAATGATAATGCTTACAAAGTAGGTCTACCAGGTAAGTACAATGTTAGTACTCCTTTCAATGGTACCGATCTTTCTCTTTTTGATGTAGGTGATGATTTGAGGACGAATCCTTTTGAGGAGAGGGGGAATGATGAGTACCAAGAAAGACCAAGTGCTAAAGATCCATTACATGTTTCGGATGGGCCAATAACTACAGCTAAAGCAAAGGAGATCAAGGAAGCAATGCTTAAGCTTGTTCAAGCTACATTGGATGAGGCTGTAAATGCAACAAAAAAGACAACATTCAAGATGGGCTTGAAAAATGGGGAATTAAGATTTGTGCGTGTGATCTAAGCTAAGGAGAGTGACCTAGACCACTAAAACCAGTAAGAAGTTAGGCTAAGGCTACCATTTAGCCTAGCCTTGAATTGAAGAGGTGAAGCTTTTAAAGAGTGTTTTAATTATGTTTTATGTTTTATTTTGTGCTTAAGACATATTGGGTTTTAAAACTTACTTTGGCCTTTAAGTTTGGGTTTTAAAGTTATGTTTTAAATAGGATTTGGGTTTGTGTCATTGTTTTAATGTTTTTGGGCCAAACTTTGTTAATTAAAATGGCCTATGGGTGTGACTTATTATTAGGACAGATTTAGACTGATTAATTAGGACTAATTGTTTGATTAGGGTAGTTTTCTTTGTAAACACTTATAAATTCGAGATTAAGCCATCAATAAGAGACGAGTATTATTTTGCATTAATGTGAGGTGCGTTTTCCTCTTGTTCTTCAAGGAACTTCTAAACTTATCAAGAATTTGTTCTTGTGGTGTTCTTCGATCTTCAATCTAAGGTTCTTAATTCAAGAAATCAAAGGGTCTTGGTTTTACATTCTTTGATCTTGATATTAGCTTTCCTAGGTTTTGATTCAATTAATCGTTGGTTTGAGACATTCGACTAAAGGTTCACTTCAAGACTTGTATTGGGTTGTAATGGGGCCACTAGGTATATTAAGGTAAATCAAAGAAAGGTTAAGGAATTCAACAGATTTTGAAACATTGATATAAGTATCCTTTTACTCTTTTTACAACTTAACCAATTCAAGGCCTTTCCCAATTTTCTTTCTTCTCTTATAATATCCAGACTTCACAAAGGTAGTATTTTTTTTTTCTATTGAGAACATTGAACTTTGTAGAACTAAAATTGAAGAATTGAAATTTATGATCAAGGCATTTTTCTGCTAATTATTTTTCTATCACCATTCTTCTTAATAATTCTCTGTTTCTTTAATTTTTTTTCTCTTTTCAACCAAAATCCTCAATTTTTTTTCTTATCCTTCTTATCTTTTTTCAGTGTATTCCAAAATATACATAAGAGAAGATAAAGAGCATTTATTGTGGTTAAGGGAATTATGTGTTGAGAATCAAGAAATATGAATGCTTTTATAAGGCTCAACTTGGTTATCAATGGTGATGTTCATGAATGAAAGGAATTTTAACCTCAAGTGTTAAGAAAAATGGCCTAACATCATTACCATGGTCTCATTCCACTCAATCATAGAAGCAAAGAACTAAAATTTCAGTTTAACTCATCTATTATTTTACGAACACCCAAAACAAAGTGTTGAGTTTGGAGTTATTGAAGGAGCTGAATTGAAAAAAAATGTTCAACTTTTAAAAAGCTTTTAGAATAAATGTAAATCTCTCATGAATAAAGCTTAAGGGCTTAACAACTCTCCATGGGTTTAAGTCTCTACAATAACTAGAAATCCGTCGGACACATTATGCATCCATAAGTTCATTCATCAGGATAAATGTTGAGTAAATAATTTATATTCAATCACAAAGTAATTTAGCTTTCAAAACACTAGGCAAATAAAATAGATCTTGAAATTTTAAAAATTAAACTTAGCTTAATGTACTCATGCAAATGACACAAATTAAAATTCAAACAACTGACTTGTTCATTCATTCAAAATATAAGTTTTATGACAGCTTCATCAAAAGTCATAAACAAAAGAAGCTAAGCCTATGCCAGACAGATATCAAAACAACCTATTCCATTTTAGACTTGACAAACCATGGCTTGAAACCTTTATAAAAACCCATAACACGGATTCTAGTCTAAGATCAAAATAAAAGTGGTCTCCTCAGTTGGTTCAGGATCATAAGCAGATTCAAGTTCTTCAGGAGAAGCAGGTTCATACAATCCTTCCAAAAGCTCCATTACCTTTTTATGGTTTTTCTCCCGTTAGTCCCTCCACTTCTTCATTTCATTAATCAATTCATTTTACTTTCTTTGAATCTCTTCCATTGTTTCATATAAACAATGAATGGTAATTTCTTTAGTTCCGTCTCCTCTTCCTGGTTGTTGATCATTTTGTGGTTCTAATATAGTTATTGCCCTTAACTCATTTTTACTGAAGTTTTAGCAATTCTAGAAGTAGGTTTCACAATTTCCATCCCTACCTTTCCTCTCACTCCATGGTTCAACACAAGTTTAGTTATCAATCTTCCAAAAAGCAGCCCTGAATTAACTCTCGATTTCTCTATTGTTGAGGTTATGATATCCCAAATGTGTTTAGTCAAATCTACAAGGATGTCTAAAAGCAGCTTCCCTATAAATTCTACTTGGGTCTGTGTTACGGATGAGACATAAGCATAGGGAAGGAATTTGGAGCAAACCAACATGTGTAGGACATTACACTTAGGGGTGAGGTCAGACTTGGATGTTTTAGCTTTTATCCACTAAGTTTAAGAATTTCCTAACAACAATTTTCCTAGGTTTTCTTTACTCAATTGCTCTTTCCATAAGGCTTGTTGTTGTAGGGTTGCAATAGGAACATCCTCTACTGGAAGTGAACTATTTCTAGCAATGAGTTCAGGCGTCAGGACAATGGTCTTCTTTTTCACTTCAGTAATGATCATACTTTCTCCATTAGTTCCTTTAACAGCATTAGAATAAAATTCTTTAACAAAAAGCCTTTTGACTCATACTTACCCAATCAAGCCAACCTTACTTCAAAATCATCTCCATTAATTCATAAAGAGAGTCTGCATAGTCATTCTATTGGATTCCCCTCTCACTGAGTATTACTCACCTAGAATAGCCGTCCATATACCTCAAGCAATTTTATGCACAACAAATCAACATTTAGCCAATTTAGATTTCTTCAAACATTCTCAAATCCTTAAACAATCTCAGATTGGGTCACCTCCCCCCAAAACTAGAAGTAAGCATTGTTCTCAATGTGAAATATTACAACAAATAAAATTCTAAGGAGGAAAAATACCTGAGGGGTTTAATTAACCATACTTATCTTGACACATGTGAGTTGAAAATCTGGAAGCACTTCCACAACAATCTCCCCTGAACTTGGACAATGGACTATACTCAAAACATGATAAATGTAAGGGAAAATTTAATGGTGCAATACTTCCAACTTTCTTAGTAATTAGAAAGAGATAATTTTTTTTTTCAAAAATGAAACAAAACAAAAAAATAAGAAAAACTAAATTAAACTAAGCTATTACGATACAATTAAAAAGACTTTTCTTACTAATTAGAAACAATCCAGGGGATCTTCAAGATCGTAACTTTCAATCTTGGCCACAAAGTTCTCATGATATTCCTTAAGTCTATGCCCGTTCACTCTAAACACAGGTTTTGTAATAGGATTCTCAATGTCCATAGCCCCAAATTCAGTTACACTCTTAATGACATAAGAACCAACCCATTTAGACTTCAATTTTCCTGGAAATAAATGTAGCTTAGAATTATACAACAAGACCTTTTACCCCCCAACCAATTCTCTTATATTGATGTGTGCATCATGCTACTTCTTCATTCTATCTTTAGAGATCTTTGCACTCTCATAAGCATCATTTCTAATTTCTTCTAACTCATTAAGCTGTAATTTCCTATGGATTCCTAATTCATCTATGTTTTCATTAAAGTGCCTCACTGCCCAATATGCTTTATGCTCTCATTCTATAAGCAAATGACAAGGCTTTCCATACACCAACCTATAAGGAGATATGCCTAAGATGGTTTTGTATGCAGTCCTATATGCCCAAAGTGCATCCACTAACTTCAAAGACCAATCTTTCCTATTCGGATTTGTAGTTTTCTCTATGATTTTCTTAATCTCCCTATTGGCAAGTTCAGCTTGACCACTAGTCTGGGGCTGATAAGATATTTCTGCCTTGTGCACTACTCCATATTTCTTCATCAAAAGCCCCACATGTCAATTAAAAAAATGTGTCCCTATATCACTTATCATTGCTCTAGGCATACCAAACCTAGCAAACACATTTTATTTCAAAGATTTGATCACCATCCTATAGTCATTGGTCCTAGTTGGGATAGCCTCTACCCACTTTGAAACATAATCAATAGCCACCAAGATATATTCATAACCAAATAAATTCACAAATGGGCCCATAAAATCCATTCCCCAACAATCAAAAATGTTAAGTATATAAATGGGGTGAAGAGGCATCATGTTCCTCCTAGTGAGGTTGCCAAGTCTCTAGCATCTATCATGAACAACACAAAATGTATGCACATCATGAAACATAGTAGGCCAATACGAACCGCACTGTAGAATTTTAGCTACAATTTTTCTAGTAAAGAAGTAACCTCCATAAGGTATGACAGAACTTAATGACACTGTTGAACTCACTCTTAAGTATGTACCTTCGAATGACCTAATCTGGACAATACTTAATCAAATATGGATCATGCCAGAAAAACTGTCTCACACTTCTAAAGAATTTCTTCTTACCCGATATAGTCCAATGAGAGGATATCAAACCTGAAGCTAAGTAATTAGCTATGTTTGCAAACTAAGGTACCTCAGAGGAATCCACATGGAATAAATGTTCATTAGGAAATGTCTCATTGATGGTAGGTTCAAAAGATGCTAAATCTTGATGTGAAGGCCTTAAGAGGTGATTAGCCACCACATTTTTAACCCATTTCTTGTCTTTAATCTCTAAGTTGAATGTTTGAAGCAAAAGGATCCACCTAATGAGTCTAGGCTTAACATCTAATTTGGTCAAAACATATTTCAATGCAGTATGATCAGTATACACAATGACATGAGAGCCCACTAAATATGACCTAAACTCATCCAAAGCATAGATTATTGCTAGAAGCTGCTTCTCAGTAGTTGTGTAATTCTTTTGTGCATCACTAAAGGACTTACTAGCATAGTACAACACGTGTGGTCTTTTTTCTTTTCTTTGGCCTAGGATTGCACTAATGGCACAATCACTAGCATTATACATTAATTTAAAAGGCAAGGTCTAATCAGGTACTTACAATATGGGAACTAAGTGAGTAAACCTTTAAGCCTATCAAACAAAGCTTGACACTCTGGTGTCTAATCAAATGGAATATCCTGAGATAAAAGATTATACAAAAGTCTAGTATGACACTGAATGATGTGATGGACCTTCTATAAAAACCTATATTGCCTGAGAATGATCTAACATTTTTAACACATCTAGGGGTAGGAAGATTTTAAATTATTTTCACTTTGGCCTTATCTACTTCTATACCCCTAGAAAACACTATGTGGCCAAGCACAATATCATAAGTTACATAAAGTGATATTTTTCCCAATTCAAAACCAAAATTATCTCCTCACATCTAGCTAGCATTTTCTCCAGATTTTTTAAGAAAACATTAAAATCACTCCCATACACTGAAAAATCATCCACAAATACTTCATGGAATTTTTTCACAAAATCACTAAACAAACTCATCATGCACATTTGAAAAGTTATATGTGCATTACAAAGGCCAAAAGGCATATGTCTGTATGCAAATGTACCAAATGGGCATGTAAATGTAGTCTTCTCCTGATCATCTAATGCAATCTCAATCTGATTACAACCAGAATACCCATCTAGAAAATAGTAAAATGCCTGTGCTACCACTCTTTCTAATACCTGATCTGGGAATGAAAGAGTGAAATAACATTTTCTTGTAACTGCATTCAATTTTCTGTAATCTATGCACATACACCATCCTGTTTGGGTGCGCATAGAAACCAATTCATCTTTCTTATTCTTTACTACAATCACTCTTCGTTTCTTAAGCACTACTTGAGTTGGATTAACCTACTTAGAATTTGAAATAAGGTAAATAATGCTAGCATCCCCTAGATTGATTACTTTTCCTCTAACCATTTCTTTCACGTTAGGGTTAAGTCTTCCCTGCATCTGCCTAATGGGCTTAGCATTTTCCTCCAAAAATATCTTATGTGTGCAAGTAAGAAAACTGATACCCTGTAGGTCTACTATGGTCCAACGTAAGGCTTTTTTATGTTTCTTTAAGACATCTACAAGTCTAGTCTCTCAGTCTACACTCAATTGAGGTGAGATGACAGTAGGACAGGATTCTCCTTCATCCAACAATACATACTTTAGGTCATTAGGTAAAGTTTTTCTATCAAGTACTGATGGCTTCTCAAAGGATGACTGAGGCTTGATTGCTGGTAGCTCTAGAGGTTCAAAACTAGGACTCTAACTGTTTTACTAATATCGCAAATCTTGAAATTCCCTTAAAATCTCATTTACCAAAATGCTCCAATTCATAATTACTTAGAAAAATCAACCTGCTTACTGTTAACTAAGGCTTTCTCTAAGGGATCATTTAAATACTCTCTATCAAAATGCCCTTGAGTAATGGTTTGAATCAAATCAACTTCCGTTGACTCATTATAATCCCTGGGCTGTTTGGTCACTTTGAAAATATTTTTCTCAAATGGTCATGCTACTGAAAGAGAACTTAATGACTATAATTTATCAAGGCATTTGAAGTGACCAAAAATGGTCTCCCTAGGATGACAAGTACAGCAGGTTGGGAACCTTGAATAGGATGAGTGTCTAGCACCGTAAAATCCAAAGGGAAATAAAAATTATCCACTTGAATTAACGCATCCTCTACAATACCCCTAAGGACCTTGATAGACCTATTAGCTAGTTGTAGTGTCACTCTTGTGGGTTTTAGTTCCCCTAACCTAAGCTATTGGTATACAGTGAATGGTAGGAGATTAACACTTGCACCCACATCTAGCAAAACTTGATCTGCCCTTTAATTCTCAATTATGCATGCAATAGTTGGGCAACCTAGATCTTTATATTTGGTTGGAGTTCTAAATTGCAAAATAGATCTTACTTGTTCAATTAAAAATGCTCTTTCCCTCACATTCATTTTCCTTTTCACTAAGCACAAATCTTTCAAAAATTTTCTATATGATGGATTCTGTTTAATTGCATCAAGTAAGGGAATATTGATTTTGACTAGTTTGAAAGCCCCATAATTGTCAGAATTCAAATTCTCTTTCTTATTCTTGCTTAATCTTTAAGGAAAATGAGATTTTGGCAAAAATTTAGATCTGTCAGTTTGATTTTCCTTTGAATTTTTTTTTTTAATTTTTAGAAACACTTTTATTCATTTCACTTTGATATTCATCAAAAACTTTATTATAACTTCTAGAAAATTCTTTTTTATTCTTAGAATTTTCCTGATCCTCCCCTGATTTCCTAATTCCTGCTCTCTGCTATTTGGTTATTCTTTGTTTTCAATTAATTCTCTGTTGTCCAGCTTACTATCTTCATGTCTTTTTTTTTATTTTCCTTCATTTCTTTCTCATTCTATATTTCAAGTGGCACATATTCAGGCTTCTTAATTTGCTTTCCACTTCTTAGAGTTGTTAGAGCTTGCACATGCTCTAAATTTTTGCTATTACTAGATGATGATGATTCACTTAGATGAACTTGACCTGTAAGGTTTAGTTTGGGCTGTGATGGAAGATTTCCTACCTCCCTCATGGTTAAGGCTTGATGAGCTTGGTTGATTAGCTTAAAATGTCTTCTATTACTCAATTAGTTTACTCGTGAAAATTTGAAACCTAACTGTTAATTCCAATCTACCTTTACATAAATTTCTATAGGGTGTCTTCCAATGATCTTTTATAAGGTGGATAAGAATTGAGGTTGGATTGAAGTTGAAAAGGCCGAGAAAGAAAAGGTGCAGGTGGAAGTGGTTGTTGGGGTTGATATTACTGATTTTGTGCCTCAACTCTCCAAGAAAGGTTGGAATGGTTTCTGTACCTAGGGTTGTAATTGTTTGACTAAGAATTACTTCCCTAAGCATAAATGTTTACTCTTTGGTTTTGATTTGCAACTGGTGTGGGATTTGTTTGTCCATAAAAGACCTCTTTAAAAGTTGGAAGTGTAAGACAATCATCTATCCAATGACTTGAAGTTTTACACATCACACACCTCACTTCATTTTCCTTCACTTCTTGTTTCTTTACTCAAATAACTCAACGTTCTTTGAAAGGGCAGCTAACCGAGCTTCAAGATCATTTGTTTCACTAATATGGAATTTGTTTCTAATTTATGAACTGTTAAAAAAATTCAGACAAAGATGGAGAGACTACCTTCCATTGCTTAGTATTTTTAGCTAGTGAATCAAAGAAATGCAAGCCTTCTTCAGCAGTCTTATCGTAAAATTCACCATTACATATTGTTGCAACAAGCATTTTCGAACTAGGAGGTAATGTATTATGAAAGAAATTAATTATCCTCCAAGACTCAAACCCATGATGAGGACAAACTTGTAATAATTCCTTAAACTTTTCCCATACTTGTGCAAATGATTCATTAGACTTACAAACAAAATTTATGATTTGCTTTTGAAGAATCACCATTCTATTAGTAGGAAAATATTTCTTTAGAAACTTAGTTGTCATTTCTCTCCAAGTTCCTATTGATCTAGGTTCAAGTGAATTCAACCACATCTTTGCCTTGTCTTTTAATGAAAATGGGAACAATCTGAGACACACCATGTCCTCATTAGGATTCCTTTCCATAACTGTTCCACAAACATCTTCAAATTTTTTCATAGGCATATAAGGATTTTTAGAATCCATGCCATGAAAAGTAGGCAAAAGCTGAATTGTACCAGATCTAAAATTAAAATTCTGATGCGCAATTGGAAGTATGATGCAAGAAGGTGTGGTTTGTCTTGCTGGATGGTGATATTCACGGAAAAGCCTGAGAATATTTTGATCAATTCGATCATTCTCTTCTTGAACACTTCTTTCCGGCAAAGTAGGTGGTATTGGTGGGTCCATGTGTGCAACAGAAAATTTAGATGATGTGTTCGATGATGTAGATTCAATTAACAAAGTAAGAGAAGATAGAGTTTGTAATTCAAAATTACTACCAACATTTTACCAAATCTTAAAAGTGTGCACAAAATTTTTAAATTTGAAACAACTCCAACCTATCATCCCAACTTCACAATTGTCCACCAATTCATAAATTAACTATTCTTATTCTCTCCTAACAAATTGCAGCAAGCAGATTCAGAAATTTTGTTACTAAAACTAATAACTAATACCTCTAAAAATATTAAGAGAGATGGAACAAAGTTACCCAAAATTTTGAGCAACACTATTGTTAAAGATGGTGGTAAGCCTTGTTGCCAATCACTTGATAGATTCAAGACACCATTGTTTCTCAAAAATCCCTGGCAATAGTGCCAAAAGTGCTTGTTATTATTTTCGACTGCTTTACCTCAGATGTAATTGAAAACTCAGATGATTATAAAGTGGAGAATTGAAACAAAAACCCCAAGTGCAACGTATCAAAGTAGCACAATAAATTGGTTAAGTACCAGGTCAATTTCCAAGGGATCTAAGGAGTAAAATAGTGACTGATTCGAATGAATTTAATTGGCAAAAACATGATTCACAAGAATTTTAAAACAAAATGAAAATTTGGTTCAATGTTGTTTGTGATTTTTGAAATAAAAGTTGAATTTGATTGAAATCTAATGATAAAGAGTCAGGCAAGACAATTCCAATGCCATTCCAAATCAACCATAAAATGCCAAGACTTTATAAATCACTAATTTTGTTTGTATTAACCCTGAGAAAACTAAATTCAATTGAAACAAACCATAAATCGAACACTTGATGTACATAACATATCTTAAGAACAATAAAAGTTCTAGGTCTAGTAACTCACATACAAAATTGTCATGAGAGTTATAAGTTAAGCAACATCTATGAGCTTATTAATAAAATATGCAAACTAGTGCTAATCGAGTCTTGAATCAATAATTTCTCAAGTAATTAGGCACAAATTGAATTGGTAATTGAAGAACTCAGAGTAAAACCATGAAGCTTGGCATCTTAAGAACCACCGGAAAGGACGTTGTCCTTGCCTTAGCCTAAGAAAAACTTAGCCAATCATATTTGTAAATTCAAGAATAGAAAAGCACTAATAGGATTTGAAAGATGAGGAACTGAAGTTAAAATCTAAATTGAATTAAAATTTGATTATACTACTTGAAATTGAAAGTTGAGGTTTCAAATTAAAGACAAAATTTGAAAACTAGAACCCTCTTTCTCTACAGATCTTTTTCTCTTAAGTTTCCCATTGATTTTTAGATTGTCTTCCATGATTTCAGGGGCTGGGTCACAACAAGCATTTAAATATAGCCATGTTACGTTTGAATATATTATATTTCTTAGAAATTTATCACAGTATCTGAATATGCCGAAAGAGTATTTGAATATGGTTAACATATATTGCATCTTCCTCTATTTTCTTCCTTCATTAATTCTTTCATTTGTAACTTTTATTGCTCTCATTGTGATTGATTTCAGCTTACTTTCCAAGCAATTGGGAATGAATTCTACATAAAATAAGAATTTTATATCATTAATGTGCATTTAGGAAACATATTTAAATAGACAAATGTGTAATAATTGAAGTCCAATCACTAGTCCAAATGAAAAATACTGAGCATGTAGATTATCTTACCCTTTGACTAAGAATCCAAAGAAATTTTGCAATTTGTTCTTCAATAGTTACTCGTTAGTTGCTCAGAGACCACCATTTCTAACTAAAATCCGACATAAATTTACGAAAGTTGGCTGACCCATTCAAATTAATTGTCGTCCTCTCGATCCAATAACATGTCTTGTTCTATCATCTTGTACATGTTCACTTTGCAATAGAATATTTTGATTAATTTCATTTAGAAGGTGGCTATGATAATATATAGCCCACTAAACAAATATACAACATATGGATATGCCACACACATATTGCAGTAAAATAATTAACTCGTTAGGATCAAAACCATCATTGTTGGTCATCTATGACACAAGCAAATAAAAGTTAAAAAAAAAGGATAAGTAATTTAATTAACCAATATACATCTATTATCCAATTTTTTTAAGGTAGTTATATGGGACAAGAAAAGAAAATTAACCAATTATGCTAAAAGCTTAATAAACATCTACCAAAATTTTTTAGCTTCTATAAATTATTGTGTATATTTTTTAGTATTTTACAGCAATCTTCATTAACAACTCTCAATTAAGAGAAATACATTTAATAGATCAAGAAAGCTTGATGATAATGCATTTTAAAACAAAAATTAACTACCTGGTGAAGTGTCAAAATATAATATGTTATTAGTTTACAATTATCACAAATTGATAAAAAACAAGAAAATCTTTCAATTTTTTAGCACATGTTTTCCCTGGGAAACGATATTATATTGGTTTCAGTAACCCAAAAAAAAAAAGAACTAATATATATATATAATATTATTATTAAAAAAAGAAGTAAAAAAAAGAACCACCTGCCTAAGATAGCAACAAAGACTTGAAATAATATATATTTACATAATCTTACAATGTTTCAATTTTACATAATTAGAAAAAAACACCCAACTGGGAAGGTAATGTTTTGATTTATTTTACATATTTTACAGCAACTAAGTTTTATGCTTTCACATGATTTTTACATGTACATATGCATCTATATATATATATATATATGCATGATAAAGAATAACAATTGGACGTACTTTGATTGTAGTAGGTTTGATTGGAGATGAACCTGGTACTTGTTCTTTTTCTTCTACCTCAAAGTTGCAACAATATGAAAATTGGGAATATAAGTAATAAGGTTTTGTTAAGAAAGATCAAATTTTAGTTTTAATATTTTAACGAGGATATTACTGTTCAAAATTTTATAGACTCATGAAAACTCCCAAATTGGGGTATTCAAAAAATTGGAACAAACACCCACTCATAGGTTTTAAAGTGTTCAATAAACTTATAATAGCACTCCATAACCCATTATTTAAAAAAACTCCCAAGCATAATTTATATGAACACATCAGAACTTATACTTTGAAAACCTCTTAGAACCCATGAATTTTTTACTCCTAAGCACACCCTCAGGTACATCCTCTTGGTTAATTGAATTTGTTTGTTTTAATAACATGTCTTTAAGCTCTTTTTTATTTTTTCTCGTGCATCAATGCCTGACCCTCCTATTATTAATGCTGCTAATGGTAACCATATGCATGTTAATCACATCAAATCTATCACTTCCACCATTCTTTCTCTTTCGCATGTGTATTACATACCCTCCCTTACACTAAACTTTATCTTTGTTAGTCAACTTTATGATCTTGGTCTCGCTATTGTTTTCCCTTCTACTAGTTGTGTCGTAAAGGATCCACAGATGGGCTAGACTACTAGGATAGGGTGTAAATAAGGATGTTTGTTTGAGCTCATTCACTTTTAGATGCCATCTTCATCCTCACTCACTCCAGTTCAGCTTGCAGCTTCGATCATTAATTGCATCATCTTCACTACATCTTTGGCACTCTCATCTAGGTCATACCTCTTTAAGTCACTTTCGTTTATTAATTTCTAGTAGTCAATTAGGATCTATTAAGTCAAAAAATTTGATTTCTTATCTTGTCAACTTAGAAAACAATTTGCTTTACCTTTTAATAATAATAATTCTTTTTCTTTGGCATCCTTTAATCCTATTTGTTTTGATGTATAGGGACAATGTTTCCATGGGTGGTTTTAAGTTTTTTGTGATTTTTGTGGATGATTTTTCTTGTTATACTTGGATGTATTTTTTATGCCATCATTCATAATTGCTTCAAATCTATTTTGACTTTGCAAAAATAGTTCAAACTTAGTTTTCTCGGCCTATTAAAGTCTTTCAATCTGACAATGCCATAAAATATAAATAATCTACCTTCTTTTAATTTTTAAACAAACAAGGTGCTATTTCTCACCGCTCTTGTCCTGGTATTTCTTAGCAAAATGGTTGAGCTGAACACAAGTATTGCCACATTCTTGACATTGTTTGCACCGTCCTTATATCTTCATCTTGTCCTGAGCAATTCTAGGGTGAAACCGATCTCACTGTTATCTATGTCATCAACTATGTTCCTTCTTCTCTCTTGGGTAATCTCTCTCCTTATGAGAAGCTATATGGTTATTCCTCAACCTATACTCATCTTTGAGTCTTCGGGTGTGCATGCTTTATGTTTTTGCAACCTCATAAACACTCTTAACTTGAACCTCACATACGCCTATATTGCTTCTTAGGTTATGACATTGAACACAACGGCTACCAGTGTTGAGATCCCCTCTCTACGCGCCTTTGTATTTCTGGATATGTCTTTTTTAGAAACATAAAATATTCTCATCCATGTTCTTATTTCACCTTCTTTCTCATTCCTCCATTGATTTTTTTTATTAACACCTCTGTGGCTTTATTTCTTAGTAATGGTGATGATATCTCACATAAGTTCCCTATTCCAAGCCATCCTAAGCCTTTTGCTTCAACTGGTGATCCTACACCTAACATTGGTTCCCCCTCAGTCCTCTAGAGATAATTTAAGTCTTGATCCACAATCGAGTAAGAAAGCTTTTTGTTCATTTTCATGATTACCATTTTTTTATTATACTTTCCCAGCATAAGCCTTGCTTTTTACGAGAGGCTAATACTAACCTTCTCTAGTGGTAAGCAATGACAAAAAGAATTATAGGCTTTGGAAAAGTCCCCCACTTGAGATTTGGTTGATCTTTCTCCTGGAAAGACTGTTATTGGCTGTAAATAGGTCTTCAAAATCAGGACTCACTTTAATGGTACTATTGAGCGTCATAAAGCCCGGCTGGTTGCATAGGGGTTTGCACAAAAATATGATACTGACTATGAAGAGAATTTTGCTCCTGTTGCTTGGCTTACCACTATTCGAACCTAATTGTAGTTGCAGTTGTTCGTAAATAAAGAGTTCCACAAGTTGATTTAAAAAATGCTTTTCACAATGGTGATCTTACTAAAGAAAATATTTATGCATCATCCATTGGGGTATTCTAACTCCTGACATCAGGTCTTGTAAGAACCTTAATTTTTTAAAATTTAATAACTTTTTAATTTCTAAATTTAAAATTTTTAATATATATATATATATATATATATATATATATGTTAAAACAGTTTCTTTAATAAAATTCCATACAACCGAATGAGGCTTTGCTACCAAGCCTAGGAAGATCACTCAGGGCATTATGCTTGATTAGTGTACTTTAGCCATCATGGATGGCTTAGTGGCTCACGGCTGCCTTCTACGTGGCATGAATGCCACACACACACAAAAAAACATATAGGTGGTGTATATGGCTGGCAGGTAAGAAAAAAACTGTAAAAAAAAAATGAAGCTTGAAAGTTTTGAAATTTACTGGGATTCTATGAGCCTCTCTGTTCTTCATTCGGGTTCTTTCTAAATTATTAAGATAGGGATTATGTGATGTTTGTGTGCTAAATTTGAAGTCTAAAGCCTTTTTTGATAGACATAGAAGTTAAGTTATTACCATTGAGCTGTTTGGGCATTGGTGTATAGATGGAAGAAGATGATGAAATAAGAAAAATATTTTGATTAAAGGGCTGAGAGCCCTTGAGCTGTGTGAGTATTGATATACACACATATATATACACATCTATGATGGAAATGTGGAAGAAGATGATGAAATAGAGAATTTGTTTTGATCAAAGGGTTGAGAAGTTTTAAATTGAAGGTTTGATATTTGGTTATTAATAATAAAGAAGTGAACTAAATGTAAATTGTGTGAAGGATAAGAAATAATTTTTTTTTTTTTTGGGAGATGAAACTGGACTTGAAACAAGAAAGAAAAAAATGGGTATTTAGCTATATTTAAGTTCATTTTAAAAATAATAATAATAATATTAAAAATAAATAAATATAATAATAAATATATTTATATTTAAGGCTACACATTTGAAAGAATATTTAACATACTTTCCATTTTATTTTGGGAATAGGTAGGAAAAAAATTATTTATTATTTTATTGCTGCTATTATTATCGTTATCTCTATTATTATACCGATATAAAGGAATAATGAGCATTCAAAAAGGAAAAAAAATAGTACAATGGATTAAAATGAGAAAAAGAATATAAATACCCAGTTGTGTTTATTTTATTAATTATTTGATTTTTGGGTAATTAACTATGCTATGGTTAATATGGTAAATTATGGCTTGAATTTGGGAGTATATTAGAAGATAAATAAATAGATTTATATATCTTAGGGAAATAATTAAAAAAGGAGACGGTTGCAAATTAAATTTGATAAAGGAGTTGTGATTTAATTATTTGTTACAATTAAGACCCATACATCTAGATTTAATTATTTTTTCTATTAGCATAATTAATTATTTTATAATAATGCATCTGGTGTTGTATTATGTAATTGGGATATTTTTATACTTTGGTGTGAAAAGTTACAAAATGTGCTTTTAATTATTTGTTTGGTGAGATTTTCATTTAATTTGTCTTATTTATAGTATTTTATTTGATTAAATAGCCAGGATGGATAGATTCAGGATTTGAGTTAGAAGGATTAAGTAGTATAATCATGTGATTCGGGTTGAAATATGCGAGTGAGATTTAAGAAGGAAAAAAATGGTGAAAAGTAATGATTCCATAAAATAAGATTTGGTAAAGTGAAAGTCTAGCACGAGAAATGTTATGATCATTAAAATAATTTATCAAAATTGCTAATGATAAATTGTGATAAGGAATTTCTAATGAAAAAGAAAACGGGATAAATGATTTAAAATTTTAAAAATGGATGCGTGGTGTGTGTGTGGGTACATGGTGTAGTATGTGTATTACGGAGAAAATAAGAAGGGTCATAAGATACCCTTGAGTTGAAAATCCCTAAATTTGCGTAGGGTAGGTTTTTATACCAGAACATGATGTGCTTCATCGAGTGTTGAACTATAAAAGTCGACGGGGGATAAGGGAGGCGCGTGCGTGCGTGTGTCTGTGTTTAATTAAAAAAGAAATAATGAAAACAGATAATGAATCATGTAAGGAGACACTAAATAAGTATAACAATAAAAAGGTTAGGAATGGATGTCGTGGAAACTTGAATAAGAATGTAACAGGGGAAAGATTAAGATAAGGATTTTGACTTGAGATTTGATTACAGTAAATTAAACCAACTAAGCTAGGATCAGAGTAGTACAGCGGAAAGGTGGATACTTGGAGTTAGGAATTTTGATTCTATTATTCTGTTTGTTATTTAGCATGTTGATTATCATATCATGTCATAGTAGAAGCAAGATAGGACATAGCTTATATGCTTGCCTGCCAGTGGGCACACGTGGGTTAGTGCTCACTCCCCTATAGTTTGATTTGCAAGTTTAGAGTTGAGAGTCCACTAAGGAAAGGAAGTCAGTTTATCTTAGGGATTATATTTGAGTCGGAGCATTGTTAGCCTGACTACGGCCAAGATTGTTATTTGTACTTATTCTTTTAATAATCTAATAAAAAAATTCTGAAATTTTATTTTAAATGCTCACTCTAAGTCCAGTTAATTACTTTGATCTAGGGGTTGGGTCTAAATTAGGGTTGGGTCTAAATTATGGTTGTGATGGTTTGGGTAATTTAAGAAAAAATAAAAAAATTAGTTCACCTCTCAGGTCCCCAAGATCCGGGGCGTGATAGGTTTGCAAGCTTAACGTGCTCTTTATAGTTTGAAGTAGTCCCCTCGAGCTTAGTTTGAAAAGTTCAGCATTGCCACCAGTTGGTTAGGATTTATTCCTAGTCCTTATGTCCTGTTATATTTGTTAGACCTACCTTTCTTCTTTTATATGTTGATGACTTGGTTATTATAGGCAGTAACTCATCTGGTATTTCTGATCCAAATCCTTCCTCAGTTTCTTGGTTTAAAATGAAAGATATTTGTCTACTCAGTTATTTTTTGGGATTAGAGATTTCGTCTCTCACTTAAGCTAAGTATGTTTTTTATTTTCTTGCACGGGTTGTTCTCAGTGATAGCAAAACTGTTTTCACATATTTGGAAACTAACATTTGGTTCACACCTTTAGAAAGACTACCTCTTACTGATACTATAATCTATCGTAAGTTGGTTGGAGGCTTTGTGTATCTTACTATTACTCATCCAGATATTATTTTTGTCATTCATTCAGTGAATTAGTTCATGACTACTCATCGTTCCACTCACTATGTTGCTATATTTCATATAATTCATTACATCAAGGGTAACTTATTTCGTAGTCTTCATTATTCTACTCATTCTTCTCTAGAGTTTCATGCTTATTCTGATACTAACTAGGCTAGAGTTTGTACCGATCGTCGATTTATCATTGGCTTTAATTTCTTCTTAGGCTCTTCTATAGTTTCTTAGCGTAGTAAGAAACAGACTCTAATTGCTCGCTCAAGCACTGAAGTCGAACATCATACCCTTACTAACACTACTTAGGACCTTGTTTGGGTTTACTGGTTTCTCATTATTTGGGTTTTTCTTCCTCTAGTGCTACTAATATTCATTGTGGTAATTGTGGGATTATACAAATTGCTTATATTGATATCTTCCACGATTGCACTAAAGATATTGAACTTGATTCACTTCATTTGTCAGCATGTTATTCGTGGCATGATTCATCTCCAAACTATTTCCTTTACTAACCAGACGCTGAACATCTTTATCGAAACACATCCTCTAGGACGTTTTATTAATTTAGTTTCCAAACTCAAGGTGACAAAGCATAAGATATAGAGTTTGATTAAAATAGGTATTTTAAATTTGTGTCTTATTTGATTTCTTATTCAATATTCATTCTTACTCTAGTATTGTTATTTATTGTACAACTACACATATCGTACCTTTGGCGCATTGAAAAACGTTGAAAAATTTTAAAAACTTTCAAAAACCTTCAAAATCTTTAAAAACTATTTATTTTTTATCTCGTTGCACAAATTACGAATCAACAAATTATCTTATTTTATCACACTTTATCTTACCTTTGTCGCTCCAAACGCTCTTCTATATAGTGTGTTTGGAATTATATACAAGTTTATTAAATAAAATAAAATAAAATTATAAAAAAAAATATCTCATAATTTATTTAGTGAGTGAAGAATTTAAATTTTATTGTCTCGTAATTCATATTTATAGAGGTTTATAAAATTTTATTTTATTTTATTTAGTTTCAAACGGAGCCATAATTCTTTTGCGGCTTCCCTCCTTTACTTTTATCTGACAGAATGGTTCCAAACGCGGTGCTGAATCCAAAAATATAAACACATAATAACAATAATTGCAGAGAAGAGCTGACAAAACCCTAAAACTCTCACGCTACGCTGCGCCACTCCTAGAGGCTAAAACCCTAGTCTCTGCGGAGTACCTTACGATGGATCGCCGAGACGACAATGTCAACGAGACGAACAATAAGAGCGTCGATGGGCAGAGATCGAGGAAGATCAAGTTCGAGTACGAAGACGAAGACCTAGACGAGACTATCACCGAAGCTGTCGCCGAAAGCTCCAACCTCGATGACGACGCGCTGATGTGCGATCCTGACGAGTCCGTCATCGGCGGCGACAAGACCAGCGCCGACTATTACTTTGATTCCTACTCTCACTTCGGTATAATCTCTTATTCTGCTCCTTCTCTACTTTACTCCTTTTGGTACTTCAGCGTTTTATGCTGAGTTGGCATTGCTACTGTTTGGATTTTTAGAAATGTGCGGGGAAGACGAGAGAGATAAAGTTATTAGCTGATATTTCATGTTAAACTGGTTTTCCTAGTAAAGTCGCAAAACGAAGGTTGATTGATGTAATAGTTGTTTTTGAGAAATTTAGAGTGATAGTTTTTGTTTTCTGGTGTGCAATTGTAGCTATGACTTCTTGAACGGATTTTGAAATTTATCCTTACCAATAGAACATTAATGTTTTAAACCTTCTATTTTTCTTCAACTAACGGTGCATGTGTAAGAAATTTTCATATTTTGTTTTTTAATCTCTCTCCCTCTGATTATGAGTTCCTAAAATTATGATTTTGTGCACTATTTTGTTTTCTTATTCCCATTGCTTTAACTTTTCTTTGCTTCAAACTATTGGAGTATTAATATGATCTAGTGGCTTGGATGGTTCCCTGAAAGTAATTGATCATTATTTAGGAACAAAATTGTTATTGCTTATAATTCCTTACGTGCTCACTTCTTGCATGAACTAATTTTTTATCTTTTTTTTTCTCTGTCTGCTTTGTTGCAGGTATTCATGAAGTAAGTTTGCTGCATTTGGATGAAAAGCTGTTCAATATTTGGTTGTTTTAACTGCCCGTGCCAAAATTTCAGTACATTTAATCATAGTTTTGGGGATAACTTGTGCTACAATTTCTTTTGTAGGGTACTCTATATCTTTGCTCTCTTTGTGCTTTTGGTTTATTTCTATTAGGTAGCTTTTGTTTCCTTTGATGTAAGGACTATGTGCCAATTAGTGTTGGCAAACGGGCAGATTTGGGTCAGGTCAAAACAGGTTATGCCTAAACAGTTAGAACCTGATTATACCTGTTTATTGGCAGGTTATTAGTGGATGGATTACATACGGGTTATATAAAACCCATGAAACTCAATTCAACCAGTTTAGCAATAATGATTAAATATAGAAATTAAAATGCTTTTATTTATGGAAATCCAGGAACTAAACTCAAAAACTTGGATATTTCAAGAATCAACTTTAATCAAAGAACAAAGAACAGTAAACATGTTAACTGTAGATGGTGTCGTGAAATGGTGCCTTGCTCAACCTTCCTATATCTCTTACTGGTAATTGTTTGCATAATTGATGCCAAATACGAATGTGGAACTCTTTGATATGATATGGAGTGGAATATTTCAGAGTTTATTTCTTGCTGATGACATTTGGCAAAACTTAAGAACCAAAGATAATTTTAGTCAGGCTTCCGTGTACCTTCAGTAACAATATTGTGATCAAAGTACCTTTGGTTGGTCTGCAACTTATAATGGAAGAGGAATGGAGAATATAATAAGAATATTCAAAAATCTAAAGCGAAGGAGTGAGGCCAACTTTGAAGAATAGAATAGTATTAGCGAAATTAAAGAAGAAAGTTTCTTATCAAAGCTATATACCAGCTTTGTGGAATAGGAAATTGGCTGTGCTCCATAGTAGCTTCTTTGGTTGGGTTTTCGTAATTGGGCGCTTAACGAGTAGTTTTACCAACCCATCTAAACCCATTTATTCGTTGGGTATTATTTCTACCCAATTATGCCCGTTCCCTTTTTTGATTGGACCCAAAACCATTTACTTTGGGTTGATATTGGTGGGTTCACGGGTTCGGGTTGTGATTGCCACCTCTAGTGTTGATAAAGAAGCTTAAAGCGGTTGTTACTTTGGTCTGAATTAAGTCTCTAATGGGTTTCTAGGGATAATATGGTACTATTTGTAGATGTTGTTCTCACATAGCTGCATATATTATGGTGGCTAGGATTTATCGATACACAACTTCAATTCATTGCTAGCATTGTAAAGCTCACGTTACCTTTCCCCTTCTTTATTATTTATTTTATTATTATTATAATAATTATTAATTTTTTTAATGTTTGCAAACAACATTTTGTTGCTTTTGATCATTTCATTTGTGGTAATTATCTTTTATCCTACTCTGAATCTAGGTTTGGCATATTTAGCACGTTTTGACTTAGAAAGCCTTTATTCAAAGGTCGTGATTTATTCTTATTATTTATTTATTTATTATTTCTGGTGTATTGTAGGAAATGTTGAAGGATGCTGTGAGAACTAGGACTTACCAAAATGTTATTTACAGAAATACTTTCTTGTTCAAGGACAAAGTAGTCCTTGATGTGGGCGCTGGGACTGGAATTTTATCACTCTTTTGCGCAAAAGCAGGGGCAAAACATGTATATGCGGTATATCTTTTGCTCTGCCGCTTTCAATTATTATTTATTTTTATGAATAAATTTTATTTCAATATCTTATTTACTAATCTTACTCCTTGGAATTCATGTAAGGCCAGTTGTCTTGTAATATTGACATTGCAACGACACTTGTTCTGCTTATTGTTAGCTGCTTGAGTTATAAGTTCTTCAATGGTGCTAAAATACAACTCTACACAATTCCACAAATCCTTGGTCCCAAACTAGTTGGGGTTGGTTATGTGAATTGTTTTCCTCCATTCATTTCTATTAAAGGTTATGCTTTTCATAAGATTATTTGAAATTGGGTCCTCACAATTTTAGTCCATATAATCTCAGGTATACCTTATATCCTTTTTATATCTTATACTTTGATTCAATTACTCTTCTGTACTAGAGTATCTCTAGGTTTACATTGCACATGGCCAAATCATATTAAACAACATTCTCTCTATGTTTACATTGCACATGGCCAAATCATATTAAACGACATTCTCTCAACTTTTCTTTTATATGTGCTACCTCATATTTTTTTTTTGGGTATATTCATTTCGTATCCTATATTTTCAATGGTATTAACATAACTAAAAGATACTAATGTTGGAAAGTTATTTGCAAAAATATAATTCTAGGTGTTTGTATTATATATCTCATTAAATTTTTTGTCATTTATCAAGACCAACTGATCCAAAAGAAGTCGAAGTGCTGAACAATAACAATCTTTACCAAATGTGACCTACAAGAGATCATATATTTTTGCTTGGCGAGAGCCCATGGTTTTTACATCACTGCACCACTTGGCTTACCTACTTGTATACACTCTGCTTAATTTGTGTCAATCATTTGGTTACTTATTGCATTCCTTGATTTTCTTGAAAGATAGAAAGCTATATTTGGCACTTGCATTTTACTTGTAGTAAATAAGTAATTGCTACCAGTGATTAGTTTCTTGTTACTTCTTTAACTGATGAAATTATAATCTTTAATTCTATTGCCCTGGTATGCCTCTACTCATTATCTCACTTGAAGGGCAAAGGATAACCAGTGCACAAGGCTTTAGCATTGTGGGGTATGGGGAGGGTCAGATATAGGCAACCTTTCTACCCCACCTGATCCTTTTTTAAAAATTTAGATACACAATAGTATGGCTTCAAATATTGGGTTTTACATTCTGTTCATTGATGTTTTGATTGAGTATAATATATATTTTATTTTTTCCCCACCTTTTTATTGGGAAATGCTACAAATGATTTGCCCTTCTTTTACACCATTGCAATTTTAAATTTCAATTTTTAATTCTACAATTTTATCACATTTTTGACAATGGCGTTGTGATTTGGCTGGTTGTTTGCAAATCCATTTTCTTTGCTGGTTGTTAATTTGTCCTTGTCTGGTGTACAAATTTAGAAGTGGAATTCAGTGACTACCAGTGGATTTTGTTGATCATTAAACCTTTCTAATACCAGGTTGAATGCTCCCACATGGCTGACATGGCACAAGAGATTGTTAAATTAAATGGATTTACAGATGGTGAGGCCTTTAAGAACCACAAGTTTTAGTATTTCATTTTTGTTTCTGCTTCCGAATTGATTCAAACTTCTTATATATTTTATCTTTATTACTACAGTTATCACAGTTTTGAAGGGAAAAATTGAGGAAATTGAGCTTCCAGTTGCTCAAGTGGATATCATTGTTTCAGAATGGATGGGATATTTTTTGTTGTTTGAGAATATGTTAAACACGGTCCTCTATGCTCGTGATAAGTGGCTTGTAAGTTGCACTATTCTTCTGTTTTCTGATACAAGTTTTTATGATATACCTCAAATTTTATGAACAATAACTTTGATGATACTGTACCTGTTAGTGCATATTTGGCAGGAGTTATTTTCATAATGGAATTCATTATATTCTTATGGGGTAATTGCTTTTTTACCCCTTGTACTTAAGGTGAAAATCACTTACACCACTTGAATTTTAAAAACCTACTTTTGCATCCCTTGTATTTTGAATTAAAGTGAAAAAGTTAAAAAAATCCGTTGAAAATATAATAGTTTTAACTCTAAGTAAGTTTGAAATTTGTATTTATATCCCCTGTAGTTTATTGTTTAGGAGCTTTATGGTGGTGGAAGAAAGTCATTTGATTAATTTATCTTTTGGTTATATGTGCTTGTAAGAGTTTGTTCTTCTTCCTTTCCCTTTTTTTCCCCTCCTCCAAGTTGGTATCCTAGTTAGAGTAATTGTATTCTGAGATATCTACCTTGAGTTGGTTTGACTTATTTCTCAAGTTATAATTTATTTTTGTGTGTTAAAGAACTTCTTATTGGAGTTTATATATTGCAGTAATTGGACTATTAGTACGGTTATTATTTTTATTCCCCTGCCCTCCCTTCTCTTTTTTTGGTTGGGGGGGGGCATTGTTAAGGTTTTCTATCAAAACAAATTGGGCTATTATTATTAGTATTTTCCTTTTTGTGTCTTTTAAGATTTTCTCCCATCCCTATAAGGGATTTTGGATGCCAAATAACATGGAGTAACGGTGGAGTGGTCTTGGTAATTAAAGGACTATGGAACAATTGAATTGATTCATGTGTGGACTCTGGATGAATCCTTGTTGAGCTGGGTAGTTTCTTGATCTATCTTCTGTTTCATTTGTTTCTGCTCTTGAAGTTCTCCTTTTTCTATTGTTCTTTATGTTTCCTTGTAACTCCAATTTAGAACCTGAAGCTGTTACCTCCCCCCCCCCAAAAAAAAAGAACCTAAAGAATCTCATTTATTGTACGTACTACCCATGTTTGAATATGTTATGCTATGTACTGTCTGCGAACTAAAGATACAGAAACAGAAAATCAGATGGCTGTTAAAGCCTCTTTTTTTTCATGGGTTTTGATTTGTGGGTGAGATGAATTTGCTTATGTTGCTGGATTGACCAATTTACACACTTCCATGATGACGTAGTTCTGGGTTATGTTGCAATTTGGAGTTGGATTCAGCATTTGACCTTTAGTAGATCTGTATTTTTTGTTGCTAGGATGACTTGGTCCAATTTTAAATATGTTCCTCTCAAGTCACTTATGGCTTGTCTGCAGGTTAACAATGGAGTTGTTCTTCCGGACAAAGCTTCTCTCTATTTGACAGCCATTGAGGATGCTGAATACAAAGACGACAAGATTGAATGTGAGCCTATTGACTTCCTGCATTCCTTGTAATTAAGTATTTTCTTTGCCTTGTATTTTATAAACATATGGGCCAGTTCAATGGTAAGACCTCTGCCAATGAAGATAGAGGTCACCACTTTGAACTCATTACCTGCTCGGGAGCTCTAGGATTAGTCCCACCAAAGTTGGGGATACCCTACCATTAAAAAAAAAAATGCTTGGTAGTTTTTGAGCTCCTTCATTGCTTATAGTTTCTGTTGTAAATGGAATTTCTATTGACTTTTGCCGAATTTTTTCCTTTTTCTTTTTGGGCATTCTATGGTATTACAGTTTGGAACAATGTATATGGCTTCAACATGAGCTGTATCAAGAAGCAGGCTATGATGGAACCACTTGTTGACACAGTTGACCAGAATCAGATCGTTACAAACTGCCAGCTTCTGAAGGTCCGGAAAGTGCAATTGGTTAATTGTTAATAATTTTAGTTATTTATCTTCTTGTCTGTTCATTCTGATGCGCCTTTTATGTGTTTTTCTGCTGGCATACATTGTGTTCCTTGATACAGACAATGGACATCTGCAAGATGGCTCCTGGAGATGCTTCTTTTACGGCTCCTTTTAAGCTCGTAGCCGAGCGTGACGATTACATTCACGCTCTTGTGGCATATTTTGATGTGTCTTTTACAAAGTGTCATAAACTGACAGGCTTTTCTACAGGTTCATTTCCCTTTACTCCACATTTTTTCTACTTTATCAGCTCTTATGAATTCTCTTAAACAAGTGTGGCTTGGGGCAGTGATAAGATTGTTCTATTACGACTTTGAAGGTCAAAGGGTTTTGAATGCTGGAATTTGCTTAGAAGGCTGTTTATATTTAACCATCTCCAGATCCTTCATTGTATTCTGTTTTGATCATTTTATTTCCCGCTGATCAATGGTTGTATGATTTTAGTTTGGAAGCCCAATTTTATATATTGGAGCTAATGACTTAAACCCAGTGGGTTTTCTCATGCTCAGAATTGAGAACTGATCAAGGTGGATATGTCCGGTGTTGACCAGATGCAGCAGTTTAATTTTCCCTTTGCCCACAAGCCCCCGGTGGGGGTTTGAATCAATTCATCCGGATAATGTGGGTTGACATCTTTATATCAAGATTACCTTCTGGTGAAATAGGATAACCATATGATTAAATTTACGGACACCAAATGCATCGGTGTAGTATTAGTCTTCTTAACGGTGATGGATCTTTCTAGTGTGTCAACTATTTGGCAATGCATAAAATTTTATCAGTGTTTCTTAGGACTTGTAAATGCTTATGCAGGGCCAAAGTCACGGGCTACACATTGGAAGCAAACAGTTCTGTACCTTGAAGATGTGCTCACCATATGTGAAGGGGAGGCTATAGTTGGCAGCATGACAGTGACACAGAACAAGAAGAATCCTCGAGATGTCGATATAATGATAAAATACTCACTGAATGGCAGACGATGCGTGGTCTCGAGAACTCAATATTATAGGATGCGCTGATTTGTAAGTGTTTTTCCATCACTAGAACTCCTTGCCACAAGTGTGTGAGATCAGAAATCTATTGGTGAAGATGCTGCTGTCATTTTGTAAGCAGTACAGCTTTGCTCTGTCCTATTTTTTTTTTGTTCTCTCCCGGTTTCAATAGAATTTTGTTGTTATTTTAATATGTAATATACTGTTTGAGCATGATTGTTTTGATTCAAATGCAGGAACTCACTTTGATTTGTAATGCTACAAATATTTGAAAAAGCTAAATTTTTTATCATTCGCTTTCAGCTTGATGTCTATTTACTTTTCGAAAATGCTTTTATTTTTTATTTTTATTTTTTTGGCCAGAAATTGTTATTAAAATGATGCGGGAATGACAATTGCGTAATAAAAGGTTTTTTTTAATGGTTAGTTTTTCAAAGTGTGAGCATTATTTGGGTAATTTTTTCTTGGCCTTTTGTGGTATCCTACCACTTTTATTTTATTTTTTTGTAATACTTCATTTCATGCAATTGGGAGTGCATTTAAATTCTATTCAACCCTTAAATTTTGAAATTAATGCAGGTTTTATAGTTAATGAGCACCTGCATGGCAACAAAAATGACAAGTATCCACCAAATAAATAAATAAACAAATAAAATAGGAATGGCAAAAAGGCACCCAACCAAACAAATAACCTGTAGATTGACATGTACAAATATATAAAGCAAATACACATGGAAATTGTGAAAATAACTTATAAAAATAAAAATCAGTAATCAAAAGAGGATAAGGTACTTATATAGTATTTAATAAAGGTATAAAAATTTATTATTTATTACAAATATTATTATATTTTTTAAAATATTAATTAGAAAATTTTTATATAAAAAGTATTAAAAAAATATGAAGAGAGTGAGAGAGTATGTTTTTATATGAAATGATTGAAAAAATAATCAAAGTAGAGAAAAAAAAAATAATCTTGCCAATTAAGTAAATTTAACGGTTAAAAATATTTCTAATTTAAAATTTTAAGCTATTATAAATAACACAGAGAGTGTAAAAGTGTATATATTTAAAATTTAGTTTTTAAGTGCATTAAAATTCAAATTTTAATTTAAATGTTTATTTTTTAATAAATTTTTAAAGAAAATTAAAGTTTAAATATATATTTTTTTAAAATAAAAAATTTAGTTGACTTTGTTTGATAGATATTTACACATTATTTAGTAAATGTGTACAATTTTATTATTTATTACAAATATTATCACATTTTTTAAAATATTAATTTAAAAAAATTATATATATAAAAAGTATTTAAAATAGATATGGGAAGAGTGAGAGATTATATTTTTATGTGAGGTGATCAAAAGACAAGTAAAATGGAGATAGAAAGAACTAATTCTAACCATTGAACAAATTTAACGGTTAAAAATATACAAATGTCAAATCAATGAGGTATAATTGTAAAGAAAATTAAAGTTTAAATGTAATTTTTTTAAATAAAAAAATATAGTTGACTTTATCTAATATGCATCCATACATTTTTAATAAATGTGTATAATTTTATTATTAACTGCATATTTTTTAAAATATTAATTTAAAAACTTTTAGAAAAAAATATTTAAAAAATATGTGGGAAATTATGTTTTCATGTGATGAACGAAAAAACAACCAAAATAGAGAGAAAAAAAAAGTAATTTTGACTATTAAATAAATTTAACCGTTGATTACCTTAAAAAAAAAAAAAAAAGTCTAACAGCTGAAAATATATAAATGTCAAACCAATAAACTAAATTGTTATCTAGATAATACCCTAAAACATACAGATCAGTAGATTAATAATCATTGCATTTGGTAGGAAAAGAAATCTGGAATTGGAAAAATGAAAACTGAAATGTCAATGTTATTTTAGGGGATGTACCTTTGTTGGATGATTTTTAAATAATTACTTATTAAAGATAAGTTGTATTTATTGAAATCCAATTCTACAAAATAAAGATGGAATCAGTGGCAGTGGTCCCAAATTCTTTCGTACAGAACAAACAAATCATATTAACTAAATTTTCCAGTGGAGATCAAAGCTTCAGTTTCTTGTCGTGGTTGGTAATGCCTGATAGAAACTAAATTTCCTATCAAATTAATGAAAAGAAAAAACAAAACCTCCCCCCGGGGGGGGGGGGGGTTGGGAAGTATAAGAGTGTCAACTCAGGTTTACTCGAGTTTGATTTCTTCTTCTTTGAACTTGGTTTGTTTCCTTTCCACCAATGATGTAACTGGTGAGATACCTTGTTTGCCTTGTCTTTTCAATCCCTCTCTTGCGTCAACAATTTTACTCGTGATTCTTTGTCTCCAATCGCTTTTTACATGCTCTTTCTCCTTCGGTACTTTGGCCTCCAAAGGATTTTTTGAAAATTTAGCATCATATTAATTACTGTTGCATTGGCTTGTGATGCGTCCCAGTTTTAAAATAATTTAAATGTATCAGATAGAGATGATCTTTCAATTTTGTTTAAAATAATTGAGATAAAATCCAACTTTATCCCTTAGTGGCTGGAATTAATAAGTCTCTTTCTATTATATATATGTTATGTCTATTCTTTAGTGGCTGAGATTAATTAAGTCTTTTTTTGTTAAATATATGTGTGTAAACACACATAAATATCACGTTCTTTCAGAATATATTTCTTCATCTCTCCCATATTTTCTCTGGGTTCTTTCTAGAGTACTATCTTAATCTCTAGGGTGGTTTTGATTCGTATGCTTTATAAATAATCTACTTATATTTTATCAAAGCGAGAAAAAAGTCTATTTGTGAGTTTGTACTCGTGACAGAAGAGATCGTAAAACAAGAGATTTTGAATTAAAAAGCCTTATGTGTCAAAGGTATACTAAAACATCTTATTATTATTTCTATATTTTTCAACAATGATATCAGAGCCATTTTATCCTTATTTTCACTCTATATGTGTAGATCTAATTTTTAATTTGTTTAGAACTTAGATCGCACATACATTTTATGGTACATATTTTTTTGGGGCGTCAAATTATATATATATTTCAGCATTTGGACATTATTGCAAATTGATAATATATTTTTTAATTTGCATTAATTTTCTTTCTTTTTTTTAATTTGATTTTCACGGGAAGTGCAGTGAGAAAAATATTGGCAAGGGGTGAATGATGTTCAACCCACACAGATTGTAAGTTAAAAAAAAAAATTGGGACGAGGCCCAGTGCATGAAAGTTTAATGAATAATCTTTTAATTATAGCTTTGGTGGCATGAACTTGTATAAAATCTTGCTGGATAAAACGAATCATGCTTAGGCTTGGTGATGGCTAAAAGGTAAAAGGTCTGAGCAAGAAACAGCATTCAGCTTGACAGGGAAAAAGGAAGAGGGCCCCTGTCCTTGTATGAGTTGTCATACTGTGACTCACGCAAACCTGACCGTAGCTCAGTTGGTAGAGCGGAGGACTATAGTGGGGCCAATCCTGATGGCAATGCTTAGATCGCTAGTTCGGTGGTGTTTGGATGAAAAAAAAATTAAAAAGTTAGTGTAAAATGAACATATAACAAAATAAAGTGACACGTGACGAAATTTGATTAAAAAAATTGAAAAAAATTTGTAACTTTTTGTAAGTTTTGATGGTGTCAAATGGTATCATTTCTTATATTTTGTTATTTAAAAAAAATTTTCATTAAAAAATAAATTAAAAATTTTAATATGATATTGAAAAAAGAATAATGTGCTTCGATATACTCTTGATGCGAAGAACTTTTCTATTCAGAATTTCTTGTTTTACGAGCTTCTATGTCACGAACATAAATTCACAAATAAGCTTTCTTCTCGCTTTGATAGAATACTATTAAAATATTTATACAGCACACGAACAAGAGTTATGAGGACTAATATTGTACCATAGAGAGAACCCCATGGACGTAAGCCTTTTAAATTAGGCCTTTTGTCATTTCATCACTCATATAGAGTGGAGAGAAGTGACTTTGAAGGCACAAGGTTAAGCATGTAAATAGCAATCAAAATAACATCTCCCCAAAAACTTACAAGAGGTTTGCTTGTGCCATCATTGACCTAACCATATATAAAAGAGTGCAACTCTGTCGCTCTTCAACACCATTTTGTTGCGGATCATGCTTGGAATTATCAATTGTCTACGTATCCCATTTTCTTCACATAATCATTTGAACTGATCAGAAAGATATTCCTGGCCCCTATTAGTACGAAGAATTTTTAAGTTCCTCTCTTTTTGATTCTTAACCCTAGTTATGAAGCATTTGAAATAATCCAAAACTTTAGAGCTGTAAGCTAGAGATATACTGAGCCAAAACATGAGACATCATCTATAAAAATAATAAAGTACGATATGCCATATCATGCCTTAACATTCATTAGTCCACAAATGTCTGAATAGACTACGTTTAAAGGATGAATAGCCTTGCAAAACAAATTCTGGATGACTTTCCAGCTAAACAAAGTTTATAGGTAGGTTGGTTTACTTTAGGAAGAGATCCCAATAACTCTTTTCTAGCTAGTCTAGCCATCATTTCCTATTCTATATGCCTTAGTCTAGGACGCCATTTAGCAGAATTAGATAAAATATCAGAAGAGAAAGATGTAATAAAAACTAAATTATTAAGAAAATTTAAATCTAAATCTAGTGTAAAAAATTCATCTCTTAAACTACCATGACCATAAAGCGTCTTATTAAAATAAATAAACAAACCATTACCTTCAAAATTAAAAGAAAAAACCTAATTTTAATAATGTTAAAACTGAAAGTAGATTACATCAGACAATGGGTACATGAAGTACATCATGTAAGAGCAAAGTATGCCTGGTGCGTATCTTAAGTTAGCAGGTGCCAACTCCTAGGATATCTTCATGCACTCCACTTCCCATTATAATTGAATATCTATCCACTGAGACCTGATAGTAGTCTACACATTTAGCTTGATCTCTTGTTACATGTTTGGTTGCTCCTATGTCTATAATCCAACCAAGGAGACAAAACATGTGAGTAAATGAAGGTTTACCTTATTCGGCTCATTACACTCAGGAGTGAAATGACTCTTACGACCACAATTGTAGCATTTGAGCTTGGACTTGTTCTTCTTTCCACCACGCTTACCTCAATAGCACTTGGTTCCCATACCATCTTTAGGTGCATGATTCTGGAGTTTTCCTTTTCCTACTTCTTTTTGTTGTTTTGTGTTGAGGTTTTTTCTCCTATGCTGTCCAATATGAGCAAAAAGCGTAGCACTATTGTTCACATTTTTGTGCTACACCTGAAGCTCAAGACGATGTGAGACTGCATCAAAAGTTTTGATGTTCTCATTATGCGTAAGCACAAATTTCACCTGACTCCAAGAATTTTTAGGTAAAGACTTGAGAACGGCCAAAATATACTATTCTTCAATGAGATCATTGCTAGTAGCTTTCATTTCTCTAAGCATAATAGATATCACCCTAAAGTGCTTTGCCATAGTGTGTTTGGGGTCCATGGTATATTGATTGAACCTTAAGGTTAAGGCACGTAGCCTAATGGCAGTGATACCGCCATATTTTAAGCGTAATTAATATCACATTTCCTTAGCAATGGAAAATTTCTCAAACTCTCCAATGAGATCATCCTATATACAACTTAACAAGGTAAAATCGCGCATTTTTCTATCTCTCTTGAACCAAATTTCATAAGTTTGTTGGTTATGGCTATGCTGGGTCATTGTCACTTGAGCAAGTGCAACCATGCTATTGGTTAGATGGTTGAACAACTCTTGTTTATTAAGGAGGTATTGAACCTTCCTATACCAGATATCATAGTTATTGCCACTAAGTTTCTCTCCCTTATTAAGTTCAGCATTAATGTTCTTTAATGCCATTTTACTACATACAATGTGCAAGGAGTTTTAATTAGACACATATCTATTACATTTTTTTTATTTTAAAATTAAATTGACCATAAAAATACATTTCCACATTATAAGACCGAAAATTTCACACTTTTGGTGCTAGTAATCATCTAATGTAAACTAGAATAAAATATCTGATTAATTTTCGAATAAAATTGGGGAAAAACTCCCACTCTCCACAAGATTTATGCAACTCAAGCATATTATATATGTTTATATATAAAAATGAGTCCCATAAGACTCTATCAATATAATTTGGTGCTCATGCCAAAATAATTCACATTATTATTTATATATATACACATATATAATATGCATGTATTGCATAAACCTTGTGGAGACTGAAAGTTGTTTCTATATTATATTCTAAAATTAATTGGGTAATTTATTATAATTTACATTATAGAAGATGATTACTAGCACCAAAAGTGCAAAATTTTCAATCTTATAATGTTGAAAGGAACTTTTATGATCTAATTAATTTTAAATAAAATTATGTACCTAATTAAAATTTCTTGCACATTGTATGCAATAAAATGGCATCAAAGAAAATTATTGCTAAACTTAATAAGGGAGAGAAACTTGATGACAATAGCTATGATATCTAGTAGAGGAAGGTTCAGTACCCCCTGATGAGCAAGAGTTGCTCGACCATCTAACCAATAGTATGGTTACACCTACTGACGGGATAATGACCTAGCATCGCTGTGACCAACAAGCTTATGAAATCTAGTTCAAAAGAGATAGAAATGTGCTTTACTTTGTTAAGCTGTATGTATGATGATCTTATTAGAAAGTTTGAGAAATTCTTCATTGCCAAGGAAATGTGGGATCAATTACGCCTAAAATATGACGATACCACTGCTATTAGGCTACTTGCCTTAACCTTGAGGTTCAATCAATATACCGTGGACCCCAAACACACCTTAGCAGAGCACCTTAGGGTGATATCTACTATGTTTAGAGAAATAAAGGCTACTGGCAATGATCTCACTAAAGAGCAGTAGATTTTAGCTGTTCTCAGGTCTTTATCTAAAAATTCTTAGAGTCAAGTGAAATTTGTGCTCATGCATAATGAGAACATCAAAACTTTTGATGATTTTTTGCATCATCTTGAGCTTGAGGTGTAGCATTGAGATGTGAATCGCAGTGTTGACTTGTCATTTACATTGGACAATGAATGGGCAATGGCCTAACACAAATGACAACAAAAAGGAGTAGGATAATACAAACTCTAGAATCCTATACCTTAAAATGGCAAGGAAACGAAGTGCTATAGGGGCCAGCGTGTTGGAAAGAAGGAAAGGTCTAAGCTAAAATCCTATAACTATGGTAGTAGTGTCACAATGCTTTTGAGTGTAATGAGCCGAAGAATGTATACCTTAGCACCAGCTCTTTCAATTTTGCTTACTCACATGTTTATATAGGTTATTCTTTCTTTGGTTGGATTGTAGACATGGGAGCAAACAAACATGTAGTGATAGATTACGTTGGATATGTAGATTACCTCGAGTCTTTGCAAGTGGATATTCAGTTATAACAGGAAATGGAGCGCAGAAAGATGTCCTGGGAGTTGACAGCTACCAACTCAAGATGCATTCTTGGTGAACTTTCTATTACACAATGTGCTTCATGCACCAACTATTTAGTGCAATCATTTTCAGCTTTAACATTATTAAACTTAGGTTTTTCTTTTCATTTTGAAAGTAGTAGTTTATTTATTTATCTTGATAGGACGTTTTATGGTCATGATATTTAAGAGATGAACTTTTTACACTGGATTTAGAATTTTATAATAATTTAGTTTTTATTATGCCTTTCTGTTGTGATATTATATTTGATTCTATTAAATGGCATGTTAAACTTGGGCATATAGGATAAGAAAGGATGGCTAGACTAGCTATAGAATGGCAACTGGGCTCTATCACTAAAGTAAGCTAGCCTACCTGTAAGTCTTTTTTGGTTGGAAAGTCATCTAAAAAGCCTTTTGGTAAGGCTGCTAAGGTTATTTATCCTTTAGAGCTAGTCCATTCAGACATTTACAAACCAATGAATATTAAGACACGACATGGCACATCCTAGTTTATTACTTTCATAGATGACTTCTCATGTTTTGGCCCAATATGTCTACTAGCTCACTGTTCTGAAGCTTCGAATTATTTCAAATACTTCATAAATGAGGTTGAGAATCAAAGAGAAACTTAAAAGTTCTTCATACTGATAGTGGCCAAGAATATCTTTCTGATCACTTCAGAAGATTATGTAAATAAAATGGGATATATAGAGAATTGACAATTTCAGGAACTTCACAACAAAATTGTGTTGTAAAGAGACAGAATCGCACTCTTTTAGATATGATTAGGTTAATGATAGCATAAGCAAACCTCTGATAAATTTCTAGGGAGATGCTCTATTGAACACGGATAAGATATGATTGTGAATTGAAGTGTGGTTTGAAATTAGGCATAAGTTCATTGCTGATAATAAATTGTTACAACGATGTGGGTTGTTGGTTATGTTAAGGATAACGATAATGGAAAAGAGATAAATGAAATGTGAATGATATTAAGCAGCTTGTGGAGTAATTTTTTAACACTAATTTTAAAATTAAATTAGTCGTGTCAATCATGTAGTTGAAAACCTAATTAATAATATATAGTATTTGAGCTATTTTTATAAAGTACAGCGTACAATTAATAAAAATAATATTTTTAGTTTGAGTTATTTTAATAAAATCAATCACAAAATTATTCTAATATGATTAAGAATGACAATATTTTTAACTCAGTTAATTTTTCAAAATGAGTTAAGAAAGTGTAGATTAAAATTAACAAATAAGATTGAGCCAATTTGGTAAGTTTGAGATTTAATATATATATTCTAGGGCCAATTTGAATTTTTAGAATTATGTCAGATCGAGATTTGGTGAAATATAAATTTTTAGTATTTATATAAAAGTTCAATTTTGATCAACTCTATTAGTTTACTAGAATTGACACAAATAAAAAAAATTATAAACATAAGAAAATAACTAGATAACTATTTTATTAAATTATGTAAATTTCTTGAAATATTTTATAATATATTTAAAAGTTATTTTTTGTTAATAAAAAATATAATACAATTCCGTACGACATGGGACAATACTAGTTAATCTATACTATTATATAGATGAAATACTAAGAGTATTGGTGAAACCTAAAAATTTATGAAGCTTAAATTTTGATGAAAATTTTTTACCTTTCTAAAATATCCTCTAACTTGTCATCAAATTCAAATTTTAAATTAAACAATTTCTAAAAACTATCCTTAATTAAGTAATTTTACAAATTTAAAATTTTTAAGTACCTTATTATTTTACTTTTATACCCCTAATTAGATTGTAAGAAATGATAACTACACACATTATGTACTCATGCATATCTACAAGAATGGAATGTTTTTCTTTTTTTTTTGAAAAGAAACAAACACCAAATAATCATATTAAATATTAGCCGGTGTCTAATACAACTTTAGCTCTATCATATTTACCAAAAAAACCTTTAGCTTTATCATGAGCTTCCTTCACTAAACTTCTTGCCAACTTCCTAACGCAACAATAACTAAATGAATTCAAACAATTAAACAAGTCATAGAAAACATCCTTACCTGCCAATTACATAACTTAACATTCTTTAGGCACTCCATAGCTTAGTAACAATAAGTTAAAATTGTCACTTTCAAACATTTTAAATGCTTAACCCAAGTTAATGCCTTAATGACAAGTTAAGACTTCCACTGTGAGTACTGAGGATGTGTCAATCTCCTCTACTCTTTTTGATAATGTCATAGCCGCTATGAGTATTGAGGATGTGTCAATCTCCTCTACTCTTTTTGATAATGTCATACCCGCTATTGTCTTTAATAATCCATGTTGTGGCCGTTTTTCTAGTGCTCAATCTCCATGCTTCATCTACAACGATGATCAATTTATATAATATCTCTTGTATAATGTCTTTGTTCTCAAATGTAACTTCTTTACTTGGCTTGCTTGTTTCCTTCACTCTTTTGTTCATTTCCACCATTAGCTCTCCACTTGCACCAAAAACCATTAGTAACATCTAATATCTTAATATAACAATCTGCCACCATAATAATTGAAGATGGGTCTTTATCCACGTTGTTGAAAATCTTATCATTTCTCGCAATCCACAAAGCCCATAAATGAGCTAAAAATTTAATAATTATATCCTCATGCCTCTTGTTTGCCATTAATTCTTCAATCCATCTAATTATATTCATTTGAATCCATTTAGGCATTCTTATTCCCAAGATTGGCCCAAACCACACCACTCTGGCTATCTCACAATATATAAAAATATGATATTGAGTGTTCCTATCTTTTCTAGAAATTGAACAAATATTATCTATCCTTAACCTTTTTTTAGTCATATTATCCTTAACGAGTAAAACATTATGTAACACCTCCCAAGACAGTCTTCTAACTTCTATGTTTGCTTATATATATACATATATGGATTCTCAAATCCAGGGATCCACTGACATTTGAAAGCATCCATATTCAAATCAAACCTTGCTTAGAAAATTAATCTTTATTTAATAATCTTCTTCCCCACAAAATCCCTCTCCACCCTCAAGATGCATTTTGTGGCTCCTTAATGGATACGTAGTCATTTCGCTAACAATACTTGTTCTTGAAAAATCTAGAAATCAGAGTGTTAGGTTCTTTAAAAGTCTTCCATACTACTTTAGCTAGAAGTGCTTGGTTGAAATGTTCCAAATCCCTAAATACCAATCCACCCTCCCTCATTGGCTTGTAACAAATCCACCCATTTCTTCCAACCACTATATGATCTTTCCTTTTTCACAAAAAAGACATCATCTCTCACTGAATATTCTCTATCATCATTTTTTGGAATTTTAAATACTAACATGATATAAATTGAATAGTTCCCAAGCAATGCTTAATCAAAACTACTCTACCTCCAAAAGAGAGCAAACGGACCTTCTATCGCTAAATTCTTGCCAATAACTTTTTGTTGCAGATTGTTTAGTAAAGCCGTTTTGAGTAAAGTAAAATCCATTAGAGACCCCAAATACTTTCTTGGCTTATCTATAATCTTAACATTAAGAACTTCTTGCAATACATCTTTATCTTTTTTTGATATCATCGGAGAAACTACCACTTCAAATTTGTTTACATTAATGAGTTGACCTGCCTAGTGACAATAAGCATGTAAATAAAACACTTTTGACAAATCAAATTCCTGGAGTATAAAACTATCATTTGCAAAAAATAACTAAGAGACTTCCAATCCTTGTCTACTTATTGAGATTTCCTTACAAATCTTGTATTACTTAAGCATTTTGAAGATGCTGAAAGTGCCTCAACACATAATATAGACAAATATGGTGAAAGAGGGTTACTTTGTCTCAATTCGCATGTTGGCTTAAAAATTATGATCTCCATCCATTTACTAGAACAACATAAGAAACCAAGGATATGCAAGATTTAATAATTGTAATCCATTTACTATTAAAACCCATGACTCCTAAGACTTTGAGAACAAACTCCCATTTGATTCTATCATAAGTTTTTTGACATCAACCTTTAAAGCAAAATAAGATTTCCCATTTTTTTATGCCGAATAAAACGAAAAAATTTCTTAAACAATTAAAATATTATCTAAGATAGCCCTTCCTGATATGAATGCATTTTGAAAAGGAGAAATAAGGCTAGGCAAGACTATTTATAATCTGTTTCCCAAAACTTTAGCAATGATGTTATAAAGACATTCATAAACTAATGGGGCAAAAAGTCATTAATTGTTGTAGGATGATTTTTCTTCGGTATAAGCACTATTAAGGTTTTATTAGTCTGCTAAGCAATTAAAATATTATCCGAGATAGCCCTTCTCGATATGAATGCATTTTGAAAAGGAGAAATAAAGCTAAGCAAGACTACTTGTAACCTATTTCCTAAAACTTTAGCAATGATTTTATATAGACTTTCATAAACCAATGGGCCGAAAATCAATGATTGTTGTAGGATGATTATTCTTGTGTCTAAGCACTATTAAGGTTTTTTTAGTCTCCACTAGCCATCCTAATCTTAAAAAAAGATTGAACAAAGATAATAAGTTACTCACAATATTCCAGTGTTTCTGAAAGAATTCTGCTAGAGATCCATCTGGCCTTAGAGCTTTATTTCTCCCTATTTGAAAGACAGCTACTTTGATTTCATCATCTGAAAGTTCTTGATCCAACCATACCTTTTGCTCCTCGTTCAGCTTCCTGGAAATTGCCTAAGTGACTTCAATATTTTTAGGATACTCAAACTATACATCAGTTCCTTCGGAGTATATTTCTTTGAAGTGTTCTACCATAAAGTTTGTAGTTGTATTTTGATCCCGATGCATAGAATTTACCCTAATATCCACTCCATTAGTAGAGTTTTTTACCTTTCTGCAAGTAGTCTCTGTATTAAAAATCTTGTATTTTTCTCCCCTTTCATCAACCAATTCTGCTAAGTTTTATGTGCCAATAACTTTCTCGTTTTTCCAGTATCTCCTCCAAAACTTTTGATTCCTCTAAAAATCTTTCTATTGTCTGCCTTCTTTTTCTTATACTCTACTTCTTTTTGCATCATGGACAGACCTAAGGTGTGACTATGGCCCCCTAACTTTTGAAAAAATATATATATAATATAGGTGTATTTAGAGGTATATATATATTTTAAATATGGTTATCCTAAGCCTTTTTACTTTATATCATTAATAAAATATGAGACTTAATTTGGGACATGATTATTAAATTGGACCATTAATAAAATATGGGACTTCATTTGTGAGTTGGGTCATTAATATTCTAACTTAGTCAATTAAATAATTTTTAAGTGAGTGTGTGAATGGACTTTATATATTTGTTTTATTTTTTAACCCCGTGATCTATGATTATATTTTTGAGATTAGGAGAAAAATATTAAAATTTATAGGAATTGGCTCCCCCTTACTAAATTTCTAGTTTCATCCCTGTTCTATATCTCATCCGCTAAACACTTTTGCTCATTTACCAAGTAAATTAATTTTTTCGGAGAAACATTATCCTAATTCCATAAATGATTGATAAGAATTTTTTGTTTTTGCATCATACTAAAAAACAGGAATCCTTGAATATTCAACATCCACACCTTCTCTACAATGGCACTTATTTCCTTCTTAGTAAACTGATGCAACTCAAATCTACCCAAGACTATTGCAACCTCTCTCCACATCATTAGTATTTAGGATAATTGGGCCATGATGCAAACATACTATGGACAAATTCAGGCCTCGTTTAGGACGCCAAAATTCACCCAAATCCACCAACTTTAACTAATTTTTTTGTACTTTTTTCTAATTAAAATTTTTCACATATCACCTTTATGTTACATTTTTCAACTTTTATTGTACTTTTCAGTCAATTTTTTGTCAACCAAACACATCCTAAGGCAAAAGGAGAAAAAAAAATCCCTCTATTTATATGTACAAAACATTCTATCCAAATTTTCCATAACTAAATCCTACCATTTTCTTTTGTTTGACCACGTATGATCAAGAATGGAATTTTTTTTTTTTTTTTTTTGACTAGGTAGAATGGAAATGTTTTAAAAAGAATGTTTGCGTGGTGCTTTAGCGCGTGGCTTCCAAGATTCAAAAGTTAATTGGAGGGGGGGATTTTTACCTTAATGTATATATTTATTATACAATATACATAAATATGATCGGATGGAAGAATTTACAAAAATGTGCTCGGTGTCATTAGTGGGGTTGACGACACATGTTTGCCGATGACATCCTCTGGCACCTTGCTATCTCAACTGACGACATCCTGTACTCATCACAATGCCAACCGACGATACTCAAAAACTTACACTCTGGAGCATTTTTGCCTATCCGAAACAACTCAATCAGAGTATAAAACTATCCATAAATATCACCACACACAGTGACCGGACACTTCACTACTTGTACATTCCACTCCTTAACCAGAATAGCCCTAGCTTGATTGCAGAGCGTCTTGACCTCAACCTCCGACGATGGCTTGCACTCCATGAAGTGCTCAATCCGCGTGTGAAGGCATTGTCTTTCCCTTACTCTACCTCTCACTTCCCGATCTAAAACACTAATTGATTAGTGATCAAAGACAAGACCAAAAAATTAAACCACAAGTCCAACAAATCGATTTGCTACCTACCAATAACTAGATTCAAACGATTCAATCCAGCATCAGAAAGCACGAACTCAGGGTTACGCTCTGGATCAGATTCTTAACCTCCAATCTCACTGTCGGACTTCCATTTTTCTAATCATTTTCATCCCAAGATTCGTCTCCATTCCGTTCGTACAGAGTGTCGTCGTCAGTTGGCATTGCGATATGCAAGAGGATGTCGTCAATTGGGAAAACGACACTGAGGGTGTCGTTGGTGGAGTCAACGACATGGTATTTCTCGAACTTGGGACGTGAGTGTCATTGGCTCAAGTGACGACACTTAGTCTAATTTTGTAATTAGATTTAGCCAAGCGTATTTATGTATATTGTATAATTAATATACAGATTAACGTACACAAGCCGTTGATGGGTTTATTTGAGTTTCAAAGGTTACTAGGTCTATTTGCCATTTTAACTCAAAACTAGGGTTAAAATCAGGAATCGAAGATAGACCTCTGTGGCGCGCTTCAATTCCTGGAGCAAAATAACAAGGTGGATCGGGCTCTAGAATAATACTCTCTCCCTGTCTTAAACCCTAATATTGTTCCTTCTTTCTTTACGACCTAACAAAATCAGCTAGGGTTTTGCTCGCTACGCTCCCGAGGATCACTCAATTTTCGAATTCGGCTCTCAATTAACATGGATTTTATCCAAATTGATCCCCAGAACCCCCCAAACCCACCCAAACTCAATCACTTCATTGGCGAAAACTACGAACTCGTGTTAAACCAATCGATGCAAAAACTTCTAGGCTCACATAATTGTGATTTCTCAGCCCTTGCCTCTACTTTCTACGGATTAATGCAAGCTAGAGCTAACCCACCTCTCGAAGCCATCTGGGCTTACGCAGCTTTGTCATTTCTCCACAGAAATTCACCAAAAGAGGAGCCTTTGGATCGAGTCTCAGCCGTAAGAGACCTGTTTCAGTTGATATCGCAGTGTTCAACTTCGTGTAGTTCTTCAAAGAGCATCGGACTGCTCGCTCCGGTTATATACGAAATGTATAGAGTAATTGTTGATTTGAAGGGCAAAGAGCCAATTTCTAAGAGAGATAAGAAAGTGATGAGAGAGATTAAGTCCTTGGTTAATGTGATTCTTGGGTATATTAGTGTCTGTTGTTCCGCAAATGATGACGGATTGGATTTGGATTCAGATGGCTTGATTTGGTCATTGGAAGACTTAATACATGTTTGGATTGGTGATGGCGTTGATGGGACTTCACAAGCCAATGGAATGTTCAAATTATTTTTCCCACTTTTGAGTGATGACATTGTTGGAAGGCCTACTGTAGAAGGAAATGTTGTTTGTGAGCTGGCTGGAGCTGTGATTGCTGAGGCATTCTTGTTGAGGTTGTGTTTGGATATATGCTCTGGAGTTTCGGAACAAGAGTTGCAGAAAGATTTGAAAGCTTGGACTGTTGGTTCCATAACTGGGTTTCAGCATTTTTATTTCTTTGGTTAGTTTACTTATATTTGAAATTAGCGTTGCTTAGTCCTTATTTCCAACTCCTACTGGTGTTCAATTTGGTGAATTATGATAAAGCTTATGTTGAAAAGATTTCATTTCTAACTACTGGGAGCTTTAGGATAGACATTTCCAGTTCAGAATGATATATCCTGTGCATATAAGGATAGGTTCTATTTATTTGCTGCCATTTTACTTTAATGCTGCTACCTTGTAGATCCTCCTGTTTGATTCTTGTGTAATGAGATGAATGAGTGCCACCCATGACCAAACATGTGTTATATTTGTATTTGATCACAGAGCTTTAATATTGCCTTGCAATTTTAGTCATATAGTGCAGTATAGGCTGTAATAGACTATATCTACTTAGATGCTTGTGTGCATTTTGCTTGGGTAATTTTTTATAGTGTTCTTAGATTCTTTTATTCTGTGTGTTTTCAGATACCATTTTGAGGATACTACTGGAGCACACTTTACCTGTAACCTCACTATTGGTGAGTTTCTCTTTGGGATTTCTTTCTAGGCATGCTACTTTCTCATATAGAGTAATATAGAGGTTTCTTAATCCCAACTTCTGGTGCATGTCTTCTCTGTTAATGTTATTATTCATTCTTTTAAGCAAAATTGTTCAGCTTAAATGTTATTGACTGTTTTGTGAATCTAATCCCTTTTATACAAGGAACTTAATTTAGTCAACTGCCTGAATGTCTTTCATAATCATTTGCTGGAAATGTGTAATTATTTGTGATGGATAGGTGGATCATTTTTTGTTCAATCAGTTGGTTGCTGCTTTGTAGGAATTGTAGCCTTAAGGTAGAAAATTGATTTATTTGTCACGGTAAAGAATGGCCAATGGGACAAGTGAAAGCCATACAGAGGACAACAAATTGAATTCCAAATTATTGACATTATTGAATGAGAAACTTTTGAAACATTGATGTTACCCCCTTTATTTTTGTTTCTTCTTTTTTAGGTGCTGAGGAAGTACATGCAACTCATGTGGATATAGGAGTATTGTTTTACGTCCATTTGTTATATAGATGTCAATTGATTAGTAAATTAGATTGAAACCTAAGGTTAATTTTTTTTGTAGTTATTTTTTTTTAATAATCCATAATGGATTTTACTGTTGACAAAATAGTTGTGGGAAGGAGTGATTATTTGCTGGCGTTGACATTGTTGTGTGACCTTATATGGAGTGATTCCTAATTTACCATTTTTTTCTTTCTTTATCACTGGCCTTTTTACTGTATATCAATATGAATTTTTATGCTTCTTGACTTTGTCTTTTATATTGTATTGTTTATCTATAGACATGTTTCCGTGTAATAAATCTTCTGCACTGAGTGATTAATTTTAAATGTGAATGTCTCTGCAGAGTTCTGAAGATGAGGCTTCCCTGAGGGAAGTTCTGTTTGATGCTGTGATATTAGTGGACTATTCTTTCCTCTATCCAAATAAAGAAATTCAGCAACCTGCCAAACACGTAAAAAATCTTGCCATTGTAAGAGTGCTAGTTACACATGAAGCCACGGAGTTGTTTAGGTATGAAGCTTTTAAAATGACGATCAAAATTCTCTTCACACAGTCATTGCAGGATCTCATCAACAACTGTCTGGCTGCAGGAGGAAAGGGGATCACACAAAAGCTATCTCTTATTTAAATGCATTCTCAAATTCTCAATTACCTTCCCAACTAATTGAGTTGATCACAAGTGAAATTGGCATGGACAGCAAAGCCGGCCAACCAAAAGGGCGATCCCCCAAGGCACTTTTAAGTAAGTGGTTTTAATACTCTCATCTCTGGTAGGACCTATGATATGGTTACAGTTGCAGCATATAGTTGATGGTCAAATCGGCTCTTTTGGCTGCATTTGTGAAGCAAGCTAGCTTCTCAGCTTTTGGAGCTTCTGGCTACTCAGTTTTTTTTGGCTTTTTCTGAAATTACCAAATTGACCCTTTTAAATTTTAATTTTTTTTTTAAATATGAAGGCCAAAAATGTCAAATTAATAAAAAGTTAAAAAACTAGCTACGAAAAAGGTAGCTTTTTCTTTTTCCAAACATGAAAAAGGTAGTTTTTTCTTAATTTTTTACTAGTTTGCTAGTAGCAAGCTACCAAAAAAAAACTAATTTTTTTCTTTCCAAACTAAGCATTAATCTCTCATAATTGGTCTTGTTTTCTAGAGTGGTTGCTTAATTTAGATGACCTGGGGATTAGATTATTGGACGACAGCATCGCAAAATGGCGGTCCAGACTAGCTCTGGATATTTCTGAAGCCGAACACGAGAACCAAGCATACAATGCAGAGCGGACAAAACCCGATGCCAATCTCCAATTCTACATTGATAACAAGGGTGAAGAGGTAGACGGGAGCGAGGATAATGAAAGGACAAAAGAGTCTGTGAGTGCTGCTTTTGTGGCTGCTGCCCACACAATGACGTCAACAGAAAATGGTGGGGGAAGAAAGAGGAAAGACGGGAGGACTACTGGAAAGAAAAAACAGATAAAGTTTCTCAAGTACAGCCTCGATGACAATTTGGCAACCTCGGCAGAGAAGAACTCTACACTTCTCAGAAACGATGGATCTAGCAGTGGAAGCGAGGTTGAGAATCAATTCTCGGATGATGAAGATATCGAAGAAAAGGAAAAATGAAAAGATTTGAACGGAAGAGAGATGGTGGTGGCAGGGCTGTTTTGCTATGTGGGTGGTGTTTGCTACTTTTGGATTGAAAAAAAAGTCAAAAGTCCAAGTTTTTAATCAAATTCAGAGTTAAAAAGAGTATTAATGCGACATTCTTTTTGTTGCTGGCTAATTCATGGGCACAGGCTGGCAGCTAAATAGGGGAGTTCAGCAAAATTTTGTATCCTGTAATTTATTTGAGCATTTTTCAGTTAAATTTATGGCGTTATGCGACAGATCCTTATCCGCTGGCTATTGGCTTCAGAAAATTGGTTCCAGAAAGTATTCTGAAAAATAGTTGGTAATTCAAAGTACGCGTTTAGTGATTTTTTTTTTTCTCTTTGAAAAAATGATTTTGGAAAGAGAAAATAATAAATAAATGTATAAATGCAAATAAAATTTAATTGATTTAATGAAACATTGAAATAAAAAATGCAAGAGAAAACTCAAATTTGGTTTGGAAATCATCGGAAATATCTTTTTAGTAGTCTTAAAAATTTTATTTTCTTTAGGGGTCATTTGGTGACACAACAAATGAAAAAAAAAAAAAAGAAAATTAACTTTACACTAATTTTTAACACGTGTTACTTCAGAAGTAGTTAGTTCTGTTATTTAATGAAAATTTGTAAAAGTTGAAGAAAGCTGATAAAGTGTTTAGTTGGCAAATTAGAGAAAATTGATAAAAGTTAGGTTTTTTATTTTCTTTTTTCAATAAATCAAGCATCCTCTTAGTCTTAATTTCTAAAACATGAGAAAAAAAGGGTTATCAATGCAATTTCAAAAAATTAAACTGCAAAAATTAAAAATCAAACCAAAACCAAACAAATGTGAATAGGAACAGGTGCCAAAAGAAAAAAAAAAATTACCCTGTGGCTATAACAGCTCCTTGTAATCTTTTCTATTTTTGCATTTTTTTTTACTTGTTTCTCACATGTCTTCTCCTCCATCATGAGTGAGAAATCATTTTTAGTTGTATTTGATAATTGAAAGGTTAGATTATTGGGGGATTGTCCTTCACTAGAGTTGTTGCAATCCATATTGCAGAGTTTGATCAAATTCAATGATTGAAAATATTTTAAAAATTTAAATATATTGATATGGTCAACATGACTAATTTAAATATATTGAAATTTAAAAAAAATAATTACTCCGAAGTCAAATTAATATTACATACTACAACTCCAGTAGTTTTATATATAAAAGAAAAAGTGAAGTTATAATTATTTAGCGATGTGAGAAAAAAAAAATAAAAACTTAGTGAATGAGAAGAGAGGAGAGAATAAGAGGGGATGAAGGAAAGGAGTACTTAGGATTGGAATAAAATAAATGAGGAGAGAGAGAAACATTATTTTAGTTTTAGTTTAATCTTGGCTATCGAACAAATCCAATAGTTGAAAATGTCCTCAATTCAAAATTTTGAATTTCCTTATTATATATATGTCTGCCACTAAATCCGTTAATTATGTCTCATAGGATTCTTATCGATCAACCAGTTGAAAAAAGACACGTCATCAATTGATTAACAATATGACTCTGTACTTATATTTGGAAAATTTTTACAAGATCAAAAGGAATCTATAGATCAGTTGAGTTAAGAGTTGATGAGTTCCATGATAAAGATTACAGACAACATTTCTTCTTAGCTCATAATAAATAGGCTAAAGCCACTGCCAGATCGAAGCAAAGTGTTGGAACATTATATTTATCCAAAGATTATTAGATAAAATATGAAACCTTAGGCGGACACTATCGTTAAGAATTATTTTGCCGCAAAGATTTAGATATACAAAAATTTTCTAGGATTTCTTAGGCTCTTTTGGAAATTTAAGGAGTAAAGGTACTGCAAAAGATTTTTGAAAATAATTTAGCAATCTGAAATGAATTAAAATAGAATCAAAACAGAAAAGCAAAAAAGTAGAAAGAGAAGAAGGTGAAAACTATTGAAATTCTACCATATTCAGGATTGATATATATATAATATAACTATAATCTTATGGTGTAGAAAATTTAAGAGAAAATAAAAGCATATAAGTTAGTGGCTTTAAAATATATGATTTAGTTTTAACAAATATAGACCAAGTCAACAAGGTAAATATGGATATTCTTATCTTTTTGAAATACCTATCACACATACAACAATCCCTCGCATATTTCAAAAAGATTTATGAAATAAAATCAATTTTGCTGGGTTAAACATGAGTATAAAAATGTTTCAAATCTGGTGTCTTTTGGAGTATGAACAAGACCTAGAATAATAAGATATAACATACAGAGTTATTGATGAAACCTTTTGCTTCCATAAACCAAAAACTCTTTATTGTAAGTTAGAATGTTATTAATTACATTACACCCCTACAATTTTTGTTGTTCAACGTGGTTTTATGCTAATAGGCCATGCACGTGCTTGGTAATTCATAAATGCTCTAGAGATTATGCCGCAATCTCATAGGAGTAGCCCTAGTCCACACTCATATAAGTGATTTCATCAAGTGTACTGCATTAAAATACACTACCCATAAGGGATATGCAATTCATTAAGAGTTTTTAGCTCATTCCTTCACTCATTGCAACCTAGCACTACTCACATCATAGAAAGGGACAAAATAAGTCGTCCCAGCATGATTAATTAACAAGTGACGTTTTATTACCCATATGAACCTTATTCATGGGATCGTCAATCACAAAGATTGGGTTACTATCATTTGTTAATTTATAAATTGGCTTAAGTCCTATTCCCCTCTATGTTTCATTCATTAATTTTCTTCCCAAAGGTTTAGTCAGATAATTAGCCAATTTGACTTCTGACTTCACATAATCGATAGATATAATTCTATCTTTTTGCAGCTGCTTAACAAAATTATTTCTCAAATGAATGTGTCTATTCTTACCATTAAAAGTCTTATTCTTTGTGATGGCTGTTTCCGCTCGGCAATCATAGTGCATAGACACTGATAGTGCAATCATAGTGCATAGACACTGATAGTGTTGGTTTTATGCCTAATGGAATATTTGCTAAGAAGTATCTTAACCACTCAGCCTCATTACTAGCCAATTCAAGAGATTGCATTTTCTTAATATAAGAAATACTAATACGTCCTAATTTAGCATGTCATATATCAATAGAATCAATTAAGTAAGCAGAAGAAGATGCATTTCCATTAATTATTTTAGAAACATAGAGTACAAAGAGTCTCTAATTATAGTATCCCTTACCCACAAAAATATTATTTTTTGTCATTACAATCTTGTCAGATTCAAATGAAACCTTAATCCCGTCCTTTCCTAATAAAGTGCTTGCTTGGTTCCAATGCATTCAATATTGGCTCGACCCCAAGCGTAGGGTGTCTATTGAAGCACAATAACTGGTGAGAACTAGATTGCATCCACGAGAGCCTTAAACAAAAATCAGTAACCAAATAATTTTTGGAAAATTTGTAGATAAAATTTAGCCTCATAATAAATGGTAGAGATTGAATTGGTTTTTAGAATTTGTTGATTAAATAAAAATTTTTTAGAAGGCAAATTAAAGAAAGTCTTGGATCCAAAACAAGCTCATAGTGATTTACATAAAATTCTAAGGGATCAATTACTAAATCTACACCTCAAAAAGGGTAGATTGGGAGATAAATCTTATATAAACCAATTTGGAACAATCTAAATCTGATTTGAGAAAGAATTTAAGGATGAAATCTAATTAAGAATTCAAATTGAACACCTTATATGTATAATCTATAGATTTTACCAATGAATTCTAAAATTAGCAATCAGCATACAAATTTAATAGAGATGCATGATAATTCTATGTAGAAATCCATAGGCAAAAACCATAAACCAAACAAATTCATAATTCAATTGAAATCTCAACACAAAATCAAAAATAGATTCAAATCAAACATAGATTGATCCTTAAACATATGAAAATTCAACGTGAAGCTCATTACCTTGGAATTTATATAAATTAACTAGGAGACTTGCCTTGAATCCAAGAATAAGATCTACTCACACATACTGAAAATTGGAAACACTGGAAAATGAATCAATTCTATTAAAAAAACAAAAATTCTGATACAAAAAACTTAATGAATTGAAGATTGATTCACTTTCTCTCTCTAAAACTCTCTCTCTCTCTAAAGGAAATCTGAAACTGAAACAATGTACGTAAGTATATTCTCCAAATGACCTCACTCGTCTATATATAATACAATAAAAGAAAGTACTCAATTGCCCCTTTTTCCAAAAGCTAAATTACAAAATTCTCGCATCACAGGTTGGTTCGAACAAATGTTCGAACAAAGGTTCAAACCACTTTCTTTACACTTAGCCAATTTTGTTGCTATTTCCTCTGTCGTGCCTTCTGTGGTTAGAGCAAGGGTTTGAACAGACTGTGAACCAATTTATTAATTTTCTCCATTTTGGTCCAACTTTTGTTATTTTCATCCCAAACACCTGCAATTCACAAGAAATTCTCATTAACACGTTTAAACACATTTTTTCACCTTTTTAGAATATAAATCTATCCAAAAAACCATAAATTAAGGTTTATGATTGTACTTCTCATAGTACAATCACACCCCCCAACTTGAAATTTGCTAGGCCCTAGAAAATTAGCTCAACAAGAAGTCACTCTTTAGTACTTAACTTAATTCAGAGTTGCACATGATATTTTAATGCAAATTCTTTTGAATTTTCAAGTTCAACTCCTCAAGACAATCAAAAGTTTTTTTTTTTTGGTAAGTAAGACAATCAAAAGTTAACATAGAACTTCCATAAATGTAACATTCTATTCATTGTATGGTCTTGAAATATGAATTAATTTCTCATGGTCATAATCCTTCATTAGAACATAAATCCAACTCAATCATACACACAAGGTCTCTCAAGTCTTGACTTCAATCTTCACAGGGCATACTCTCTTTAATAAAATGAGAATTGGGTAATACACTCATTAGAAGATTCTTTCATAAAGAGTAAATGTAAAGCAAATTCTACTAAGAATCTTCCTTAAGTCAAAAATGATAAAATTCAATGAATATTCGACTTGGCGTAGCTCTATGAAAGGAATAATCCATAGCAATGAGAATCTTGAACTATTTCACAATTGGAACTTCAATTTCAACTCATTTGACACCTTAGATCTGTTAGGTCTTTATTAGGTTTTAACGAGCCTAAGGGGTTAAATGTGGGACCAAAGAAGGGAAGACATATTCAAAGAAGTGTCTTAGTTGCGTAGACTCTATCCCTCTCTTCTCAGTCTTATTCTATTTTTTTTTCATTTCCCCCCTCTTTTTTTTTTCTTTTTAAAAATTCCCCAAATGTGAACTCTCCACAAAAATCAAGATTTTTAATTTTTTTTTTTTTTTTACATTCTTATATCAATATTTAGGAATATTCCCTAATTGTTCAACCCAATATGCAAAACATATTTTTTTTCTTTTTTTTTTTTGAAATACTTGAAAATAAAACACATATCCTTGTATCACTCTCCTTTTTCTTTCCTTACTTCTCATCAACCTCCATTTCCTTAAAAACTCCCACTACCCTTGGCTCACTCTACCTCTTTTAAGCTTATACACTACTAAGGCACTTAGGTAGGTTATCAATATCTTGTAAGGATTAGGGTATTATTCAAGTCTCCAAAAGAATCATGCATTCATGGCTCAACTTGGCTCCTAAGGGAGATTAATTGAGATGAAAAGGTCAATAAGGCTCAATAGAAACAAGGATGGCCGACTTCACTTCCAAGGGTTCATTTGAGTTGACACATCCATTCCAATGTTCATAATCCAAGTTGATGTGTTTCTCATGCTAAGGATTCAAAACAAGTATTTAGAGCTACTGAAAGAATATAGATGTGAAAAACATGTAAGAGTAATTGCAATCACTCAACAAAGGAAGCTAAAGGCTCAAACCTCACAAGGTTAGTCTCCACTTATTAGAGAATACATGTATGCATTTCTTGAGTCAAACTTATGTTCCATGAGTTCATACTCACACAATTGTTTAATTCACAATTCAATTCCAAACAACTTCAAAAGTGTCAAAATTATGAACTCCATATTAACATTCAATGCATAAAGGATAAATCATAAGAAATTCTCAAAAATGAACATTAATCAACCATGCACATGCTTTGAATCAAGTTATGAACTGAAAAGATACTTCATTCCATTCCATTCTAATTCACTTTCCACAAAAGTTTCACATTCAGTGTTACACAGCAAAACATACCAGCAATTACAGTTCTATAGTTCAATAAAAGTCAAAAGTTCCCAAAGACAAAACAAAAAGCTGACTAGAAATATAAAAGGACTACAAATTCTTAAATTAGTGACAAGACAAAACAAATCCTATGTTCTAAGAATCCAGCGGAGGGTCCTTGGATGGCATTGATGAAGTCCCAACATTTGCAAAAGGTACTAGTAATTCCAACTTAGCCTCTATAGCCGCAATCCTCTTCCCTTAGCTTTGTAGCTCTTGCTTGATAAAATACTGATCATCCCTTAATTCCTCAAGCTTTACCTTCACTTCATCCCATTTTTCCAACATCTTTTCCATGAATTCTTCAGTAGTCGTTCCATCCTTTCATTTCTTGTGACTTGTACTCCTTTCAGGAGAAGAAGTGGTAATCGGTCCCAAGGGTTTTGCAACTTGCTCACCAAGCTTTGAAGTGACTTTCTTCTTGCACACATACTTGGTAATAAATCCAACAAATGGTAGTCCACCTGATTACACTTGAAAAGTGTAATTGCAAGGCCTTTGTTTTAGCATAAATTCACTTATTTTCTTGTTAAATTCAAGCTTTTTATTAATTTCTAAGATAATTATGTTTATTTTTCTTAATTGTAGTGAAAAATGATCAATAAATTCAATTGGGAGCGTTAAAGACGAAGAAAATGACGAAAGATAGCTTAAGGTGCAAGTGCAGGATTAAGGTGTTCGGACACCTTCAGGACACCAGTGTGCAGAGAAGCAAAATGTCACGGTTGGACCTTACTGCCGTTCGGACACCCCAATTGGGTGTCTGGACACCTGGACACGCGGGATTAAAATTCTTTTTCCGTTTTTAGAGTTTTCTTGGAATGGTTATAAATAACCATTGTACAGCAGTTCTTGGGGGACTTTTTTTTTCTCCTTTTCCTCTGACTTTTCAAGAGATTTTTAGGGTTTAGATTCTTTCTTTTTATTATTCTTTTTGGGAGATGTATTCAAGGATTCTTTGTGCCGTTTGTCGGATCGCTTCAATATTGTTCGTTGTTCATCGTTCTTTTGATTTGCTGAAGTACGGTATTTATTTTCGACATTAATACAAGTTTTAATTAAGATGTTTATTCTTCTAAAATTCTTTATTTCTTGTTAATTAAGTGTCTTGTGCGAATGGATTCTTACATAATGGCAGTGTAGTATCTTTCTCCTTGATTTAACTTCATAGGGAGGGTGGAAAGGATGATTTATGAATGAGCTAGGGTTTCGTAGATGATTACGCAACCGTGTAAATATCTACGAAAGCTTCTCAAATCTGGTTTTTCTATTTTAAGAACTTTTGAAAACAAGAACTTTTGATCATATTTCGATAATCACTGATAAAAGTTTTTGAAACGTAAATTTTCTTGAAGAATCTTGAAACTAAACTAGGGTTTGAAACCACAAGTGTTACTTTTAAAGAAAGATCTTTCCAATTTCATAATCCATAAGACGTGAGTATGAAATTTTGTATTGTGGGTTTTTAAAGAACTTTAACGAAGATATCTTCCAATTGACTTTTCCATTCAACGAGAAATTTTAATTGGTAACTAAGGCACAAACGTGAATTGATTTCATTCCACCTGAACTTGAATGTTAAATCAAGGGTTTTATTTTAGTGAATTTAATTCATCAAATTAATTTTGTTTATTTTCTGTTAAGAAAAGTTTTTACTTATTTAGTGACTTTGCATTGCAAGAACAGTTTAGGATAATTCTTGAAACTTTTGCTTACACCTTGTTTCAATTTTCATTCTTGAACTTAGATTTAGGAAAGAATCTTTAACTAAGAAGCTCAAACTTAGGTTCCTTATAGATTCGACCTCGGACTCACCGAGATAAAACTACACCGCATACCCTTGCACTTGAAGGTTAGTTTAGACGCACATTCTACGCGCGGTTAATAATCTACCTTGGTATGTTGTCCTCAAACTCAGTCAAGTCTACCCTCAGATCTATAACTCTTCAAAATTTACGTGTCTCGAGCATCCTTAGACTCGTTCGGCCTCTTCTTGTCTGCTTTAGAGCAACTCTTTTCGTCATTCTCCCTTCTTACCCTCATGGCATCCTCTATATTAATGTGCTTCTAGGCCCGGATAATGAGCTCGACCATGTTGGTAGGAGGCTTCTTTACTAGTGAAGCCATGAATCTCATTGTCTGCAAGCCACTCTTAAAGGCCATGACGACCACTTTATCATTTGCCTCATCTACCTCTACTATTTCTTTGTTGAACCTACCAACATAATCCCTTGGGGCCTCATTCTTACCCTGTTTGATTGTCAAAAGGTGAGTGGCTGATCTCCTTTGTCTCCGCCCCCTAATGAAATGTCCAACGAAAAGTTCACTAAGTTGGGCAAAACTAGAAATCGTGCCTGATTTAATCTTGTGGAACTATAGCCTAGCTGGGCCCTTGAGAATTACTGGGACTACGAAGCACATAATCTTATTAAGGTAGGCTTATATATGCATCAGGGTCTTAAACGTCTCCAAATGATCAAGAGAATCTTTTCAGCCAACAAAAGAATTAAGTGTAGGCATCTTAAACTTTGGCGGCAAGGGCCAAGTCATTACCATTTGAGAAAATGGCAAATCACTCTTACCGATTAGATCATCAACCACACTTGGTGCTCGTGCAACTGCCAGAACGCCCTGCATCTGAGCCTGTATGGCTCTTATCAACTCATCCCAGGGGTTAACATTTCCTTCCTTTACACTAGCTGCCTCCGTGTGTGATATAGCAGGATGGTTGTTTACTTTCTCTTTGGCCTCAATTTTTTTGTTTTTTTTTTAATTTCTCTTGGACTATTTTGGTTGTCCATTGGGAACATCATTCTCCCCAGTGACATTGCTTCCATTTGCCCCATTAATCTCACCGTTGCCTCTTCTATTGACTGGAGTATCTACCATTGGCGGGGCATCGAGAAGGGCAGCATTTACTCGTTGAAGCAGCACCTAGTTTTAGACCACCATGGTTTGCATCACAGCCATCATATCCATTATCAGCCTCTCCGTGGTAGTAATTCTCTCATCATTTTGATTCTCTATCACTGCTACTGGTTGTGACTATGATTGAGTGTTTATGCCAGACTTAGTTTGAACTATAAAAAGTTATGAGAAAATCGTTCCCACAGAAGGCGTCAACTGATGACTCAAATAAATTCATCTTCTCCTATGGCCCAATCTGAGCTTGGAAATGCTAAGTACACCGGTGTAGTGCTTAGCAAAAAACCTCTAATGCTTAAGTTAGCTTTGGAGTTTAGAAAAAACACTTTAACGGAGTTTCTGTAAAAGTTAAGAGTTGTGTCTTATACCTTTAAAGTGAATGTGTATATACATGTGAAACCTTATATCAGATGAGTGTGCATGAGTTGCGTCTGATTACATCTCCTCTTCCAATCAAAATGTGCCACCTGTTATTGTGGATCTCAAAGTTAATTCCCCAAGTGGTTGGTTGAACCATTAAAAGATAATTGGTTATAACCAGCATTTTTGTAGGCGTATATTTCATAATGTGTCATGAGATGATGGTATGTGTGACTTGTGATGTAAGCTATTTTATCATGTATCCTAGTTAAGTAGTTTGACCAGGAATTATCTAAGTGACACAAAAACCAATTGCCTGAGCCCGCATTCGGTTAGAATGACTGCCCCCCAATGATAACATTCCAAACAAGAGCCTTATCCACTTTTGGTGATATAGAATATCACAATATCACACTATTTGGAAAGAAAGAAATGCCATTATTTTTTTAAATGACTGAAGATATTCAAGCTTTCCATAATGAAATTAACGAACTCTGTTTAGGGGATCCTTGCTACAGGTTGAATGGTATTATTGTTTCTGAAAACAACAAATGGCACGGAAGAGAATGAAATCTCCCTACTTCTCTCTCTCTCTTCGATAGTTGAGTAGCAACATTCATTGATTCTTCCAACTGAGTTCTTCATTGAGACATTTGTATCATCTTTTTTCTATTCTTGTGTTAATTTATTTAGGGATAATTGCCTTTTTACCTCTTATACTTAAGTTGAAAAACACTTACACCCCTTCAATTTCAAAAACCTGCCTTCATACCCCTTGTACTTGGGACTAAAGTGAAATTGTAAACGGTGTTAAATTTGTAAGTGAAAAGACAAAAATATCTACTGAAAATCAAACATAATGAGGGGATGTAAGTGTAGATAATACAAATTATAAGGGGTATAAGTGTATTTTTTAAAGTTATTAAGATTTAGAATTGTTATCTTTGACGGATTTTTTTAATAGTTTCACTTTATTCTGAAGTATGAGATGTGTAAAGGTAGATTTTTCAAGTTCATAAGGTACAAGTGATTTTTACCTTAAATACACGGAGTATAAAGGCAATTAACCCATTTATTTATTATCTGGTACAGCTTTGTTAGGGTTCCAGGGGACTCTAGTTAAAAGATCCACTGTAGGGGCTGTCGTGAAAAATGAAGAGTTTAGATTTGATTGTATTTAATTTAATGGTTCCAATTTAATTTAATTAAAATTGTTTCAAAATAAAAATAAAAGTTAAAAAAATCTGATTGGAACATAATCAATGCAGAATATAAAAAGTTACATGTCAATAAAATACAAATAAATCTCGACCCTTAATTTTTCCACTACAACTCCAACAGTGAATTTTTTCACTGCAGCTCCTTGGAACCCACATTTTTATGTCTTGCATCTCTTTTTTATTACTAATGTACTCACAAGCTTTATTATGAAGCCTACAATGCTATGTGTTCCATATATCTACCTTGAAGCCTCAAGGCCTTCATGTCTCTATCTCTACGTTATACAGGACTGTGTCTAGAAATTTGGAGGTCTTAAGTGAAATTTTTGGAAAGGTCTATTTTATTTAGAGAATAATTACCTTTTTATCCCTTGCACTTAATGTAAAAATTACTTACACTCTTTAAATTTTAAAAATTTACCTTTGTATCCCTTGTATTTTGGGATAAAGTAAAGTTATAGATGGCGTTAAATTTTCAAGTGAAATCACAAAAATATGCATTAAAAACTAAATAGAATCAAGAGATATAAGTGTACGTAATATAAAGTGTAAGGGATATAAATGTAATTTTTAAACGTAGAGTCAAAACTATTATATTTGATAGATTTTTTAATGTTTTCACCTTAATTCAAAATATAAGAGATATAAAGGATGATTCTTAAAGTTTAGGGGTGTGTGTAAGTGATTTTCACCTTTAGTACATGGGATAAAAAGACAATTACCCTTTTATTTAATGTCTGTCAAATAGAATTTAAAAAAAATAAAAATAATAATTAATATATTAAATACGATATAATTTTGACAATTAAAGTAATAAGTTCAAAAGTTTTTTCTTGGTATTAGATAAAATGTTAAATAACATTAAAAAATAATAATTAATACATTTGAGATAATTATGACATATATAGATAGGTTTAAAGTGGGAAGTTTGTCTATGAAACAGAATATTAAATAAAATTAAAAATAATAATTAATGCTTTAAATATGAGATATATAAATAGATTTAAAGTAGTAAATCTAAAAAAAAAAAAAAAATCTATTATGTGAGAATTTGAAAAACAAAAGTAAAAAATTTTATAAATTTATTAAATTTTGATTAGTTTAAAATATTATTTAATATTTTTATCATTAATAATATTTTTAAAAATTTGAGTTTTTTTTTCTTTCCTTTGAAGCTACTAAGACTGCCACAATGATTTAGGAGTTGCACCGGCCCTGGCTCTATGTTGATGTTTCTAGTATAGCATGGTTGTTGTCTAGGCTGTTTCCAGCTTCCTTTGCCAACTCCTATCTATAGGATGGCTCTTTATCACCTTTAGGGCCCGATTGGATGGTGCTAAAATTTTAGGGGATAAGTTTTAGAGGGGGTATAAGATAAGAGGGGGTATTATTTTTAGACGATTGGCCCACATTGATGTGATGTTTATGGAGGGGGATAACTTTTGATTTGGTTTGGATGTTTTATAAATAAGAGGGGGTGAAGGATGGAAAAATTAATCAAATGACTCTTTTGTCCTTGTGGTATCCCAAACTTGGTTATCTATTAAATTAAATATTAAATTGTAAAACCCACTCTATTTAATTATTTTTGGACAATTTGAAGTTATATTATTTATTTCTTTGAAAATTTAAATTTTTATAAATTTATTTAAATTTTTTTTAAAATATATACTTTTGAATGGTTGGTTATTATCTAATTTTTTTAATTATATTTATTTTGAATTGTTGGCCTATCTATTATTTTTTTATTAGCATTATATTTATTTTAATCAAGTTAATAATACCATTAACGAGGGTTAAAAACGTCAAAAATCTACCCACTTGAAGGGGGATAATTTTTGGCTAGCCCCAACCTAACCTAAAAATTATCCTCCCACAGGGGCTAAAAAGAAAACGCCGAGAAAATGAAACTGGGGAAGAGGGGGGAAGAAGTGGCTGCCACACGATGGAAATGAGGTGGGGCCCACGAGTAAAAGTTTTGAGGGGGTGTTTTACCTCATCCAAGCGAGCCCTTATAGAGATCGCTATCACTAGTTCTCGCTTGTTGTATTGCCCAAGAGTATGCCTTTGTACGAATGTATTATCATTTTTATGTTTTTTATAAAGCCTTCTCATATTCCATTATGAAAATTTTTGCCCTTTGATTGGGAGGGTGGTGAAGGTTTTAGGTATTTGTATGTTACATTATTAAAGCTCCATTTGGTAGGTTTACTTTTACTATTTTTTTATTTATATTTATATATTTTTAAAAGATGACAACAAAAATGTATTTGATAAATTTATTTTTATTTTTTCTATAAAAATAAAAACTCAAATAAAAAAATGTAAATAAAAATAGTATTTTCATTCTATTTTTTGTTTTTATTTTTGTTACAGATATTTTGTCAATTTTAACATATTGTCGATTTTTGTTACATTATATTAAAATTAATTACTTTATTCAAATATTTTATTAGCTAAAATTATTTTTGATAAGCAATATAATTAAATTAAATTAATTTAATTAGCTAAATTAATATGTAATATATTTTATTAATTTAATTAGCTAATTTAATTAATATGAAATGTATTTTATTGAATTATTTTTAATAAATAATAAAAATTAATTTAATTTAATTTGATTTGATTAATATCAAATATATTTTACTAAATTATTTTCAATAAATATCATAATTAAATTATTATGAAATATATTTTAATCAATTGTTTTTAATAAATAAAATAATTAAATTATAATTAATAAATTAAATTGATTAACTTAATTTACTTGATCTAACTAATTAAATTAAATTAAATTAATATGAAATATATTTTACTAAATTCGATTAATTTTTTAAAAAATTAATAAAGTTTAATATTTTGTTAAAATAAAAAATAAATTATCTAAACAAAATTGTATTTTCAAACATAGTTTTAGTTTTTATTTTTGAAAAAAAAAAGACAATAGAAAACATAAATAATTTAACATAACAGAAAAATGACAACGTTACTAAACAGTCCCTAATTCTCTTACTATGTTAATTTACTTCCAAGCCCATTCATGTTAGTTTGGTTGCATTGAAGTTTTACTCCTTCCAGCATTAAATTCCCAAATGAAACATGCCTGAGCAAATGCAATAGAAAGTGGCTAGCAGATTAATTGAATTTTTTTTCCATGGTTTTGAAAATTTTTAGTGCAATCTTTTATTTTTTTCCTTAATTTTTGTATTGATGGTTTCTTGTTGTTTTGTTGTTGAACTATGAATGTATTTATTTTTTGTTTCCAAATTTTGTTATTGAACTGTAAGTGTAAGTCATTTTTTTTTTCTTTAAATATATTTCGTAGTAAATGGTTACCCTATCAATTTTATCGAAATTAGAAGTAACACGGCTACCCATTATGTACATTAAATTAAAACAAAATTAAAAAAAATTATTAAAAGTAGCTTAAATAGTAAATAATAAATAGTTAAATATATTTAAGTGAAAAATAATTAATCAAGCAATATTTAAAGAAAATAAAAAATTACAAAAATAGTGGGTTGGTCAAATGACATTTAAGAAAGACAAAAATTTAAATACTTGAAATTAATTAATTATGTAATAGTTATAAAGATTTACCTTTTTTTTTAATACTGTTGAAGTCATAACTATATAAAATTTCATGGTATCATCAGGAAAAAAAAAAAATCATCAAAATAAAGTTTCCTAAATTTTAAAACCTCACAAATGCCCTTATTGTTTGTTTTATATAATATTAGAGGTGTACACACACAATATGTGTAATTATCATTTTATTTGTATTATTTAATTAAGGGTACAAAAGTAAAATAATAAGGTAGTTAAAAATTTAAAATTTGTAAAATGACTTAATTAAGGATAATTTTTAAAAATTAATCAATTTAAAATTTGAATTTCTACCAGGTGAAAGAGTATTCTAAAAAACTAAAAAGAAATTATTTAAATTAAAGATACATTAACTTGTAGATTTCACCAATAACCATAGTGTTTTTTTCTATGTAATGATATAGGTGTATATATATAATATAGTATAAATATAGATGTATATCTGCATATTTTAAATTTTGTTTTGTTTTCTTTTTTTTAATATCAAATATATTTTTATTTTTTATTTTTCAAATATAACAAACAAACGTACTTTCATAATTTTTTTTTAAAAGTTTATTTTCAAATGAAACTACTAACGAATTTGTTATCCAATGGAGATAGCAAATCCGGGTTGGGTCGATGTCAGCTCGGTGCGAACAGAACTGTGATCTATCGTATTAAAATCATCCGTACAAATTTATTTTTTATTTGAATTAAAAAATATATATATTTTTGAATCATTAAATTTTAATTTTGAATGCGTTTGAGTTATTAAAAATTATTAAAAAATTCTAAAAATATTTAAAAGTCTTTAAAAATTATTTTTATCTTATTTTACGAATTACAAATTTATAAATTATTTTATTCTATCTCATTTTATTTCACAAATTTTCACTCCAAATTCACTCTCAATTATTCACAATTTTAATATCAATATGCTCAGATATCAGCTTCCCCTTTATTGAGACTGGGGCTTGACTGGCCTAATTCAACTGGTGTTGGTGCAGCCTACTCAAATTAAAGCCTTCAACAAAATACGGGCCGAAGCCCGGTACCGAATTCCATATCCAGCCGCCATTAGAGTAGCTTCGAGGAAGAAAAATTAGGGGGGTTTTGATATATGGGCCCAAGTCTCTCACTCACTTGCTCAGAAAACCATACCAACCGCCATTAGAATAGCTTCGAGGAGAGAAAAAGAAGAGGGGTTTGAGTGGGAGGACTTGCTGAGATCTGCCAGGGTTTCTCGATCAACCGAAGGAATTATTGATTGCAGTAGCGAAAAAGGTAATAATTTTCTCGCTGCAATAGGCTCATCAATTTTACCTTGTAATAATAGCGACGGTAGGGATCTTTACCGTCTTGGCTCTCCTACTACGAATCCCGATCAACAGGTTCAAAATTGAACCCATAAATTTTGGTTGGAGAAGCACAAACTAGGGTTTGGCAATCTGGGCATCGGTACAACGATATTGTTCGAAAGTTGCTATGCGGGGCCGGTTGGCTCTTAGATGTGTTATCAAAATGAAATGCTAGTCGACCTTGATTTCTTTGTATAATGAAATGAGTTCTAACATTTAATAATATGCATTATAAAAATAAGAGATGGCGTCATTTTGTCTGATATTTCGCCCGCTGTCTATTAAACCATTTTGTTTTTATGTGTTTTGTCAAAAAGTCTGTAAAATATTCGAGAGGTACTGTAGCAAAGTACTGTAGCAATGTACTGTAACAGTGTCACTGTAGCAATCAGTCTGTCAAGCTGTCACTGTAACTGTCACTGTAAAGGCGATTGTAATCATTGAAGTTGGTTGTGAAGTCGTGAAAAAGAGTTATAAATCTGGAGCAGATGTCTGTAATATCACCTTCGGTGGTCTTTGCAAGGATGGGATGACAAATAATGTTCTGAACTTTTTTGTGAAAATGAATAAAGAAGGTATTTGTTTTTTGACTCATGATTTTTATAATTTTGGCTGGTGGAAGGAGACTACGAGAATGTTTGGAAAAATGTTTCAGAATTGTATTTCTCCAAATATTTGTGCTAGTGAATATACGTGCCAAGGAAGGAATGATGAAAGGGGCAGAGGATGAAGTTGAGAGTAGGATTAAAAATGCTGTTGGTTCTGATATCGTTATGTATAATACTCTAATGGATTGATATTGTTTGTAAGAATAGATAAATGAAGTAATGAGAGTGTTCAGTATCATGATAGTTAGGGGTATTCACCCTCACATTGTCATCTACGATATTTTGATCAATGGATATTGTAGGAAGATGAAAATGGATGGAGCCTCACATATTTTTTGAGAAATACCTCAAAGAGGGGTTCAACCCTAATAATGAAAGTTACAATACTATCTTGTATCATTTGTTTTAGATGGGTAGATGTCAAATTGCAAGGAAGTTTTTTTATGAAATGCTAGCTACATGCCTACTCTGGAATGCTCTTAAGCTGTTACTTAAGTAAGCAAAAAAGTTGCTTGTGAAAATTTATGCTGGATGGTGTTGCCTACAACAAATTTGTCCAAGGGTTTCTTAAGAAGAATGAGTGTTATGAGGCCATGGGACTTCTAAGAAATGGTTTTGGAGGGTCCTTGTTGATTTCATTTACGTCAATGTTACTTGATCTACTCTTAATGATTCAAAAAATTGTGCCAAAAAGAAAAAAGAAAAGGAGCAAAATAGATATTCTAAATGCTTCTCTTTTTTTGATCAATAGATATTCTAAATGCTTAAGATAATTGCTTAAGCTATCAAATGAATGTTGTTTCCATTGGAAAAATTGTTCATTTGTTGTAGCTTATGTGCATACTTTACAAGAAAATTATTTTTTTTTTTTTGGGTGCTTCTCACAGACTTTGATTATTGAATAATTTTTGGCATTTAATATAAAACACCAATAATTTTAATTGGCATGACAACATTTTGGTTCATTGGAGCTAGAGTTGGGTTTTTCATTAGTTAGGGGCATTGTTTTGTTATTAACTTTTCGAGTTTGTAACAAATGCTAAAAAATTGGCTAAAATTTATTCCTTTATGGAATGCAAAATGATGTATTTTTTACTTCGTAAAATCCCCCCTCCCCGAGTTGGGTCTTCATTAATTAAAGTTTTGGAGTTTAATTTACAAAACCCCAATAAAGTAATTGGCACAACAACATTTTAGTTCATAGGTGCTGGAATCGGGATCTTCATTAATAAAACTATGTTGCTTTGTTATTAGTTTCCCAGGCTTGTGATGAACATCGAAAATTGGCTTAAAATCAGTTCCTTCGTTGAATGCAAAATGATGTAGTTTTTACTTGGTAAAATCCCTCCTGGAGTTGGGGGCTTTATTGATCAACTACATTGTGTTGTTATTAGTTTCGGAGGTTCGTGGCAAACACCAAAAATTGGTCTTCGTTAACAAAATTATATTGTTTTGTTGTTAGTTTCTGATATTTGTTACAAACACTGAAAACTGGCCCAAAATTGATTCCTTCATTGAATGCAGGATGATGTAATTTTTACTTCGGCAAAATCCCACCACCCCCCCCCCCCACCACCCAAAAAAAAAAAAAAAGGTTTTCCTTTTCCCTTGCAATTTTCTCCATTATTTTCTTCATTCCTCTTATCCCATCTCAGTGGCTTTCTAGTTGGTTGTCATCCGTGTATTTGGCTTCAACTCTTCAGCCATAACTTACCCTCCCCCCCCCCCCCACCCCCCAAAAAAAAAAAAGAAAAAAGAAAGAAAGAAAACCTCTTCAACCATCATCTCCATGCAACCTTATCTTTACAAGTCTATCTTTTCTATTTTGTAATTGAAATCCTCTCCTCCGTCCCGGGTGGTTATGGCTCCCTAAGTTTAAAAAAATGCCGTGCCGTGTATATATGAATTTTTAACTAAAAACAATTTACACTATGATTCAACTCTCTCTTAAAATTTTAAAAAATAATTGATTTTAGTTAGGAAATACCATTAGTGATACATATAAATTTTTGAGTTAAAAAAATTTATTCAAAAATTTAGGTCATAAACTAGTGTTTCTAAGATTTAATTATTTTATTTTTAATTATTATATATAATCTAAAAATCGAAGATCTACTGGTTGTATCATTTATACATATATTAATTTATTTTTATTTACTAAATATAATTTATAATATTAATTATAATTTTTTTAGCCTCCCGACTCAAAATTTTGGTTTCGTCCTTGCCTCTCCTCCTTTTTGTTTCTTTCTTTGCAATTGTTTATCATCTTCCCTTCTTGGTGACCTTATTGCCTCCATTGTTGTTTGTCTCATAACTCATTGCGGTATTAACTCTTCCTCTTTCTATTTCTTTCTCTATAGGATCTGAAATTTTCTCTTTCACTTTCCTTTGCTATTGCCTTTGCCAAAAAATTGTTTATAAGTTCTTTTAGTTTATTGGATTGTTTTCTTTGTCCATTTGATTTTTGTTTTTTTGTTTTTTGTATTTTTTTTGAATTTCTTTTACGCTTGCGAGTTATTTTCTTTAAAATATTGTAGTTTTCTTATTCGTATTTTTCTTTTTATCTTGTAAAAAGCATAATCTGTTTGCAAATGAATGATTCGTAAATAGCTTGAAATGGTGAATAAATTAATGAATACCATCCCAAATCTCATATGGCTATTTTTTTTATAGGTATTTCTCCATATTTCTATTGGGTTTTTATGTAGTTTCTTGCAATAATATCATGATTGTAACCCTAGAGAGTTAGGTGAGTTGGCTTAGGTATGGGAGTTAGGGCCTTACCACCCCAAGCTCGGAGGTTCAAATCCTCTTCCTAGCAACTCTTGGGACTAGCCCTCCGGGCGCAAAGCGCAGTAAATTTTTAGAGCGGTCTTTTTAGTTGGACGAATCGTATCCAGTTCTTAGGTGTGAATCCAAATTCCCGCCGCTGTGCAAGTTCGCGACTTACCGTTGCACATGTTGAGAGGCTGGTGTGTGTGGCACAAACCAATGAAGATACACTCCTCAAGGGTTTGGCCTTGAGAGTGAATTTCTTGGAGTCAAATCATTTTTTTTAAACAATATCATGATTGTAGAATAAAATTACAACCACTTAATTTACATTAAATTTAATTATTTTATTTTTAATTATTATATATAATCTAAAAATCGAAGATCTACTGGTTGTATCATTTATACATATATTAATTTATTTTTATTTACTAAATATAATTTATAATATCAGTTATAATTTTTTTAGCCTCCCGACTCAAAATTTTGGTTTCATCCTTGCCTCTCCTTTTTGTTTCTTTCTTTGCAATTGTTTATCATTTTCCCTTCTTGGTGACCTTATTGCCTCCATTGTTGTTTGTCTCATAACTCATTGCGGGATTAACTCTTCCTCTTTCTATTTCTTTCTTTATAGGATCTGAAATTTTCTCTTTCACTTTCCTTTGCTATTGCCTTTGCCAAAAAATTGTTTATAATTTCTTTTAGTTTATTGGATTGTTTTCTTTGTCCTTTTGATTTTTGTTTTTTGTAATTTTTTTGAATTTCTTCTACGCTTGCCGGCTATTTTCTTTAAAATATTGTAGTTTTCTTATTCGTATTTTTCTTTTTATCTTGTAAAAAGCATAATCTGTTTGCAAATGAATGATTCGTGAATAGCTTGAAATGGTGAATAAATTAATGAATACCATCCCAAATCTCATATGGCTATTTTTTTATAGGTATTTCTCCATATTTCTAATTGGGTTTTTATGTAGTTTCTTGCAATAATATCATGATTGTAACCCGAGGGAGTTAGGTGAGTTGGCTTAGGTCTGAGAATTAAGGCCTTACCACCCCAAGCTCCGAGATTCAAATCCTCTTCCTAGCAACTCTTGGGACTAGCTCCTCGGGCGCAAAGCATAGTAAAATTTATAGAGCGGTCTTTTTAGTTAGACGAATCGTATCCAGTTCTTAGGTGTGGATCCAAATCCCCGCCGCTGCGCAAGTTTGCGACTTACCGTTGCATATGTTGAGAGGCCGGTGTGTGTGGCACAAACCAATGGAGATACACTCCCCAAGGGTTTGGCCTTGGGAGTGAATTTCTTGGAGTCAAATCATTTTTTTTAAACAATATCATGATTGTAGAATAAAATTACAACCACTTAATTTACATTAAATTTAAAATCCAAAACATGAGAGTTTAATTTTGTTTCATGACAAATGTCGGACTTAAAAAATGGGTAATAAAATTACAATCACTTAAATTTACATTAAATTTGAGATCAGAACACAAGAGTTTAATTTTTTGTTTCTTAACAAATGTTGGACTTAAAAAAGGGTAAATTACATTTAACACATTTGCATCTGACACTTTTATTTTCGTCTCTCTATTTTTCATTGTTGCAATCAACCCCTTACACTTTTGGTTAAATGAAAATTTCGCCTTTTGCTAGTTATAGATTACCAAGCAATCAAACGCAATCTCGCAATGTAGAAAAATAAAAGAGATTGAACACGAAGAATTAATAAGGAAAAACCTTCACAATTAAAGAATAAAAAACCTCGAGCCATGAAGAACAAAATTTTCACTATATACAACCGATTAGAGGACTACGATAGCATACACAGTTTGCTCATCCGACCCTGCCGCATCAATTCATAGTGGACGTCTTCTCCAACACATGAAGAATAATCTTCACTCGCACTTAATGAAGACCACCACACTCATGCTTTCGAACACCTTCAAAGAACCCCTGCATAAGAAGTTTGATAGTTGAAAACTATCATGGCCAAGTTGAGAGAGGTCAATTATTAGCTCACAAAGAATATGTTCTTCTCTCTTTGAATGTGCTTCAAGACCCAAGGAGAAAGTTTGTATTTATAGAGTACTCAAGTAATCCAATCTTACATAGGATTATACAATTTCTTGTTCCCAAAATCTTGTAAGAAACTTTCAAATCTCCTTAAATATTAGAAAACCTTCCTTAAAATATCTTCAGCCTTGCATTAGGAAACCTTCTTTGAAGTATCTTCAACCTCGCATTAGAAAACTTTCCAAAAAATTTTCAAACCTATACTTTTGACACCTTAGCCAAATGCCTAAAAATATAAGTTTGAAATCATTATTTTATTCACTAATTTGCCAATTATAAAAATAAACCTAACATTAAATTTCACTTTGGCTCATCTATAAAATTTATTAAACGAAAATGTAATGTGACACATATGATGGACATGTGGCATTGTAAGAACCCAAATTTTCAAAAATATATTTTTAATTTATTTTATTTCAAATTTATATTTTTATTATTTTATTTATTTAAAAACCTATTTTTAGTGCATGACATGTTTATTTAATTAGTTGCATGTGCATTTGTATATATTATATGATGCTAGTGTATATTTATATGCATATAAGCTAGGTGTATTCTATTAGTCAAGGGAGAGGTGGTTTCCTATTGGGTGAGAAGATAAGTGGGTTTTTATTGGAAGAGAAAGGAAGTGCATGCATTTTGGTTGGTTGGGTAATGAGATAGACTCCCATTTGCTAGATGGGTGGTGGAATTTATGGGTGTATTAATGGGGGAGGCTTGCAAGGGAAGCCTCTAACAAGTTCTATATAAGTCCATCCCTATTATGCCTCTCAACTTTTCCCCCAAAATTTTGAGATATATCTCTAGAGATATATTATATATATATATATATATATATATATATTCTAAGCCACCGAGATTTTGCTAGATCATTCGAGGGGAAGGATTTCTTTCTATGACTTTTCCAAAGCATCCGTTTCATTTCCATGAAGCTCAGAGTAAGTTTTCGCCACAATTCTCGTATAGACGAAGGACCAACTTGCGTTGGAGTTTGCAATTTTACACATTGTTCTTCAACTTGTGCAATGAGGTGAGTGAGGTTAGCATATAAGTGTATTTTCTTGAGTTATTCACAAGAATATGATGTTCTAATATGTGTATGTACTAGGAAAAAATATAAGGCATGTTTTAAATGTGATTTTATGAAATTTTGAGATCTATATGGAATGTTGTAAGAAAAGGGTTATGTAGTTAAATCTATGCTTTTAGGTATATTTGAGAAAATGTATATGTGATGCATGCTAATATCTTTGATTTTGGAAACAAATGAGAAAATAGAGAAATCCATGCTTAGGAAATATATGCGTTCAAATGTGTAGCTTATTAGAAACAACCCATATTTTTGGACGTGGTTGAAGATATATAAATATGATTCATGCTACTATATTTTAAACATTGATTCTTCTTTTAAATAAATATATGTGTAGATGAAATGACCTATGATTTTAATTTTATTCAAAATGTATTGTTGTACAAGTTTTTTTTATAAGAAAAGCCCTAAAAGTAAAACTCGGACCTCGGCATCGGAACGCCAACCTCCAGTAGGCCATTTTCTAAGGTCACTGCCTCTTAGCGTGAAGACGATGTCAGGATGCTAGTCTCCAGTAGGCCATTTCTGAGGTCACTACCTCTTGGCGTCAGGACGACATCGGGACGCCGATCTCTAGTAGGCCATTTTCTGAGGTCACTATCTCTTGGTGTCAGGACAACGTCTGGACACCATCCTCCGGTAGACTTTTTTTAGCTTCTAATTTTGTACTCTCAATTTGGTTAACTTACACCTATCCAACATGTAATATTGTGAGTTTATGTGGTTTTGTCTTGTTTAAACACAAGCATGTGTGGGCAACATGAAACTTAGGCCCAAAATACAATTATACTTCATAAAACTTATAAAGTAAAGGGATGAACATACGAAACCTAATTTAGTGATTTATCCTATGTATGATGTGATGTTAAATAAAGGATCTGATTTTCGATATTTGGGGTCATTAAGGGTTCAAGAAAAAGTGGGTTCTAAAGCTTAAGGGTCAAAAGTCCCGAAACTTGCACATAGTGGTTTAGTATAGCCCATAGGCTAAAAACCTACAAAGTGTATATACGGCTTATGTTAGCGTATATTTAGCTTATTTAAGCAAGATTTGATAGACTGAGACTATGGAATCAGGGCTATCGATAGACTAGGACTGAGGGACCAAGGCTATTGGGTGACAGACGAGGACTGAAGAACTACAGTTATCTGTACACTTTGGACTTTAGGACCTTTTGTACCCCATGATTGAGGTCTGGCGATTTGATTTGATAGACTAGGACTATAAGATCAGGGCTATCGATAGACTAAGACTGTGGGACCAGGGCTATCTAGATTATTTGGGTTTAGTTCTGTGGTCACATACTAACCTTGCAGAGTACCTAACCCATAGTATAATATTGTAATATGTGTTGTGATTGTGATGATGCATATTGTTTAGCGTGAGACTATGGATTTATAGCTAAGTTATTGTTTAATTTAAAATAGTATGATGATTTGGACATGGTGATATTATTGTGAAATTGATGAAATGTTTACTTAATTTTGATTAAGTACTGTTTGCCTTATATGTTTTAGGAAATAAACTCTTGTATGCTTTATACTGAGCATACGCTTACCCCCTACAGTTGTTCTTACAGGGGCAAGTACTCATGATGGACCTATGAGATAGACTAAGCTGATTTTGGATTATTTTACTTATGTTTCGTGTATTTTGGATTTTAGTTTTAGGCCCAGTTTGAGGCACGTTGCATGTAGCCTATTTGTGACAAATTATAGACCTTTGAGCAATCAATTGATGAATACAATATTATTTAATCACTTTCGTTCTGATTTTTGTTTGATATATGTTATTTATGGTTAATTTGTGGGTTTAATCCCCACATCCTCGGGTTGTGGATTTCGGGGCATGACAACTTGGTGTCAGAGCCTAGCTTTAGAAATACTTAGGGACAATGGGAATTTTTATGGTTTTGGGGTTATGTGTTTGAAGTGTTATATGTGGCTTGATGATTGGGGTGTTCATAGTTTGAACCTTATATATGTTTTTCCTTGTTTTTAGCTTTATGGCACTGAGAGTTACACTAGCTACTAGGGACAAAGGACGTGGATGACCTAGAGGTCATGGGACTTAGGTCAGTCATGGTCGTGGTTGTGGCCGTAGAGCTCATGTTAGTTTAGGCTATGGTGCCCAAGTTGAGCGTGTTCATCCTATTCGACCCTCGAGTAAGGGTCCAATACGGGTACAGGATTTGAGGCTCTACAAGAGGTGGAGCTAGTGCCACAACAGTGGCTCCAAGGGTGGCTTCGCTGAGAGTGACACCAGTGGCTCTAGTGCTAGGTGCAGTCTAGACAGCCTTCAGTTCAGACACCTACAGCATTTGATCCTGCCACATTTATGTATCAGGTGTAGTCGCCATAGCAATGCTAGTAGGAGGTGGGGCACATATGGGACCTCCACTAGCATCTAATCAGTCGGGGAGTTCTTTGGAACGCATTAGGAGGTTGAAGCCTCCCAGTCATAACGGGGTGCTAGACTCCGATGTTGCTGAAGGTTTTCTCAATCAGTGTGAGAAAATCCTCAAAGCTTTCCAGATCACAGATGTTCAGACACGGATTTCCTAGGCCACCTTCCAGTTCACTAGTAATGCTACTATATGGTGAAGTTTTGTAAAGGGTTAACAGGATGTTACGGCCTTGACTTGGGATAGATTTCAGGAGTTTTTTCATGAACATTTCCTTCATATCACTCTTAGGGATGCAAAGAGGGACAAGTTCATGGCTCTGGCTCAGGGGATTATGATAGTGCTGGAGTATAAGTGCCAATTTGCGTCTCTCTCTACTTATGCTTTGGAACTGGTATCCACAAAGAGATATAGGTGCATACAGTTTAAAAGGGGTTTACGAGTAGCCATCAGTAGCAGAGTTATTTTACTGGGGTTGGATGACTACAAGATCTCAACTAGCTGAGAAATGACTATTGAAAATGACCTGAATGATGTCAGGGTGATTAATGAGAACACGCTGAGTAAGATTGTTGCTTTTTAGTCAAACAGCGGGCATAAGAAGAGGAACAAAAAGGGACCTAGTGAGTCCCAGCCACAATGTTTCCAATAAGAGGGCATAGCCCCTACTAAGTCAGCTAGCAAGGCACAATCTCAAGGACCAATTGTGTACCATATTTGTATCAATCAGGATAGAAAAAGTGTTTTTACCTGTTGAGGTATGCACTTACCAGAATAAGCAGAGGTGGGGATTGGCGATGTGTTACTTTTGTGGCCAATAAGGCCATATCTCTAAAAACTGCGCTTAGGGCAATAGAACTGCCAGATTTCAACAGCCAGCATAGTCTATCTAAGTAACTAACTGACATTTTCTTTGTCCTTTCAAAACTAGTATCAGCAAGGCCCACAGGGTGATGCCTGGAGTTTTCAGAAGACAACTCAGGGTGGTCCATAACGAGGGTAGTAAGGCAGAAAGCCACCAACAGCTCCCACTCAGGGGAGGGTGTTTGCCATAACACAGACTAATGGACCTACTGAGCCCATTGTAGTTAGAGGTATATTTATAGTTTTCTCCTTGCATGTTACTGTTTTGGTAGATACAGGAGCTTTACACTCATTTATATCTGAGAACTATGTATCTGCTCTTGGTTTGTCTGTGGAATGTTTGTCACCGCCTTTACATGTTGAGACCCAATCGAGGGATACTTTCAGTTGGATAGAGTTGGTCAGGGTTGTGTGATGGTTGTAAGGAGAAAAACCTCAGCAAATGATTATCAGTCGTCATTTGATTCTATTGTACTGAAGATTAAAAGTTTTAACGTAATACTCGAGATGGATTGCTTGGTTGCTTGCTGAGCGTTTATCAACTCTTCCAAGGGTTATGTGACTTTGCACACTCCTGAGGGGGATGTGATAAAGTTTATAGGAGAATGCTACAGTTCTCAGACTTTGCCTTCCCTGGATGGGTAAAGATGAGTGGACTTTTGTAATTTATTTGCCTGTTTGACAGTGGAAGATGAAGAACAGCGTGCGGCTAAGATTCTATGAATAGTTTGTGAGTTTTTAGAAGTGTTCCCGAAAGACTTACTTGGATTACCACCAGAAAGAGAAGAGGAGTTTGCAATTGATTTGGTTTTGGGGACCGAGTCAATATCCATTGCTCCTTATCAGATGGCACTTACAAAGCTAGTAGAGTTGAAGGCTCGGATTGAAGATCTACTCAAATTGAAGATCTAACATCCAAAGGATTTATCTGACCTAGCACATCTCCGTGGGGTGCACTAGCAGTGTTTACAACAATGAGGATGGTACATTCACGATGTGCATTGATTATAGAAGACTAAACAAAGTCACCATTGAGAATCGATATCCCTTGCTGAGGATTGATGACCTATTTGATTAACTGAAGGGGTCAGTATGCTTTTTGAAGATCAATTTGAGGTTGGGCTACCATTAGTTGAGGGTGCAAGCAGAACATGTCCCCAAGACAACATTTAGGACTTGGTATGGCCATTACAAGTTTCTAATTATGCCATTTGGGTTGATGAATGCACCAATAGTGTTGATAGATCTGATGAATCAAATATTTAGTAAGTGTTTGGATCAGTTTGTGGTCGTCTTTATCAATGATATATTAGTTTACTCACAATCGAAGGAAGAGCATGAGATGAGCATGAAATACATTTGGGGATCGAGCTTCAGACTTTGAAAGATCACCAACTATATACCAAACTCAGCAAATGTGAATTTTGGCTCTGAGAGGTGAAATTCCTTGGACATATTGTTTCAGGCGAGGGTGTTACTGTGGACTCTTCAAAGATAGAGGCAGTTATGGATTGGCCGAGACCAACAACCATATTTGAAATCCGTAGCTTCCTGGGATTGACAGGATACTACCAGATGTTTGTTTTGGACATTTCACTACTCACTGGGCCGATGATTAGATTGACTCAGAAAAGGGTCAAGTTTGTGTGGGATGAGACTTGTAAGTGTTCATCCCAAGAGTTAAAGAAGAGGTTGACAACTGCTTCAGTGCTTGTGATTCTAAAAAGAAGATTGCGTTATATAGTATATTATGATACGTCCAAGGAAGGGTTAGGTTGTGTTTTAATGCAAGAAAGAAAGGTAGTAGCTTATGGGTCTAGGCAGCTAAAGATTTATGAGAGGAACTACCTAGTGCATAATCTTGAGTTGGCAATGGTTCTCTTTGCGCTCAAGAGTTGGAGGCACTACCTTTATGGGAAAAAGTTTGAAGTCTTCTCTGACCACAAAAGCTTAAAGTACATTTTCACTTAGAATGACCTAAATCTGAGGTAGAGAAGATGGGCCGAGTACATAGAGAACTTCAATTTTGAATTCCACTACCATCCAGGTAAGACAATGCGGTTGTTGATGCATTGAGCCGAAAGACTCATGCCACTTTGACTATTATGGCAGTGCAATAATGGAGAATGATGGACGGTTTGGTTGAGTTCGAGTTGGACTATCAGGAGGTCTAAGGCCAAGTAGTGTTGTGCTCTGCAGTGGTTTAGCCTACTTTGCTAAATAGAGTTGTGGAGGCCCAAGGTATTGATACCGAGACTAATGTGTACTGGGTACGGATGAGTTGTAATAAGGGCATACCTGGTTGGATGATAGAATCAGATAGATAAGATCTTAGGAAAGAATATTTGTTCCAGTTTCAATATGGGATGCAGTTTTGAGGGAGTTTTACCAATCCAAGTATGCGGTACACCCCGGAGGGACAAAAATGTACCAGGATCTCTGCCACCAATTCTTTTAGGCTGGAATGAAGAGAGATGTGGTTGAGTTTGTGAGCAAGTGTTTGACTTGCCAATAAGTGAAAGCAGAACATCAGAGGCCAGTAGGATTGCTTTAGCCATTACTGGTTTCAAAATGAAAGTAAGAAAATATCACAATGGACTTTGTTACTAATTTGCCCAAGTCTCCCAAGAAGCATGATACCATTTAGGTGGTAGTGGATAGGTTGACAAAGTCGGCTTACTTTTAGTTGATATGTTTGACTGATTCCATAGATAGTTTAGCTTGGTTGTATATTCGGGAGATTGTAAGGCTGTATGGAGCTTCGATTTTGATTATGTCAGATAGAGATCCCTCTTTTGCATCTTATTTCTGACATAGTCTCCAGCAAGCCATATGTACAGAGTTAATGTTTAGTACTGCCTATCATCCTTAGACAGATGGGCAGTTTGAACGTACCATCCAGATTTTGAAAGACATGTTATCAGCATATGTAATGGACTTTCAAAGTGGCTGAGAGGTGCATCTTTCGTTGGTGGAGTTCGCATACAACAACAACTATTAATCCAGTAATGAAATGACGCCTTATGAGACATTTTATGGCAAGTCATGTAGCTCCGCTATCAGCTGGGTAGAGGTGGAGAAGAAAGTTTTGCTGGGGCCTGAAATGGTTCGGGAGACGACAGAGAAAATCAGAGTTATCAGGCAGAGGCTCGAGACGGTGCGTGGTCGCCAGAAGAGTTATGCTGACCGAAGACGTAACCCGTTGGAGTTCGAGGTGGGAGACTATGTGTTCCTAAAGGTATCTCCACAGAAGCGCGTTGATACCCCAATTTTGCCCCTTTATTTAATATTTTTAGTTGAATGGTGCTCTACTCATTAAAATTCCCTAATCACAAGATGTGTCAAAGCACTAGAAATCAAAAAAAAAAAAAAAAAGCAAACAATCAGCAAAATATTAGTTGTACCCCTAGAAATCAATAAAAAGCAACCAATTAGCAAAATATTAATTGTACCTCTAGAACTAAGGAGAAACCAAGCTTAAAACTTGGATCATAGCAAAAGGTCACCAAACTGCACAAGCATGTCCAAGACATAAAAAAAAAAATAAATAAATAACTCCTTCATCAACAAGAGATCCATAATCCAGAATCAAGGGTCAAATCAATTTAAAAGTAAAAAATGGCCTCTATTGACATACCCAAGGGCCAATATCAATTGGAAGGCTAAAATCAAACCAAAAACACATAAAAAGATACATAACAACCCAAGATATGTCAAAGAACATAGAACACAGCTCGAAGTAGCAAAAAGGTCCTTCCAGAGGTCATTTGGGCTTTGCCGACTCAAAATAGCTCCTATAGATAAGAGGGAAGCTATTGGCGCCCCAAACATAATTTAAGCATCTAGAGAAAGTCAAAATGCCTTCAAATTACACACAAATGTTAAGGTTCCATCCCCTAAGGTAATAACACAGCTAGGTCTGGCCAAATCAAACTTTAGAAGGTCCCTGCAAAACCCTAACTCAATTTTTCTTTAGCATTTTGTAGATTCTTAGAAATGTCCCGGAGTCCCAGTAATGGCATTTTTGGATTCCTCATACCCAAAAATGGTATAAGGAATTAGTTTGGTGGTGCCTCCAAGGGTCAGGTTGAAGGTTGCCTGAACTTGCCTCTGTTTTAGTCCGTTTTGGCGCAGTATTTTGCAAATGAACATAACTTGACCTCAAAAACCCTAAATTAAGTCCAGTTTTGACCTAATTGCTCTAAAAAGTGCTTGTGAGGTCTTGAAGCTCCTGGAAACTGCGCCAAATGTTTTAGAATTACCCGAACCTTTGCTGGTGAAGCCCAAATTTCGCCAAACATTGCCCGAACGGCCCTTTTTTTGGCCTTGAAGGCAAAAAGTTTGCCTAAAAGGCCCTTTTCCAACTTTTTTGCTTTCTTTGTTATTTCAAACTTGTTTGTTGATCATGTTTTGCAAACTTTTTCGCAAGTTACATAGACATGTTTGCCAACCTTGTTCAAGCAAAAAAGAAAAAAGGTTTGCAAAACAAGCCTTATAAAGATGTTTGCATCCTTTGTCATTTCAAACTTGTTATCAAAATTAGGTTTTGCAAAGTTGTTTGGAAATGCAAAGTTTACAAACTTTTTGGCACCTCCTTATAAATAGGCACCTCCCATTCTCATTTTCTCCATCCCCAACTGAGCTCCCTCTTTTCTTCCTCTTTAAAGCCAGCCATCAAGAGGTGTTTCTAAGGAGTTTTGGAAGAATTCGAGTCTCTTTCTCTCCTAAGTTTCAAGTTCAGTATAATTTTCTTTCCTTAGAAAATGTTACTTTACTTTTCAATTCAATTTGTTTGCATAATTAAAATAGAATAGTTTTAATTATGTAAATATAATTCTTTGTCAATGAAAGGTATTCGGATCATAAGTGAAGACTTAGTCATGCCCAATGTATGATATTGACCGGATTTACCCAAGATAATTTATTAAAATTCTAGGCATCATACAAATGACATGTCCATATCATACTAACATGACTTGCCATGCCATAATGTCATTCTATCATGCTATACCATGTTATAATACCATGTTCAAAATGTCATGCTATGTCATAAAATCACATTACCATGCTAGGCCATGCTTGATATCACATTTATTATGCCATGTCATATACATCATGTTATACCATGTCACTATCATCCTACAACATGCTCACATATCATATTGCCATGCTATGCCATATTACACCATGCAATAATCATGTTATTCCATGTTACCATGCTCATTTATCACTCCACATTGTGATATAACATGTTAGGATATCATTTACAATGCTAACACATACTTTAAAATGCTATGCATCATGTTTATACATGCTGGCACATGCCTTGACATGCTAGAACACATCCAAACATGCAAACACACACCCACTAGGGTTGTCACATACTTAGAGATCATATACTTACTAACCCAGAGCATTCACCTGAGTGAGCAAGACTCTAGAGACTATGAATGACTTAGGACTGGCTAAATTGATGATTTCTAAGTCATGAGTTCCCTTAGACATAGTTGACATACATCCATGATAGAATATAAACTATCATCACATTCAGTATGCCTATAACATTCCTGATCATAGAAACTGTATCACTCACATTACCTTAGGTTCTTAGGCCTTTCACCTAGACTTGATCATTATCACCAGGAATTGAGCTCTCAATTTGAGCTAAGATCTTTTTCCACATAATAGATACTCACTCACCCGCACTAGGCGTATCCTTAGAAGTTGAGCTCCTCATTAGATTGAAGCCTCTTCCTCTAGTTAAGCGCCAAGTGTTGATATTTCCTTTCTTGTCTGGAACCAAACTCCTTTCCTTACCTAGTTAGGTGCCAAGTGCCAGTTATCTCCTTGTCTGGAGCCAAGCTGCTTTCCTTCCCTAGTTAGGTGCCAAACTCCAACTATCTCCTTGTCTGGAGCTAAGCTCATTTCCTTCCCTAGTTAGGCGCCAAATGCCAGCTATCTCCCAGCTTGGAGCTTAGCTCCTTTCCCTCCCTAATTAGGCACCAAGTGCCAACTATCCCCTTGTTTAGACCTTAGCTCATTCCCTTCTCTAGTTAGGTGCCAAGCGCTAACTGTCTCCTTGTCTGGAGCTTAGCGTCTTTCCTTCTCTAGTTAGGTGCCAAGTGCCAACTATTTCCTTGTCTAGAGCTAAGCTCCTTTCCATAGATTACCTATCTAAGAGCTACGTAAACTTGATCCCTTAATAAGGTACGTAGGAAACTCAAACAAAGGGCTTGAATCTAGTCATCCCAGTGTCAAACGTTAACTTAAAGTTAAGCTTTGCATCCCTAAACCTTCACACCTCAATTCAAACCTTGCTATAAAGCTATGTAGACCTGATCTCTCAATAGGGTACGTAGGTAGCTCGAGCAGAAAGCTTGAGTTTGGTCATCATAGCGTAAGGTGCTACCTTAGAACTAGATCTTTTCCTAGCTATGCATTTGCTATCCTTCTTGTTTGGAAAAAGGCTCCTTCCTCAAGTTAACCATTTCCCAGTTATGCGCTAAACGCTAACTGTCCTTTCTTTATGGAGCAAAGATCCTTTCCTTCAGTTATACGCTAAGTGCTAACTGTTTTCTCTCATCTAGAGTGAGACTCCATTTCTCTATTAAGCACAAAGTGCTAACTATCTTTTGTCATCTAGAGCAAATCTCTCTTCACAAGTTATGCGCAAGGCACTAACTTTCATTTCAATCTTAGAGCTAGGACTCTTGCAATACAAAGACGATTACTCCTAATTCATACTTGAAACTGGGCTTTTTCCTTTCCTCATCCTGTATTCGGAGCGAGACTTTTTTATACTGATTTTGTATATAGCAATGACCCTATCGGTCGCCTTCTTATAACACATTTGCACATAACATCCACACTAGCACTATCCCAGAGCTACGTTAACCTGATCCCTTAGAAGGGTACGTAGGCAGTTCTAACAGATGGCTTGAGTGCGGTCTCTACGGTTTTCACAAGCCATCATCTATGCAAAGCGCCAATTTAGACTCAGAGCTAGGCTCTTATATCCATACCAGTTCACATCAGAATAGCATATAGTTCATACAATTTTAGGTCTGAACTACAATTAAACTGATCTCTTCATAGGGTACGTAGGCAGGTCGAGCATATAGCTTGAGTTCAGTCACATCGATCATTGTAGACCATATTTCAATCTTCACTTTTTCAACACAGACACACACTCATGCATAAGGACTACTTAAGTCCACACATCTAAACACCCTAGGATACGTCACTGTTACATAGGCAAACATTTCACCACCCTTGCACACACGAGCTAAGCACGATCACCTCATGCATCATTTGTATTTATGGGTTGTATGCAATGATCACTATAAACCAGAGTATTATGTCGTGAGATAATGAGTGTAAAGAGTGAAAAGGGACTCTGGATATCCCTAGGTATCCAGGCGTAATGGCTTCTGTGCATAGCCGAACACCCGGACCCATTATCTATGATTGCACAGACTAGTCGAGAGTCAATAAAAAGGCCTATTTATTACAATTTCAAAAACATAATCAAAACACTTTTAAGCTTGAATTAAAACTCAAGTTTGTCAACACACCCATTTTGAAAATGTCGGGTGACGACTCCTAGTATCTGTAATCAAGGCCCTATTTCAAAACAAAAACATACTTTTTAACATTTAGGCGATCTCAAACGCACTATGCCACAATAAAACTCACGATACACGCTTGTTACCCCCGGCGCGTAGATCCGGTCGCGATAAAGGGACAGTTGAGGTTTGGTCGTAAGGGCAAGTTGTTGCCGAGCTTTATTGGGCTGTTCGAGGTGTTGGTTCAACTTGCCAAGGTGGCTTATCGTTTGGCTTTGTCAATGAGGTTGTCTGCGATGGATGCAGTGTTTCATGTATCCATGTTGAGGAGTACATCCCTGATCCATCGTATGTTTTATATAGAGCTTAAGGTTAATTCTGATGTCTCCCGAGTTTTAGTTTTAGGGTATTGGTAAGGGTGTTGTGGAAGCATCATAGAGCAGAGTAGTCGACTTGGGAACACGAGTAGGATATGAGGCATCATTACCTCGAGTTGTTTTCTTAAGCTTGCTGTACTTTCATTTATAATAATTTTCGAGGGCAAAAATTTTTGTAAGGAGGAGAGGATGTAAGAACCCAAAATTTCAAAAATATATTTTTAATTTAATTTATTTCAAATTCAGATTTTTAGTATTTTATTTATTTAAAATCATATTCTTAATGTGTGATATGTTTATTTAATTAGTTGTATGTGCATTTATATATATATATATATATATATACATTATATGATGCTAGGGTATATTTATACATAAATATATATATAAGCTGGGTGTATTTCTATTGGTCAAGGGAAATGTGGCTTTTTATTGGGTGAGAAGATATGTAGGTTTCAATTGGAAGAGAAATGAGGTGCTTGCATTTTGGTTGATTGGGTAGTGAGGTGGACTCTCATTTGCTAGATGGCTGGTGGAATTTATAGGTGTATTAATGGGGGAGGCTTGCAAGGAAAGCCTCTAACAAGTTCTATATAAGTCCCTCCCTATTAAGTCTTCTAACTTTTCCCCCAAAAATCTGAGATATATCTCTAGAGATATATATAGATTATTTATATATATTTTATACCACCGAGATTTTGCTAGATTGTGTGAAAGGGAAGGGTTTCTTTCTATTTCCAAAGCATCCGTTTCATTTTCGTGATGCTCGAAGTAAGTTTTCACTAGAATTCTTATGCAGAGGAAGAACTAACTTGAGTTAGAGTTTGCACTTTTACACATTGTTCTTCTACGTGTGTAGTGAGGTAGGTAGGGTTAGCATATAAGTGTATTTTCTTAAGTTATTCACAAGAATATGATGTTCAATTACGTGCATGTATTGGGAAAAACATGAGGCATGTTTAGAATGTGATTTTATGAAATTTTGAGATCTATATGGAATGTTGTATGAAAAGGTTATGTAGTTAAATCCAAGCATTTAGGTATATTTGAGAAAATGTATATACGATGCATGCTAATATCTTTGATTTTGGAAATAAATGAGAAAATAGAAAAATCTATGCACAAGACATATATGTGTTGAAATGTTTAGCTTATCGACACAACCCATATTTCTGGACATTTTTGAGGATATGTGAATGCAATTCATGCTAATATATTTTAAGCAATGATTCTTCTTTTAAATAAATATATGTGTAGATGAAATGACCCATGATTCTGATTTTATTCAAAATGTATTGTTGTACATGTTTTTAATAAGAAAAACTCTAAAACTAAAACTTGGGACTGCGGCGTCAACCTCCAGTAGGCTATTTTCTGAGGTCACTGCCTCTTAGTGTCAGGACAGCGTTGGGACACCAGTCTCCAGTAGGCCATTTTCTGAGGTCACTACCTCTTGGCGTTATGACGCTAGTCTCCAATAGGCCATTTTTTTGAGGTCACTATCTTTTGGCGTCAAGACACCAGGCTCTAGTAGGCCATTTTCTAAGGTCACTGTCTCTTAGCGTCAAGACGACATCTGGACACCATCCTCCAGTAGACTTTTTTTATCTTATGATTTTGTACTCTCAACTTGGTTAACCTTACACCTATCTAACATGTGACAATGTGAGTTTATGTGGTTTTGTTTACTTGTTTAAACACAAGCATGTATGGGCAACATGAAACTTAGGCTTGGAATACAATTATACTTCATAAAACTTATAAAGTAAAGTAAATGGATGAATACAAGGAACCTAATTTAGGGATTTATCCTGTATATGATGTAATGTTAAATAAAGGATTTGATTTTTGATATTTGAGGTCGTTAAGGTTACTAGAAAGAGTAACTTCTAGTGTCCAAGTGTTGAAAGTCCCAAAACCTGCGCAGGGTGATTTAGCATAATCCGTAGGTTGGAAACCTACAAAGTGTATGTACGGCTTGTACTAGCGTTTACTTAGCCTATTTAGGAAAGATTTAATAGACGGGGACTCTGAGACCAAAGCTATCGATAGATTAAGACTGAGGGACTAGGGCTATTGAGTGATAGACTGGGACTAAAGAACTAGGGCTATCTGTACACTTGGGACTTTAGGACCATTTGTACCCCCATGACTGAGGTCTGGGGATTTGATTTGATAGACTGTGATTATAAGATGAAGGCTATCAATAGACTAGGACTGCTCGACCAGGGCTATCTAGATTGTTTAGCTTTAGCTCTGTGGCCATAGACTAACCTTGTAGAGTACTTGACTCATAGTATGATACTGTAATGTGTTTTGTGACTGTGATGATGGATATTATTTAGCATGAGACTACAGATTTATAGCTAAGTTGTCATTTGATTCAAAACAATATGATAATTTGGACATGGTGATATTATTGTGAAATTGATGAGATGTTTACCTAGTTAATGTTGATTAAGTGTTGTTTGCCCTGCATGATTTAAGAAATAAACTTTTATATACTTTATACTGAGCACACGCAGTCTTGTGCTCACCCCTTACAGCTGATCTTGTAAGACAGATGCTCGTGATGGACTTATGAGATAGGGTAGCTAATTTTGGATTATTTTACTTATGTTTCGTGTATTTTGGATTTTAGTTTTGAACTCGGTTTGAGGCATGTTGCATTGTAGCCCATTTATGGCAAATTATAGACCTTTGAGTATTCAGTTGTTGAATATAGTATTATTTATTTGCTTTCACTTTGATTTATGTTGGATATATGTTATTTGTGGTTAATTTGTGGGTTTAGTCCCTACGTCCCTTGGTTGTGAATTTTGGTGCGTGACGGGCATTTCTGTTATATTTTATTAAACGATTGTTGATTGAATGGTGAAATTGAAACTTAATTATAAGTGTAGTGGTTTAATTGTTACAGATGAAATTATAGTGACTAAAGTGATATTCAATATGAAATGTAAGAGTCAAAATTATAATTTACACTAAAAAAAATTGAAGTAGTGGCATGAGAACCAAAATTTTGAATTTTCAATAATTGCTATGTATACGAGATGGGTCATAGCTAGAATGTTATGTTTTATTAATTCTTTTTTTTCTCCTTCCTTGCTTTATGGCATTGTTTTCCTTACATTAATAAAACAATTATCAAAATAATTTGTAAGATCTGGTTTGATTTATAGACTAGGTAAGTTATCTTGGGACTAATAGCCTCTGACTAATAGTTTTGCTAAATTAGTATTGTTTTGTATTTAATTGAACATGATAAAACACCAAATTTCATACCTCCAGACTAGATTGGTCTGGAATTACTTATTGAAATGATAATTAATTTTAGCCTTTAACCACAACTTTTTGGCTATTGTAACTTTAAGGATGTTTTTTAACCTTTGTTTGCTAACACTTTCATTTATTATTTCGTATTTATGTTTACAAATTTTTTAAAATTGGCAACAAAAATGTATTGGTAATCCTATTTCTTTTTTGTTGTTGAAAAAATGAAAATTTTTTTTGAAAATAAACAATAATTACATATTAAAATAATTTACTTTATTAAAATTAATTAATATTAAAATAATATTAGATTATTAAAATTATTTAATTTTTTAAATAAAATTATTTTTAATAAATAGCATTTTCATCACTCAAGGAAAAATATTCTCACTTGACTAGATAATGAAATTTAAACTTTTGTTTTCTAAAAAATAAAAAATAAAAACTTGGCCATTCATTATGACCTAGCATTTTGAAAGCAACAAATTTAGTTATCATCTGTACATCAGTACTAAAAAGTGACATTTGGGATTACTTTGATCTTTTCTTGTTGTGATCTTTTATGAAAAATTATTGTGGTTAACAACATAAAAATGTATTGCAAGTTCAATAATTATCTTTCTTATATTATTTGTAATCCTATTAGATAACATAAAGATATGTTAAATAACTCAAAGTACAGGGTTGTTAAAATCTTAATTTAAACATTAAGATCTTGCAATGTTAAAGTTAAAAAAACTTGTTGAATAGTATTAAAAATTTTAATTGGGTTGAATAGGTAAAATTTTAATTTTGCAATATAAAATCAGTAAAATTTTGATTTTATAAGCAATTTTGCTATTTTTAAAATTGAGTGGTTTTATGTAATTTTGTCCAATGAATTAGACTTTCATGGATTTTTTTTAATTTTTTTCTACTTTATTTTCAAATGATAGTTAGCATATGATGAATATGTAACTTTTTTTGTCGTATTTTTTATTTTTTTATGGTTGTCATAAAAGGCCAAATTGAAAGTTGTTCACAAGTATAGGACTGTTATAATTGATAGTAAAGGAACTAAAGTAAAATTCAATATAAAGTATAATGATACAAAGTGTAAGTTACTCTAACTTTAATATTGTGATGTCTTTTATATTGTCTATAAACTTGAGTTATTTTTTTTTTTTCATTATTCTTTTTAGAAAAGAAGAAAGCGACAGTTTTAAGGAATTGGTACGACTAACAAATCCAATCTCATTGTTGTGTAGATGAAAACTAATTTAGAACTAAACTCTTGAAAAAAAAGTAGATGGATAGCCTCTAGTGGTCAATTTAGGATTAATCGGACCGTCTCATCAACGTATGAATGTATGAAACACCATAATATCAAATCGTTACCATCACATCATCACAATTCATCCACCACCATACACATATGCACAAAACACATATATTAGAAGGTACTTTGTGTGATTTGCCCATAGTCACAGTACCCAATCATCAACAACACTATCAGTGTATGCTTGCATTACTAGAGTAATGAACATATGCCGTCGTATTATTCTGCATCTTTGACCGTTGTCAAAGAAAAACCACCATACCCCTCGGTCATCTGCATCACTTTGTAGATTATTAGTCTATTGAAAATGAAAACTAACTCATATATAGGTCTAAGAACTTTCAATCCATAAGTACATATGCTCTCTGTTTAATAGTGCTTCCTGATATAGAATCAAAACACAACCCAACATCACAGTAGTAGGATGTCACAATCCACTTACACGACTTAACATATCAACAGCTATCTCATGCATCTCAACATTAAAATAGGAACTGAAGTTCCACACGTGAACTCACACCACACATTATAATCTATCATTGTCTTCTCGTAACATAACCTCATGCTTAACTCATTTCATCATCACTATCTCATCTTAGGAAAAATATTAATTAAATAACGCAAACAAGTCCCTATTTCCAATATCATGCATCATCATACTAAGCCAAATACATAAAACATGCTTTTTATATTGAAAAAGAAAGAAGAAAACCAACTCTTCTGCCTCTATGTGAAACTCCACCAAGCCACCAACACCTTAACACCCTCACCCAAATCTATGAAATTGACTTGATCTCTTTTTATTTTAATTTGTTCGTTAATTTTAATATACATTTTTATTTTTCTATTTTTTACTCATTTTGTAAAATTAACTTGGTTGACAATACTATTAATCTTAATTGTATTGAAATAATTTTGTGAATGGTTTTACAAAAATAACTTAAACAAATAGCTTTATTACTTATACCTTATACTTTATAAAAATAACTCACATATTGAATATTATTGATCAAGTTTCCAATCGGATTATTAACATGACCAATTTAACTTTAAGATTAGAATTTAAAAAAAAAAAATTACTCTCAAGCCTGCTCCCAAGCCTAATTAATATTATGCATTTTTTATGTATTTTTGTTAATTTAAATATTGTTACGTCCCAATCTTGTGACTCGAGGGGTGAATGAATCAACATACAAGCCATACACTAATTAACTATACCCTGATCAAAGCAATATAACAACCTTGGAGCAACATCCATATAAACTAATAACATAATATAAATTAAGCCTTGGCTATTGCCAAGCTATCATGCTCCAACACACCCAATAATAATAATACATAAGCATAAGCCTTATGGCCTTTACAACTCAATTGAATAAATTTCTAAATTAAATAATATTACAGTCCTAAATAAAATTTAATTTAAGAAATTATAAAATGCAATGTTTGTAACAGTTTATGTATAAATCCTTTCAAATGCCTATTTAGTTCCTAGGATCTGTTCTTACAACAAAGTCCATAAGGACATGAGCAGTAATCCACTTGTGCTCACGAAATATGCTAAAAGCATATATAACATGTAAAGTAAAAGTATGCAACATAATCATCACAACTAAAATAACATTTTCAACTTAATCATAATAAATCATAAATAACAAGAATCAACATTATCAAATAAGTAAATAACATCTCTTCATGCCATCATATTACAGCCATCATTATGAGTCTCATCATTTAATCCAATTATTAACTTTCTTAGCATCATCATCATCAATGTTTAACAATCACATTTTTATTTTCATTTAAATCTATGGGATGGGTACTTTATATGTCGTCGTCAAGGGTCACGATTAGCCACAATGCACGTTGTCATTAAGGGCAACAATTAGTCATAATACACGTTATGTTATAGGCTACTAATCTACTATTATGAACACCAATCCCTGTGCAGGTTTCGAGTCTTTCAACCCTAGGGTAATCTTTGTACTCTTCTTATTTTTCTAATATCCACCACTCCCGTGTCTCAATATCATTTACTTTTGCTCATTATTACTTATCATTTTCATTTACATGATTATATTCATATCACCATCTCATTCAACCATGTAGCCAATAACATCAACATGATAGCCAAAAATAATAATCTCATTTCAATTTAATAATACAATTTCATGTTATCCTTATATAATCACATTTTCTCATATTCTCAATTCATTTTAACTTAAACATTTCATAATTTATGTTAACAAGTTTATGACAACTCAATATGGAACATATAACAAGAACAAGATATCATAAAATAATAAAAAAAACCTAAATTGAGATTCTACAGCACCCTGGGCGCCCGCATAAGGGGCTCGGGCGCCTATATCAAGGGCCCAGGGTGCCCCCTTGTGGCAAGTTCAAGAATTAACACTCTTTCTCATGCTTTTTTCCTAAAAACTCATTCTATAATCAATACCTTGTATTTATAAATCTTTCTTAACAAGTTCACAACTATGTCGTGTTCAATAAAAGACAACTTAGATGAGAAAAATCTCAAATTTAAGCTTTCTAGCACCCCCTCAAGGAACTTAGGCACCCTATGAGACACCTCGGGCGCCCGTGTAGGGACTCTGGGCACCTGCTTGTCCAGAAGTGTTACTATATTTCAATTCAAACTCTACTCCATGGTTTTGTATTCCAAACTTTGCCAAATCCAACTTTTGGTTCAAAACCTTGTTTCTAGGTGTTGTTTAGGACCTAAATAACTCTAATAAATCGATCAAAACATTTTTTAGTTATCTCATTCTTTCAAAATAAAAATTTTGGTTTCAACATACACACACACACACACACACACACATATATATATATATATATATCACTTGGTTCAATCTTCATATTCATGATTTGATAACCCAAAACATTCAACCTAACAACATCTAGAGGAATCCTTACCTCATATATATGTAACTTAAGAGCTTAGAGCCCCTATCTCAAGGTGTGAACAACTAAGAACCAAAAGCAGTGGATTCCCATTTACAAGCTTCTAGCTTTGAGTAGATCAATCTCCTTAGACCTTAATCCTAACAACAAACAAACCATATAGATGTGTTCAAGGAGTGCTTAATTTTATTCTTGCAAGATTAATTTAAGTTTGTTTAAGGGTAGAAACACTTACCAAACTCCCAAGTCTTTCTGCTTCCTTTGGTTCCAAGATCTCTCTCTAATTCCAAAACTCTTATTCTCTCTTTTCTCATACACACATATATACATGTTTGGCTTGGTCTTCAAGCATACCATAGTGTACCTACATCCTTCCCTCTACCCTTTATTTTGATCTCAGCTGCCATGGAGGTGACCCTTAACAAAAAAAAGTCTGAGCCTCGTCAATCTGTCAATCTTCACACAAGGTCGCCTCTGCTTACCTCAGGCACCCACACAGAGGCCTTGGGCACCCAGCCCTCTCACCCGGGCACCCCTCTGCATCCCTCCCATGCCAAAGTGCCAAGTTTTAGGTTTTTGGGTCTATTTCTTCTATGATCTTCAACAATTGTATCCCTAATGGCCATAATTGCTTAACATAACATATTATCATATCCAAAACTTGTTAAAAATCATCAATTTATATTAATATAGAAATTCAGGATATTACAAATATATTATGAGTTATTATAAGAGGAATTAGTTTTTTTAAATTAATTAATATTCCATCAATTTAAATTATTTCCAGGCCTTAATATTATTTAGGTATTTTTCTTTGTGTTTTTAAATTTAATTTCTAATATGTTTGGAATATGTAGATTTGACAACAGTAGCGAAACAATAGGCACATAGGCTCATTTTAGAAACCCATTAACTCACTTCACATTACTTAAAATCACATACTACAAGCCTAGTGGCTTTAGTAGACTAAGTTTTAGCAAGTCTCCATCTCTGCTTACACGTTTGAGTGGGAGTGGGAGTGGGAGTGGGAGGTCTAGGTTTAGCTCAGAGGAAAAAGGATTAAGAAGGCATTCAATAATGGTAACCTGAACACGTCATATGGACACCAATTTTGTCAATTTCATCATTGGACTTAACAGTCGTTTATCTAGTGTAGACAAAAGAAAAGAAAAAACATTGTAGTTGTGGTGATATACCGATGTGTGACAAAAATGAAGCAAATTGAGAAAAAAAAAATAGTATTGAAAAATAAAAGAAAGAGAGAGTATTCCTTTCAAAAATTTTTGAAAAAAAAAAGAAAAGTATAATGGTAAATAGGGAGAGTGCATGTAAGATTTGGTTTAGTGAGGAAAATAATAAAAAAAAATTACATGAGTTCAATATATAGATACTATAGATTTATAAAAATAACTCAAGTATTGAGTATCATTAATTAGTTGAAAATGATCAACATAATCAATTTAATTTTAAAGTGAAAAGTTTTCTAAAGAAAAATATCCTCAGGCTTAAATAATATTTAGGTTTTTTTTTTTTTTTTTTGTGTTCTTGGATTTAAAATATAATAAAAATTATTATCATAAGAGAAGTTAGATTTATTAAATGTAATTAATACTCAATAATTTGTAAACCATTTTCCAATCTGAATTAAATTTTTAGGCATTTTTATGTGTTTTAAAAAATAAAAAAAAAATTTAGAACCATAGTGACCCAATAAACATAGTCCATTTAAGAGAACTCATGAGTTCACTTTACATTGATGAAGATCACATGTCACAATAACAGTGATTTTATATACAAGGAAAAAAGTGAAGTTGTGATCATCTACTAATGTGAGACAAAAAATTATAAATGTTTTGTGAATAAGAAAAAAAAGTATTAAAAAATGAGAAAATGATATCTTATTCAAATATCTGTAAAAATAAAAAAAAAAAGTAGAATGGTGAATAAGGAGATTATCACACGAGATTTGGTGATAATTTTTCAATGATTTTATAAGAATAACTTAAATTAAAAATATTATTAACCGTGCATTGTGCTTTGTAAAAAAAAAAGAATGGTCATTGCGACCAGTTTAATTTTAAAATTAGAATTTAGAGAAATAATTACTTCCAATCTTAATTAATATTTAGGAATTTTTCTATGTTCTTAAATTTTAAAATACTAAGAGTTGTTATTATAAAAGAAATAATATTTTAAACATTTTTGCAAGCCTAATTATTATTTAGGAATTTTTTTTGGTGTTTTAGTTTAATTTTTAATATATTTGAAATATGTAAATTTTACAATTATAATAAATTAATAAACAATTAAATTTCTGGTAGGAATTCATGAGTTCACTTCATAAATATTAAAAATTTACATACCACAATTAAATTAGTTTTATATGTAAAAGAAAAAATGAAGTTGTGATTACCTAATAATGTAGGGAAAAAAAGGTAGATTTTGTGAATAAGAAGAAAGAAAAGATGAAGAAGGAATGAAGGAGGAGAGTGTCACGTAGGATTAGAATAAATGAGAAGAAAAGAGAGGAAAACATTATTTTAGATATAAATATACTCGCGAATAACTCATACTTACAGCACTCCTCAACTAAAATCAAATATGCACACACTTGAAATTGAAATAAATTCCCTTTTCATTGTAATACCAAGATGCAAAATTTTTAACTACCAAAAAAAAAGATCCAAAATTTTTATTTTTCTCAATACAACTTTTTAGATATTATCTTTAAGTTTAACTCAATGGTCTATTAGAATGTAAAGTGACTCAAAAATCGGAGAGAGTTTGAGGAGAAGTTTTAGTTTGTAAAATATCTCAACCATTCATTGAAGAATAAATTCAATCTAAGCATTTAGATTTTAATTTGTGAGAGGGACATTTTTGAAAAGTGTTGTGTTTTATTATAATACTGAGAAGTAACATTTTTTGTCTTTCTCAATGCAACTCTTCAGATATCATCATTAAGTTCAACTTAATGGTTTATCAGAATATAAAGTAACCCAAAGACCGGAGAGAGTTTGAGGGGAAAGTTTTGGTTTGTAAAATATCTCAGCCATTCATTAAAAAAAAAAAAAAACTAAATCTCAGTTTTTAGATTTTATTTTATGAGAGAGATATTTTTAAAATGTGTTATGCTTTATTATATAGATATAGAAAATGCTCTCTACAATTTCTCATTTTCACTCGTTCCAATCGTAGTGTTGGACTCTATTCTGAAAGTTTCAAGGATTTAGGAATTTTTGGGGAAAAACATATTTGTTTCATCAAATGTTTCATTAAAAAGTGCAATTGAACAAAAATAAATACGCAATGATGGAGGAAATGGCTGGTATGGCAGTGGAGTTGGTAAAGTAGGGAACTTACCGTTTTTTGGGGGGGGGGGGGAGTGGTGGGAAACTTTGATCTGATCTTTCTTTAATGTGACAAGGATGCAAGGAAAAAAATAAATAAATAAACTACATCCTGATGCGGTTTGGATTAAGTTAAAAGTTTTATGCCCCAATTAAGTTGCCATCCTCTAGGTAAGGGATGCAGATCCTAGTTGTCGTTTCTAGTCTTGTAATGTTGTTTGTAGTCTTGTAAATTAGACCCTGTTTAGAGCACCAAATAGTTTTAAAAATCTCTAAATTAAACTCTAAAAATATTCTAAAAAACTCTAAAAAGACTTCACCTTTAAAAAACTGTTCAAACGGGTTTTGAAACTTTTAGTCAGTATACTCTGACATAACTATAAAAGTTCCCAAAAACTCCAAATGTTCAAAACTTTCTCCAATAAAATTTCACCTTATATTACTTTTATGCAACTTTTAACCATTGTTTTAAAACTCGGACCGAACCGGCCAGTTCAACCGGTTGAACCGGGAACCGGTTCAAGAAACAGTCCGGCTAACCAGTAAAATCCAATTGGACGTTGAACCGGCCTAAAACCAGCGAACTAGTGCCGATTTTGCCAGTTGAATCGGGATTTTTTTTTTTTTGAATGGTAGAATAATTAAACTAATATGCACCAGCCTAAAATCAAACCTGGGTTTATTTTGTGGTAAAATACTACTATCCCACTAAGCCATTAATGCTTATTGTTTCTTATTTTTACTTGGTTTTACCTATATAATATATTAGTTTTAAATGATTTTATTTTATAACACATTTTGGTGACACTTTTTATTAGTAAAACAAAATAGAGTAAAAAATATATGAAAAATATAAGTTTTTAAAATTATTATATAATTTATTTATATATTTAAATATATTTATAACGTCATGGTTCAACTCCGGTTCAATTTCGGTTGAACCGACGGTTGAACCACTGACCCGTGACCCGGTCACTTTTCCAGTTCGATGAACAGTTCGGTTTTTAAAACATTGCTTTTAACAACATTTTTCTCAAATCAAACACCAATATCCAAAAAATTCTAAAAATTAATTACTTTACACTTTAGACACTTAAAAACCTCAAAAAGTGTTTTTTTTTTTTTTTTATCAAAATTTAAAGCTCCAAACAAATTCTTAATAGCTAGTAACATACTACCCTGGGACTTGCAATAAGCCAAACTATTTGCAAGTTATTTAAACTCAACTTATTAGTGACTTGTTCAATCTCGATTTGCCGTATCAAACTAAATATAAATTTCATTTTAAGCTTGTGAAAATTTCAAGGCAAACTTGAACGTGTAATAACAAAAAATGTAAGCCACCAAACCTTTTATTAAATTAATTATCTAAAAATTAGTAGATTCATAACTTAAATTTTGAGTCATCAAATACAGTGTTTTTGGAAAGAAAGAAATGCCAGAATTTTTCAAATTGACTGAAGGTAATCAAGCTCATAGTGTTATGTGTTCCACATGCCTTGAAGCCTAAGGCCTTCATATCTCTCAGTCTTTACTGTATGCAGGATTGTATTTAGAAATTTGGGGATTCTGGGTGAAATTTTTAGAGAGGTCTAGTTCATTTGATGTCTATTAAATAAAATTTTAAATAAAATTAAAAAAATAATAATTAATACATTAAATACAATATAATTTTGAAATATATAGATAGAATTAAAATAGTAAGTTCAAAAGTATTTTCTTGGTCTTAGATAAAATTTTAAATAATATTAAAAAATAATAATTAAATTTTTATATACCATGTGCGTGATTTTTTTATTAAAATTTTAATTTTAATTAAAATAAGATTAAAAAAATTATTAAAAGTAACTGAAATAATAAATAATAAGTCGCTAAAAATATTTAAGTGAATAATAACTAATCAATGGGTATTTAAAGAAAACAAAAAAGTTACCAAAATAGTGGGAAGCCAGATGGCATTTAGGGAAGATAAAATTCTAAATAGATGAAATTAATTAATTATGTGATAGTTATAAAAATTTACGTTTTTCAATATTATTGAAATATTAAGTGACTATATCGAATTTAATGGTATCACAGGAAAAGGAAAAAAAAAATGATTCACTAAAATAAAATTTTGTGAATTTTAAAACCTGACCAATGCCCCTGTTGCTTGCTTTATATAATACTGGGGGTGTGCACACACAATGTGTGTAGCTATCATTTTATTTGTATAATTTAATTAGGGGTATAAAAGTAAAATAATAAGAGGTTATGAATTTTAAATTTGTAAAATAACTTAGGGTGCGTTTGGTTTGTTAAAAATAGTTGAAAAACTCTGAAAACCTCTAAAAATTTCTAAAAATTATTCACTTTTTATTTCACTGCATGAATTACAAACTCATAAATTATCTCACTTTATCTCATTTTATCTTACTTTTTATTACTCCAAATGCACTCTTAATTAAGGATAGTTTTTAGAAATTATTTGATTTAAAATTTAAATTTGTGTGAGGTCAAAGAGTATTTTAGAAAACTGAAAAAATTTTATCTAAACTAAAGATTCCTTAACTTATAAACTTCACCAATACTTAGTATTTTTCATATAATAGTATAGGTATTTATTTATGTTTCATATGAATATAGATGTATGTCCGAAGATTTTCATTTTTGTTTCTTTTTTTTGTTTTTGTTTTTTTTATATCAGATGTATTTATATTTTATTTCTTTCAATTTTGTTTTTTAAACATAACAGCCAAATGTGTTTTCATATATATATATATATATATATTTTAAATTACTTTTAAAAGAAATTACTAAAGTCCCGTTTGAAGTACTAAAACTCACCGATTTTAATTAATTATTTTTTTTAGTATTTGATTTTAACTAATTATTTATACTTTATTACAATTAAATTTTTTCACATATCATTTTTAAGTCACATCTTCTTACTTTTATTATACTTTTTATCAATTTTTTTACCAACTAAACACTCCTAAATCAATTTCTTACCCAATGAATTGAGGGAATCTGGGGCTGACACAAGGAGATGTCAACGCGATAATAGTGGATTGGTTAGTCATTAAATTAAAAGCTAATTATGCGAGTACATTTACTTTATTTTTGAATTAAAGAAAGATAAATATCTTTGTACCAACAAATTTTAATTTAATAATTCATAATTTTAATATCACAGAATTAATATTTACAAATTTATTCGTGTATTTAAATTTTAATCTAATAACGTTTAAAAATCAGGAAGGGAACATGTGCAGCGGTCCAATACACCGAACCTATTCAAATCCTTAAAAATCACCGAACTGACGTCGGCATGAAATCAGCCTCTCCTTTAGGAGATAAGGGCTCGAGTCGCCTGACTCGATTGGACTTTGGTACCAAATATCCGAATTTTAGATCTTGACCTAAATCAAACAGCACCGTACAATATAAGCGCTCCACTCACTCACTCTCTCTCTCTCACTCGGGGAAAACCAGATCAGCCGCCACTAAAGCAGGCTTCGAGGAGAGAAAAAAGGAGAGGGGTTTGAATGAATTTCAGATCTGACCTAAATCCAATAGCACGATACAATATAAGCGGCCCTAGTTTTTTGTTCGCTCAGAAAAACCAGACCAGCTGCCATTAGAGTAGCTTCCAGGAGAGAGAAAGAAGAGGGGTTTGAATGGGAGGATATGCTGGGATCTGCCAGGGTTTCTCAATCAACCGAAGGAATTATAGATTGCAGTAGGGAAAAAGGTAATGATTTTCTCACTGCAATAGACTCGTCATTTTACTTTGTAATAATAGCGACGGTAGAGATGTTTCACCGTCTTGGCTCTCCTACTAAGAATTCCGATAAATGGATACGAAAGCAAACCCAAAAATTTTGGCTGGATAAGCACAAATTAGGGTTTGGCAATCTGGGCGATGCCGTGAATCTGTTCAACGGTGTTGTTCGAACGCTACTGTGTGGGGCGGATTTCAGTCGGCTCTTTGGGGCTGTTATCAAGATGAAGCACTATTCGGCCTTGATTTCTTTGTATAATGGAATAAGTTTCGGCACTTAATAAGAGATTTTGCAAAACAGGAAACACTAATATCTTTAAAGGGGATTGTAATAAAAAGTTACAAATTTTGAGATAGTTATTTATAATATGATTCTCTTTGCAAAGATAAGATGATGATGATACTCTAAACCTCTTTGCGGAAGTGAATACAAAAGGTATTTGTGTTTTGATTTATAGTTTTTATAATCTTAGTTAACGGAAGGAGGTTACAAAATGTTTAGAGAAATGTTAGACAGCTGTATTACTCCAAATGCTTGCTTTTAGTGCGGCGATGGATGTATTTATCAAGGAAGATATAATGAAAGAGGCAGATGATGAAATTGAGAGTAGGATTAAAAAAAGTATTGGCTCTAATATCGTCATACACAATACTGTAATGGATTGATATTGTTTGGTAGGACAGAGTGTTTATAAGATTTTGATCAATGGATATTGTAGGAAGATGAAAATGGATGAGGCTTTACTTCTCATTCGAGAAATACCTCAAAGAGGGTTAAAACCTAATTATGAAACTTACAGCACTATCGTGTATCGCTTGTTTTGGATTGGTAGATGTCCTATTGCGAGAAAGCTTTTTTTATAAAATGCTAGCTACTTGCCTAATCTCAGATACACTCATGAACGGTTGCTGAAGGAAACAGAAGAGTTGCTTGTGAACATGAGTAGTTGCTTAAGGAAGCAAATGAGTTGCTTGTGAAAATTGAAAAATATGGTCGTATCACAGATGGTGTTGCTTACAACAAATTTGTCCAAGGGTTTCTTATGAAGAATGAGTGTTATGAGGCCATGAGACATCTGAGAAATGGTTAGGAGAATGTTTTTCATTGAATTCATGTACTTTCTCCATATTACTGGATCTACTCTCAATGATTCAGAAAATTGTGCAAAATAGATATTCTAAATGCTTCTCTTTTGTTGATAAATAAATATTCTAAATGCTTTAAGATAATTGCTTAAGCTATCAACTGAATGCTGTTTCCATTGGAAATATTGTTCATTTGTTGTGGGTGTTGTGCATACATTACAATAACATTATTTTTTTGGTTGCTTCTCACTAACTTTGAATATTGAGTATTTTTTGGCGGCTAACATAATACCCCGATAATCTTAATTGACATGACAACATTCTGGTTCATTGGTGTTGTGGTCTTCATGGTAAAACCACTTTGTTCTGTTTTTAGTTTTCGAGGTTTGTGACAAACACTAAAAATTTTCCTAAAATTCATTCTTCATAGAATGCAAAATGATGTATTTTTGGTTTGGTAAAATCCCCCTTCCCAGAGTAGGGGTCTTCATTAATTAAAGTTTTGGAGTTCAATGTAAAACCCCAATAATTTTAATTAGCACGATAATATTTTAGTTCATTGGTCCATGGGTTGGAATCTTTGTTGATGAGACTATATTGCTTTGTTATTAATTTAGGGGGTCTGTGATGAACACCGATAATTGGTTTAAAATTAATTCCTTCATAGAATGCAAAATGATGTAATTTTTACTTGGTAAAATCATTCCTCCTAAAGTTTTGGTCTTCATTAATAAATGTTGTTACGGAAAATTGTAATCCAAGTCATACTTTGTAATCTTTTAAAACTATTAGTCACACCCAAAAAAAAGTATTGCTTTTAAGTCACATTAATGTGGAAAGTTTTGTATTTAAGTCACACTTTTGAGTGGGTCCCACGAGTTTGTTTTAAATATAGTTTCTAATATACCGATAATATCCTTTATTTCTATAACAAAGTTACACAAGTTATTTCCAGGAATTCCGGGAATCACGTGAAGATATGTTTATCAAGAATCACGCTTCTTCCATTTTTTTTTCTTTCCTTATTTTCAGTTTCATTATTTACAGTTTTAGTCGTGAAGATATTAAGAAGATAGAACTTATTTGGCCTATCTTCTTCATGGATTGATTTTGCCGATTGGCGTTTTGAGCTATTTTCAAAACAGTACCGGTACTGTTTCAAAAAATATGATGATGTTGGCTCGTATGGTTGGTTTATGTTATGTATCAATTGATATTTTTTAGGCAGTATGAAAACAGTACCGGTCCAAAACAGTACCGGTACTGTTTTATCGGTACTGTTTTCAACACAGTACCGGTATTGTTTTATCGGTACTGTTTTCAAAACAGTACCATGAATTATAAGCGGATGACAAGTTTTAAGGGCAAGAGAAATCTATTGGGTCGATTAACGTTTTGAACTATCTTCAAAACAGTACCGGTACTGTTTCAAAAAATATGATGATGTTGGCTCGTATGGTTGGTTTGTGTTATCTATCGATTGATGTTTTTTACGTAATATGAAAACAGTACCAGTCCAAAACAGTACCGGTACTGTTTTATCGGTACTGTTTTCAACACAGTACCGGTACTGTTTTATCGGTACTGTTTTCAAAACAGCACCATGAATTATAAGCGGATGACGAGTTTTAAGGGCAAGAGAAATCCATGGGGCCGATTGGCTTTTTGAGCTATCTTCAAAACAGTACCGGTACTGTTTCAAAAAATATGATGATGTTGGCTCGTATCATTGGTTTTTGTTATGTATCGATTGATGTTTTTAGGCAATATGAAAACAGTACCGGTCCAAAATAGTACCGATACTGTTTTATCGGTACTGTTTTCAAAACAGTACCGGTATTGTTTTCAAAATAGCATCATGAATTATAAGCAGATGACGAGTTTTAAGGGCAAGAGAAATCCATGGGGTCGATTGGCGTTTTGAGCTATCTTCAAAACAGTACCGGTACTGTTTCAAAAAATATGATGATGTTGGCTCGTATCGTTGGTTTGTATTATGTATCGATTGATGTTTTTTAGGCAGTATGAAAACAGTACCGATTCAAAAGAGTACCGGTACTGTTATATCGGTACCGTCTTCAAAACAGTACCGGTACTGTCTTCAAAATAGCACCATGAATTATAAGCAGATGATAAGTTTTGGGCAAGAGAAATCCATGGAGTTGATTAGTATTTTGAGATATCTTCAAAACAGTACCGATACTGTTTCAAAATAAAAAAAAAATAAATATACTTAGGAATGATGATCGATTTAGGTTTTTCCCAAATAGTTTTGATTTTGTTTCCAAAAATCGATTTTGCTTACTTTGTAAAGAAGATGGAAAGTCGCGGAATTAGGTTTTTCCAAACAGTTTTGATTTTGTTTTCAAAAATCAATTTTGCTTACTTTGTAAAGAAGATGGAAAGTCGCGAAATTAAGTTTTTCCCAAACAGTTTTGATTTTGTTTCCAAAAATCGGTTTTTCTTGCTTTGTAAAGAAGATGGAAAGTCACGGAAGTTATGAGTGAAGTGTACACTATTTTCGGATAAAACTGACAGTTTTGAAATGTGATGAAAAACGCGTGATGTCCTTTTTTGTCTTTTTGTTGCAAGTGTGACTTATTTACAAACAAGTTTTTTGGGTATGACTTAAATCCTTATAAGTGCATAAATAGTGACCGGCTTCCAAAAACTCCATGTTGTTATTAGTTTGGGGAAGTTTGTTGCAAACACCTAAAACTGGTCTTCATGAACAAAGCTAGTGCGCACAACAAAGCCAAAATGCTAACAAGTTCCAAATTTTGATATGAGCAATCTCAATCAAAAACCAAGCAACCTAGTCAACTCATACATCAAATTAATCTCATCAATTAGCATATCAATTATAATACATATCGAAGTATAGGTCATTACATTATGCTCCTTGTACTAAATGTGAAAATTACAAATATCCCTAAAGTTAAAAAAATGCCATCATACCCTGTATACTTAGGATTAAAGTGTAGTCGTTAGCAATGTTAAATTTTGAAGTAAAAAAATAAAAATATTTATTAAAAATAAAATAAAATCAGGAGGTGTAGTGCAAGTTATATGAATAATAGAGATTATAAATGTATTTTTGAAAGTTATCAAGAGTCAAAAGCATTATATTTAATAAATTTTTTAACATTTTTACTTTAATTCAAAGTCCAAGACATATAAAGGTAAATTATTGAGGTTCAACGAGTATTAGTGATTTTCACATTTAATACAAGGGTAAAAATGTGATTAATCTTTTCAATAATTTCAGTTTACACTTTTGACTTTTATACAATTAACTGAGCTTCATTTGATAATATGATTTTTTTTTAAACAAAAAGAATTATAAGACTTAATCACTTATACAAAAAGATGCTATTTTGATTTTTTGTTTGAGTTATAATTAATTTAGTTATATATGTGCGTGTGTGTGTATATAAAGACAGCAAAGTTCATGCAGGTTATTAATGAAGCATTTTTTTCTTATATGAACCAAAAACTCTTTATTGTAATTTAGAATCTTATTAACCACATTACACCCCCACAATTTCTGCTGTTCAACGTAATTTTGCGCTAATAGGCTATACACGTGCTTGGTAATTCATGAATGCTTTAGAGATTATGCAACAATCTCATAGAAGCAACCTACTCCACAATTATATAAGTGATTTCATCAAGTGTATCTGCATTTAAGTACACCACCTGTAAGAGATATGAAATTCATTAAGAGCTTTTACCTCCTCCTCTCATTCATTGCAGTCTAGCACTACACACATCATAGAAAATGACAAAAAAAGTAGTGCCAGCAAGATTAACAAGTGACTTGTTATTATCCATATGAACCTTATTCATAGGATCGCCAATCATAAAGGTTAGGTTACTATCATTTGTTAATTTTTAAATTGGCTTAAATCCCATTCCCCTTGATGTTCCATTAATTAATTTTCATCCTAAAAGTTTAGTCAAAGCATCAACCAAATTCAATTTTGACTTCACATAATCAATGAATATAATTCCATCATTTAGCAGTTGTTTAACCACATTATGTGTTAAACAAATGTGTCTATTCTAACCATTGAAAGTATTATTCTTTATAATGACTATTGTCGTTTAGCAATCAGAGTGCATAGACACAAAAGGTGTTGGTTTTATGTTTCAAATAATATTTGCTAAGTTTCTCAACTATTCGATCTCATTATTAACCAATTCATGAGCTACAAACTCAGCCTTCATAGTGGATTTAGCAATAATTTTTTGTTTGCATGACCTTAAAGTAATTGTACCTCCACCAAGGGTAAATATATAATCACTAGTAGAATTTGTTTGATCTGAATCTAAGATCCTATTAGTTGTTGGAATCAAGAACACTACGAAACAGGTTTTCAAAAAATTTTTTGAATTGATCATATGCATGAAAGAATATAAATTTCTTATATCATTATGCTCAAAACACAAAAAAGAATTCAAATTAATAATCAACACTGGCCTTTCATCGTTTCTTGATTTGTTAAAGATTGGTTTCCTGACGGTTAAGACTCCTAGATCTTCTACGCTTTCTCCTATCAAGATCCTCTCTCAGAATTTTCTGATGTCTAGAATTATGTGGGCAACTAAACAATTAGGAACTTAGACTTAAGTGTAAATAAACTTTAGTTGATTAATTAGAAAATTATCTATAATTGTCTCATAATTACAGATGCATCCTTTAATAATTATACCATACTTCACTAAAAAGATATAATTGAACTCCAACCCCAGTCTGCTGAAATAATCTTATAGAACAACTTGTTAACTCATTAATTGTGCAATTAAGCCCTTTCACCAGATATTGAGTCAATTAGAATTAAGAAACTATCCAATTCTAATTGATACTTTCTTACATATTCTAAGAACTATTATTTTAATTAGCCCCCTGGGTTAGTTCGATCTTGTGGGTATGTTCTCCAAAGAGACCAAACGAGCTTGATTCCTGACTCAAGCGAGATATGTGTGAGGAGTAGCATATATTTCTCTAGTTTACACATCGATTACGTGGTTCATTGAGAATTGCTATAAACCAATGAGGGTTCGGGAAAAAAAATTTATATACATATATATATTACTCTAATCATTTTGTATTAGTGACCATCTCAATTACATATTATTAAGACAACTGGATCCAGATTTAGTGATTAGTTAATATTCTTGATGTGGATTATATCCTTATCTCAAATGACATTATAGATTTCTTCTTAATAATATATATTTCTTAGTTTTATGCAATTGACTTCCCAAAACACTGAGGTATTAGTTTAATGATAATCAGATTCACTCTTGATGAATTAAAGTTATTATTACATAAATTAGTATCCATCACTACCTCAAGATTTAGAGCAATTGCTTAGAGTGTACACAAAATTGTATTAATGTGGATTATATAGCTTAGATGTTTTTTTCGTCATTGTCCCTTCAATGTCTTCTACACTAACATTTTAGATTCAGAGTCCACTACTTTAATGATTAAAATAAATCATTCTATTACAATGAACTTTAAAATGTTATAGTCTTTTAGTTGAGATGTCTCTATCTCATCATTGATTGTAAACAAATCTAGATTAATCAATACTTAGATTTACATTTCCTATGTATGAAATACTTTTATGCACATGAATCAAGTTCCTTAATCAATTAAGGATTACATTTATCACATGAAATACATGTGTCAATACGAAATAAATAAATTTTAAATAAACTAAATGCAAATTCTTTATTAAAATGAAATAAGTGCATCATCTAGTAAATGACTTCAAGGCATACATCCTAATGTTAACATCACTGTTCCCTTCTAACACAACAAGAAATCCACTACATAGAACACCATAGTTCGTGGTACCTCTCAAATATTTCATCAATCTGACCAATGCAGTCCAATGATCATGATTAGGATTAAGTGCATACGTGCTCAATCTACACACAGCATAAGCTATATTGGATCGAGAAATGTTTATTCAATGCATCTGACTCCTAATAATCTATGCATACTCGATTGAGCAACAAGATCACCTCAATTTTTCTTTAGTTGGGTGTTTGCATCATAAAGAGTACTCAATGATGTGACTTTAAAATGTCCAAATTTCTTAAGAAGTTCCTCAACATAATGTTCTTGTTAACATTATACGATCAGCCTTCCTTATGATTTTAACACCTAATATCACACTTATTTCATCCATTTCTTATATATCAAATTTAGAAGTGAGAAAACATATAGTTTATGTACTATCTTAAGACTAGTACTAAAAATAAATAAGTCATCAACATATGAGTAAATAATCATACATTTACCATCAACATGCTTAATATAAACACATTTATCAACTCTAACAAATGAAAAGACATCACAAATCAAAATATGATCAAATTTTGAATGCCACTATTTAGGTGCCTATTTTAGACCGTATAAAGATTCAAGTAATTTAAAAACTTTGTTTTCTTGTCCTTCAATAACACAACCTTTAGGTTGTATCATATAAATCCCTTTTTCTAAATCACCATTTAGATAAGTTGTTTTACTTAATAGACTCAGTCTCAATTTTAATGGCTTCTTTTCAAAGTGGAGTATCAAAAGAAGAAATATCATCAGAATATGTGAACAGGTCATTATCAACAAGATAAGAGTAAAAATGATTTCCAAAGGAATTTTCTTTTCTTTGTCTTTTACTTCTCCTCAAAACCTTAGAAATATTTTCAAAATCATTTTGAACACCAGGTGTATGAAAAATATTCTCATATTTCAAATGAATAATATGTTCAAAGAATTCAACATTTTTATCTCAATTATGGTATTACAATCAAGTATATCACTTTTTTGATCAAAAAAATCTATATGCAGTACTATAACCATTATACCCACTAAATATGCAATTAGATGTCTTTGAACTTATTTTTTTTTCTTAGGGTCAAGTAGCATAACTTTAGTAAAATACCCCACATTTTAAGATATTTTAGATTAGGCAAATAGTCCTTCCATTAATTGTAAGGTGTCTTACCAATTTTCTCGTAGGGAATCCTATTTTATAAGTGATATGCAGATAAAATAGCCTCACGCCAAAGATTGTCATACGTAGAAGAACTAACAAGCATAGCATTCATCATTTCTTTTAATGTTTTGTCTTTCCTTTTAGCTACTCCAATGGATTCAAGCGAATAAAAAGGGGTTATTTCATGAATTATTCCTTTATTTTCACAAAAATCACTAAATAACATGTATTCACCACCTCTATCTAATCTAACTTTTTAATCTTCCCACTTAGGCTTGGTTTGGGAAGTAAAAATGCGGCTTTTTTGTGTTTGGAAAAGGAAAAAAGTTTTAGTTTTTTGTTAACTTGATATTTTTGCCCTTGAAAGTTTAAAAAAAAAAATAAAATGTAAAAAAAATAAATTTGGTTATTTTACAAATAAGCAAATAAGTTAAGATTCCCAAACGGAACCTTAATTTGTTTTCAACTCTAATTTTTTAAGTCAAAAACATACCAAAGGCATCATCTTTATTTCTAAACAAATATACTTTAGAATATCTAGAATAATCATCTATAAATGTCACATAATATTTTTTATCACCTCTAGCCATAGATTGCTTTAAATCTCCTAAGTCAGCATGAATTAAACTTAGCAATCTAGTTTTGCTATGAATAAAAGTGCAAGATTCTTTGATAGTTTAGCTTTAGCACGTATTTCACATTTATTTATGCATATATTATACATACTAGAAATTAAACCAAGAGATAACATTTTCTTAATATAAAAAATACTAGCATGTCCTAATCTAACATGCCATATATCACCAGAATCAATCAAGTAAGTAGAAGAAGATGCATTTCTATTAATTATTTTAGAAACACTGAATACAAATAATCCTTGACTACAATAGCCCTTGCCCATGAAAATATTATTTTTTGTCATTACAGTCTTGTTAGATTCAAATGACACCTTAACCCCAACCTTTCCTAATAGAGCTACAAAAATTAAATTTGCTTTAATATTAGGCATATGTAGCACATTATTCAAAGCCAAAGTCTTGCCAGATGTGAACTTGAGAAAAACTTGTTAATTTACCAATAACATTTCTAGTTCAAGAATTAGCAAGATAAACATGTTCTTCACATTCCCCTTCGAGAGTGTAAGAAGCAAAGGCATCTTTGATTACACAAACATGCTTAGAAGCATCTGAGTCTACCACCCATTCTTTCACATTGGCCACAAGGTAAGCTTAAGAAATGAACACAACAATTATGTCATCTTCTTCAATCAAATTTACTTTTAGTTTAAAAGAATTATCATTTCTCACTATTTTTTGGTACTGGGTTGCATGGTAACTTAGCTTTCCACAAATGAAACAAGTACCATTTTTTCTTAAATATAGGGTTAGTAGCTTTAGGCATGTAATCAGCTTTTTCATGATCGTATCTTTTATTGTGATGTTTGTTTTGCAGTAAGTTTGCCTTTGCATCTATTTCCTTCACCTTGGTCGTTTTGAGCTTCCTTTTATTAGTGTCCTCAACTATTATGTGTGTAATAAGTATCCTATGCTTGTGTTTTAATTGTTGCTTGTAACCCTTTTAAGATTCTGGTAGCTTCTCAATTTAGAAGCTAATAACAAATTCTTCTTGCAAATTAATAATTTTAGCTTTCAAATCTTTCAACAGCTTGTGGAACTTATTGATTTGCATCTTAATGTCTGTCTTCTTCCATCTCCTATCTATAGAAATTGCCAATTACGAATTTTTGTTTGCCAGCATCTTCAACAATATACTTCAGGTTTATAGAGTTCCAAAACTCCTTAACTTCTTTGTAAGAGCAGTAGACATCAAATAAATCATTAAATAATATGATAATCACCGTGCACCTACATGTACACCCTGTTAGCATGAGTCCAGATTTTTAGTTGTTTTGGATTAGCAGTAGGGACAGGTCTTGGATCAGTAAGGGCAGCAGCATTTTTGAAATATAAGAGTAAAGGAATAACAAAATACTTTATAAAATAACCCAATAATCAAAAAAAGAAAAAATAGAAAAAGAAAAAAGTAAAATCTGTATTTTTCTATCACATTAAATGACTAATGTAATTATAAATTAGAATTAAGGATGGGCATGGGGCAGGTAGGGGATGAGTATGCCTATCCCTGTACTTGATTCCCGAGTCTAAATCAATCCCCATGCCCTACCCGATCCCTATCGAGGATTTATTTTTACCCACTATTCCCGTTCCAAACAAGGAATGGGGATTCCTAAAGGGAATCGGGTACCCAAAATGGAAAAAGCGCGCGCGCGCACACACACACACACACACACACACACACAAATTTCAAATTTTGGATTACAAATTCAAGTATCAAGTCTAAATTTTAAAAATTTCAAATTCCATAAGCCTGCCTAAGTATCAAGTATAAATTCTAGATTCAAGCATAACTGCATAAATATCAATTTAAGTTCTAGTTTCCAGATTCAAGCCTTAGGCCATTAACACAAGTTAGTTATAGGATTCAGGAATTTTTTATGGATCAGTTAAGGAATAGGTCAGAGGATAGACTCATATCCATATCCTATTTGATCCTCGAAATTTTTAAAAAAATGTTCCTATACCCTACCCAATCTCCCAAAAATCATCGAATTCCCTATTTGTTTGAGACGGGAATCAAGTAGAGTACGGACGGGTCGGCTAAGATGGTCATTCCTAATTAGAATAATGTTACATGTAAAAAACAAGGGTATATGCGGGTTGGTTCAATTTGAATTCGTATTTAACCCAGAATCGAACCGATTTATTTTTTTTTTTTTTTTTTGTTCTTGAAAATTAGACCTAAAATTAAATCAATTTCAATTTCGAACCAAATCAAACCGAACCAAAAATATCTAGTTAAGTTGGTTTGGTTTATGAAGTTAGCTTAAATTAGGTTGGGTCGAGTTGAGTTGGCCCAATTTATTTATTTTTAATTTCTAAACATCCAAATAAATAATATATTATATATTAATATAATAATATAAATATTATAATATACATAATATTATATATTATATATATTATCAATATATAGAAATAGTTACAGTACAATTACTGTTTTATATAATATTATGTATATTATATAATATATAATTATAAATTAGTAGTTATTGTTTTGTAAAATAATAGCAGTTTTATATGTAATATTATATAATAATATGTATATTATATAATATATTATATAATTATATATTATATTTTTTGGATTGATTTGGTTTAGGTTGGATTACTTTCGATTCAATTTCGGTTCCGTTTTTTTTATCTATTAACCCAAGAACCAAACAAAAAATATTGGGTTATTTTTTTAAACCAAAAGCGAACCGATTTGATATAAACTCGAACCAAACCGAACTGAAGTGGTTGGATTAGTTCGGTTTTTGGTTTGTTCGGTTTGTTTATGCACCCCTAGTAGAAAACCTAAGAGAAAATAAAGACATGTAATGTTAGTGGCTTTGAAATTGGTGATTTACTAACAGAAAATAAACTAAGTTAACACATATATCCAAGTAAATGTGGGATATAAGATCATTTTGAGATATCCATTACATAAACAACACTCCACGCTGCAGAAACAAGTTGGTTAAATCCAAAAAGATCATACACTCCATTTGAGTAGAGTTACAACAACACCACCTAAAAATAATTGAAATACCACACTTCTTAAACCTATCGCTCTATGAACTTATTTTAACCAAAGATTCCTTAAGAAAACTAAAATATTTTTGGAATAAAGCCTTTTCAAATGAATCTTGCATGAGATCTACTGCGTATGTCCAATTCCTTGCATGTGCAAGCAGTCATGACCCTGATGGACCCTAAACACCATCCTCAAGCCACGCCTCCCTTAGGTGATCTCGTCGGTGATTTAAACCAACTATTGATGACCGTCTAACAACATTACGACGACTCTTCTTTAAAGCTCAGGAAACTTGGGCACTTTCAGAGCATTTTGAGGACACTTCATCACTCATAACTAATTTTGCAAACAAGGTGGACTCGTTCTTTTCCCTCTCTTTGTTTACTTTTTGTGCCTTTGTAGTAATTAAGTTCAGCTGTATTATGCCTATTAAAGACTTAAAAATTATTCCATTTGATTCACAAGAAAATTTGATCTATAATTGAATCTCCCTCACCATCCATTGATAACTATGTTCTTTGTCCTCAATATTAAGCATTGAGCTTACTTGAACAAAGGAAAATTTGGTGATTGAGTATTTGGATCTTACTTTAGGCTTTTAGAATTCAGCTTTAGTTGATGCACTAATTTGAATTTTTATTGACCCCCCTAAAGAAAAAAAAAGATTATTGGTTTTAGTGGTTACATGCCCTAAATGTTCCTTGATTTTAAAAGTTTCATAACCATTGTATGCGTTGCATACATTTGTGTATAGGTTGTCTTATCGCACGTAATATACTAAATAATAACATAGAACTTCAACCCATAACACTTGTAGAAGCACAAATGGCCCAAATACTTGCCAAAATTCCAAATTAAATAGCGACTCCAAATTGAGTTCATTACTAGTTGGCAAGTAAGCAAGGGCTTAGCTGCTAAGATAACATCCCTTAGAAGACCCTACCACCATTCAGATGCTAACAATTCTAACGTAGCCAATAATCTCTGTGGTAGGAGAAATGGTTGATTGCTCCATAGGCAAAACCGTTGCTTTAAGGCCCCTAATTACCATCAGAATGGACATTTCAAGAACATTATGTTAGACGCTCCCAAAGTTGATGGTCATCTTCACTTTACCTTTAGCTAATGGCTTTGTGAAATGGACTGTCTGATGAAAGGATTGTGGAATTGGTTAGTGTAAAGTTGACCTAAAACACTTATCTTTATTGGGAAAGTACACTTTGTCAAGCACCATGCACTATTAGGACTTGAGATAAGATGAAATGTTATCTTTAGGAGAAATACCCACTACCATCTTATAAGATCAACCACTTAGACAAATTGAATAATTTGAGATAGGTAACTAATCTTTTGTTGAGTACATAACTCAATATGATAAATGTTGAATGAAGTGCAATATAATAGAATACAAAACCCTGACTTTAACTAGATTTAAGCAAGGCCTTCAAGCTGACCTTAGGAGAAAAATAGTCCTTAGGGGTGCATCACTCTAGGTCATGCTTACATCCTAATTCAGGATTATGAGATGGTCAATAAGAATACCAATAGGTTAAGCAGCCATAATCGTCTATCTCCTAACCAAGCTTTGTCCTCTAAATCTGTACTAAGATTGCCGCCTCCTATTACCTCACCTGTGAATGATGCTTGAGGTAAGAGCACTTCATCTGGTAGTCGTAGGGATCACTCTCGTGTACGATGTTTTAATTACCAAAGTTTTGGCCATATGTCTATCAATTGTCCTAAGAAACCCTTAATCATCAATGTTCCTAGATTTGTAATGACTAGAGGAACAAACTTATGATGATTAATCTAATGATGCCCCTCTAGCATGCATTCATTTCTCCTCTTTGACCCTAGGTCTTGCTTCTCTTGTCCAAAATACTTCTTGATTGGGAGTTGCGCGTTACACTTTTACATAGCATAAAGAGAATAATGATTAGCCTCATTATACAACCTTTCTTACTTACCATAAAATCAACGGCAAGCCTTGTAAGATCATCGTCAGTAGTGGTAGTTTCATTAATGCAGTCTCTATTGCATTGCAACTCACCATGGGCTAATGCCAATTTGAAATTGTATTTATGATTGTTGATTAGTGATTGATCCATGCCAACATCTTCAAAATTTTACTTTTAAAACAAAATATTCACACAAATGATTTTATTTGTTATGAACTTTAATATATTTACATTACTTAAATCACAGATATAAAATTGTAGAAAGTATTATAGCTATAGTCATTATCATAGTAATAAACTTCGACGAGTTTTTCAAATTCTCATGACATATTAGCGATATTTTCATTAGGGGGTGTTTGACGCGATGAAAATCGCTGAAAAATTTTAAAATTTTCTAAAAACTTTTAAAAACCTTTAAAATTCTCTAATGTATTTTGCACTCCTCGTACTTCATAACACAACTATAAATTTATATATATCTACATATTGCAATAACTTTTTACAAAACCTAATAAATTTTTTATAAATCCTAATGACATTCCACAAACTCTAATAACTTTTTCGCAAATCCCAAAAACTCTTCGCATCTTTTAATAAATTCTAACATAAAACTATTCCGACAGACCTAAAAAAACCATTCTGGCGGTTTTTCTCTCCAAAAAATTAACGCAAAAGTAAAAAAGTTTCATTATTCCTCTCTAAAAGACATGATTTAGTGGCTATGGGCCAAATGCCAAAAAATTATTCAAATCATAGTTTTTGTTATTTTTCATCATTTTTTGTTGTTTTTCGTACCACCAAACGCCCAAAATAAAAAGTCTGATCATTTCACAAAATAATGAAAATATCACGATAATTTGCCACTAACCACAAACTTCAGTTAAATTTGCGAATTTCTCGCTAACCTTACTTTGGCCTAGACTTGCACCACTAATTGCGCACAACCCAAAACATTAAAAACATAAAAAAACTAATATAAATACATTGCTAAAGATCAAAAGAAAAAAATAAATAAATAAATAAATGCTCCTCAGTGACTGTGGTGCTAGAATCGACAGTGGATTTGAATTTGAAGTCTTCAACCTTTTTAACTTCAACTCATTGATTTTGAACAGGTTATTATTTTTATTTTAATTAAAAATAAGATTCAAAATATAATTAATTATTAAATTAAAAGTAAAAAATAAATAGTTTATTTGTATAATATATTCAATTAGTATTTAATTATTTCTTTATATTGCATTGTCTAACCTTTTGCTCCTCTAATCTTCTTTCTTTCTTTATTTCCCTCTCTTTTATAGTTTACCAAAATATGTATACATATATGATATATATATCTATATATATATATATAATATAATATAATACATTTGAAAAGTGTATTGATTTGTTTGATCTTCAAGACTTGTATTTTGTCTCGTAAATTCATTTCCTATTTAAGATGTTGTGGTTTTTTGTTCAAAATAAATTAAAAACTTGTATATAATTTAATAAATAATTTTTAACCATATAATTTCAATTACAGATGCAATAAAAAATTTTTTAAATGATAAAAATGTTATGCCCATAGTAAAATTAATGATATATATTTTACCCAATTATTCTTAAACTATTCCTAATTTTTTAACAAAACTAGATGTCATGTCGAGTTTTTTATACTATTTTTGAACTATCCCGAATAATTTTTGAAGTACGAATTTTTCATCCTGCTGAATAATTTTCGAATACTAAATTTATTACTATGATCATTATTTTGGATAAAATATTTTACTTTTTAGCTTTAATTTTTATTTTAGATAAAATATTTGAGAAAATTAAGTAATTGTTGCGTCCAATAAAATCATATATGACCTAAATTAGGGGTTCATATAGGCCATAAAGATCATAAAATCATGTCAATTCGATTTATTTCGTAGTTTAGTATAGTTTAATTCTGAATTTTAAAATTATAAACTTAGTCTAAATCATGAATTATTTTTTGACAATTGAATTTAATCAATATTAATTTATTGAGTTCAATTTAACGAGTTCAAAATTTTAAAGCCAGTTAAAGTCGGGCCAATTTTATATTTAGGGTGTGCCGGAATCCAACCAAACCACACACAATCCAACTTAAAAGGGTTGTAAATGGTTAATTTTCACTCGATGTTGGTAGGGATGTAAATGGGTCGGGTTGGCCCGAGACCCAGCTCGGCCCGGCCCGACCCGAAATTGGCCCGACCCAGCATCCGTATCAGCTTGGCCCGGCCCACCCCCTCCCCATGGTTTAGGCTTGGGTCACCCTTGACCCGGCCCGACCCGCGCCGCCCCTGACCCACCCCTTGCAGCCTGCGCCCTCCCGCCCTCTCTTCCTTCTTCATCTTTTTTTTTACCATTCTGCGCTTGGCAGTGGCAAAACCTCTTTTTCTTTTTTTTTTTTTTATGTTAGCCAGCCGTTGGGGGGTTAGTGACCATTCCCCCCCCAACGGTCCATTTTATTTTTTTTAATTACAAATAAATCCCAAAAAATTACAAAACCCCCCATCCTCTTCCATTATAAATACCCCACACTCACATTCACTCACTCTCACAAAAAATTAACAAAATTTCTCTCCAAATTTCTATACTACCAAGCTACCAACACTCAAGTGTGCTCTTCAATTGTGCTCAAGTGCATTCCATTTTGTCAAATTTGAAGTCAAGATTTCAAGATCAAGTAATTCAAGGCTTCAAATTATTTCAAGTTAGTATTTAATTATTTTTTTTAATTTGCATACATACATTTTTTTGATTTGCATAATTTAATTTTTTTTATTAAATTATTTTTTCTAAATGGATCCACGGGACACTCATTTTTTTGATTTGGATGGTGGAGACTCAATATCCTTTCCCCCTCAAGAACAAATGGAACAATTTGCATCACCACAAATACCAACACTTAGTAGCACAGCTAGTGATGTCACGCCCCGGATTTTCATAACCTGAATGCCCGGGGGTGACTTGGGATTATTTGTTGGATACAAAAATAAGATGATAATAACACGCTATCACACCCTAAAATTTTCCTCCAACTGGGGTTGTCCCGCAATAATTTAAGGTATTCAAAATCTCTTATTTATCCCAAACAATATTTATATGTCATTAGATTGAATCATCTGATGGAATTCAACTACAGGGCACAAAATAAAGATAGAGAATAGTATTACAAAGCCATCTAAACATCCCAACCATTCGATTAACATTTCATATCAAATAAAAGTAAATTAGGTCTAAACTTAATAATTACAATCATCCAACAATTATTATTACAGACCACAATAATAAATAAAGTCTTCCAGTGCTGCGCAAGAAAAAAAAAGATAGATAACTCTTCTGGTGGAATATTTAAGAGAAATTAATCTCTTTCCAGCTCATCTTCAGTATTCTTGTGTTTAATATCCTGAAAAAAAAATTCCCACAAGGGAAGAGCTACTAAAACCTAGTAATCAGAATCTCCTAAGTGCCTATATGCAGTGGTTGTAATGCTACACTATATTAAGAGACTCAATACAGTGAATGTGATTAGGTGGCATACTGTTCATGCAATAATTAATTCAATAAATCCCAACTAAATAATGTAAATTATACTTACAACGGTTTGATGAAACCGCCACCGTAACTACTATTTTACTTATAAGCAAAATAGTTAAATGTTGATATGTGTAACACAATGAAATCTATGTGGCAGTGGCGGGGATCTCAGATTCAGATCTTCAAGGTCTCGGGATCAAATCTTATAGCGATACAGGTTTCATATATATATATTTTTCCTACATCTTTTTATAAAATATTCATCTAAAGAAATTAAATATAATTAAATAATTCTAATACATCATTCATACATAAGCAAAAGAGGTTGCCAGTCATGGTAAAATTTGATAAAGGGGTTTAACCTAAATCCTTCTAAGGTAATCATACTTCTATCCTCCTCTACCCCCAGCCTTGGAAACTAGTAACTTTACGGGCTTAGCATTCAATGCATTCCAACAATGTCACCCACCAAAAACCTAGCCGTCGCGACCGGCTACCTGACTGGTCAGGTCAGAGAGAGCATCTCCTAATTAAAATGCATATGTTCCCATCTCCATCTAAAAGGTCATTTCTACCCACCCATCACCCCATTGCCAAAAATAACTTTAGCACTGAGTGCCTTAATTTCTTCTCACCCTTTTATATTCCTAAGGGTTCTTTGCATGGAAATAACATTTTTAATAACAACTGGCAATATTCCCGGGCAATGAATCATAAGTGGGATTATTCAGTCACATGTAGTATATTTTTAAGTACTTTATTTAATTCCATAATTTAATAATAATTCTCAATAAATCAAAGATTTAACATTTTCACCAATATTATTATCACAAGGTAGGTACTACATATAAATTAACAAGTAGCAAGTAGCTAGAAATAATTTAGAATTCAAATTAGTACTTTAGTTAATTGTTTTGACAAGTTTGCCGTATTACCTTTGATAAGAATAAAATTATTTCTAATAGTATATTAATTAAGCCGAGATTGGCAGCTTAGTGGGTGGGCGACCCTAATTGCGATTTGAAGTCGCGAGTTCGAACCTCATTGGCTGCAATCTCGATTTTTGCCTCTTTTACCTTTTTATTTTATTATTTTATGGAACATAAAGATAATAAATAGCTCTTTGGACTAATATTTAATTTTAGAAAAATTTATAAGTTTTATTTTATTCTAACTGGATAGTATAGTACATCACCTGAACAATTAAGCCAATGTGAGATTACAAAGCTAATTCATTCTAACCTTTTTATTTGGTAAGAGAATAATATTATTCAAAATAATTTGAATAAATTTCCAATCATCATTTTATTTATAACCAAACCCTTATCATAGCTTTTCAGCTTCAAGATATCCACAAATGTCCATAAAATTATTCCAATGTTTGGGAAGGTATTAAATATGTTTCATTAAATTCACCTAATCATAAATATATAGTTATATAACTTGCTAGGTTGACAAAACAATACTAAAAAAAAAATCAATTAAAATAGATCAAATTCATTTAAGGAAGACCAAATGAGGAAAGAATAAGTCCATTATTTTATTTGGGCATTTTATCAAATACTTGGTTTTACTTAGCCAATTTAGTTTGAATAAGTCATCAACTATCCACGATGAAACTGATTGTCTAAGTCAATTATCATAAATATTAGAGTGTCAAATAATATATAATATCCAATTTAAAATAATTTCATATCAATTGGAAGATAACTAAGTAGCATCAACTTAACAGTCCACTTCAGTATTATATTAAATAGTATAAGTGTTTTACTATATCAGGCCTTGTGAACAAAATTACACATCAATAGAAATTATTAACATGACAATAACTAACAGAAAGTAATTGAAAATTTAAATAAATCTTTAAACATAATATTCTTAAAAAATCCAAACAAGAATCAATTAAAGATTAAGCAGAGATAGTGGCATAAAAGAAAATTCATATAAAATAGAGCAGAATTCTGATATTTATAAACTTTATATTTGTAGAAACTAACTTTAGGACCTACAACTTTCATGTTTTACACTTTTTAAAATTCTAAAGTCTAAAGGTTCAAAAACGGCCTTAAATTCAGTTTGTTTAGAAAATACAATTTTACATATGTTCAATATTTTGGGCATAACTTTTGACTCACAACTCGGATTGATGTAAATCTTTTCGGGTTGGAAAGAAAACTTAAAGGGCTACAACTTTTATGTTTTAGCCAAAGCTTAATTTCACCGTTTTAAGGTTCAAAAGCACATCATAAGTTACAAACAGAGAGCTACCAGCATGCTGAGCTACAACAGTCAAAGTTTCGGCTTCCTTACCCCCAACATTTGGGTATTTTTTTTTATCACAATCAAGTTTCATACTTCAAACCAAAAAAAATGCTTCAGCTTCAAATTGAAGACATCAAATACATTTTAGAAGGTTCGTCATCCTACCTCAATGAAGATATTGGTGACCAAGCCTGAGAAGGAAAACAGAGTTGAGCTTTGAACACCCCAATTGGAAAGTTCCAAGCCTTCCTTCTTCCTCCAAGCAACACCTAATCTCTAACCACACTAAATAATATTTTTTTTTCTTTTCTTATTTTTTTCTCTCTTTAAAGGCACACAAATTTATAAGAAGTCATGGGAGTGTAGAGAAAGTGTCAATAGAGAAAAACAACCTCCACTTCTTAGACTTGAAAGCCACTAAAGTAGGATTACAATAGGTAGTATAATCCAAATAATCTAGCTTTGTTTTTTTGACTATCTAACCACATAATTTAAGAAATGTATTGGAGGATGGGTGGAGATGGGTGGCATGATCCGGGAATCATGCTAACTTTTTTACTAATTAAACAAATTATTTTAAGTCTTTAAATCATGCTTGCTAAATTATTTGAAAGAATGCTTTAAAGTCATCAATGTATGGTCTTCTTTTTGACTAATAAACTAAATAATTTGAGAGATATGAGAGATGTATGGAAGAAAGGATGGATAAAAAATGAAGTTTGCCGGGAAATGATTTAGAGCTACTATTCATGAGTCAACTCAGTGAGTGATAAAGTGAGTTAAAGTGAGTTGAGATGAGTCAAAAAAGGGTTGACCCATGGGTTAATGGGCTTGGGTTGAACCAAATAGGTAATTGGGTTAGGAATTGTTTGGATAAAAGTTTAGAAATTCTACATTAAACTCCCACATAGGGTGAAATTAAATCCAAAAATCTTTCCAACTAATTTTATCATTCCAAAAACTTTCAAATGCTCAATTTTCTATATTTTTTTTACTATAATAAATATCACCACCACACTTAAGTAAACTTAATTAAGAGAAAGAAAATTCAGGTTATTATAGGTGATGTTGGTGCATCATCTTCCCGCCACGCCCAACAGCGTAGCACTTCAAAAGTATGTGATTTTTTTATTAGAATTCCACGTGATGATGGAATGCATAAGGCTAAATGTGTTATTTGTGGGGATTTATTAGATGGTAGAAATACATCTGGAACTAGTCATTTAAAAAGACATTTAAATAGAAGGCACCAACAGGATCCTCCCATTAATAGTTTAATTGATCAATATTTTTCACGTACAACACAAACTCAATTAGGTAATGAAGGGGGTAATTTAAATATTTTTTCTTATGACCCTGCAAGAACACAAAATAATTTAGTTAGATATATTGTTAAAGATGAGCAACCCTTTACAATAAGTGAAAATCGACATTTTGAAGAATTTATTCGCGAAAGTTTTACACCACAATATCGCGGTTTTTCAAGAAATACTTCAAAAAATAAAGTTTTATGAAATTTTGAATCAAAAAATGATGAATTAAGAACTTATTTCAATAATTTTGAAGGAAATGTTTTCTTGACCGCTGATATGCAGAAATCTTGCCAAGATATTGAATATCTTTGTATAGCTGCACATTATATTGATGAAAATTGAAAAATAAATAAACGCATTATTTCATTTAAATTAGTTGAACAACCCTTCACTAGATTCAGCATTGGGGAACTTATTTTGCATGAACTTGTATTGTGGCAATTATCTATAAAAATGTTTTCTATTACTTTAGACAATGCTTCATATAATGATGTTTGTTTTAATTATTTAACTAATGCTTTGTCTGCAAATAGTCCATTATTTCATGGTCGTTGTTGTGCCCATATACTTAATTTAATTGTAAATGATGGATTGGACATTTATGAATCTTCTATTGTAAAAATAAAAAGAGCTGTAGTTTGTGCCATGAGCTCTCCAAAAAGAATTAGTCTATTTGCTGGCATATGCAATCAAATTGGTTTAAAACCTAGAAAATTACCAATGGAAATTAATATAAGATGGAATTCAACCTATATAATGTTAAAAGTTGTTATTAAATATCAAAAAGCAATTGATTTATTTATTTTAAGTAATCTAGCTATTGGATTAGATAGTATTGAGCCAATTGATTGGGCAAATGTAATTTTTTATAAAGATTTTTTTACATGTTTTTTATGTTGCTACTAAAATATTTTGTGGAATTTATTATCCTACTTCTTCTACTGTTATTTATCAATTAGGGGTTATTGATGTAATTTTTAACAAACATGGTGCCCAAGAATATTATGCTCCTTTGGTTGTTGTAATGAAGGAAAAATTTGATAAATATTTTAACCCACTTCCTATACATTTTGGTATTGCTACTATTTTAGACCCTAGGTACAAAGAAAATCTTTTTTTTCAATTATTAGAGATGATATATGGACATGAAAGTGCCTAAGAACAATTAAATCAAATTAAATAGCAAATGCAAGCTCTATTGGGTCGGTATGATAGCAATCGTACAACTGTCCAACCAACTATGGCCACAACGTCCTCTTCTTACCGTGACTTTGGTAGAAATACGTCCGTTTGGAGAAGAATAACATCTCGACGGACAGATGCATCAACAAGTGCAAGTTCAAATTCATCTGACCTCCAACGTTATCTGGGTACACCTCCAATAGAAAATGAAGATGATTTCAGTTTTTTAGATTGGTAGAAGAGACAACAATCAAAGTTTCCAATTCTTTCAACTTTAGCTTGTGATATACTCGCATTTCTAGTTTCTACCGTAGCATCCGAGCAAGCATTTAGTTCTAGTGGACGCATTATCAATCAATTCATGAGTCGACTGGTCCCTCCAACAGTAGAAGCCTTGATGTGTTTACGAGATTGGTATCTTATAGAAAATAGACAACAGGAAGATGCCGAAAAAGAGCAACTTGTCCTTGATTTTGATGTAATGTATTTAGGTAAAAGAGAAGAACACACTAGTGGATCTAGTGATAAATAATAATTATGTATAGATAGAGTAATATTTGCAAATAATCGTCACTCTTATAGGTGCCAACCTAATTGGGATGTATAAGACGTGAAATGATGCACCTATTAATTACTTCATCATTTATTTATTTTTTTTATAATTCTACATTTATAAATTGTAATTTTAAATTTAATGTTAATTATATAATTGGTTGTTGTGTAATAAATTTTAATTTTTATCAATAATGATTTTAATGTGTTTGTTTGAGTTTTATTTTTCATTTTATTTTCTTTAAAAAAATAAAAAAATATTAAAAATGGGCCAAGTCGGTTGGGGCGGGTCAAGGGCGGGGTGGCGTGACCCTTGACCCGACCTGACCCAAAGATCGGCTGGGGCGGTAGGGGCGGGTCGGCCCAAAATCTCGGGCTGGGTCGAGCTGGGTCGGCCCGATTTACATCCCCAGGTGTTGGTAACTGATGTTCGAGGTACTTATTGAAAAACAATAAAAATATATTATGTAATAATATTTTACATTTGTACAAAATCATACATAGAAAAATACAAAACATCCTTATGCATGACATGTTGCCGTTAATTCTTAATGGGATTCAGCTTCTCTATCATTTTCTATTTTATTATTTTTCTACTTTTTCAATTCTTAATCGTTCATTTTTATTTAATAGTTAATAATATATTTTTTTGTAAATCCCAACGTATTGACTTTTTTTGTTCAATTCTTTTACTGTAATTATTTCTATATTTATTATAAATTAAATTTATAATTTTGACTCTTTTGGAGTAAGAAAAAAAAGATAAATTGAGATAAAATGTGGTTTGGGGTTAATTTCGGTGCCCTTTTTTTTCTAAAAAGTCACAAACCGTGAGAACAATTTTTCAAATTCGTTCTCACTTATTCAAAAAAATTCACAAAAAATAATGACAATGGTACTCGTTTAAAAGTTTTCGGCACGAAAAATATGATTGTATAAAAAATTTACACATTCGATTAACCTACTTTCAAATTTTTTTATTTTTTTTTAAAATATTAGAATTGTTTGAAATTAGTAATGACGAAAAAATTATAATTAGAGTGGTTATTAGAAATTTATAAAATTTTTTAGAATTTTGTTTTATATCAAACGGATTCTAAATAGAAATGAATAGTTAAAATTAAAAAAAATAAAATAATAGCATAATATAAAGTAGCAGGGTGTTCGAATTGACTAAGGCAGGCAGCATAGTTCTTTTGACAGCAAGAGCTTAGGTGTGGCGGCGAAGTGGACCTACGACCCATCATGAGCCATCACGAGGCTCGCGCGGCCTAAATAGAAAAATGAAATTTTTTTCTTTAAATTTTTGGACGTAATATTATATATATATATGTGTTAAGTTCTGCCTTAGAAGGTAGGCATGAGTTCATCATTACTTTGTGAATCCACTTTACTCAATCATTTGATCATGAATTGTTTAGGAGGCGGAGGTAGAATTACGGAATATATAAGCCGAAACTTAATAAATTAAAAATTTTATAAAAAAGTTAGTTAAGATTGTGTTGTTTAAAAAATAAATTAGATTATTTAAAAATTAAGTTAAATTAATTTAAAATTTTATTTTATAATTCTTTTTTTTTCACTGAACTAGAGTTTACCACAGCTCACTGTGTGACCCTGACTGGGATTGCCAATATTCTTTTGGTTGCTAGAATTTTAGAGGAAGGGGATAGGTCGAGTGTGCTTACGTATCAGTGCACGTTCGGTACACCTGTGCACCGTTGATTTTGAAACTATAACAAATCATTCAACAATTGTGGTGATGACAAAAATTTATACTAGTTATAACGGATTATAACCAGTTAAACCTTACATATTCCATGCACCGAATCTTCTCCGGATCCAAATTCTAGATGCATGCGTTGTTGGTCCACAAAGGAAGAACTTTACATGATTTTTTTTTGGCCTAGAGACAACAACATTTTATGGACTTTAGCTGCGACCAGCATTTTGAGAAATAATTCTAGTATTGGGAATATTAAGAGCTGGTTTGAGTATTAATAAGTTAGATTTTTTTTTTCAGGTTTAAATTATTTTTATTTTATATGATTTTTTATTTATTTATATTTTTTTTTATAAATGTAATCAGTATGTTTAAAAATTATTAAATAAAAAAATTAAATTTCAATGAAAAAAAGTCATATAAAACTAAAATAAGTTAAAGCCCAAAAAAAAACTTGTATTAAATTAAAAAAAGAGGTATAAAAAGGTATAAGAAAAGATAAATTTTGTTCTGGCTCAAAATGCACATATAAAAATGCATTTAATTTATAAAATTATTATTACAACATCATTCTAATAACTATTACTTATAAATTCTTTAGACGTAGAAATATTTATCCTAAAAATGATAAATTTTGAATTTTGTTAAGAAAAATATTATGTTACCAATTTTTTTTTTTTGGGAAACTTGTGCCAAAATGTTTTGCAATTAATGCATTCTTTTGTAGTATAAATATAAAAATAAACCTTATTTATTTTTTTTACCAAGCCAAGTTACATAAGGGCAAAATAGAACAAAGAAGTAATGAGAAGGAACGTACGAGTGCGTCTCGGGTATTATTTTCTTATCGAAAAGTTTTAAAAAATTTTAATTTTTATTCACTATATGAATTATAAAATTATAATTTTTATTAAATTTTACTAATATTTTTGTCACATCATGAGAAGAAGTTGAGAACAACCAAAATACGGAAATTCTATGGTACTGTCTTCTTGATTTTTAGTTCCGTTTCAAAAATTAAATATTTTGTCCAGTTGACTTGTAAAAAAATGATTGATTTAGGCCTTGGGTTTGACGTAAAATGATCTTTTTAAATATTTTATTTATTTTTAATTATTTAATAAGATGTTTTTGTGTACAAATTTTTTTAATTAATATTTCCTTTAAATGTTCAAAAATAACTTTTTTTCCCCTCAAGTTCTTAAGTTAATAAGAGTTGCTCGTACCCAAAGGCATGTAAATATGAAATTTTACAACTATATTGAATTTATAAACAAGTAAATCCCTTGTAAGAACTTATGAGTTTATTTACATCTATTAAAATTACATGTCACAATTATAAGTGGCTTTATATGTGCAAAACCTTATATGTGCAAAACCAAAAAAAAAGAAAGAAGTGAAATTGTAGTTATAGCAATGTGGGACCAAAAATAAATAAATTTGGTGATTGAAAGAGAGAAGATAAGAGGAGGAATGAAGGAGGAACGTGCCACATAAGATTGGAACAAAAGAGAATCGTAGAGAAAAAAACTTTAAATTTAAATTTATAATTTAGAAAAAAAATTACTCTAAAGACTAATTTTATTCAAAGATTTGTAAAAATGGAATAGTGAATATAAAAATCACCATACAGAATTTGATAATAATTTTTTATTAGTTCTACAAAAATAACTCAAATTAAAACGTTATTATTAATCTTAAGTTGTGATTTATAAAAGACAATAAAAATGGTCCACATGACTAATTTAAATTTAAGATTAGAATTTAGAAAAATGACCACCCCAAGTCTAATCAATATTTAAGAATATTTTTTGTATTTTAAAATTTTAAAAATATTAAAAATTATTATTATGAGAGAAATATCCTAATTATTTTTTAAGCGTTTTTTATTTGTATTTTCCAACATAATTCCTAATGTATTTAAAATATGTAAATTCTACAACTATATTAAATTTATAAGTCTTATAAGAACTCATGAGTTTATTCAAATTAATTAAAATTGTAAGGTACAACTGTAATGGTTTTATATATGAAAAAAATGAAATTGCAGTCATCTAACAATGTGGGATAATCTACTTATTTACCAAAAAAAAAAAAATTGTGGGATAAAAAAAATCAACTTTGTCAATAAAATGCAAGGAGAAAAGAGGAAGGAATGAAGAAGAAAAGTGTTATGTAGGATCGGAATAAAAAAAATAAGGAAAGAAAAATTTAAATTTAACATTAGAATTTAGAAAAAAAAATCACTTCCTAGACTGAGTATATTAAAAGATTAGTAAAAATAAAAAAAATAGAATAGTAAATATAGAAAGCACCCACACAGGATTCGATAATAATTTTTTGGTTGATTTTATAAAAGTAACTTAAATTAAAAATTTTACTCTTAACCATATCATGTCCTTTATAAATTAAAACAAATATACTCAATGTGATCAATTTAAATTTAAAATTAGAATTTAGAAAATTAATTACTCTTAAGCCTAATTAATATTTTGGCATTTTTTATTTTTTAAAATTTAAAAAATAATAAGAGTTATTATTATGAAGTAAATAATCTTATTACTATTTAATTATTTTTTATATTTTTATTATAATTCCTAATATATTTGAAATTTGTAAAGTTTATAGCTATATTCAATTCATAATCAAGTGGTCTCTTGTAAAAACTATGAGTTCATTAATATTTATTATATAAAGGAGCTCATAGTTTAGATGTGATATTTATGTATGTGTCAAATGGGGAGGATGTGGGGGCCACGGCTCTGGAGAGAGAGAGAGAGAGAGCGAGAGAGTGTGGGGGGGGGGGAGGAGTGAGGGAGGCAGAGAATGGGGGTGGGGCCACGCGGCAAAGGCTGGGGATGGGGGGGCGGGGAGTTGGGGTCGAGCAGTGTAGGGGCGAATTTGTTGAAAAGTTGAAGTTTTTTAAAATAAATTAAAATTTGTTAAAATAAATATAATAAATAAATAAAAATAATTAATTTTAAAGAATTTAAATCTGGTTAGGATTATTTTTTTCTTCCACTTTATTTGTTTTTTTTTTTATCACTTTACAAAAAAAAAAATACACTCTTATTTTTCTCTCTAATTTACATTTCTTTTTAAAACATACTTTAGTAGGGGTGGGTTTGCTCGGAAGTTGGGTTTTTTTTAAAGTAAATTAATTTTTTTAAAAATAAATAGGAATAATTAATTAACTATATACTAACTATTAATTTTAAATAATTTGAATTGGTATATTTTTAACTGTTATTTAATGGTCAGGATTATTTTTTTCCTCCCACTTTAGTTGTATTTTCTGTCACTTTACAAAAAAAATACACTCTTATTTTTCTCTCCAACATACTAACACCAACACTATTAGAAAATTGAATTTTTTTTAAATACATACAAATTGGAAAAATAAATTTATTATTTAATAAATAATAATTAATTTTAAATAATTTAAATTTTTATTTTTTTATTTATTAGTCAAAATTATTTTTTCCTCTCAACTTTAATTATTTTTTGGTCACTTGACAAATTTTAATTAAAGGAGTGTTTGGTTGGTTAAAGTTTGATTAAAAGATACGGTAAAAATAAAAAGATTTGATATAAATATTTTATTAAAAAAGAAAAAAAGTTAAAAATTGATAATTTTTTTAATTTTTATCAATTAAACAGGCCATAAATAATAAAATAAGTACAAATAAATAAATAAGAATTTTGTTGGTAAGTAAAATAAGAATAATTAATTTTAAATACTTTCACTTCTATACTATTTGTGTTATCTCTCTATAGTAGTGAAAAAAATTTAGGGCGAGTGTGTGGTTAAGGAAAAAAACAATAATAGCACAAAAATTTTAATGAAAAACAATAATAGTAAAAATTGACAATTTTGATAAATTAAACATCTGAAATTTATTTGAATTTTATAAATAACAGTTTACCATATTTTTTATTATTTATTTTTTCATCATATATTTTACGCTCTCTCAATTTTCAACCGTGGTCAAATATTTTAAAAAAATATACTAATTAAGTAGCAACACGGAATGAACTTCATTAACAACATAACAACACCATTAGAAAACTAATTTTTTTAAATACATACAAATTAGAATAATTAATTTATTATATAATAAATAATAATTAATTTTAAATAATTTAAATTTGTATATTTTTAACTGCTAAATTTATTTATTCGTCAGAATTATTTTTTCCTCTCCACCTTAATTATTTTTCGGTCACTTTACATAAAAATATACTCTTATTTTTCTCTCCATTTTAGATTTTTTTATATATGTTTTTAAAATATTTTTTATATGAATAAATATTAAACAAAGTTAACTAAGTTTTAAAAAATAAGATTTAAAATTTAATTTGATTGTACTTAAAAAATAATATTTATTTGATTTATTTTGTTGATTTGATTATTGTGTACGTGACGTGAGGAGAGACAAATGCTGGACAGAATGACATTCTTTCTTTTCCTGAGACAAGAGGGGATGTCATGCAAAAAATATTGATACATTAAAAATTCATTTTAATTATAAATTTAAATTTAAATTATTTACAAGTCAAATTATGCTTTCGTGCCATTGGCACGGATAATACCTAGTATATATATATATATATATGTTAAGCTCTGCCTTAGAAGCTAGGCATGAGTTCATCATTACTTTGTGAATCCACTTTACTCAATCATTTGATCATGAATTGTTTAGGAGGCGGGGGCAGAATTACGTAATATATAAGTTAAAATTCAATAAATTAAAAATTTTATAAAAAAGTTAGTTAAGATTGCGTTGTTTAAAAAATAAGTTAGATTATTTAAGAATTAAGTTAAATTAATTTTTTTAATTAAAAATTTATTTTATAATTCTTTTCTTTTCACTGAACTAGAGTCCACCACAACTCACTGTGTGATCCCGACTGGGATTGCCAATATTTTTTTGGTTGCTAGAATTGTAGGAGAAGGGGGATAGGTTGGGTGCACTTACTTACCGGTGCACGTCCGGTACACTTACGCACCGTTGATTTTGAAACTATAACAAATCATTCAACGACTGTGGTGATAACAAAAATTTATACTGGTTATAACAACGGGTTATAACTAGTTAAGCCTCACATATTCCATGCACTGGATCTTCTCCGGATCCAAATTCTAGATACATGCGTTGTTGGTCCACAAAGGAAGAACTTTACATGATTTTTTTTTTTTTTTTTTTTTTGGGTATGGCCTAGAGACAACAACATTATATGGACTTTAGCTGCGGCCAGCATTTTGGGAAATAATTCTAGTGTTGGGAATATTAAGAGCTGGTTTGAGTATTAATAAGTTAGATTTTTTTTTTCAGGTTTAAATTATTTTTATTTTATATGATTTTTTATTTATTTATATTTTTTTTATAAATGTAATCAGTATGTTTAAAAATTATTAAATAAAAAAATTAAATTTCAATGAAAAAAAGTCATATAAAACTAAAACAAGTTAAGGCCCAAAAAAAAAAAAAAACACTTATTAAATTAAAAAAAGAGGTATAAAAAGGTATAAGGAAAGATAAATTTTGTTCTGGCTCAAAATGCACATATAAAAATGCATTTAATTTATAAAATTATTATTACAACATCATTCTAATAACTATTACTTATAAATTCTTTAGACGTAGAAATATTTATCCTAAAAATGATAAATTTTGAATTTTGTTAAGAAAAATATTATGTTACCAATTTTTTTTGTTGGGAAACTTGTGCCAAAATGTTTTGCAATTAATGCATTCTTTTGTAGTATAAATATAAAAATAAACCTTATTTATTTTTTTTTACCAAGCCAAGTTACATAAGGGCAAAATAGAACAAAGAAGTAATGAGAAGGAACGTACGAGTGCGTCTCGGATATTATATTTTTATCAAAAAGTTTGAAAAATTTTTAATTTTTTATTTACTATACAAATTATAAAATTATAATTTTTATTAAATTTCACTAATATTTTTGTCACATCATGAGAAGAAATTGAGAACAACCAAAATACGGAAATTCTATGGTACTGCCTTCTTGATTTTTAGTTCCGTTTCAAAAATTAAATATTTTGTCCCGTTGACTTGTAAGAAAATGATTGATTTAGGTCTTGGGTTTGACGTAAAATGATCTTTTTAAATATTTTATTTATTTTTAATTATTTAATAAGATGTTTTTGTGTACAAATTTTTTTAATTAATATTTCCTTTAAATGTTCAAAAATAATTTTTTTTCCCCTCAAGTTCTTAAGTTAATAGGAGTTGCTCGTACCCAAAAACATGTAAATATGAAAATTTTACAGCTATATTGAATTTATAAACAAGTAAATCTCTTGTAAGAACTTATGAGTTTATTTACATCTATTAAAATTACGTGTCACAATTATAAGTGGCTTTATATGTGCAAAACTAAAAAAAAAAAAAAAAAAAGAAGTGAAATTGTAGTTATAGCAATGTGGGACCAAAAATAAATAAATTTTGTGACTGAAAAGAGAGAAGATAAGAGGAGGAATGAAGGAGGAACGTGCCACATAAGATTGGAACAAAAGAGAATCGTAGAGAGAAAAACTTTAAATTTAAATTTATAATTTTGAAAAAAATTACTCTAAAAACTAATTTTATTCAAAAATTTGTAAAAATGGAATAGTGAATATAAAAATCATCATATAGAATTTGATAATAATTTTTTATTAGTTCTACAAAAATAATTCAAATTAAAAGATTAATCTTAAGTTGTGATTTATAAAAGAAAATAAAAATGGTCCACATGACTAATTTAAATTTAAGATTAGAATTTAGAAAAATGACCACCCCAAGTCTAATTAATATTTAAGAATATTTTTTGTATTTTAAAATTTTAAAAATATTAAAAATTATTATTATGAGGGAAATATCTTAATTATTTTTTAAGCGTTTTTTATTTGTATTTTCCAACATAATTCCTAATGTATTTAAAATATGTAAATTCTACAACTATATTAAATTTATAAGTCTTATAAGAACTCATGAGTTTATTCAAATTAATTAAAATTGTAAGGTACAACTGTAATGGTTTTATATATGAAAAAAATGAAATTGCAGTCATCTAACAATGTGGGACAATCTACTTATTTACCAAAAAAAAAAAAAATTGTGGGATAAAAAAAATCAACTTTGTCAATAAAATGCAAGAAGAAAAGAGGAAGGAATGAAGAAGAAAAGTGTTATGTAGGATCGGAATAAAAAAAATAAGGAAAGAAAAATTTAAATTTAACATTAGAATTTAGAAAAAAAATTACTTCCAAGACTGAGTATATTAAAAGATTAGTAAAAAAAAAAAAAAATAGAATAGTAAATATAGAAAGCACCCACACAGGATTCGATAATAATTTTTTAGTTGATTTTATAAAAGTAACTTAAATTAAAAATTTTACTCTTAACCATATCATGTCCTTTATAAATTAAAACAAATATACTCAATGTGATCAATTTAAATTTAAAATTAGAATTTAGAAAATTAATTACTCTTAAGCCTAATTAATATTTAGGTATTTTTTATTTTTTAAAATTTAAAAAATAGTAAGAGTTATTATTATGAAATAAATAATCTTATTACTATTTAATTATTTGTTATATTTTTATTATAATTCCTAATGTATTTGAAATTTGTAAAGTTCATAGCCATATTCAATTCATAATCAAGTGGTCTCTTGTAAGAACTATGAGTTCATTAATATTTATTATATAAGGGAGCTCATAGTTTAGATGTGACATTTATGTATGTGTCAAATGGGGAGGGATGTGGGGGCCACGGCTCTGGAGAGAGAGAGAGTGTGTGTGGGGGGGCGGGGGTTGGGGTCGAGGAGTGTAGGGGTGAATTTGCTGAAAAGTTGAAGTTTTTTAAGATAAATTAAAATTTTTTAAAATAAATATAATAAATAAATAAGAATAATTAATATTAAAGAATTTAAATCTGGTTAGGATTATTTTTTTGCTCCCACTTTAGTTGTTTTTTGATCACTTTACAAAAAAAAATACACTCTTATTTTTCTCTCTAATTTAGATTTTTTTTTAAAATATACTTTAGTTGGGGTGGGTTTGCTCGGAAGTTGGATTTTTTTAAAGTAAATTAATTTTTTTAAAAATAAATAGGAATAATTAATTAACTATATACTAACTATTAATTTTAAATAATTTGAATTGGTATATTTTTAACTGTTATTTAATGGTCAGGATTTTTTTTCCTCCCACTTTAGTTGTATTTTCTGTCACTTTACAAAAAACATACACTCTTATTTTTCTCTCCAACATACTAACACCAACACTATTAGAAAATTGAATTATTTTTTAAATACATACAAATTGGAATAATTAATTTATTATTTAATAAATAATAATTAATTTTAAATAATTTAAATTTTTATTTTTTTATTAATTAGTCAAAATTATTTTTTCCTCTCTACTTTAATTATTTTTTGGTCACTTGACAAATTTTAATTAAAGGAGTGTTTGGTTGGTTAAAGTTTGATTAAAAGATACGGTAAAAATAAAAAGATTTGATATAAATATTTTATTAAAAAAGAAAAAAGTTAAAAATTGATAATTTTTAATTAATTTTTATCAATCAAAACAGGCCATAAATAATAAAATAAGTACAAATAAATAAATAAGAATTTTGTTGGTAAGTAAAATAAGAATAATTAATTTTAAATACTTTCACTTCTATACTATTTGTGTTATCTCTCTATAGTAGTGAAAAAAATTTAGGGCGAGTGTGTGGTTAAGGAAAAAAACAATAATAGCACAAAAATTTTAATAAAAAACAATAATAGTAAAAATTGACAATTTTGATAAATTAAGCATCTGAAATTTATTTGAATTTTATAAATAATAGTTTACCATATTTTATATTATTTATTTTTTCATCATATATTTTACGCTCTCTCAATTTTCAACCGTGGTCAAATATTTTAAAAAAATATACTAATTAAGTAGCAACACGGAATGAACTTCATTAACAACATAACAACACCATTAGAAAACTAATTTTTTTAAATACATACAAATTAGAATAATTAATTTATTATATAATAAATAATAATTAATTTTAAATAATTTAAATTTGTATATTTTTAACTGCTAAATTTATTTATTCGTCAGAATTATTTTTTCCTCTCCACCTTAATTATTTTTCGATCACTTTACATAAAAATATACTCTTATTTTTCTCTCCATTTTAGATTTTTTTATATATGTTTTTAAAATATTTTTTATATGAATAAATATTAAACAAAGTTTTAAAAAATAAGATTTAAAATTTAATTTGATTGTACTTAAAAAATAATATTTATTTGATTTATTTTGTTGATTTGATTATTGTATACGTGACGTGAAGAGAGATAAATGCTGGGCAGAATGGCATTCTTTCTTTTCCTGAGACAAGAGAGAATGTCATGCAAAAAATATTGATGCATTAAAAATTCATTTTAATTACAAATTTAAATTTGAGTTATTTACAAGTCAAATTATATTTTCGTGCCATTGGCACGGATAATACCTAGTATATATATATATGTTAAGCTCTGCCTTAGAAGCTAGGCATGAGTTCATCATTACTTTGTGAATCCACTTTACTCAATCATTTGATCATGAATTGTTTAGGAGGCGGAGGTAGAATTACGTAATATATAAGTTGAAATTCAATAAATTAAAAATTTTATAAAAAAGTTAGTTAAGATTGCGTTGTTTAAAAAATAAGTTAGGTTATTTAAGAATTAAGTTAAATTAATTTTTTTAATTAAAAATTTATTTTATAATTCTTTTTTTTTTCACTGAACTAGAGTCCACCACAACTCACTGTGTGAACCCGACTGGGATTGCCAATACTTTTTTGGTTGCTAGAATTTTAGGAGAAGGGGATAGGTTGGGTGTGCTTACTTACCGGTGCACGTCCGGTACACTTACACACCGTTGATTTTGAAACTATAACAAATCATTTAACGACTATGGTGATAATAAAAATTTATACTTGTTATAACGGGTTATAACCAGTTAAGCCTCACATATTTCATGCACCGGACCTTATCCGGATCCAAATTCTAGATGCAGTCCGGATCCAAATTCTAGATGCATGCGTTGTTGGTCCACAAAGGAAGAACTTTACATGATTTTTTTTTTTTTTTTTGGGTATGGCCTAGAGACAACAACATTATATGGACTTTAGCTGCGGCCAGCATTTTGGGAAATAATTCCAGTGTTGGGAATATTAAGAGCTGGTTTGAGTATTGATAAGTTAGATTTTTTTTTTTCAGGTTTAAATTATTTTTATTTTATATGATTTTTTATTTATTTATATTTTTTTTATAAATGTAATTAGTATGTTTAAAAATTATTAAATAAAAAAATTAAATTTCAATGAAAAAAAGTCATATAAAACTAAAATAAGTTAAGCCCAAAAAAAAAAAAAACTTGTATTAAATTAAAAAAAGAGGTATAAAAAGGTAAAAGAAAAGATAAATTTTGTTCTGGCTCAAAATGCACATATAAAAATGCATTTAAATTATAAAATTATTATTACAACATCATTCTAATAACTATTACTTATAAATTCTTTAGACTTAGAAATATTTGTCCTAAAAATGACAAATTTTGAATTTTGTTAAGAAAAATATTGTGTTATCATTTTTTTTTTGTTGGGAAACTTGTACCAAAATGTTTTGCAATTAATGCATTCTTTTGTAGTATAAATATAAAAATAAACCTTATTTAGTTTTTTTTACCAAGCCAAGTTACATGTGGGCAAAATAGAACAAAGAAGTAATGAGAAGGAACGTACGAGTGCGTTTCGGGCATTATATTTTTATCAAAAAATTTTAATTTTTTATTTACTATACGAATTATGAAACTATAATTTTTATTAAATTCTACTAATATTTTTGTCACATCTTGAGAAGAAATTGGGAACAACCAAAATACGGAAATTCTATGGTACTGCCTTCTTGATTTTTAGTTCCATTTCAAAAATTAAATATTTTGTCCCGTTGACTGGTAAAAAAATGATTGATTGAGTTAGGTTTTAGGTTTGACGTAAAATGATTTTTTAAATATTTTATTCATTTTTAATTATTTAATAAGATGTTTTTGTGTACAAATTTTTTTAACTAATTTTTCCTTTAAATGTTCAAAAATAACTTTTTTTCCCCTCAAGTTCTTAAGTTAATAGGAGTTGCTCGTACCCAAAGGCATGTAAATATGAAAAGTTTATAATTATATTAAATTTATAAACAAGTATATCTCTTGTAAGAACTTATGAGTTTATTTACATCTATTAAAATTACGTGTCACAACTATAAGTGACTTTATATATGCAAAACCCAAAAAAAAAGTGAAATTATAGTTATAGCAATGTGGGACCAAAAATAAATAAATTTTGTGACTGAAAAGAGAGAACATAAGAGGAAGAATGAAGGAGGAACGTGCCATGTAAGATTGGAATGAAAGAGAATAGTAGAGAGAAAAACTTTAAATTTAAATTTATAATTTTGAATAAAATTACTCTAAACACTAATTTTATTCAAAGATTTGTAAAAATGGAATAGTGAATATAAAAATCACTATATAGAATTCGATAATAATTTTTGATTAGTTTTACAAAAATAACTCAAATTAAAAATATTATTATTAATCTTAAGTTGTGATTTATAAAAGAAAATAAATATAGTCCACGTGACTAATTTAAATTTAAGATTAGAATTTAGAAAAATAACCACCCCAAGCCTAACTAATATTTAAGAATATTTTTTGTATTTTAAAAATTTTAAAAGTATTAAAAATTATTATTATGAGAGAAATATCCTATTTTTAAGCATTTTTTATTTGTATTTTCCAACATAATTTCTAATGTATTTAAAATATGTAAATTCTACAACTATATTAAATTTATAAGTCTTATAAGAACTCGTGAGTTTGTTTAGATTAATTAAAATTGTAAGGGACAATTGTAATGGTTTTATATATGAAAAAAATGAAATTGTAGTCATCTAACAATGCGGAACAATCTACTTTTTACCAAAAAAATAATAATAATGTGGGACAAAAAATAATCAACTTTGTCAATAAAATGCGAGAAAAAAAGAGGAAGGAATGAAGAAGAAAAGTGTTATGCAGCATTGGAATAAAAAAAATAAGGAGAGAAAAAGTTTAAATTTGACATTAGAATTTAGAAAAAAAAAATTACTTACAAGATTGAGTATATTGAACGATTAGTAAAAATAGAAAAAAAGTAGAATAATAAATATAGAGAGCACCCACACGGGATTCAATAATAATTTTTTGGTTGATTTTATAAAAATAACTTACATTAAAAATTTTACTATTAACCATACCTTATCTTTTATAAATTGAAACAAATATACTCAATGTGATCAATTTAAATTTAAAATTAGAATTTAGAAAATTAATTACTCTCAAGCCTAATTAATATTTAGGTTTTTTTATTTTTAAAATTTTAAAAAATAATAAGAATTATTATTATGAGAGAAATAACCTTATTACTATTTAATTATTTTTTATATTTTTAATATAATTCCTAATGTATTTGAAATTTGTAAAATTTATAACTATATTCAATTTATAATCAAGTGGTCTCTTGTAGGAACTATGAGTTCATTAATATCTATTAAACCATAATTAGTTCTATATATAAAATAAAAAGAGAAGTTACAATCATGTAGTGATGTGGGCCAAAAACAATAAATAAATAAACTTTGAACTAAAAAATAAGTAATCCTGACCATTAGACAAATCTAACGGTTGAAAATATCCAAATTTAAATTTATGAGATTCATTAATATATATATATATAGAGGATAAATTATACTTACCTCTCCTAAACATTAGACTAATTACTGAGACCTCCCTCAATTATTTAAACCTTACACTTACCTCCCCTTATTTCGTAATTGATTACACTTAAAAAGTGTAATTACAAATCTCAAATTAGATCATAAAACATGCAAGTATTTAATAATTATAAAGCTTTTAGTTACTTTTAATGTTTACTATGTGTTTGTTTCTAAAATTAAGAGAAAAGACAGAAATTATTGAAATTAGTGATGGCGAAGATAATGAGGAAAAAAGTCGCTGCTGTCCGAACACTTCAACGTTCGATCCAGATAGCAGCAAGAGACAGCTGGAGAAAAAAGAATAAAGATTGAATTAAGCTTGACCCTCTCTGCTATTCGAACACCCAAGTCGGGCTGTCCGAACACCATTGACTAATTTGTACGAAATTTTTAGATTTAAGGTTTTCAGTTTATTCTATAAATATATTGTTTTGTCAGTTGTAATGGAACGCTTTTTAATATATTCTTCTAGAATTCTAGAATACACTTTAGAGAGTTTTAGTTTAGTTTTTTTTTTTTTTTTTTTTTGAGTGATTTCTATTTCGTTGTTCGTGGATTTTGTTATAGCTTTACTTCGAAATACGGTACTATTGTTTCTTCTTTGATTTAATGAAGTTTAATTCTTGTTTATTTGCTGTTTTTTGGTATTTTGTTTACATTAAATCTATGTTAGGCTAGTTTGTTTATCTTGATTCAACCCATCAATCATAGGTAGATCCTTATTTGATGATTGAATGTGATTGAATCCTCGTATGTAATGTAAAACTTGTATGCTAGGGTTCCTTTTTATGAATATTTTTTTTTTCTTTTCAAATGCTTTTGAAAACTTGTAACCTCGATCATATTTTGTTGAAATCCCTAATGACGTTACTTGATTAAAATTTTATTTATATTTTGAAATAAATGAAAAGAAATTTGGACCAAAGACGAACTTATTGAATATCTTTCCAGTTTTCTTACTCTAAACGTGATTCTAAAATTATACATTGGAATAATTATTTCAATGATGATATCTTCTCGTTTACTTTTCATATACGTGAGCTGTAAACTGAAATAAAAAAATGCATCTGATTAGAGAATAAGGAATCCACCTGAATTTATAGGTTAGATTAAGATCTTTAATTATTTTGAATGCGTAGTTTTATCACTTTCATTGTTTTAATTTAATTTAATTTTGAATCTTGTTTTTCTATTACTTAGAATAGAAATAATTGAAGTTTTTAAATTTTAATTAGTTTAATTTTGGAAATTTATTTTATTGTTATTAGTTAGTTAATTAACACTTTTTAAAACCTAAAACCAATTTTCTTTTCTTATTTTTAAAACAAAACTAGTAAGTAGAAGAATTTAGAAACTCTAGTGTTCAATTTCAAAGTTCTTAGTGGATATGATTTTAGACTTATCAGGTAAAACTACACCGCAGGCCCTTATTCTTGGGAGTTTATTCAACTACACATTTGTGAGGTAGTCAGTAATATTTGTCACACTTAGACCCACCCATTAATTTTTTTCCCTAACGTCATTAGGGTGCCATAGTAAGATGACATAAATACCCTGAGACCCCTCAGTGCACAAGGTTGAATTACCAAAATACCCTCCTCATTGCTCGTGAATCTAAAATCAAACATGAATGAATCCAACTACCCTCACATACACTAAGGAATGCGTATACCATTTGAGATGACGATATCACTTATTCACTCTCAAACCTCCATTAACTCTCAAACACTCAGCCGAAATTGGCCCTCTCAGACCTAGAAGATGATGATTAACATAATCATCGGTGAAGCTCGAGAACTATGATGATAAGAAGCAGAAATTGGCTAACAAGGTTTTGCTTTTGTATTTTTCTTGTCTCATTAAAGTGATTAGAGTATTCCTAGGGTTTTTTGGGGGGGTTTATTAGGGTTTTCATATAATAGTTTTTTTGGTTTATTCTCTCTACTAGAAATATGTTTTGGAATGTAGGTTTTTTTTTTTTTTAATCTCATAGCTTGCGCAATTGTTGTGCTTGGTTTAGCTGAGTTAGGGTTTTTTGGGGGGTTTTTTTGGGGTTTTTCGTATCAAGGCTTTTGTGTAGGTTTTTTTCAATTTTCTTTCTTTGTTAGAAATTTGTTTTAGAATTTAAGGTTTTTTTCTTTTCTTTTTTCTTTTTTTATCTGACAGCTTATGCAATCATTAAGGTTTTTTCATGTAAGGGTTTGGTTTATCTGAGTTAGGGTTTTTTTTTTTTTTTTTTTCTCTGCACTCGGAATTTGTTCTATGGTTTAAAATTTTTAGGGATATTATACTCTCTTCTACTTTATTTATGTGCTTATCCTTAGATTCATTAAGTGTAAAGGTTTACTCCTTAAGATGGCTTCTTCCCCAACTCTGGGAGATTTTTGTTGCCAATTTGAGTTATTGTCTTTTATTTAATGAATTGTCAAGTTGTTGGCTTTGTTACCAATTTTAATTACTGATTTTTGTTGATAGATTTGAGATTCAATCTGTCTTAAAATGATTTTGGTGTTGTATTCATAACTTTATAACTCTATTTAGTATGAATTACACTAGCTGATTTCTGTTGCCAATTCTACCAGTTGTTGATTTCTATTGTCAATTTAAGTTATTATCTCTGGTTTTGGGTTCTACAGTTATTGGCTTTGTATATTTTGCAATTTGTAATAAATGTGGATTTAGTTGCTAATTTCTTTTGACAGTTTAAGTTTCAATCCTCACTTTATAAACCTATTTGGCATTAATTACACTAGTTGAATATCTACTAGGGTAAAATTGTAAATCTCTATTGCTAAATTGAACTTACTTTATGAAAAACTATTTCCAAAGGAAACTAGACTCGTACCCTTTTATAATCTGATTGGTGTAACGAATTTGGATACCTTCACCAACTGGTGTTTTCCATAACAAAGGTTTGATTTAATTGTTGATTTCTGTTAACAATTTGAGTTAGTATCTCTGGTTTTAGATTCTACCAGTTGTTGTTTTACTATTCTTTATAATTTATAATAAATGTCGATTTATAATTCTGTTTTGGCATAAATTACACCATCTAATGACATGTTGAAACTCTAGAAAATGATCTCCTAATGATATGAATTAATGCTTTTTATGTTATGCAAATAGCTTTAAATTTTCTTCACTAATAAGTCCCCTTAAATAGATGAATAAGTCCTTCCATGTCCAATTAGTTATAGAAAAGTCAATCATTTAGGAAATCTAATCAGGTTTAGGAATAGGAGTAAAACCAAATTTTACTACTGTAAGTTATATCCATATGTCCTGAAAATCTTCTAAGTTTTGTCCAAATATGTATAGAATTGATGCTTGAAAAACCAAAGGAACACAACAAAGTTTTTAAAACTCTACACAACCACAAGCAAGCTTAAGGTGCGGACATTCCAAAAGATAAAACTGTGGGTAAGGCCAAGATGCAACTAAAATGCAATTTTTATATTTCTTCATTGAACCAAGTTTTAACCCATGTGAATTACAACCAAAAAGACTCAAATCTACTTAATTCAAATACACAAAAAAAAAAAAAAACCCACAAGGTTTTGGAATGCTAATTGTCAATAATATAAATATGCACCTAATACCAATTCTATCAGTGTGCGCAGGGTTTTGAAGAATATATACAAAAGCAAATGATGGAATTTATTATAGATGGATTCTTACAATATTACAAAGGGGGTTTGCAGAAAGATAAACTAAAAACGAAAGAGGAGCGTAGGTAAAGCGTGTCGAGACAGACCATCGACTACCGCTTAAATAGAAAAGGGAAAATACTATTCGGACCCGAAATTCACAAATTGGAATCCGAAATTATTATTTTACTGTACACTTTTTGACAAAACGATACCATTGTTGTTTGCGTGTGCTGGCAAGGTGCAGTCGGTCGGCCAACAATGGTGACAGCTGTAGTGATAGCACCGAAAGTGAATTTGTCACTTTGTGAAAATGTAAAGTGAATTTGTCACTTTGGAGAGGTGGAAAGTGAATTTGTCACTTCGGCAGGCAGATGGAATCCTGGCACATGGGCGGCCAGCTTTGGGTGGACAGCTGTCCACGATTCCTCAATCTGAAGCGATGCCTTTGCCTTTAGTTTGCCGGAGCAATTCAATGGCTGCTTCCAAAACTTCACCTGTGGGCGTATCGTCCTCAGGATTCTGACCTTCTCCAGCTAAGATGTTATCATCGGCTGAGTGGGTTGAACAGGAATCAAGGGACATGGGAGTCCGATGTTGATTTAACCGTTCTTCGTCGAATTCATTACTGAACTCATTTTGGAGATATTCCAAGCATTTGGCCAGGAGAGCTCTGTTGGAGATATTTGGATGTCTCCTCTTAATACTCAATTTTAATTGAGTCATATGATTTGACTTAGAATCAAACTGTTCTGGGCTTTGAGCCACCTGCTTTTGCTTAAAACTTGAAGTTACCTTCGTAATTTTAGAAATTAACTCAGGTAAATCAATTTGTTTCCACCATTGGAAGTGAAAAGTTCTCATTAACTGAGGGATACCTAGATCATCCTCACTAACGGTTAATCCCCATTTCCAGATCCAAGGGATATTAAACTCAGCCCAAAAATAGAATTGGGACTGTCCTACAAACGATTTCATATTTAAATCGCTTAGCATAGGATGAACTTCGACCCAAGAATCATATAATTCTTGCAAAGGGGGAGGTACAAGATCCATAGGAGGACCAAGAACTTGCCAGTGTTTAAAAAACCATCGAGGAATGACTTTAGTTTTTTCAAAAAAGTCTTCCCTGATTCTTATAAACCAGGAATGATTTCTTTTTGCATTTTCGTAGAGAAAAGTATATTTTCAGGCATTAACACAATCCCAGAAATTAAAAGAATACTCTTTTTGTGGATCATGAGGGATCCTCAACTTGCGGGTTTTCATCGGATCATTGCCCCAATCAATCAAAGTGTAGATCTTAGAGATAAAACACTGACTGTAATTGATCTGGGGGCCTACCTTGTTATTAGGATAAAAGTGGCGTATTTCCACTGATCCGGTAGAAGTTAAAATTGCTTCATAGAGATAGCGGTACTTGTATTCTGGTACTGGATATGAAGTCTGATCCATATATTTTTGTTTAATGTAAAAAGGATCATTAATCCAGTGATCATCTTCTTTTTCCAGAGGCAAAATTGCTTCGGTGTATGGACTTGTAATATATACAGGCTCCTGTTGCAGAACTTGGGCTACAGTCTCAGGCTTAGAACCTTGAGCGGAAGATTCAGCAGACTTAGAGTCTGTCTGTTTGTATTGGGCCAAAACAGCTTTTAGTTGGGCCTCTTTTTTGTTAAGATAATCATTGAGATCAATAAAATTTGGGCCTTCTTCACCTAGAATGTTGAAGGGATTAGCAGCTGGGCCTAGAGCACCAACATTGGACCAAGAAAATTGACTTCTTTGTCCAGTGGACAGATTAGATCTGCCACGTCCTCGTTGCTGGGGCTTAGATCCCCGACCTCTGCTATTACTCATGATCCCTGCAAAAATTCACGAGTTAAGAAATCAGGTAGTGAATTAGATTCACCTTTGATGTATTCGACTTTAAAATCGAAACAAGATAATTGAGCTTGCCAACCAGCATAGATCTGTTTGGAAACTAAATTTTTTACATCCTTTTCAAGGATTTGTTTTATAGCATTGCAATCTATGCGAACCAGAAAATGCTGGTTTAATAAATCATCTTGGAATTTAGTAATTCCCTTAACTACAGCAAGCATTTCTCTTTTAATAGATGGGTATGCCATCTGGGTCGGGTTCCATTTACCCGAAGAAAATCGAATCAGATATTCCTGATTAGTTTCTGGATTGCGCTGTTTTAGAATAGCGCCATATCCAATTTTACTGGCATCTGTCTCAACTATCTTAAACCACTTAGGATTGGCAAGTGTGAGACAAGGCAATCTTTGAACTTTTGCCTTAATTTTTTGAACAGCATATGTATGTTCAGTAGTCCAAGGATTATTTATATTTTTCTTGGATAGACGCGCATATAAAATAGCTGCATCTTTACCCAAATCCTTGTAATAGTCTGAAATATAATTCAAACTACCTAAAAAACGTTGTAACTGCTTTAGATCAGTTATCTGATATGGGAATTTTGAAGCAAATTCAATACTTCTAGCAATAGGACTTAGATTCCCATGCTCAATATTATGTCCAAGAAAACGAACATTGGTTTGGAAAAGTTTCATTTTTGAAGAAGAAATAACCAAACCATTTTTCTTAATAATCTCCTTGAAGTGAGAAAGATGTTTAAAATGTTCTTCAAGGGTTTTTGAAAAGATGAGTATATCATCAATATATACTAGTATATAATTAGTATAAGGGGTGAATATAGAATTCATAATGTTTTGAAATTCAGAGGGAGCATTTTTCAATCCGAATGGCATAACATTCCATTCATAATGTCCAAAGGGGACAGTAAAACCGGTTTTGTATCGGTCTTTTTCCTGGATTTGGATTTGCCAATATCCTGATTTTAAATCAAATTTAGAAAATATTTTAGCATCATATAGTCGATGCAAAAGATCCTTTTTATTAGGAATAGGATATCGAATCCATTTTAAAACATTATTTAAAGGTTTATAGTTTATGACTAAACGAGGGACTCCGCGTTCCTTTTCTGCTGCATTATTGACATAAAAAGCAGTACAACTCCATGGGGAGTGGGAAGGTCGGATCAAACCTTTTTCCAGTAAAGAAGAAATTTCTTTTTTACAAAGTTCCAAATATTCTGGATTCATCTGACTAGGACGAGCTTTAGTAGGAATTTGATTTTCATTAAAACTGTCCTCGTAAGGAAGAAAAACAGAATGCTGTTTTCGATTCCAAAAAGCATTGGGGATATCGGAACAAACTTCATTAAGAAATTCTTTTTGAAGTTTTGAAATCTTTTCTTTAAGAAAAGGTCTTGGTAAAGATTCAGAAATAGTCATGGACTGAATTTCTGATTGAAGAAAACGAATTTGTTGATCCTTCAAAACAATATGCTCTAATTCGTTGAGAATTAGAGTTTGAGGTTCAGTTATAAACTGAAATGAAAGGGCTTTGTTTTTATGCTGAAAATAGATTCCAGTAGAGTCAATTTTAGAAATTGGCATGATTTTTCGGAAAAAAGGAGTTCCAAGTATTACATGTTGAGACAAATTTTTAACGAGTAAAAATTCTGTAGGAATGCAAACATCAGAATTACAAACAGAAACATTTGTTAATTTATAATTAACATGCAACTTATTATTGCTAGCTGAAGTAAGAGATTGAGTGGTTTTTTTCAAAATAGTTTGTAGGAACAAGTCCTTCATTAATGCAATTTAAATCTGCACCACTATCCATTAAAGCAATAAGGTTTTTAATAACATAAGACTCATTTATGATGATCTTTACTTTTACTAACCATTTTTGAATGGTAATACCCTTTAACTGATGTAAATAAGGTTGTTCGTCTTTCTTAGAGGAAGAGACAGGAAAGCTAGGTTGACCAGCTTCTAATCTTAAAAGTCTTTGTTGGGTCTGCTGTGATTCTGTTTTAAGAACAGTAATCTCAGTTTTGAGAAGATTGACTTCTCTCTTAAGATCCTGAATAGATACAGGCTGAAATGATTTTAAAGGGTCTAAACTAAGACGCCTAACAACTTCTTTCATACTATAACCGTCGGGTTGATAATTGGAGGATTGACCGGATGGTTCTATGATAGAGGCAAGAATTTGTCTTTGAAGTTCTGGGTTCTGGATCTTAGAGGCCAGAGTGATCAAGTCATCTTGATCTTGGGTTAAGACGGAGATTTCCATCTTTTGCATTGCTGCTATGGCAGTGTCAATTTCGCTAGAAGTTTTACACTGACAGTCAGGCTGTGAGCTATCGCTAGAATATTCATAGTCTAGAGGTTCGAGACTAGACTCATAATCTGAAGGTGGAGTCGATTCTAACACTAGAGCTAGAATTTTTTGCTTAGAGTCTTCATCTATATGAAGCTCTTGAATTTTCTTCTTCAAAGAACACTTATTGGCAAAATGACCAAGTTTTCCACATTTCCAACATCGAATTTGAGTGCGAGATTTCTTAAATCTAGGCTTAGATCTAGAAGATGGGATTGGGGGCTTATAAAAGTCCTTAGGAGGTCTTCTTTTCCTAGTTTTATAAGAGTAAGTTCTAGATTGCCTAGGCCTATGTTTAAAAGGTTTGGCGAGTCTAGACTTAGGAATGTCAAAAGCGAATTGATCGCAAAAATCTCCTAATTCCTTTCTTTCAGAAAGTCTCTGCTTCTTTAGTTGACCTTTAAGCTTAAGATCATTACAGAGAGCTAAACCCTCTTGTTCACAAAAATAAAAGAGTTTACCGTAAGTGAGATGTGCATAAGGTATAACAGCACTATTGGTGGCTAATCTTATGGATTGCCTAACCTTTTCTGCAAAAAGAGAAGGAAGACCATCAAGAAATTTAGATTTCCAGTGATCTGCTCCAGCGTCACTTAATTGGACGACGCGGGCTAAGAAAGTATCCTTATACCACCTATAGTGACTTAAGGACTGACACTTTAAATTTTGAAGAAGTGTCCTAATGGTTTCACTATTGCTAGTGATTTGACCAGTAAAGTGTTCCATGATCGCACAGATCAGTGTATATACTGCATCTTCTTCGCGAATTGGAACTGTGGAAGATGCTTGAGGACTTACAACAGTCTCTTGCTTAATCTTAGTAGCGCGGAGAATCTGATCTCTTTGCTCATCACTAAGGACATGATCCCACCAACCACGGAGGGTGCCTTCAAACCCTGAAACTAGATTTAGGGCTGTTTGTCTATCGCTTATGCCATTAGCCTTTTGAACCGTGGCATAAATTGTCATACGATGACACTGTTGGAAAATTAGTCTATTAGATAGACCATCTATGTTCCATGAATAGGCTTGGCGAGGAGCAAAGGCTACTTGTTGAGTACCTAAGTCTTCTATTTCCTCATGAAGAACATCTATCGGTGTGGGTCTAGTATAATAGAATTTGCCCAAAGGTCTAGGTGTAGTTTTAGAAACTAACCTGTTAACTTGTAGAGGATCTGGAGGTTTAGGTTCAATTTCAGTTTCAAACTCAGAGGAGTCTGATAGACTTAAAGTCGCTATTTTTAAGGTTCCAAACTGTTGTTGAATTCGTTCGACTATAGATTCGACAGATAATTCGGGCTGCCTAAAACCTTCAACAGGTTCATTGATAGGTCGAATAATAGGGTCTTTGAGATCTTCTGGAAGGGAACTAGATTCCTTAGGAGCAAGATCAGAAATCTGCTGTTGAACAGAAGCAAGCTTTTGCTCTATTCTTGTAAGTTGAGCACCTAGAGTACTCATAAAAACATGAGAATAGTTAAGTTGCTTATATAACAAAACTATTTCTGGTAGAGCCTTTTCTGGAGGTTGGCCTACATAAGCTGTGGCTTCTAAGTGAGGAGATTTCAGAACTAAAGACTCAGAAGGAGGATGGATAGAACTTACAGTTCTACCATCTTTGGTCTGCCAAATTTTTTCTAAAACATTTATTTGCTCATGAAGAGTTTCTAAATAATATGGCAAGAACCAAGGAATAAAAAATTGAATTTTGTCAGTTCGTTCCAGCGTAGAGTAATACTGAATTTTATAAAATTCTCGCTGTTCTGAAGTAAAACTGGAAAAATACCAGTTTCGAAAAGTCTGATTTCTAGGATCTTCAAAATCATTTGAAAGGGTAACTCTTAGAGGGCTACCGGGAGTTAGATCTAACTTACCTTGTAGGGTAAGTGTGCCTATATAAGGTGTATTATCCATCTAAGGAAGATGAAAACTCATCTCAGATGAGGTAGGAGAAGTAGGTCTCCTAGATTCTGATTCTTGGCGATAGACACCTTGAGGGATTTGAGAGGAAGATACTCGTAATCCTTGGATTTCTTCTGGAGAAATTTCAGAAGGGGGCTCAGACACTCTATAAGGGTGTTGAGAAGTAGTAGATCTAGAATCAAAGGGCTGAGACGGGGTAGATTTAGAATCTACTGATGCCCTAGCAGGTAAAAATCTGATTTTATTGGTTGGAGAGAAGCTGATCTCAATATCTCCAGTTTCATGCTGGACGATTTGATCGATCTCTTGCTGAGTTGGCTCTATCGGGTCAACTGCTCTCGGAAGAGTCCATTGAGAAGGAAATTGAATCTCATCCCATCTAAGGACTCGATTTGTAGCAAGATTTGAAGACAATAGATTTGTCTCAATGAAGACAGTTTGGTCTTTCAAGGTTATATGTTTGGCTCGAGGACATAAAGTTCTCAAAAGCTTGAAATGGATCCTATAGATTATGGCTATAGTCTCTGATCCAGGCAAGAAATTATATCCATGCGTCTGGACTCTCAAACTTAAAGCTTTAGAAAGATTTCTATCAGTAAAACTTAAACTTAAGTTTGGATATACATTAAAAAAGACTGGTCCATGACACAGACTGGTTTGAATCACTCCCATAAGTGATTCTTTCCAATCTCTACATCTAGAGTCGGTAAGACTAGCTAGAAGAGAGGTATTAAGACCAGGTAAAGTCAAGGGCTTAAAGGCGACTTGAACTAACCCTATATGAAGGTATTTGTAATTATGCCTATATGGGGCAAGGTCGGCAGGGGCTAAAAGCTCTATGTCTTTTAAGGAGGAATCCATAGTGACGGTTTCTTCCATGGTTTTAATAGCCAGTTTAGACTGATCAAAACGGTCTGTGAAACCTAGTTTGTAGATTTCTTTTGGAGCTTCCTTAGGAATAGTCCAGTCATTGAGTTCCTGGATTTTGTCCGGGAATTCTACCAAAGTGGTATTCTTAGGGACAGCATTAGATCTGTCGGAGCTTGTAGAAGCTCGAGAATTAGTTCGTGTGAGCTAAGACATGATAGAGAGAATTCTAAGGTGTAGGTGAAGGAAATAAAACTTTAATACTTATGCTTAATTTATCATATTCTCAGATCTTACCAAATTTCCTAATTATTCCTATTCTTTTTCCAAACAACGACGCCAAAGGGAAAATACCGGCAACACTCATGCCTTACACTCCCTATCCAGGCGGAAAACATGGAATAAAAACAGAATAAATAGAAGGAGAAGTAAGAACATGATAAAAGAAACATAATTAAAAAAGTAATATTTCATTCATACACACCTTAGAGGGTAGTAGTTTAGAACTGCATATTCAACTTGGCTCCAAATCTACTTAATTCAAATACACAAAAAAAAAAAAAAAAAAAAAACCCACAAGGTTTTGGAATGCTAATTGTCAATAATATAAATATGCACCTAATAATCTATGCCTTGATAATTACATGACATAATCCAAAAAAATAATCACATCAATGCCTAAACATCCAAATTTAAATCATGAAGCATATCAAATTGTTTTCAATTTGATCATGTTAAACAAAGTTTTTTCCACCAAGTTCAAGTTAATCGTATCAAATAAAATTAATTATAGCAATTAAAAAATTCAACAAGTAACAAAACTACGATTTCCTTTACTCTAAACACTATGTTCCCTTCCCTTTTTGTCATGCAATCGAAAAAAAAAATTAAAAAAAAAAATAAATACAGACTTCTCCTTAAGAACATTACCAAGATAAGACAAGAAACCAAAAATATAGCTAGCAATTAAAATCAACCAATAAAAAGCAAAAGAAAAAAAAAATATTTCAAACAACTTACTAAAATAAAGTCAGAGGTTTATGCAAATGATCACAAAAAGAGTCCATGAAAAAGGTAAATATATAGAAATAACATGTTATTTCCTACAAGCCAAATCAAGTGAACCATAGAGTCTTCATGTTTAAGCCCTATTAAACTCAAGTTGCAAATGAAAGGTTTCTAAGCAAAAATAAAATTCATAAATATATCATAGAAAATAAATTAATAGGTGGATGTTCAGTAAACTATATTTATGTGTTCCTAATGCCATGTTCACAAGATGCAATTTTTATGTTTTTTTGAAAGGGAAAAAAATGAACAAAACCTTAGATGCAACCTACACTAACTGCAAAAATAAAACTATAATTCAATCAAAACACAAAACTAATACGAATTAAAAGATTAGAACGAGTTTACTCGATTACTTGGGTTGAAATGCTCCTCCTCAACAAGTCTGAAAATGCACTCTTCCTCAACAACAACACCAAAAACTAAATTCTTGTTTTTACTGCAGATTATACCCTCACTAGTATATAAGGGCAGCTAGAGTAATAATTTAAAAAATCTAAGTATCGTTCCTATGGAAAATGATTTCATATATATTATTAGCATAATAATGTGTTTAGAATGAATTGGAAAAAATAGATTTTTGTTTAAAAATATAGACAAAAAATAAATTAAATAAAAAGAACTAGGGTCAGCTTTTGAAATTCCTTCTCTTAATTATGCTCATATTGTTTTATTTAATAATTTTCTTACTTAAATTGATATGCAACAAACATCTATAACTAAGTTTAGGACTCACATTCAGGTAGTACAAATAAAGAAATAATGATCTAACAATAAAATAAAATGACAACTTCATCAATTATAATGTCATTCTCGATGACAACTTCATCAATTATAACGTCATTCTCGATGACAACATCTATGATCTACATGGTCATAACACGTACCACGACTATCTCTATATTTTTCAGGATCATGAAATCATAATGTAGATATCAGACCCACAGTTTGGGTTCACATGATTCATAATATCGATAATCCTATTCTTAGGGTAGAAAGAATACACTAACATTATCATTCATTTTTAAGACTAGACTTAGACTACTTAAACCCAAGCTACTTATGTATCTCCTCTCAGGAGTTAGGTCACTGTAGTGCCTAAGTTATTACTCAAGGTTCACAACCAAACTCATTACCGACAAATTAAACATTAAACTTCATTATAATTAACACCTTAGTATCTCAACACATAATAATAATCTCTACAATCTCATGCAATAGGTAATAATAGAATGCAACGTCAATATATATTCTCTAATCTTCATATAGCCCTAGCCTTATCCTAGGACAGATGATACTTAGGAAAGCACGTAAAGCCACTAACTGCACTATTTTATGCTTACGGTGAATATATATCTCAATATATATCATGAGTAAGGGACCAAGTGACACCCCCACAAGCATAAGACTCATGAGGACCGAATTACACCCACTGACCCTTTTGCTAAGGAACCAAGTTACACCACTAGTCAGGCATTTGGTTATCTCAAGTAAGAAATCAATATAAATAGCAATTGGGGAACCAAATTACAACTTATGGCTCTTTTGCTAAGGAACCGAGTTATACCTCTAGTCAAACATCTACTTATTTCAAATAGGAAATTAATATAAATAATATCTCAAGATTAACATCCCAATTCCAATAATTAAACTCTAGTCATATATATATTGACTGGGGATCATTCAATATTTTTGAAATCTCATTTAACATTTTTCTCAAAATCAAGGATCTCTTTCATATACATGAACAGGGACCTTGACACGTCAACAATATTAACCTAGCATTCTTGGCCAATCAATAGTAGTAATGTCAAATTGAATAATATAACCCCAGCCCCATACAAATGATATGCCCAATCATGTGAATAAATAACATCTCAATATAATAATGTATTCTCATTAGACTTAATGATGATTCAGGTTCATTTAATCATTAAAAATTAATAACCAATGGTTCTACACACAAACATATTTTCAAATCCAAAAATTTTGCATTTTCCAAAAAGCCTAACCACACTATCATCTAAACGCCCGTTATAATGACACACAATCTGAACGCTGGTCTGAACGACCCCGTTCAGACGCTGGTCGGAATAAGGATGCTAGTCGTGCCATCCGGACACCTGTCTAAACGACAATGCCCAAAATCCTGTTTTTGGGTATGTTTTCAATAGAACACTCGAGCTAAACCAAACCAAATCATCCATCAAAGCCACAAGTTCAACAATCAATGGAATATGAATATTTAAACATCTCAATAGCATGTTTATCTATCATTGATTTCAACAATAAATCAAAGGAATACAAGATTTCAACATATATATGCACATCTGTATATACATATTTACACATAAATGCAAATCAACCAAAACTCAACCACATCAAGTATATAATATATCAAAATCATACTAACAACACATAGAAGCATGTATATAAGTCCCACCTACCTCAAATTCAAAGAAATAAGAACAAAAATAGAGAAAATCGAGTTTGGCTTCCAAGTTTTCGAAGTCAATATCTCTTACCTTGGGCCAAATTTCCAAAAATCGCCATTCTTACAGTGTTCACAATGCCTAATAGTCTACGACCTATCCAATTTCCCCCTCTGAACTCTTCTTTCTCTCTCTTCTCTATCTCTCCGCACTCTCTTTCTCTCTCCTGCCATACTTTTAGAAGAACAATGAAGGATTCCAAAAGAAAAAGAAAATAGAAAAAAAAAAAAAAAAGAAAGAGGCCACCTAGCCCAATCGTCCAACCCCAATACAACTCTAAGCCAAACTTAATCCTGAAAAAATAAAATAAACTCAACCATCCAGACCTAACCTTAGGTCCAAACATTTAATTGTTTCAAAACCTCAAATAAATGGCAAAAAATAAATACTGGGTGTTACAAATAGTGAAAATCTAATTTTAAAAGTAACAAATCATTTATATTTGTTTGTAAAGTATTAAATGTATCAAAAAAATTAAATCTTAACCACAACTAATCAACCAATTTTACCAAACAAATAGTTTTGAATAAAAATCATTCAACTACAAGTGAGTGAAAGATGTAAACAATAAAACAAATACTCTTATTAAATAAAAACAACACCTACATAAATTTGAAAATTTCTTATTATTGAAAAATAGTTACATACCATATAGAAGACCTATAAACTGGGGTTTAGAGATGAAGAACATAGAATTAGGTGAGTTTGAGTGAGGGATCCTAAAAATATGTAAAATAAATCTATACATAACTTTTACTCAATTATAGACTAATTGGGTAAGAAAAGAAAGAATTCAGAATATATTATGAATCAAATTAGAAGTGTATTCTCAACCTCACATTCAGAGTTCTACTCCAAACCTAGTTTTAACAACTGAATAGTCAAAATTAAGAGATGTTTATTATGGACAAAATTTTATACTCTTTAGTCTTCTTTCTAATGACCCAAGCATTAAATTGATTGGGGTTTAGAGTTAAAAGTTATAACCAAAATACTAAAATGGTGTCAAGCTTTTTTTTTTTTTTTTTTGAAAGTACTTCCAAGATCTGCAACTTTGCTTTCCATCCATCAATTTTTCCATCTATAACCATTTCAACCAATCTAAAGATATTCAATGAATTCTTTATATTCTCCAATATATCCATGTTTGGTACGACATAAAGCTCATTAGAAATTATCTCAAAATCCATTCTAGTACTCCTTAAGACTTTGTCTCTAAGCTTTCGTGGGGCTTTCCCACTAATAATGATTTAATATTTATTAATTAATGTCAACTTACTCCTTTTATCCTAAAAATCACATTAAAAAATAGATCAATAAAATATACATTCAAAATCAAAATAATTATCTCTAAAATCATATAAAAAAAGATCATTATATAATCCAATGATCACTATTTTAGATAATAATTAGCCATATAAAATAAAGATAGAAAAATAGATCACACCTTTCACGCCCTTAGGCAAACCATCTCAAAGAAAATTTTGCCTAAATGATTGAATGTAGGATAAAACTATTTTTTTTTCTTTATTCCAACTTAGATCATTCTCCGAATGAATTAAGATTAGATTTGTTTTCTCTATAAATAGGACCCTTTATAATTGAACTAATTAATTCAATTATTTTTTATATTTTAGATTAATTAAGAGTTTTGTATTCTTACTTTGGTTCTTATGGATCCAAACTGCTATTCTTGTGGACTCAAAAACAACTTATCATACTGGATAATGATATTTTGCCAAATGCCTCACCACTGTGTTAAATTCTTACAGTCTTTTAAAGCTCCAAATACAGACATGAGTAAAAATTTGTAAAATCTAACTAACATGCCTAATTCTACATAATAGTTTGTTGATTTCAGCTTATAGTAGGGATCCAACAAACTTTTGCCTTGGTGATGCCACTCCTCAAAACAAGCATTCTAGAGTTTCCAATGCAAATCTAGCAAATTCAACGAGTATCTAACAAGCTCCATAATTAGCTAAATTTCAAATTGCTTAAGAAAATCACATTCTAAATTTTTCAGTGAGTCTAACAGATCCAAAAAGCTATCTAGTGAGGTTTTCAAAAACTATCCTGAAAAAATTATGGTAGTAAAATTCCAATAATAACTTTCGTTGGCAGCTCGCTCTAGTAAGACAGGTGATGCCTTATTTTAGCTCGGCGCTACTTTTGCTTCTAGTCTCGCACCTCGGCTATTTTGATGGTATATATTTTGGAACTATTTTGGATTAAAAAAGCTCATTGATCCAGTGTTATAGGACACCTTAGCCAAATATCAAAGAACATAAGAATCTACTCATTATTTTGTTCTTGCAATTAGCAATTTAAAAATATAAAACCTAACAAAAAGAAATTATTTTATATAATTGTAATATAATATGACAATCATTATACTTTTAGTGCTCAAAAATATTATAAGAATATGAAATTTTGATAAAATCATTCCATATGCTAATTATGATTATGATAAATGATAGGATAAGTAATTGAAGTATATGAGTCAAGTAATATAAGGACTAATGACAAAGAAATTAGAAAATTTCAGGTAAGTAAACATTATAATAAACTGTCACGCTCTAGGTCTCCTAACATGAGGAGTGAACTCTAAATGCATGCAGCCAACAACAATCATTCATAAAATCCAATTAGAGCTGTATAACCACCATAGAGTAGATATTAAAATAAAATAATAGTACAGGACAAAACCTCAGTCTCAATCGAGTGACAATGCTAATTTCCAAAATTTATTATCTTATTTCTTAAGACCATGTGAGTATCAAATAATTTATTATTTAGATTCTAGTAATAAGATCCTATACTATTTCTTCAAACAACATTATCACGTTTTCTTTTATAACCAGAGGCAACCATATCAATTTTATCTACTTTAACCCTATTTCCAAACACATAAATGTACACACATTCATGCATCACCATTTCCAATCCAAACCGTCGTCAATTTTATGAGTTAACACCCAACGAAAATTGTAGTTGTTTATAAACCTTAGCTTAAGGGTCATAATACACTTGATCATCATCAAAACCATTGTCGTTTTTATGGGACAAAACCCAAGGGAAATGATGAACCGAGTTTATCATCGTCATATTTATGGACTAATATTCAATGATCACAACAAACCTAGTCAGTGTCATGTTATAGGCTACTAACTTATTAGCATGATGACCAAATCTTGCGTAACTTTAGAGACTTTCAACCAATGGGTATTACGTACATAAACCTTATTTTCTATTGCATCTCATCACACACATATCATACATACTACTCACACACACACCCCACGTTTCCTCGTCACATTTAATGCTACTCTTTCCAATATCACATATCTTATTTATCCACTATGTTTATGATAATCTTATTCAAGTGGGCCAAGCTTGAAGCATCCTATCACCTTTACCATGATTCAATGTTCTTCGTTATGTTTATGCAAGTTATTTTATACCATTACTATTTGATCAAATTCTGTCTTCTTATAATACTTACAAGACTTTCTTATTCAAACAATCAATACCATCCTTTACAATCTAAACGATTTAAATTTTCTACCATCACATCACATAACCAATCATTCTCTAACTTAACGATTTTATCATCATATAAAATATTGATAATTTTTTAAAAGATTTTACTTTTATTATTAAACTAACTCATGTCATATTTACCGAATTTATTTCAATTCCACCACTTCTAGTGTTATATTCATAACTATTTAATCGTTTACATACATTCTATCAAGTCCTTATCTCCTTAATAATCAAAATCAAAGTAAAACCTACCTTATCTACATGCCATTTCAACTATAACATTTATACCATTATATTTAAATTCATAATCATATTTTCATATCACTAACTTTATAACTATTCATATGCAATACCAATCAAATGACATTTAAATAGGACTAATTATATTAATAACATCAAAACACAAAGAATAATTAAATCAAATTATTTTAATCATATGCATTATTTTATAATTTCAATCGTTACTATCTTCCATCTCGACATACAAATTATAATCTCATATCATTTCTTTCACAAGCATGTTACAAATAATCTATAATTTGTCTCAAAGTATAATTTCTAATTTCATGATTATTTACATAATCACAAAATTATAACAAATATTTTCGCTGTATATTCATAGTCCTTTAACTTATTATATATATTTTTTATTTTATTCCATCTCTCTTGAATACCAAGATCATTTAAAGAGAACTATTATTAACCTTTAAAGAAAAAAATTTAAAAAAAAATTATAAAAATGAACAATAAAAATTAATGAGTTTAGAATTTAAATTTAAAGTTGATTTTTTTTTATCATTTTAGAATTCGTCTATAAGTTTGGAATTTTAGTTTTGAAAACTTAGGTGATATTTAGTTTATTTTTCTATTTTCTATTTTTGTTTTACGTGTTTTATGTTTTAAAATTTTTAAAATAATTTTGAAATTTTCTTTATTTTAGATAAAAAACGCTCAAAATGATTTTTTTTTAATTTTTCATTTCATGTGTAAATTTATTTTCTATTTTCTGAAGTAAATTTTAAAAATACAAATGACTAAATACATTTTGAATTGTTTTTTTTTTATTTTTAAAAGTATAAAATAAAAAATGAGTTCAAAATCGAAAATAAAAAACATGAAAAAATAAAAAATAAAAAATAAAAAATAAAAAAATAAACGAATTGCCACCTTACTTTTTTTATAGATTCATAATTTGTATTCGTGAAAATGAAATAATTGCATCAAAAATCTACTTTTCTGCGATTTTTTTCCTTGATGTTTATTTTTGTTTCTTACACGTGAAAAGCAAGCAATAAAAATAAAAAAGGTCAAAAAGAAAAAGGCAGAAACGATGTCGTCTGGTCCTGGCTGCGCGCATTGCGCGAATAATGATTGCGTGGCAAAGTAAAAGACTGCCAAGCTGTCGGTCACTGACCATGGTTAAATGTTCACCATAGTCTCTGGTTAAATTCCGTTAGTACGGAAGGGGGGAGAGAGAGAGAGAGAGTTGCGTCGGTGGAGGTTAACCGCAGGTTATTATGCAGAGATAACGGGAGAAAGAATCGCTTCGTATATAAGCCATCGATTCATTGAACCTCCGACCTCCTTGGCTTTATATGTATATCAGACAGAGAGAGAGTTTTAGAGAGAGAAAGTGATTTCAGAGAGGGGCTCTCGGTTGCAGACGCCGGGAGCCGACGGCCATGGCAGAGTCAAACGATTCCGTTACTATTGATATGGAGACGATTTATCTTGGCGGAAAGGTTTGATTCTACACACCTAATCACTGACAAAATCTTTACATGCATATGTATTTGTGTTCATGTACCAGCTATTTTCTGATTGACCAATCAGAATGTATTGCATTTTACGCTTATTGATGATTTATAGATTCACATTTTCGATTGGTTTGAATATTTTGGTTTCTGGTGTTTTTAATTGCCAGGAAAGGTTGGGCAGGGAAAATAAAATTGAAATGTCTATATTATTACTTTTTTTTTTTTTAAGCATCCAAACGGAAGGTTAGGGTTACTTTGATTTTTGTTTGTTTTCGGTCCATTTTTCAATCTTCGAAAATTTTGAAAACTGAGAAGGAAGATCTGTTGATTGTTGTTGTTGTTTTTTTTTGGGGGGGGGGGGGTTTAAATTGATTATTACAACAATGAACCTGAGATAAACAATAATCGTTCTGGCTTCTTTATACCATGTTTGGAAGACGGATTTGTGGAGGGAAGGGAACAGTAGAGGAAAATATAGGGAAGAATGAAGTGAAGATGTTTCATTTTCTTACTTGAGTTAGAAAAATGATTAAAAAGTGAATAGAAATTTGTGGAAAAAATTTAATTTTTACTTGCTTAAGCATGAAAAAATAATACAAACTAGTAATTTTATTTTCCCTCCTCAAATCCATGTTCCAAACTTTTCTTCCCTTACTTTTTTTTCCTTTTTCTTCCCCCCCCCCCTGGAGAGTGGGTTGGGGGAAGCCTCACAATTTCCCCATGTGCGCTTGTGAAGTTTGTTTTGTTTTATTAATTGTCTCATTCGATCCTTTATTTTGTTAAAATGTGTTTTAAATCATTCAATTGCTTCCTGTAGTTCTATAATAATATTCTGTCGTGTTGCTGAGAAAACTGAAGAATTTGGTTTTCTGAAAACTAAAATTAGATATTAAAGTCATGGAAGGTTGTGTTCTAAGTTGTATTGGTTTCTAAATCATGTTAAAGTGAGCTCAACTCGGGCAAATGGTGATATTAGCTGAGTAATGGTGATATTAGCTGAGTAATGGTGAAAATATTTAATGTAAAGCTTCTTTCTTAATTCTTGCTTCTCAGCAACCAAACTGGGGAGAATTGATAAAGGTTTAGTTAACAGGGACATTGTTTTGTTTTCCTCTTCTATTAGGTTTGACTTTGGTTGCAAGTTTTATCCATTATCATTCTATTTTGGGTTTCCTTTTGATTACCTGCTGATAATGGATCAATTAATGGGGCAGTATATTGCTTTCCACTTCCTATGAGTTGAGCTGCAAGTTTTATCTGTTGTCATTCTCTTTTGTTTCCGGTTCCTCATTGTTATTGATAAACACTCTCAATCATATGTACTCTTTTTAATTCATTATATGTACACAGCTTGGCTGTTACTTTATCTTTTCTATTTCTTATATAATTGGTTAGCAGTTGCCATCAGTATTTTGTTAGTTTGGCTGTCTATGTCATTCTTATTATATATTGGATTCCATGCTCTTCCTGTAAAATGTTATTACTTTTTTAGCAATCTGATATTGTTCTTTGTTTGATCTTCTTTTAGCAATATATAGTTTGTTGTTGTATCAATCTGGCTCCACAAGGGGTCAGTGTACATGGAAAGCTTTTCCTCGGAATAAATTTAGCTTGAAAAAAGGTTTATCTTTGCTTTATTTGAGGGATCTATGCGCAAAGCGATTGCTCATCCCAACCAAAGTTGTTCTTATTAGAGAATATATACTTTTACAGTTTCACTCTCTTTGATGCTTCCTTAGAATTGGGTTCCCTGTTGATTTACACTCCTATTTATTCCGCTGCTCTGGAATGTGAAAGTTTGTTTGCAATGCACATTATTTATTTTAATTTTATTGCAGGAACATATTGTACAAACTGGCCGTGGTCCTGTGTCTGTTATTGTGTATGGAGACCAAGACAAGCCAGCACTGGTTACCTATCCTGATTTAGCTCTAAATCGTAAGTGATTGATTTGCTCCTCTCCATTTCTAACGTTATGAACTCAAAAGTTCTCCTTTTGCTATCTATTTGTTTTATCACTGGTTATTATTGTTTCATTTTTGGGTTTAATCTCCGATCTATTAATGTTTATCGCCTGGTTTTGTAAATTTTTAAGCAGATATGTCATGTTTCCAAGGATTATTCTTTTGTCCTGAAGCAGCTTCTTTGCTGCTCCACAACTTCTGCATTTACCACATCAGTCCTCCTGGGCATGAGGTCTGTGAATTGGTTGAATAGTCTACATTTGAAGAATTTTACCATTCTTGATTCATGAATTGCTTGTTTTTTTATTTTATCATGCATCCTTCTACTAGTTGCTGTTATTTACATAATTTTCTTCAGTTGGGAGCCGCTGCAATTTGTCCCAATGATCCAGTACCTTCTGTTGATGACTTAGCCGATCAAATTATTGAGGTTCTCAACCATTTTAGGTAATCATAATACTGACATTTACTTGATCTTTTTAAGTGTTGTTCAAAATTGTTTTATTGATTGGTTTCAAAACTCAAAAGAGGGCTATTATCATATCATCGCTTGTGTTAGTTGCTCAGAAAAGAGGATATAGAAAAATATTTTATGTTGGTCAATTATCTTTATTTCTAATTTTGTTGTCTTTTTCCTACTCATATCTTGTTACCTTTTAATAATTTTTTTCCCTATCAACTTAATAACGGATGACATAATTACAATCTTGTTTAGGCTTGGTGCAGTGATGTGCATGGGGGTATCAGCGGGTGCTTACATTCTCACTCTTTTTGCTGTATGTTTCCTCTGTGATAGTTTGATTTATGTTCTTTAAAATACATTTAGTTTGGCTAATACCAAGGTTTTACATTTCAGATGAAATACAGGGAGCGGGTTCTTGGCTTGATACTCATATCCCCTTTATGCAAGTCTGCCTCTTGGACTGAATGGTTGTATAATAAGGTGTTTTTCCATACCTTCTTGTCATTTCTGCATGATGAAAGGCATTAATCTCTATATTGAATTCAAGTTACAATTTAATTTGTAGGTGATGTCAAATTTGCTATATTTTTATGGCATGTGTGGTTTAATGAAGGAGTTATTGCTTCACCGGTATTTCAGCCAGGTATTTTAGTACTTCTAGTCTACCGGTTATTCTGCTCATGCTTTGTCATTAATTTGATTAGTTTTTTTTTTTGGTGGCGGGGGGGGGGGGGGGGGGAGGGGTTTGGGTGACCTGGAAACCCTGCCCATGGGCTTCACTTTGTGGAACGGTTTAAACCGGGGGTCAGTCACACTCCCAATTTAAGTTGCAGAATTGCTCTCAGGAGGCTTTGAACTCAAGACCTCCCACTAGGAAGTCCTGAGCTATTGGCCAAATGACCTAAGTAACTTGGTTTTTAAATAGGTTTTGAGTGATGAGATTCCTTATGTTGTATCAGGAAGTTCGTGGCAGTGCTGAAGTCCCAGAATCAGACATTGTTCAATCATGCAGAAGAGTTAGTGCTCAAATCTGACTTTAGTGCTTTGTGATTTTTACCCTGCAGTTGGACAGTGTGGAATTTTTTTATTAGTTTGAATATTTTGATTTCTTCAGTTATTGGAAGAGAGGCAGAGCATAAATGTTTTGCGGTTTCTTCAAGCAATTGATAGGTAAAGTCCAATTCAGAAATTCCTCACTTGTATTGCGTGTGTCCTCAAGAGTTACTTCCTTCTGCAATTAACAGGTAACAACTTGTCTTCCCTTTGTTTTGCCAACTTGCAGGAGACCTGACATTACTGATGGTTTGAAGAGACTTAAGTGTCGAACACTCATATTTGTTGGAGATAACTCGCCTTTCCATTCAGAAGCCATCCACATGACGTCAAAACTGGACAGAAGATATAGTGCCTTAGTTGAGGTATGTGATGCACTGAGCATGTAAGGATGCTTGTTTGGTATTTGATTGAGGCGAACATGCTGACATATGGTGATATTTTTATTTTATTTATTTATTTATTTATTTTTTGATGGGTATATATGTGGTGATATCTTATTTCAATAAAACTGAAAAGTTTGCTTAAAAAATTTTATTACATAGAAATAATACATGGATATTAAATACATATGATGAGCAACAATGAAATGTTCTGGACTTGGGTATTCTCAAAACTTCAGTACATCACCTTGCCATTTACTTCAAAACTCTCAATTGCTTTATAGCTGGCCCTAATTTTTTTACGCTTATAAGTCCAATGGCAATGTGCTACACAAAAGGGGAAGCCCCCCCTCAAGTCCGGGCCCCCCTAACTTAGTTGCATGGAGGATAGGTGTTGTATGATATCTTATATGACTGTTAAGACTAAGAGATATGCCAGCTAAGATTGCTGGCACCTTTTAGTTGGCAAGAATTATTGGATCTCAAAGAAGTGGACTTCTTTAAACATTTTTTTATCCCAAAGTTGTATGGACAAGAATGAATGAAAAATGCATTTAATAGAGCAAACGTAAGTGGGAAAATATTGTGATTGATTAAATAATGGAAAAAAAAAAAAAAAAAGAAAGTGGAAGATATTGTTCTTTACCCAAGTGTGTGTTGTGTAGGTCCAGGCTTGTGGATCGGTGGTGACAGAAGAGCAACCACATGCAATGTTGGTACCCATGGAGTACTTCCTTATGGGGTATGGCTTATACAAGCCATCATCCAATCTCAGTGGCAGCCCAAGGAGCCCCCTCAGCCCAACTTGCATCTCCCCGGAGCTTCTCTCTCCAGAAAGCATGGGCTTGAAGCTGAAACCAATTAAGACCCGGGTTTCTCCCCACGTCAAAAGCACAGACAGATAATATCACAAACTCCCAGGATTTAGGAGTTCACACATTCTTTTTGTTGGTTAAGAAGGGTTAGAAGAGGTTGTAGATACAGGGAAGGAAATTGTTGGAGGAATATTGCACAGAGGGAGATTTGAAGATTCATTCATTTGTAGTCATCAGTCATAAACATGTCCCTGAGCTGCTTGTGTAAAATCCCCAGAGAGACATTTACTTATGACGACGGCAACTAATCAATAAATGCATGCAGTTGGATCATGCTGGATTCATGGGTGAATGGCGATTCTTCCCAAAATTAAATCTCTCTCTCTCTCTCACAATGTTGGAATGAATTGGGGGGAAGGCACATTGCATGTGACACTGTTTTTGGCACTTTTACATCCGGAAGCTGCTCCTGTGAAGCAAGCCAGCCCTCTCCCAATTGTTTATCCAACATGCCATTGGCAGCATGCAATTCTATTATTTGATACATCTATATTTCTTATAATGGCAGACAACCACTTCAATGAAGTGTTTTTTAAACTCATCCCTAGACTCATGTGGACAGATAAAAAGATCAGTTTTAGTTTGGGGGGGAAAAAAGTTAATTTTTTTTTTACTTGATTATTAATTAATTACTAAAAAGTTAATTTTTTTTTAACTACTAAAATGTTATCTTTTTTTTTTTTTTTTATTTGAAAAGGGGAAGTGTTTAACTTATTAGTAGTTAACTTTTTGGGTTTTTTTATTAATTTGACATTTTTGTCTTTCATAAATTAAAAAAAAAATTTAAAACATAAAATGATAAATGTATCCTCATGTCTCAAGAAAAAAATAAAATATGTTTTGAAGAAAACAAATTGAGGCAAAAAAAAAAAAAAAAAGAAAAGAAAAGAAAAAAATTGAGCCTGAAGGCGTGATTTCATTATCTCGTAATTCCTTGTCGAGTCTAATATAATCTTATTTGATATATTCAAATGCACTCCTTTTTCGTATTAGTTGTTGACAATTACAACAAGACTAACCTTTACTTAATTCAGTTTCTTGGGGCACATTATATATTAGTTTATATCCTCAGGCTTGGTTTGGAAATCATTAATTTTTTTTTACTGTTTTAGTTTTTATTTTACTTTATTCAATTTCTTATTTAAATTTGATTTTTTTCTTTTGATAATTTTTAAAAAAAATAAATAAAAATAAAAAATCCATGTTCACGCCCCCCCCCCCCCCCCCCAAAAAAAAAGTTAACTGATGATAAATTTAATTGAAGACAGCTAGTATTAAATAAATGCATGCCCCTAGATCATGCTGGATTTATGGGTAAATGGTATTTTTAATCAGTTTTAGTTATCCATGCATGAATTTTTTTATTTTTAATTATATTTCGTTTTTTTTTTGTAATTTTTTAATATATGTGAATAACATACTCAAAAGCTACCTAACAAATAACAAATTAAATTTTGGTTAAAAAAAACTATATTAGACTAAAAAAAAAAAACAAAAAATTACAAAAAAAAAAAAAAAAAGGGTTGGTTTCCAAACCAAGCCTCAAGTTATGTTTGTTACGCCCCAAATTTTGAATGTTTAGAATGAACAGTATGGGAAAATTAGAATTAATTTAAATGAAAAATAAACCAATTCCGAAGTCTTTAAAAATAAACTTACTCTAAGGTCCAATATAATCAATGAACGGCAATCACAACAATACGCACATATTAACATTCGAGTAAACATATTATAATACACCGTAATAACATTATAGAATTTTACTATCTATTTAAAATAGTACAATATCATTAAATGCGTTAATATTTGAACAATCATCAAATAAGATACACACACGCGCATAAAAAAGAAAAGAAAAGAAAAGAAAAGAGAAAATATCAAATAAGACCTTAACAATACTAATAATTAAATCTAAATTGTCTATGTATCTTTTCTTGAGAATTTAGTCACTGCAGTTCTTTTTCATAAATCCACATCATATTCCATATTTACAACTCAAGGTATATCAATCACCAAACACGATATATGCGTGAATAAATTAAATATCAACGAGCTTTCATTTGAATAAATTAAATGCCAATAAAAAAATTCAATAATCAATTAAAATGCACAACTATACAATGAGATTTAACACACATGACTATATAACTCTAATCTCCATTTACTCTCAACTTTATCACGTAAATATGACAATTAATACGGAGTCACCGACCACTGTTTTACCTAACTAATAACAAACCAACATGACACAGATGCAAGCTATTCGAAGGATGTAAAATCGTCATAATTATTCATAGGTCTTTCCACCGGCATCTACCCACAAACATACATTGATATGCTGAATTGTAAGGTAAGAATCTTTAAAACTATCATCATAATACCAATTAACTGTTTTTGAGTTATATTATCGATTGGAATAAATCGATATTTCAAAAACTTGTTTTAAATAATTTCTTTTAAAAATGGACCATGTTCATATATAATTGTGTCACGCTTCAAATTCTCATGACCAAAGGATGTGAGTTACGGCATGTGTAAATACATAACTAGTCATAATTAGAGCGATACATCACATAGAAGGGGCAATAAATAAATAAATAAATAAATAAATAAGAAAATAGAGGGGTTTGGGCCCCACTCTCACTGCCCCAGACATAATTCTGCATAATTCTACTTAAGAAAATAAAATAAACTTATCAACTCTCACTAAATCTCAGATCCAATATTTAAAATGTCCAAAAGTCTCAAATGCTAGCCATGATAAAATACAGTGTATAGTTTGGTAAGAATCTTAGCAACTTTTTTTAAAGTAGAAAAATTTGATTTCTAAATTTTTTAAGATTGTAGTATATTATTAACTTTTTTACTCAAAGTAAGAAGAACAAGTAGTTAAATTGTCATTAATTAACAAATAAATATGTCACAAAAGGATTAATTGCTATCCGGTTACTTCGAAAATTTTTTGCACGAATCTCGTTTAAATATTATTTTAAAAATTAAATATTCTTATAATATATGTATTTTTAAAAAGTGTGATAAATTACTTGCTAGCTTATTTTTATAATAAAAGAATGCTCAATGCTTTTTGACTACAATTTCAGCATGATTTTTGACGTCTTGAATTTAATCACGCTCTCATTTAAATTATAAAGTCTCTCAAGGGATTATAGCTCTGTTTGGCAATAATTTTAGTAACTTTAGTCTTTCTAATTAATTTTGTAAACTTTGTGAGCAAAATATGATTTCTATTTTAGGGTTTTAGCTACTTATTTTTTACTCAAATCCAACAAAAACAAATAATTAAAAAGGTTTATTCTTTACATCCTTATAGTTTTCCTTAATTTCTTATTTTTATTTATTTTTTATATTTGCTAAAAATAGTCAATAACACATTTAAACATCTTTCAACTAAAAATATTAACTTCATTTACTTATTTTTAAATTATAAAAATGGTAAATTACACAAATTTCCCCACAAATTTTGAGTAAACACTTACCATCTCTCAACATTTAAATATTACATATACCTTCATTATTTTAAAATATTTACAACATTGATACCTTTTATTAAATTAATCGTTAAAATTTAACCAAAAAGTGTCAAAATTAACAAAACTTTAGGTGTTTTACTCTATCTTTCCATGTCTCACATCTTTATCTGTTATTTTTATACAAATCTCTAAATTTTAATTTTACTTGTTTTTTTACTTTTTTTTTTAAATTTTGTTAAAAAAAACAAAAAAACTATCGGAAATATTAAATAGAGAATGGTAAAATAGTAAAATACTTGAAATTTTAGTTATTTTGGCAATAAAAGAGATGAATATTGATAATGTTTTTAAATGAAAGTAGTAAATATAAATTTTTAAGTACTAACAAAGTAATAAATACAATTAACTAATTATTAAGAAAAAGTAGGTGCGGCTACCCATAAAAACTAGGTAACCACACTTTCCGAAAAGGCGAGTGGGATATTTTAGAAAGTTTATTCCTATGAGGTGTTCGACAAATGCAAGTCCTGCACATGTATTTGACGAAATGTCCGCCATCATCGCCGTTCATTGCGTTGTTCCAACGAAACAAGAATCACGTGATACAACTCTCATTTTGACCGGCCAGTCGACCTGAAGGAGGCCTGGTATCGCCGCCGGGAAAAATCCATCCCGAGCCGCCCTGAAACTAGCTTCCAGTTGTCAAGAAATGGCGGGAACCACCGTGGTGGTGTTCGACTTCGATCACACAATCATCGAAGACAACAGCGACACATGGGTAGTGAAGGAATTGGGTCTGACCAATTTGTTTGATCAGCTGTGCCGCACGTTACCTTGGACTCCTCTCATGGTTGGCATTTCCCCATTCTTAATCTTATTCTGTTCTCTGAAAATGAACTTCTTGTGAGTTGGGTTTCTCTAATTAGTAATTCAATAATATGGGTTGCACACTGCATTTCAAGTAATGAGCTTTTGGAACCTGTGGTTTGATTTGTTTCTGCGTATTATGATAATATTTAATTTGTGAGTTGAAATTTCAATGACTACAAGTTATCTGGGTCATTGCTATTATTATTTATTGTTGGATGGATAGAGTCTGCGTAGTTACTTGTCATGAAGAAAGATAATGATTTGAATGAAATCGTTAACTCTATTGGAAATTTGTTTCTTACATTTTATTGAAGTACACTTCATATCTCAATTGTGGATGATGACGTTTTTGTTTCTTACTTTATTTCTTAAATGTCTTGTATAAACACACATTTCTATCTTTAGATGTTGCATTCAATTGAAGTTTGACTTGCTTTACTAAAAGACAACCACAATTGGTTTTACTGTGTTCATCAATTCTAGGATAGGATGATGGAAGAGCTCCACTCAGAGGGGAAAACAAGTTTGGAAATTGCAGAGTGTTTGAGACGGGTTCCTATGAATCCCCGAATAATTGCAGCCATTACAAAAGCCTATGAACTTGGGTAGTTATTCTAACTAGTATTCTTCATTTTTCACACTTTTAAGGTTCGTTCCTTCTTATTAGCTAGTTAATGAGTTAATATCAATAAAAAAACAAATATATATATATATATATATATATAACAACGTGATTGTTTCAGATGTGACTTAAGAATACTCAGTGACGCAAATCAGTTTTTCATTGAGACAATCTTGAAGCAATATGGTTTGCTTGGGTGTTTTTCGGAGATCATCACAAACCGAAGCTCTGTAGATGAGGAAGGAAGGTTGAGAATCTTACCTTATCACGATTCAGTTTCATCTCCTCATGGTTGCAACTTGTGCCCTCTGAACTTGTGCAAGGTATTCTATTTAGTTCAATTTAGCTATGTCTCCTTTCAGAGATACATAAATTCATGTTTCATATCTTTGTGGGGGATCTAAAGCATATGGTCTTGTTACAATTTCCCAGTTTCTTAATCATTTGATTTATCTGTTGTTAAAATTGAAGTAGACTTGTTGATTAACAAAGTCAGTATTCAGAAGATTATATATGTGCACCAATAAAGGGTATGGTGTTCTTAGTTTTTAATCCATTCCTTCATTAATGTAGTTGTATTGACTTTGTTGCTTAATGATGCAGCTAGATTCTGCTTTGAAGTTTGTATCTTGCCACATAGAGATAGGCTTAATGTGTGGCATAAATAGAAAGTTAATTTTTCACAAATATGTGATATGGAGATTTCTATGGAATTGGTAAATATATTGGATGAGTTAGCTGTGTGGGCAAAACTAATTTATTTTCTTCGCTTTTCAATGACTGTGGTTTACGTGCACAAAAAGTATACTCGCAGTAGTTAAAAAGAATTGCAGGAACATCCACATCAACATCTTTAAAGAGATTGAAAATAGAGTAAAAAGTGAGTTTAGAGATTCTATATTCAAAAGCACTCTATATTAACTTCTCTAAATAATTCTTGACAATCGAGAATGCAATAGTGACTTTCTACATTTGAAGAGCCATTGTAGACATTCTCTGAAATAGAAAGTGTAAAGATACTAATGTGGCCTCTTTTTCATTCTTCTTTCTTTACTTTAGAGAAGAGAATGGGTTTAGATAATTGATGTAAATAAAATTTGACAAATATGAAGAAAATGTGGAGAAGTTTTGGAAGAATTTTGTATGTATTATTGCTTTACAAGATCATCTATATATAGATATATCTATAAACTAATGAGATTACAAACCTCTACAAATAAAGAAGAGAATAAAATAAACATACAGAATTCTTTTTATTAATCTTCTGGAACCAATTTAGGAAGGGAATCAATTTGAATCTGTTGGGTATATGCTAATACTCCCCCTCAAGGTGGAGTGTGGATATTATGCACACTAAACAGAAAGCCATATTGATCAGCACCCAAAGGTTTATGATGCAAATCAAAATATTATTTTATAATATTAAGATTTTATTTTATTTTAAGGAAGATTTTATTTTAGAATTTATTTTGAATAGGATTCAATTAGAGATTTTATATGATTTGATTGAGAGATGTTTATTTTTTATTTGATTTCCTTAGAGATTTGATTTTGAGTTATGTAGAGTCATGATAAGGTTTGTTTTGGACCATATAAAAGCTTTAATTGTATTGGATTAAGGGGACTAGACTAATGATTTGAGATTAATGATAATGGCATGTTTTCCAATGTTCTCCTTCCCTTCCTGAGTTCTTCTTGCTTGCTTGCTTCTTTCTTTTATTCTCTTGGCTTAATTTTTTTTTTTTTATTTCTTTACTTTGATGTTGCTTATCCTGCATCAATTTAGTAAAAAGATCGTCACTTTGATGCTAAGAAGAGACGTGAAGATTGCAAATGATATCAGATTGCAACTTATCTCAAATAATGTGGCAATCAAAAACTATATGCTTAGTTTGTTCATGATGCATAGGGTTTGCAACAATGTGGAGGGTAACTTTATTGTCACAGAATAGGAGAGCTGGTTAAGAGTGGGGAAGCTGGTTAAAGAACAGTAAGTTAAAAAGCATGGACACCGACACGACACAACACAAAAGCGTTGATATGACACAGCGGGGACTTGACAAATATATATATATATTTATGGGCCTTAAATATTAATATTTTATTTAATTACAGTAGAAATATAATATATAACACTAACTAAAATTAATAACAATGTATTTCATATCTTAAAAATCAACAAAAAAGTTACACAATGATTACATTACATAAAAAATAAAAATAAACAATATTCCATACCTTAAAAATTAACAAAAATATTTTAAAAAAATAAATTTTTTTTTGAAGCGAGTCCAACATGTGGCCAAAACGAATTTGCGGTGTTGACCAAAACAAGTACATGGTGTATCTGAAGACAACCAAATTAGATACGGTAAAAGTTGAGTCCAACATGTGGCCATGGCGTGTCCGAGTCTCAGGTAAGTCCAACTCCCAAACGGCACCATTAATGGTAAGTTTGTGCTTCCTAGACATTAAGTAGCCAAGTGACTTAACAACAGGTAGTAGCTATAGCACGATACTTAGCTTCTGCAAAAGAACAAGAAACACTACTTTATTTCTTGGACTTCCAAGAAATAGGAGAATCACCAAGAAAAACACAGTACCCTGTGATAGATTTGCTAGTGTCTAGGTAACCAACCCAATCTGAATCACAAAAAGCCTTGAGATGGGGTTCATGGAAAGAAGGAAAAAAGATGCCTTATTCTAGACTGCCTTTAATGTAACGAATAACACGCGGTGGCATCCATGTGTGGTTGCTGAGGGTTATCCATAAATTGACTGAGATGTTGAACTGCATAAGATATGTCTGGATGGGTGATAGTGAGATATAATAACCTGCTAAAAAGTCATCTATAGCTAGTAAAGAGTCGTCTAGCTATCTATAGCTAGTAGAATCACCATCAGACTTGTTGAGTTCTAAATTTTGTACCATGGGAAAGATGATGGGCTTGGAGCCAAGAAGGCCACAATCGTTGATAATGTCCAAAGCATACTTGCGCTAGCATGAAGAAATTCCCTTTAAAGTACGAGCGGCTTGTAAACCCAAAAAATATTTGAGAGGATCTAATCTTTAGTTTTGAAGCGGCTATGGATAAAGGCTTTAAGATCAGCAATAGATTTACTATCATTTCCTGCAATAATGATATCATTATCATAAACAAGAAGATCTGTAAAAGAAAATTCCATGTACCTGAGTGAAAAGGGAATGATCACAGTGTTCCTGATAAGACCATACTCTTGAAGCATATGAGGGAGCTTAAAAAAAACCACTGGCAATAAAGTGATATTGTTGAGATGACACACTCTATTCTCCCCTTGAATAGAAAAATGAGGGAGAGGCATGTAAACTTCCTCATGAAGGTCACCATGAAGGAAGGCATTGTTGAAGTTAGTGCAACTCCAATAGCTGCAATTTCTAGAAGACACCAAATTGTGACATGTTTAGTGACAGGACTAAATGTGTCGTGATAATCAAAACCCTTGTGCTGAGTATAATCTTTTGCCACTAAATGAGCTTTGCATCACTTGATAGTGCCATCAGAGTTATATTTTATTTTATGGATCCATCTGTAGTTGACAGGATGCTGATTGGGAGGGAGCGAAGTGATTGTTCAAGTATTATTCTCCTCAATTGCTCGAATCTTAGTGGCATTGGCATCACGCCATGAGTACATTTGACAACCTAGTAAAAAGAGCGAGGTTTGAGATTGGAAGAAATAATAAAGCAAAGGCACGGTGAGCAAGAGATAACTGTTCATATGATAGAGATAAGGAGAGAGCATGAGGGGTACATGATTGTTGTGGACCTAACTAGATGGAAGAGATTGGGAGGCAGGAAGAGACAATGCCAGATGACAGTGATAATCCAATAAGTATCCTAGGTGTCGTGTAGGCCATGAAGATCTGTGGGTTATTAGACTTGGGGGATGAGGTAGTAGGGCTGGCAGGGACCATATGGTGAGTATGTGGTGAAGATGGAGTTGGAGAAGCCAAATTTGGTTTGGAGATTGGACCAATGATGATAGTTGAGGAGGTTTCAGGATAATAAAATCTTGGTATTGAAAAATAACATCCCGAGAGATAATACATCTTAGTGTCAAGTTTAAGAATTTTGTAGCCTTTGACACTGTAGGGAAAACTAAGAAAAGACAATGTCTAGCATGGGCATCAAATTTGGACAGGTGTTGGCATTGGTGAAAGCATGACACAAATGTCCAAAAATGAACACGAGTGTAAGATGGTTTCGAAGAAAAAAAAGTTCATATATTGACTTTCCTGTGAGATGGGGGGTGGGGATGTGATTAATGAAATATGTGGCTATAAGCACAAAGTCACCTCAGAATTCAAGAGGAAGATGAGTTGGAAACAAAGGGCACAAACAACATTAAGAAGATATTGGTGTTTGCATTCAACAACAAAATTTTGTCCTGGTGTGTCAACGCAACTGTGTTGAGGAAGGACTCCTTTGGCAGTAAAAAAACATCTCGCTTGTTAAATTTGTTGCCATTATCACTAGGCACTTGTTTGATATGTAAATTAATTTGTGTATGGACAAGTACAAAAAATGATTGGAGGCTAGAGCATCAAGACTTATGGTGCATAAACTAGACCCATGTACAAAGTGTAAAGTCTTCCACAATAGTTAAAAAGATATTGAGAACCATCACCAGAAGGTACAAAAAATGGCCCCCAAATATCAACATAAATGAACTAGTGGGAAAAAGTAAACGACATTATTTTGCAAGAGGGCAATATACAATGTTTATTTGAAGAAAAAGAAGTTGGAGAATCAGAACAAGCTAGCAAATTCAAGTGGGAAGAAGAAGGATGCCCGAGGCGATAGGCGGGAAGGAAAAGTTGCGGCCATAGTTGCAACAGCAACAGGCAGCTTGGGTGCTTCACGTGGCAAATGATAGAGCGCAACAAATTCCTTACCCATCCCAATTGTCTTCCGTGTGGAAAGGTCTTAGATTAAACAAGAGTAAAGTAAAATATAATGCAACATGCAAGAGAACTAGCAAACTTACTAGCAGAGATAAGATTGAAAGAAAATGAAGGCACAACAAGAACACTGTGTAAAATAAGAGAATCTGAAAGATGTACGGTGCCATTGTGGGTGACGGATGCAAAATTTCCATTAGATAATTTTACAGTAGCATGAAAACTAAAGTGGTGGAAGAGAGGCAAGTAACGGAATTGACCATAGGATTAGTTGCACCAGTATCAATAAACTAAAATTCAGAATTGGAAGAAAAAGAAGAAGGACAAAAGGATGTAATTGAGAGGTTCGACGTGGGCTAAGATTGAGAGGATAAAATACTACCTACTTGATTTCTCGAGGCTGGAGATACAGAAGTCTGCTTGTAAGTTATTTCTTGCATGCAATTTTTACTTTTACTGCTTATTCCTAGTTAAACTCATTTGTAAAAAGCCACTGACAGCGACATCCACAGATGGGGTTATGTTTTGCTCATGCTAGTAAAAGGAAGATATTTTCCACTTTATTCTCTTAAATATACATTCATTGAAGTTTCAGAAGCAATTACATAATCAAAACTTTTTCCATTGCAAGTTCATCAAACAAAAATAAGTGTTATTGCCTTGTGCTCTAAATATCTTTGCATTAATTTATCAATTATCATAGAATAAGTATGCTTATTCTCCTCTTCACCGAGTTGTTCTTGTGTTAATTTTCCACCATAGGGCCTGGTGATTGAGCAGATAATAGCTTCTATTTCTGAGAAAGGGAAGAAAAGAATGATCTATCTTGGAGATGGGAGAGGTGACTACTGCCCGAGTCTAAAGCTTGGAGCTGGAGACCACGTGATGCCGAGAAAGGATTTTCCTTTATGGAAGAGTATTTGCAGTAACCCTGCGCTTGTGAAGGCAGAAGTCCACGAATGGAGCAACGGGGAGGAGCTCGAGAGGATCCTAATCCCGCTTATTGACACAAATCTCCATTGAAGGTCACTCCAAAACTTCGTCAAACTCCAGTCAGTTGAACTCATCCAACCACGGCTACATAATTGATTTGGTGTTATGTAATTGTCTTGTGTACCCCTTTTGTATGATGACCGACTCAATATACAAAAATTCAGAAATGTGGTGCTATGTTTTGATTTGTGGTACGTAATCAATGGCCATGGAGAATCCCTAGATGATCAGCTGTTCGGCATTCTAACCATTAGATGTGATCAACATATATTAAACATTAATTGTGTTTTGATTTGGCTCTATCAAATAAAAAAAAATAGCAATAATTAATGGTTTTTTTTATATGCTTTTAATAGAATATAATTGACATGATCAAAGTATGTAAGAATTATTAGTTTGAACTATCTATGAAATTATAAATCATGTTTTTATGCTTTGAATTTGAAGAATTTTGATGAATATTGCAGTGTTTCATTAACAAAGGTAATTACAATATTTATGCAGTAGAATGAAGTCCAATCCCACTAATTTAGGCTATAAAATGGGAAACTAAATTGACTAAATAAGGAGAGAATTACAATAAGTTTACAATTAGAAAAAAATGTAAAACTCTTCAAAAATAAGTGTATTGATTTTATACTCTATCATGCCCCCCAAGTGCAAGGGTGTGGGGAGGACACTAAGCTTGAATTGATGAAGAAGGAATTGCTTCCAAGTTAAAGGTATAGTAAGAGAGTCAACGAGTTGGTCTCTCTCTAAGGTTTTTTTTTTTTTCGATTAATATTATGATTCACACACGTGCATATATATATATAAAAAAAAAACATTTAACACCTATCAATCAAGTTAATGTCATGTGTATATAAATATGATAATAATATATATATAAGATTTCAAAATCTAACTTGCTGCTGCCAACACAAACTGAAATCATATATATGTATATATATACATGTTTACAAATTTTGCACAGAATTTTGCCCCTTACCTCAACAATCAGCAATGCTTTAACACCGTTTCCTCTCAATGCTTCGGGGTCGTTTTCCCCCCCTCTCTCTCTCTCTCTAGGGTTTTATATAAAAACATATAACATTATATATATAGGTATCACAAATAAATTTAATTATTACAAACTCTCTCCCAGGGGATTAAGAAAAAAACATATTTTTCCTTACGTTGATGTAGAATTAATACATGTAGTGTGTTAATTATGTACATAATTAAAGAGAGTGAATCTAGACATTCGGTAATGCGAATGGTCATCAATGTAAGTTGTACGGTCATCAATGCAAGTTGTACAGTCATCCTCTTCCATGCATATAAGTTCATACACACACAATGATTTTGTGTGTGGAAATTATCTCAATCACATTATCTTAAATGGTATCAGAGCGTGAGTAGTTCGTGTGCATGTGATTGAGCAAAACAATCAACGTTAGTGTCCAAGAACAAGGTTCATTGTCACCTTTGAAGCAAAAGGTCATCAATCCTTTGTTGGTTCAGCTTCCAATAGCACCCAATACAATCGTCAGAGAGAGGCGACCGTCACTGGAAGAACTCTATCACCGGAGAAGCTCACACGCACCTCCACACGCCACCTACAGGACTACACGCGGGCCTCATGCGCCGACGCTGAAGTCGCGATTGGTGGCGTGTGTCTTGTTGTCTAACCTATGGCATTCTTTGTTGACTATTCTCCTCCTTTCGGCAACTCTACCAATGTCATTAATTTGGCGATTGGACAACTTTTGATTAATCCCTCTTCTTGTCTGTCATTGTTCATCTGCCAATGTCTCTGTCGCTGTTCAAGTATTGTTGCTGACCCTAAATGGCTACTAAGACATGTTTCGACCAGAAGATAATGGGTAATTCTATTCCTATGCCACCACAATTAACAACCTGAAAGTTGAATTGAACGAACTACATCTAGTGGTCCAAAGCCATCAAGATTGCGTTAACTGGGTATGGCAAACAGAAGCATTTAATTGAATCTACACCTCCTAAAGATGAGCCTAAGTTTGATATTTGGATCTAAGAAGATGCTCATCTTGTCAGTTTGTTATAGAATTCTGTAGAACCCAATATCGCTGACATATGTACTCATCTTGACATATGTAAGGATATATGGGAATATATTCGTCTACTGTTTTCTAGTGACCTCACTCGGATGTATGACCTATCATTGGAATTCTTCCAGCTCCAATAGTCCGATAGGCTAGTTACTGAGCACTTTGCTTCTCTCAAGCGTGCCCATGAGGAATTAAATTCCTTGCAACCATTAACCATAGATATCAACGTTATGCAGAAGCAAAGAGAACAAATGGTGATGCTTCATTTTCCTGCTAGCTTAGATCCTGAATTTGAGTTAGTCAAAACCCAAATTCTCAGTGGAGCCTCTCTTCTGTCATTTGCAGAAACATATTCTAGGGTTATGAGGGCTACATCTAAGGAATCATCCATCACTACAGATTCTGCACGTTTTACTTTAATTAGTCAAATTTCCTCAGACAATAAAATCCCGGTTCATCCACCTCAGTCTCAGTCTAGTGAATGTGGTCGTGGAGGTTGTGGTCATAGTCGTGGAGGTCCTAGTACTAGACCTAAATGCACTAATTGTGGCCGTGTTGGACACATTAGAGACAATTGCTGGGATTTTCATGGGAAGCCAGCTCACATGGTTTATGCAACTTCATCTGGTGCTCCAGCCTCCTCAGATAAACTTAGTATAGGGGAATCATCAACTGTGACTCTCTCAGGAGAAGAACATGCCAAATTTCTCTAGTACCAAACGACTCATCAGGCATATCTTCCAATAGCTTCTTTAGCTCATCGAGGTAATCCTACTACTTGTGTGTCCACTTTTTCATATACATTGTGGGTTATTGATTCTAGTGATTCATATCATATGTCTGGTACCCCTTCATTATTTTCTAACATTCAGTGTTCTCCCATCACCAATGTCACTACTGCTAATGATTCATCCAATCTAGTAAAGGGCATTGGTAAAATTTATCTATCTCTTAATTTTTCCTTATCTTCAAGATTATATGTTCTATCCTTGTCTTTCAATCTTCTATCTGTAAACTCACTAGGCAATTGAATTGCTCAATGATTTTTTTCCTAATTCTGTGATTATTCAGGATTTGAAGACAAAGAAGAAGATTAGAGAAGGGTATGAAGCTCAGGGACTCTACTATCTTGCTGGTTCATCTGTTTCTTTTATCACTTGTTTTACAGTAGCCTCTCTGCTTGAAGTTCACTATTGTTTGAGTCACCCATCTTTTGAAAGGTTGAAATTTATGGTTCCAAGTTTGAGTCAATTATAGTCCTTAGATTGTGAGTCTTGTTCGTTAGGAAAGCATAATCGTGCTTTCTTCAGTCCTAGAGTCAATAACAGGTCCTTGAGTTCTTTTCATTTAGTTCACTCTAATGTATAGAGACCTAGTCGAGTTGTGTCAACGTTGGGGTTTAAGTGCTTAGTTTTATTTATTGATGATTTTTCAAAGCTTACATGCGTTTATTTATTGAAAGATCATTCTGAATTATTGTCTATCTTTCAATCTTTTTATCTTGAAATAAAAACTTAATTTGATGTGTCTATTAAAATTCTTCGTAGTGCTAATGCCAAAGAATACTTTTCTAAGCCTTTCACTACTTTTATGACATCTATTGACATGATCCATTAGTCATTTTGTCCTCACACTCCATAATAAAATGGAGTTGCTAAGAGGAAGAATTTGCATTTGGTTGAAACAACTCATTGTTTGATGTTTCACATGAAGGTTCCAAAGACCTTTTGGGGGATGCTATTTTCACAGCATGTTACTTAATCAATAGAATGCCATCTTCTGTCCTAAAGGGTTGTTCCCCTTACTCCGTATTGTTTCCTTAGACATAGCTATTCCCTCTTTCTCCATGAATTTTTAAGTGTGTTGCATTTGTCCATCAATTTGAAGGTGGGATTGATAAACTTGACCCTCATGCCCTTAAATGTGTCTTTTTGGGATACTCTCAGGTACAAAAAGGATATCGATGTTACAGTCCTTCTCTCAATCGATATTTCACATGTGCTGATGTTTCATTCTTAGAAAATACCCCCTTCTTTTCTGTTGATTCTTCTCTTTCTGATGTGAATGAGAGTCTTTTTTTATCTGTTGTTTCTCCCTTTAGTCTTTCTCGTTCTAATCTATAGGTTTATAACAGATGGCGGGCAGGTACAGAGTCTCTCCCTGATGCTTCAAACACTTTATCGTCTCCTATATTGTCTTTAGATTCTGCTCCAGAGCTAGAGTTTTGTAACCTTAATCTTCCAGTTGCTCTTCAAAAAGGTAGACAAGCTTGTACTTCTTACCCTATATCTAATTTTGTTTCCTATCAGGCCTTGTCTCCCTCATATTATGCCTTTGTCTCTTCCTTGTCTACTATCTCTATTCCTAATTGTGTATCTAAAGCATTATCTCATTCTGGTGGCGTAATGCCAAGAAAAAATAAATGTCAGCGCTTCGAGCCAATGGTACATGGGATTTGGTTACTCTTCCTCCTGGAAAGTCAGCAGTTGGTTGTCACTGGGTCTATAATGTCAAAGTTTATCCTGATGGTTCAGTTGATTAGTTGAAAGCAAGGCTTGTTACTAAGGGATACACTCAAGTTTATGGTCTTGATTTTTCAGAGACTTTTTCTCCTGTGGCTAAGATCACATCAATGCACCTTTTCCTTTCTCTTGCAGCCATTTTTCACTGGTCCCTTCATCAACTTGACATTAAAAATGCTTTCTTCCATGGTGATCTGACTGAAGAGGTGTATATGGAGTAACCTCTTGGCTTTGTTGCTCAGGAGGAGTCTGGACTAGTTTGTAAATTGAAAAAAGCATTGTATGGCTTAAAGTAATCCCCTCATACATGGTTTGGAAGGTTTAGTGATGTGGTGACAAAATTTGGATTGATATGTCGTGATGTTGATCATTCTATTTTCTACCGTCATTCTCCTCAGAAAAAGATATGGTTGCTGGTTTATGTGGACGATATTGTAAGCACAGGTGATGACACCCAAAGAATTCATGATCTGAAGATATTCCTTCAAAATAAGTTCAACACCAAGGATTTGTGTCCACTAAAATATTTCTTAGGCACCGAGATTGCAAGATCACGCACGGGAATTGTTCTTTCTCAAATGAAATATGTTCTTGATCTGCTATCTGAAACCAGCATGTTAGGAGCCAAACCAATTGATACTCCAGTGGATCCTAATACAAAACTTGTAATATCCCGAACTTTTGTATTAACCTAAATTTATAGTTTTGGTATATTTTGGAAGTGATGTATGTTAATCTAGTAGTATGGGTAATTAATGGTACTTTAGGGTTGAGAACTTTGAAAGTAGTAAGCTAAATACCTCATAGTTGGCATTTTAGCCAAGTGTAGGGGGAAGAGACCTTGGGCGCACAAGACATGGGTGCCCAAGCGCTTGGGTGCCCACCTGAGAAGGGCTTGGGCGCCCAAGGAACATCAGATTTGATAAGCATGGGTTGCTCTGCATTTTTTAGCCGAGCCTCACAGCTATAAGTCTACATCTAGCCTAGGGGTGATAAAGAGGTCTGAATTCTACTGTTGAGGATTAAAATATTGGTTATATATATATATATATATATTTTTGTATGTATGATACAAAAGAGAGAGAGAGATATTGTTGGGAGTGGAAGAGGCGGTCTGAATTCTACTGTTGAGGATTAAATTATTGGTTAAATATATATATATTTTTGTATGTATGATGCAAGAGAGAGAGATATATATTGTTGGGAGTGGAAGAACCAGGTGAGAAGAAAAGAAGAGAACAAAGAAGAAGAAGAAGAGGAACCAGGTAGAAAAATTTGAAGGTAAGTTCTTCTAGCTTAAATGAAAATCAAATTCATCTTGTAAAAGTGTGATTAGACCCTCAAGGAACCTTTCTATGTGATTCATTTGTAGTTTGAATCAAGGAGTGAAAGGATTGAACCCATTAAAGTTTGGAAGCTTGGAACCGGAGGATACCATCTTGTTGATCCATCTTCTTTCAACTTGAGGTAGGGATTTAATGCTTCTTTCTTACATATGTGATGTGTAACAAGGAGTAGAACACCTTTAGAAAACCTTTTTCAAGTGTTGTTTTCATTTATGGAAGAGAATAGGGGTTATATACACATATATATGTATGTATAGGTTGAGAGAGTGAAGTTGATGTTTTGATCCATAACTTGACCCAAAGTTGATGAAAACTCAAATTGTTGGTCTCTTTTGATGCTTAAGAGACTAGTGGTGATGTTAGAAACATGAACTTTCAAGTATATCAACCTTAACTTGGTCAATTTGAGATCTTAAGAGTGAAAAACCAAGAAACCAGAAAACAGAGCATGAAACCTGTAACTTGGACCAAGCTGTGGGCGCACGGGGTGAGTAACAGTTGGGTGCCTAACACCTTGGGTGCCCAAGACATGGGCACCCAGCCTTCTTGGGCGCACAAGCCCTTGGGCACACGGCTGAGTGCCAGCTTGGGTGCCACTCAGCCGTGCGCCCACCGAGCCTAGGTTGATTTTCTGATTTTGCTTACTTTAACCTTCCACCCTAGGATTATTAAAGAGTCTAGTAACATGTTTTTGTATGAAACTTTATTTGTTTAATTGTATGGATTGAAAAAGGGTAATGTGAGCTAAAGAGTTATTAAGAGTTGATTTTCTTAAGCTAATGGATTTTAACTTGTAAATCGGATAAATGTTACTTTGAATAAAATGAATTGGAAGGATACCATGAGATAAGCACCTTGATCGACTAGAATAGTGAATGTGTGTCATTAAAAATAAAATGTTGATGAATATAAGTGTGGGATTGAATGAATTAAACGATGCTTTAACCAAGAGAATCATATTCATAATGTTGATGAATGTTGAATGTTTAATGATGTTTGATTAAAGTTGATATGTGATGGATCTTGGGATGAACCGAAACGTGGATATATGTTGTGGGAAAGTATATGATGATGAATGTGAATATATGTTTGAAAGTATTGGAATGTGATTGATGATGTGCCGAGGGTCGTGATGGGGTGCGGAAAATAGGAAGGATTTTGAAATTACCCTCAGGTTAAAAGACCCGGAACCTGCGCAGGGTTTGGTGTCAATGCTAGTGGGTTAGTAGTCCACAACATTGTGTGTGTTTTGGCTCCTTGTGGCCCTGGACGATGATCCTAAACGATGACGTTGGTTTATCGTTTCCGTTGGGTATTGGCCCATAAAAGATGATATTGTGGATACACCCAACCCCCGATGACCTGTGTGGTTATGGCAATGTGATTGAATGATGAATAAGTGAAAATGTGGATGTGGAGATGTGATGGAATAACGAATAAGTGCTAATGTGGATATGGTTGTGTGATTGAATGTTGAATATGTGATATTGTAATATATGTTGAATATGTGATAATATGATATATGTTGAACATGTGATATTGTGATACGGAACGTGATTGGATATAAGTTAGGAAATTTAATAATGAAGAATAATTGGAATTGAATACAATATTATGATGATGTTGAATGATGATAAACACTTACTTAAGTTGTAAACTAATTGATATTAATGAATTGTTAGGACATATAGAAGGATGTTAATTACCAAATATACATATATATATATATATGGAAGGATGTTGGTGTACCTATGCATATATGTACATTGGCATGCATGTGTTGATTACATACTATAAATGCTTGTTTGAGGCATCGTGGGCACAAGTGAACCCGTGCTCATGTCCTTACAGATTTTGATGCACAAACAGGTCATAACAATCAGGTGGGCTGATAGGGTTGAATTAGGAGTGCTTATGCATGAGCCCTTCTAAGCTTAGCAAAACTTTTGGTTACTTAGTTTAATTTTTATTTGAAAATGTAATATTGCACATTGAGGACTTATTCGATTTGGTTGTAAGGACCCTAAGGCCTAAGTTAAGTATTAATGAGAAGAATGTGTGAAGTATGTAACCTGGCTATAGTTAAGGTTAAATTTATGTTATCTCATCTTATGTTTTGGGCTCACCTAGAGGTTTTTGTATTGTTCTGACCATGGGATGGTTATATTAGTACATGTTATGTGTGTTTATCACTCACCCCTCGAGTCACGAGATTCGGGGTGTGACAAAACTTCTAGCAGATAAGGGAGAACTGTTGAAAGGCCCTGGTCGATATCATAGATTGGTTGGGAAGCTTAATTATCTAACAAGCACAAGGCCAGACATCTCATTTGCTACAAGTATAGTAAGTCAATTTCTTGATGCACCTTGGTCTAGTCATTGGGATGCGATTATTCATATTTTGAGAATCTAAAAGGTACACCAAGATGTGATTTATTGTATTGAGATAATAGTCACATACTCATTTAAGGTTACACAAATGCAGATTAGGTTGGTTCACCAACAGATAAACGATCCACTGCTGGGTACTGTATTTTTGTGGGTAGAAACCTAGTATCATGGAAAAGCAAAAAACAAACAGTGGTGTCTAGATTAAGTGCAGAATCAGAATATAGAGTTAGGGCATACATTGTCTGTGAATTAGTCTGGATACGTCATATGTTGACAGAATTAAGGATTCTTGGATCCCAACCAATAGACTTGTTTTGTAATAATCAAACTGCTATCCACATTACTTCAAACCTAATGTTTCATGAGCGAACTAAACATATTGAGGTTGATTGTCAATTCATCAGGGAAAAAATTTTGTAGAACGTCATCAAAACAAGCCATGTGAACTTTGAAGATCAGTTAGCTGATTTATTCACTAAAGCTTTAGGAGGAGCTAGAGTGAGATTTATTTGTAATAAGCTTGGAACATATAATATATATGCTCCAGCTTGAGGGAGAGTGTTAATGTAGCATTAATACATGTAGTGTGTTAATTATGTACATAATTAAAAAGAGTGTATCTAGACATTTGGTAATCCGAATGGTCACCAATGTAAGTTGTATAGTGTCACGGCCCGAATTTTCCACAAACCCAGGAGCGTGGTCAAACCACCAATAATCACCAAACCATCAATCCAAAATAATCAGAGCCAATTATATTTAATAATAATGAAATAATAATCTCCAAATTTGGAAAAAAATTTAAATAAATAATTTCATCTCTAGTCTTCCAAACCGAGGCATGTACAATAATCAAAATCCAAGAAAATAAAATAAAAAAAATTCAGTTCTTTTCCTAAAATAACTTCCTAGAATAACATTAACAAACTACTCAAATATCCACTCTATCTAAGCAGTCTCATCACGACCATCGCCTAGTGCAACACTCGCACCTGCATCTAAAGTCGTAGGGGCATGAGCACAATATACTAATGTATATTAAAATAATCAACTGGTGCTCGGAGAAAAATAAAAATTAAATAAATCACGCATGAGTGTCATAACATAATTCTCTAACATGTCATGTCAACATACATCATATATCAAAATATTTAAAAATAAATATTTTGAACACAATATTAAATAAGATAAATAATTTTAATATCATATTATTAATTATTGGATTAGGTACCACTAGTCGGTCAACCTACGCCTTAGCCATAGGCTACCAAAAATATCAATTCATCGATACTTTGTAGGTTACTAGCCTACTAGACATGATAACCCAAACCCACGTGGGTTCTTAGTCTTTCACCAATGGAGCTTTCAGCACCGACTACTTATCCCGGCACCTCTCACAACCCAAAACCAAAATCGTAAAAATCAACAAATAAATAATTATGTATTTATTCCAATCCAAATCATTCTTTAAAAATATTTATTTTCCTTATTCAAGGTTTCGTAATAAAATACAAAATTTTTTAAAAATTAAAATTTTTGTATTAACTTAAATTTAATTCCTCAAAATCAAAATCAATTTATACATACTTTTTTTATCCACAAGACAGCCACAATCATATAATTTGCATGTAACAATAAACTAATTAATCATAAAAACTAAACCACACATAATAAATTTAATTTTTATTTAACTCCACCCCTACCTCAAATTAAATATGCAAAAAAAATTCAGGAAATAATTTTTCTTCCACTGCCGAAACACTACGCACCGACTCAAGGAAACGAAGCTACGGCTTCTACCAAATCACCACACACAAAACGAAAGAATCTGCCGTCACTGCCAAATAAATACCTTGCTGCTCTCTTTTCTCTCTTTTTTTTTTTACACGGTTAAACCCTCGAGCAACCCATATATATACATATATAGGTGGTTATGTAGCCCTGGGACTTTGAATCCTAATGGGTTTAGGATACACTAGCTGGCAGCTAAAATCTCAATTTTTTTTTTTTTTTTTTCTGCCGTGCAAGCATAAATTCCCACACACATATATATACACACGTGGTGTGCCAAAGGATTGAAATCCAATTAGGATTCCAAGTCTTACCTAATTGACTCCTAGACTTCCTAGCCTACTCGTGTGTCATCATGACTCAAGAAAAGCAATAGCAAGATTAACATGGCAGAAGACAATTCAAACTAAAATTTGTGAGGAACAAAGTCCTCTATTCAATCCAAAGAAGATTCAAGTACACTACCCGGGAATGAATCCAATTAGGATTCTAACTTTTATGTCTAATATTTAATCAACGTCTTAAAAAAAATTTAATTAACTAAATTCCTTATTACAAAATTTATAAAATAATCAAGCAAGTAACAAAAATTCCTAGGTCATTACATATAGTCATCCCCTTCCATGTATATAAGTTCATACACACACTGATTTTGTGTGTGGAAATTATCTCAATCACATTATCTTACACCCTAAAACTTTAAAATCTTGTCAAAGGTTTCCAAAATTTAACCTTTTTAAATGCAACTCAAAATTAATAACAAAAATTTTAAATTATTAAATTTAAATAATGAACTAAATTTACTGAGTAATAAAATATAAATTAAATTAAATCAAATCGGGGCCATTACAATGTCCCGATTTATCACACAATTGACAAACAATGGAGGTTGGCCTTGATTTCCCTGATAGAAATTTAGATTCCATGAAGGTGAGTATGATTGGAAATTCAGAAAACTCATACCTCGTTCATAAGAAGGTTGTTGCCAATTGGTTTGCATATATTTGGGCTAAAAGTTTTGACCACTGTGATTGTTGTTTGAGCTATGAGTGATATTGTTGTGGCCACTATGATGGCCTCTTCGACCGCCACAAACTTTTTGGATTACCTGTGCAGTGACTTGGATTTCTTCTTCCTTTGATTATCCATGATTGCAAATTAATTCCTCATCAAGCAAATGACTTCGATTTCTTCTTCCTTTGACTATCCATGATTGCAAATTAATTCCTCATCAAGCAATTTATCATATAGGTCTTCAAATGAGAGGGGTGTATCATGAACATGAACTTCTACCATCAATTCTTTAAACTCATCGCCTAATCCATTCAAGGTATAGGATATGATTTGCGCATCATCTAGAGGGTGCCCGATGGGTGCTAGATTATCAACAAGGCTTTTCACCCTGCTTATATATGTAACCACAGTCTTTTTTTCGTTCTTGTTTGACATAAGGGAAGACATAATAGAAAGCACCCCGGTATTGGAACAATTAGCAAAACTCGTTTCCAATTTTTCCAGGCTTTGGCAGATTTGGTACAATTGTTTATTGTTGGGATTATTGTGCTATTAATAGTGGCCTGAATACCAAGAAGCACAAGATGATCCTAACAGGTCTAGAAAATATATCTAGGGTCGATTTTTGGTGAGCAAGGATTAGTTCCATCAACGAAACCAAGAAGTCCATAACCAAATAGAAGATCGGTCATTTGGGACTTCTATGATGCATAGTTTCCATCATTCTTTCCAAGCTTGAATGAAATTTGAGAGGAGAGATTAAGGCCCCATTTGTTAACATTTTTGTTTTCTATTTTTTTGTTTTTGTTTCATATTGTTTAAAACTAAAAACAAAAATGTGTTTGATAAAACTATTTTCGTTTTTTTTGTTGCAAAAAAAAAAAAAAATTGTTGCAAGAATTAAACCAAAAATAGCAACATCACGTGACGTGTTTTGATGTTGGTTTTTTTTTTTTTTTTTCCATGAAGATAGACTTAAACAAAGTTGAGATACTAGTGAACTCAAAACAAAAGCTCCAAATTGGAATAACGCTATTGCTCTTCCTCTACCAGGTTAGGCTTTTCTCTTTCTTCTTCTTTTTCTTCTTCTTCTTCTTCTTCTCCCTTTCTCTCTCCCCCGAACCACTTTCTTTTTTTTCTTCTTCCCCTTCCTCTCTCTTTCTCTCTCTCTCTCTCTCCCTCTCCCCCTGAACCCAATGATCCATTCATCACTGTCAAACGAGCCTCCTCCTCTGCCTCTTTTTCTTTTTTTTCTTCTCTCGTGCATTGATGATCTGGATTTCGCATCTACAACTACTTGATCTGGGTCTGTCCCTTCTCTTTTGTGGGTTGTTTTTCTTCTCTTGTTACCAGATTTAGTCTTACTCGAGCCCTCTTTGTCCAACCGCGGTGGAAATTTTAATTTGCACTAATTTTTGCTCCAAATTTCTCTAGATTTATGTAAACCCTAATTTTTTTTTGATTATTTTGCTCAATAGTGTGATTGTTGAAAAAATGGGACACAAAGAGCTATCTAAAAAGCCTCCTTGACATTCTGTGGTAAAAATTTTTCAATTTTTTTTTTTTTTTTTTGGTTCTTGAATGATATTATGTGTTTTGATGTTTTGAGATTTGAGATAACTATTTTTCTAGTTTGTGAGAATTGAACTTTTTTTTTGTTTTTTTTTTATTTTTATTTATTTCATCTGATTTGTTTTGATGATTGTATACTTAGCTTATTTTAGGGCATATATGCAATTTTGAGATTTTTTTTTTGTTTCTTTGTTTTTTGGCAGTAGTTTGGTTAAGAACCTTTGAAGTGCATGTTCTATTTTTTTGGGAAATCCTAAAGTCTAATTAGAAGTTTTTGTTAGTTTTTATCTTTATTTGGGAGCTTTTGATTTGGGGAAGTGTTGGTAAAAAGAGTACTACATTGTGATGTAATTGATGCAATATTGACATATATGGAAATTTTGAGTTTTTTAAATCATTGTGATGTAATTGATGCAATATTGACATATATGGAAATTTTGAGTTTTTTAAGTCATGTTTTTGAACTAACTCAAGGGCATTTCCAAACTGGCCAGAAATTTTCTACTTCTTCAAGGGATGTACTCATGGTTATAGTTTGGTGGTTACTGAATTTCCTTAATTGATCTCATTTTGTGGGTTGCATGATGCTAAGAACTTTAGAGACCAATTTATGGATCTACCTGTGAAACAAAATCACGGACTAGCAAAGCACACTATAATAAGACACTTCCTAATTTTTGTGTGAGATTTTATAATGAAGAATGAATCTTTCTGTATGATTGGATACACCTTTGCCTTTTGGGAGGGCCATGATTCAAAATAGGATCGTGATTCAAATCTCAAGACATATATAATTAGTTGTGTTAGCTTATGGCTTGATTTTAGGACATCATGGTTGATAAAATCTTAAGACATTTTGTGGGGCTACTTCAATTTGGAGAAAGAGGTTGAAGGAGTTCCTTAGTTTTGTAAAAAATTGATTAGCATTCTCCGTAGTATGTTTACTGCATGCAGTTAGATGAAATCAGAACATATTCATCCCAAGTATTGTCTTTTATATGTTGGTCATTATGAATGGCGTTAATCCTTTGCCCAGTTTACACAAGTTGTCTCTCAAGTGGTATCAAAGATGTATGATTGAGCTCCCAAAAAAAAAAATGATTAGTTAAAGCATTTTCCTAGAGGAAAAATCCAATGTAATAGCAATATATTCTAATAAGCATATCCACCTAATTAAAATCTTTCTTACTGATTACACTTGAAAAGTGTAATCATTTTCTTAAATTTCCTATTGTTATTAATAAAGGTTTAGTGATAATTCTTTTAAATTAATGATATTTTAAAGTTTGTACTTAATCTTTTCCTTTATGCAGCAAATGTGTTTAAAAGCAAAGGGAAGACCCAAGAGTTGTGTTAGAGGCTTGGAGGAGGTTAAAGAAGACCAAGAAGAGCTCCAAAAGGATGAAGATCAAGCAAGAAATAAAGGATAGGGTGCATGCCTGCATCGAGACCTGAAAAGAAGCTGAAAGCAGCAGAAGAAAATGAGGTTACTGCCCCCTGGCGTCCCGACGGTGTCGCGACGCCACGAGTCCGAGGAACTTCGTTTTAGGGTTTTTAAGTTGTCTATATCTACATACTTTGCACCCAACCTAAAGGGCCGAACATACGATTGAGGGTTAAGTTTTCTGAGAATTTTTCTTTACTTTCTGAGAATTTTCATTAATTTTGGATTGAAGATTTATATCGAAGCGAAGTTTTACACAGCAGTTAATTGAAGTTATAGATTTTATTCATCAATGGAGTTTGCTTTCTTTATCTCTTCTTTTACTTTTTGTTTTGTTTATTCTATTAACATGCTAGCATAGATTCGTTCTTGATTCAACCCATCAATGATGGGTGAATCTTTTTTTGAATGTTGGATGTGATTGAATTCAAGCATGCCACGTAAAAGTTGCATGTTTGGGTTCTTGTTTTTTTTTTTTCTTCTAAATCAGTTTTCAGATGTTTTCAAAACCTTCGAAAACTTGTGTAGTTGATCATATTTCCTTGAAATCACTGATAACTATGCATGATTATAATTTTCTTAATATTTTGAAGACAAATGAAATAGATTTAGATTTAATTTTTCTGGTTTTTGATTGGGTGCATTCCATGTTAAATTACTACGTTCATTTAACTGTTAGTTGGACTTTTATTTGCTATTATTATTATAAAATAAGCATATTGATGCACTTATGGGATTTTGTAGGGTTACATGCTCAAACTTGAGGAAATGGGTGCAAAAAAGAGCTAGAAAAATGAAGAGATGAAGAAAGAAGCTGAGGAAGAGGACCATGGGCGCCCCACCTAGACCCATGGGTGCCCTACTCTTCATTAGGTGGGCGCCCACAGAGGGCTGTTTTTGAAGGGGAAAGTCAGGCCTAAGAGACATTTCATCAAACAGTTGGAGGAACCAGAGCATGGGCACCCCACCTATACCCTTGGGCGCCCTTGAGGACCCTTGGGTACCCCACTATTCATCAGGTGGGCGCCCACAGAGAGGAAGTTTTTGACTATTTTTCATGTCATTCTTTGAGGACTTCATCAAACACTTGTACCATGGGCGCCCCACATCAACCATGGGCGCCCATCATGTCTTCTCCAGCACATGTTCAGAAGAAGTTAGAGTGTAATTTTACCATTTTGCCCCTGAATTATGTAATGATATAAAAGGGTAGATTTCTGATGTATCGAGGTTCGGAACCCTAGGAGAAGTTTAGGCTTTATTCTCTACGAGTTTTAGAGGAGGGTTACATTAATATGTTGCACTAAGGATTGGATTTTTGTTTTCGCTTTTGGATTGTTCAAGTTCTATTTGGTCTTTGCAATCAGATTTGCATGTAAGTTTTACTTGTTAATTCATTTCTCATATAAGGTTCATGTTCTCTGTGCTCTGTCTTGTATGTTCACTTCATAGGGTTTCGTAGTCTTAGTTTGGATTGATTTACTTTTGAAATTGTTTTAAATCTTTTCAGTCTATTTTATTCTTGTGTTTTGTTGTATGATGAAGATGTTTCTCTTTCCGAATTGCTTTGTTTATACTTTCGCTATGCTAGGCTAGGGCTTTTCTTGGTTTTAACCTAGGTTCGTAATGAAATCAAAGGTCTTGGGCTCAGATAAAGCAAATTGAAATGAATTTATTTTCTTTTGACTGATAACGTAAGAATTGTAATTTTAGGTTGATTTTCAAAAACGAAACCCTGTGATATAATTGACCTCTGTTACACTAGCGTGAATCAGAGCTCAATTCCATGTCCCGGTGATTTCGAACTTGACTTCAAAACCCCGGAATTACAATTTCTTTACGAAATAAGGTTTTTAACGTTGAATTTTTCGGCCTAATCTTACATGTGTAAAGGTTAGGTTGAGTTAATTTCACATCCGAGTTCAAGCCTTCGAGGACATTACAGGACTAGGTTAAAACCAAGTATTTCCATTCATCTAATTGTTTAAGTAATTCACATCATCGGTTAAGTTTTTAAATTGGTTGTTTTCTTAGTGTTTCTTTTTTTTTTTTTTTTTGTTTAAGTGTATTTCTTCTAAATTTTCAAATCGTTTTCCCAATTACTTTCAAATCAGATTTTCAATTACTTATTCGAAAACCCAAAAAAAAAAAAAAAAAGATTTTCAACTTTTATTTTTGAAAATTGTTGCAAGTGCTTGTGAAAGCAAGTTTTCCAACACTTAGGCACACACTTGTTCCTTGTATAAGATGACCTAGGACTCACCTAGACTAGACTCAACCGATCTCTTATACTTGAGAGTGAGCCACTACCAAATTAGAGAACGGTCAAGTTTTTGGCGCCGTTGCCGAGAAACAACGGTGTGTGCGTGCTGAACCCGGAGAGCTTGTGGATGAAAGCACTTGCTGGTGCAGTTACATTTGGACTTCCAGGTGACATCGCTCTTTTCTTTTCTTTTGTATATTTCATTTTTTTTATTTTGATTCATTTTCTCTAGTTTTAAGATTTCTTTTTCTTCTTTTAGATTTTTGAAAAAAAAAAACAAAAAAAAAAAAAAAAAAAACACACAAACCAACTTAAGATAGTAGTCAGTTGCATGTTTTTGAGGTTGGGTAGGATAACTGAGGTCATTTTAGATCATAGTAACCCTTCCTATATTCCTGAGCCTTTAAAGCCCCCTGTCTTAGCTTCACTCTACTCCCAATCATCAGACTCAATGGCAAATGTAGAAGGGGATGGAAGTGTTAATGGGAATGATAGAGCCCCAGAAATTAGGAGGATTAGGAATCACCTCAACCCTGTTAGGCAAACCACACCATCCTGTATCATTTTGCCTTTGAATAGGGGAAATTTCACCTTAAGACCAGGAATCATCCACCTCCTGCCTAACTTTCATGGTCTTGATTCTGAAAACCCTTATGCCCACTTGAGAGAGTTTGAGGAAGTGACCAACACTTGTGTAGACCAGAATGCCAATGAGGATGTTGTCTGACTCCAACTTTTCCTGTTTTCCCTTAAGGACAAAGCCAAACTGTGGCTCAGCTCCCTTCGCCCTTGTTCCATTGGAACTTGGCGCGAAATGCAAATTGAGTTTTTGAAAAAATATTTCCCAACCCAAAAGACTTAACACTATAGGTGACAAATCACCACGTTTTCATGCAAGTCTAATGAGAACTTCTGTCGTGCTTGGGAAAGGTTCAAGGACCTCTTGATGGCTTGTCCTCACCATGGCTTTGAGTCGTGGAGATTAGTGAGTATCTTCCATGAGTCTTTAACCCAGTCTTAAACAACTTGTATCTACCATGTGCAATGGTACCCTATTTGACAAGATTGCAGAGGATGCCATAGACTTCTTTGACATGGTAGCTGAAGACTCAAATGATTGGGAAATTGGACCACCCTCATCTTCTGAACATAGGTATCCCTTGTACCAAGTCGCCAGTTAGAGTTGAGTGAAAGTGACGATTTGTGGGCTAGGTTAGCTGCCTTGCAACATAAGCTTGATTCACTTGAATTGAAGAACAAGGAAAAATTGGTTGAGAAGAAAGTGGTTTGCGCCGCTTGTGATCAAATGAGGCATGATGCAAATTCGTGCCTCGAATTGCCTTTACTTAGGGAGATAGCCTATGGTCAAGCTTACATCAACAATGCACCAAACCGTCCATTCCAGAATAGGGGCCAAGGAAATGCTCCTTATACACAAAGTGGGCATGTCCCTTACCAAGAGAGAAACCAAGCTTCCAATGCTTATCCCCCGGGGTGGAGGAATGATAATTCAGGACAATCATTTCAGCAACCACCTTCTTCACCATCACCCCAATTCCAATAGCCCAGTTCTGTTGCATACCAACCTCCACATAAGAGACATCTTGAGGATACTCTTAATCAATTTATGCAACAACAGTTGAACATCAACAATTAAGTAACTCAGGCTTTGGATGACATTAAGGGCCAAGTCTCTAAGTTGACCCAGGCTATGAGTACTACTCAAAGTGATAAACTCCCTGCACAACCTTTTCCTAACCCAAAAGGCCAGGCGAACATGACTGAGTCGTCGACCTCGGGTACTACCCTACATGAGCAAGTTCAGGCTGTCACCACTTTGAGGAGTGGTAAGATCATTCACAAACCTAGTGATCCTAGAGTCAGTGTTTCTAATGGTGAGTTAGGATCCAAGGGTAGTGAGGGGGTTGAAAAGAGGAGTGATGAAGATGAAGAGAAAGAGAAAGATCATGGGGAAAAGAATAGCCATCATGGAAAACCAAGTCTTGAGAAAGAGAAAGATAGAGGAGGAGATGAAAGAGAGAATAAGGGAACCAAAACAGGGACTTTGGGTAGGTAAGTTGACCATTCTGATGAGCCCACACCTAGACTACCCTTTCCCCAGAGGTTAGCTAAGGGAAAGAAAGAGATGTTGAACTCTGAGATTTATGAAATTTTCAAACAAGTGAAAATCAACATCCCATTACTTGAAGCCATCAAGCAAAATTCCCCTTATGTTAAATTCCTCAAGGATATGTGTACGATTAAGCGAAAGCTCAATGTCAAGGAAAAAACTTTCTTGACTGAACAAGTGAGTGCCATAATCCAGCATGACACACCACCTAAGTACAAAGATCCTGGGTGTCCAACCATTTCTTGCATTATAAGAGATCACCTCGTTGGCAAGGCCTTACTTGACCTAGGTGCTAGTGTTAACCTCTTGCCCTGCACTGTTTACCAGCAACTAGGCCTAGGTGAGTTGAAACCAATGAGAGTGACATTGCAACTGGCTGACCGTTCAGTCAAAATGCCAAGGGGGTAGTTGAGGATGTTTTGGTCCAAGTGGACAAGTTCTACTTCCCGGTTGACTTTATTGTCTTGGACACTCAACCCATTCCAAATCCTACCCAATCTGTTCTGGTCATCTTAGGTAGACCATTTCTTGCTACATCCAACGCTATGATTAATTGTAGAAGTGGGGTCATGAAATTGTCTTTTGGAAACATGACCATGGAAATGAATGTGTTTCGGGTAGGGAAGCAAATAGGGGAATTTGAGGACATTCGAGAGGTGGATGTGATTCATGTGTTGAGTGAAGAATATTTTGAAAAGACATTCTTTGAGGATCCTTTAGAGCGAGCCTTGGTGAGAAGTGAAAGATGTGAGGCTCTTGACGGAGTAAGTTTTGTGGGGGAATGAGGAAGTTGTGAGTGTGAGAGACGAAGTCATGGCTACTAGTGGTTGGGTATCGATTTTTGAGTCTTTGGAGCCTTCCTTGATTAAGCCCAAACCATCAATTGAGTGTCCCCATTGCCCTTCTACGAAACCATTATCGAGTGAACTTAAGTATGCATTCTTAGGGGAGGGTGAGACATTTCCTGTAGTTGTGTCTTCTCAGTTGAAGAAAGTTCAGGAAGACTGGTTGTTGGCAGTTTTGAAGGCCCATCGTCAAGCCTTAGGATGGACTGTGGCTAATCTTCGAGGTATAAGCTCCTTAGTGTGTTCCCATCATATATACCTTGAAGATGATGCCAAACTTGTGAGACAAATGCAACGGCGATTGAACCCGAACATGAAAGAGGTTGTGAAAGGAGAAGTGCTTAAGTTGTTGGATGGGAGTATCATTTACCCCATTTCTGATTCGAAGTGGGTGAGTCCCACTCAAGTGGTTCCTAAGAAGTCAGGTGTCACTGTTGTGGAGAATGAGAAGGGAGAATTAGTCCCTCAATGTACCCAAACTGGGTGGTGTATGTGCATTGATTACAGGTGCTTGAATGCGGTGACCCGGAAGGATCATTTTTCACTTCCCTTTCTAGACCAGGTGCTTGAGAGAGTGGCAGGAAAATCTTTCTATTGTTTCCTAGATGGGTACTTAGGATATAACCAGGTCGAAATAGCACTTGAGGACCAATAGAAGACCACATTTACATGCCCTTTTGGCATATTTGCGTATAGACGCATGCCCTTTGGGTTGTGTAACGCACCTGCGACTTTTCAAAGGTGTGTGATGAGCATCTTCAGTGATATGGTTGAGAGGTTCTAGGAAGTGTTCATGGATGATTTTTCGTTTATGGAGAAACATTTGATGAGTGTCTGGACCACCTTGAAAAGGTTTTGATTCGTTGTGAGGAGAGTAATTTGGTGCTGAATTGGGAAAAGTGCCATTTCATGGTACAACAAGGGATAGTCTTGGGGCATATAGTATCATGTCAGGGGATTGAGGTTGACAAAGCAAAAGTGGAGTTGATTCAAAATTTGCCTACCCCTAGATGTGTGAAGGACATGAGATCATTCTTGGGTCATGTCGGTTTCTATCGGCGATTCATCTGGTCTTTTAGTTCTATTGCCTGGCCCTTATGCTTATTGTTGTCCAATGATGTTCCTTTTGAGTGGACAACCTCATGCCAAGGGGCATTTGATAGACTCAAACATTTGTTTACCACTGCACCAATTGTCCAAAGCCCGGATTGGTCCTTACCATTTGAGCTTATGTGTGGTGCGAGTGATTTTGCAGTGGGAGCCGTTTTAGGGCAAAGGAGAAAAGGAAAGCCTTTTGTCATTTACTACGCTAGTAAGACCCTAAATGAGGCTCAAGTAAATTATACCACTACGGAAAAGGAGCTTCTAGCTGTAGTATTTGCCCTAGACAAGTTTAGGTCATACTTGGTGGGATCTCGTGTCACAGTTTTCACTAACCATACAGCCTTGAAATACCTCCTTGCCAAGAAAGAGGCCAAGCCTCGTTTGATTAGATGGATGCTACTCCTCCAAGAGTTTGATTTGGAAATTAAAGATAAGAAAGGAGTAGAGAACGTGGTAGCTGACCACTTGTCACGCTTGCCAATTCATCTATCTGACTCGAGTGACCACCCGATTAATGAACATTTCCCTGATAAGCACCTCATGCATGTTAGCACTAGTCCCCCAGTTCAGTCCCCATGGTATGCAGACATTGCAAATTTCTTGGTGACCGATCAGATGCCCTCCCATTGGATGAAGGTTGATAGAGTGAAGTTCTTACACAATGTTCGTAGCTTCTTTTGGGATGAGCCTTACCTTTATAAGTATTGCTCTGACCAAATTGTGAGACGATGCATCCCGGATAATGAGATTTCCAGTGTCATTGAGTTTTGCCATGCCTTGGCTTGTGGGGGTCACTTCTCTGCCAAGAAAACTACTGCTATGATCCTTCAAAGCGGATTTTATGGGCCCTCGATATTCAAGGATATGCATAACTTTTGTTTGAGGTGTGACCGATGCCAATGATTAGGAGCCCCATCTAAGCGAAATGAGATGCCCCAAAATCTTATCATCATCTTGGAAATCTTTGATTGTTGGGGGATAGACTTCATGGGCCCGTTTCCTATATCGTTTGGTTTTGAGTATATTCTTGTGGCCATAGATTATGTTTCTAAATGGGTAGAAGCCATTGCCACTCGCACCAATGACCATCGTGTGGTAGTCAAGTTCTTGAAGGAGTATATCTTTTCACGTTTTAGGATGCTCCGGGCCATCATTAGTGATGGTGGTAAGCATTTTTGCAATCGGCCCCGTAAGTATCTTAATGCGTAGATATGGTGTGACTCATAAGGTGGGGACTTCCTATCTCACCCAAAACAGTGGCCAGGTTGAGTTGGCAAATAAGGAGATCAAAGGCATTCTTAAGAAAACGGTTAACCCCACACGTAAAGATTGGTGTTTGCAGCTAGTCGATGTGTTGTGGGCTTATCGTACAGCTTATAAGACTATTCTAGGCATGTCTCCCTATCGTCTTGTCTTTGGCAAGGCTTGCCATCTACCCATAGAGATGGAACATCGAGCCTACTGGGTAATCCGGCAATTGAATGAGAGTCTAGATAATGTCGGCACTCTTAGGAAGCTCCAATTGAATGAACTTGATGAATTGCGAAATGATGCTTTCGAGAATGCAAAAATTGCCAAGGCTAAAATGAATGATTTACATGATAGGCACATCCTTAGGAAATCCTTTCAAGTGGGCCAGAAAGTCTTGTTGTACAACTCTAGGTTACATCTCTTCCCTGGGAAGCTAAGGTCTTGATGGTCGGGTCATTTTGTCATCACTTCCATTTCAGAGCATGGTGTGTGCGAGGTGCATAACCCACGCAACAACACTATTTTCAAAGTGAATGGCCATCGTCTCAAGCCATACTTGGAGAGTTTCGTGGCTGAGATTGAGACGTGGGAGTTTACCGACCCACCTCATTTCGAATGAAAGTTTGGAGCCTAAGTTTGTACATAGTTGTTTGTTTCCTTTTTATTTTGTTTTGTTTGTTTATGTTTTAGATTAGAGAGTTCTTGTTTTGAAGATGCTTTGGAGTGAATGAGTTTAGATTTGTGTCTTGAGATGTTTTTGTCCTTACTCAGGTTTTGTTTTTGTCCACACCAGAAAAAAAAAATTTCTGCTGTCCCAGACCAAGTGGGGTGCCCTACCTAGACCCATGGGTGCTCGTGTCATCTGATGGGCGCCCCACATGCCCACATGGGCACCTGAACCTGTATGTGCATTTTTAAATGGTCACGTGACTCTCTATTTTCTGCTGATACACCTTTATTCCAACAAGCAAACTCCCCCCTACAATGCTCATTCTTGATCCAACCGATAGTCTCCTCGGGTGCCCATCACCTTCCATCTTCTCCTTAGCCTTCTACCACTGTCTTGGATTGGTTTTCTGCTGTTTATAGCAGCTTTTCAGCTGGTGGTGGTCCATTCTCTGCTGTCTTGTTCGGGTATTCATGTGGGCATGGAGAAAAGACCATGTTTTTGGGGGTAAGTTCAAAGTCTTGTGATTGAGCTGTGTTTAGTGCTAATTTCTACACTATTTTCACACCTTTTAGTGTATTTTTTTTATGGATTTGCTGATCTAGACAGTTTGGGCAGTTTTGATGTGGTTGCGAAAGGTGTGTTAGAAAGATGCCCACCAAGTGTTTGAGTAAATGCCCAAATCGGGTAGTGATTGTCATTTGAAGTTGTGCTTCTAGTTTCATGCTCTTGGGTGGACAAAGATTGTTTTTGAATGTGGGGAGTTGATTTTTGAGGTTTGTGAAAGTGGAACCAACGTGAGCCTACCAAGTGTTTGATATTTTGCCAAGCTTAAGTTGTGAGTCTAATTTGTTGGGCATTTGTGAGAAACATTCTTTGTTGGTTTGGCCATTTGGGATTGTTGTGGAAATTGAGTGTTTGGGCTGCATTTTAGCTATGCCATGGTCAAGGAAACAAGCCCGTAAGGAGGACATTGGTGGACCCTCTTGCGCCGCTCGTCCCAAGAGGCGGCATGATCATGCACCACTTACCTCTTCTTCGTCTGAGGAGGAAGAGGTTGAGCTTTCTGAGGGGGCTGCTGCTTCTTCATCTAAGAATGTTTCCTCTACCACTCCTAAAAATTTAAGCTCTGAATATGTAATGGAACAAGATGATGATAATTTGCTTTTTGATCATACTCGGTTTAGGAACCAGAGCCACCAAGTGGGGTTTGATACTTATTGGAGCCACAAGCCCGTGTTATGTGAACGGCGCATTCGATTGATAGACTTTCCTGATCTTCGCACTAACTTCACTGGACGGGGTTGGGTTAGGGCAATGACTTTCCGTGCTTCAGCTGATCCTATGCTCGTGCGAGAGTTCTATTCTAATATCAAAGTTTATCCATCAGGGGCGGGGATTTTGCAGATTCTTGTGCGGGTTCGGGGGCGGCGTCTTCGTTTCAAAGCATCTACCATTGCTTCCTTTCAAGATATTCCATAAGTGGATGACCTCGGGTACCCTTTCCTAGAGGATTCTCGCCCTTTCCGTGACATGTTGGCTAGAGTTCTATCTAATGGTGCTCATCGGACTTAGGGTAATGTCCCACAGTTTTCCAAAAGAGCTTGAGTTCTTCCTGCCGTGTTCTTCATAAGCTGTCTTGTAGCCAAATTTTCCCGCTTGTCTATGATGATTTAGTTAGTCGGGAGTGGGCATTGTTGCTTTATGCTTTCGCTACGGACGTGCCTATTGACCTTACTTCTGTGCTCTTTGACACTATCATTCAGCGTGCGGGCATTGCTACCAGCCGTTCGGTATTGCCTTTTGGTGGTCTCATCACGGAGATACTGGCACACTTTGAAGTGAATATTGATAAGACCGCTCGCACTGTCAGTCCTTCTGTTCTGATTTCTAAGTCTACTGGTGCGAGGCGCATAGCTCAGCTGCGTATATGCAAGTCATCTTTCTCAGATGCAGGCCCTTCTACCTCTTCCACACAACCAGTGCAGGATACTCTTCCACGACCCTGTGCAGTAGTGTTATAGCATGATCTTCTTCGGGGTATGGATGATCGGTTGTGGCATGTGGAAATTGAGCAAGCCACCCAACGTCGATCTCTGGATAGGATTGTCGCGGAGCAAGCTGCCCAGCGTCGCCTTCTGGAATCTCAGGGTGTCACTCTGGATTCGATTCTTGCAGCTCTCCGTGCCTTGGGCCCTATGCCTCCGCCATCTTTTGATCCACCGTTTGAGCATCCTCCGAGCCCCTAGCTTGTTAGGCTTAGTTTTGCTGATTTGTACATAGTTTAGGTCCGTGTTTTGCTATTTTATATGATGTATGACCTAAAACTGTTCTTTTGGAGTGATGGTATTTCCTTTTAGGCTGCAGTAGGTTTGTGTTGATCGTATTATGTACTCCGTTTAACTTTTGCTTGCTGAACACCCATCACCTTTTGGTACAGTTTTTTTGTTTTGTTTGTTTTTTCCTTTTCTTTCCCGTTTCTTGTACAGCTTGTTTCTATTTTTCTTATTTGTTTATTTCTTACCTTTTCTCTTGTGCCTACAGTTCTTGTCCCTACTTTATGCGGTGCTCTCCAGGTGATATCTTGCTTTACATTTTTTTCTTGCATTCTTCATGCTCACCCTTGCACACTACGACCTCACTTGTCTTTCATGGTCCTCCCATTAGGGACAATGCTTACATTAGGTTGGGGGGCGTGCAGAGTTCGCATAGGTTGCATATTAGAGTTTGAATGCATAAGAGCACTTTGGTACTTAGTATTTGGCCTTTTGGTTTGGTTGATGGTGGAATTGAGTGAGCACATGAGGAGTGACTTTTGTTCAAGTTTTTAATAGGGGACTTAGTTCTAGTTGAGTGTGTTGTGACCTTGTGCATTTTTGATTATCATGTAGGAAAGCTTATGTGCTTGGGAGTGGATTTTGTCTAATATTGGTTAATTGAGCATTCTTGGATTAGGTGGAGACTTATACCCCTTAATGGTGAGCTTTTGGGCCTAAAATTTTTATTTTTTTTTTCTTGAGGGGTTGCACATGATCACAGCCCTTTGGCTCTTCACTTGGGTTTTCAATGCACCAGTTGCATCACACACGTGCATGAGTTCCATTTGGCACATTATGAGTTGTTGCAAGCTTTGAACATGATGCTAGGCCTTCTTTGCTATTTTGGGCCTTCTTATCCTTTCTTATTTATGAATCACCCTAGGAACCAACTTGAAGCTTTTTAATAAGTGTGTGTAATATATGTTTCTGTTCTTGGTTCACTTCATATATCGCCCTTTACACCCATTCACACAATTTAAGCCTTACCCACGCATGTCTTGGGTTGTGGAAGTGCCTCAACATTTACATGTGAACTTGGGATTGGGAATGAATGTCTTTGGCGTAGGAAGCGAGTGAATGTTTGAATGGGAATGTATGTTGTATAGTTTATTATAAAAAAAAATAATGTGAAAAAAAAATTATAATAAAAAAAATATATATATATATATATATATAAAAGAAAAAAAAGGGGGCCAGACTCTCAGTTTGCATAGTTTGTAAGTTTTGAGTAGTTTGTACATAAGTTTCTTGTTGAGATTCTTTTTAGGGGATAGAAAGGAATTGGGTAATAAAGGACTTGAGAGCACTTGACCATCTTTCTCCTAAGATGTGTGCCTTGATTTTCATATCTTCCATTGTTGACCTTTACCCTTGGCTAAGTTACAACCAAAACAAAGACCTAGTGGATTCTAAGCAAGCAACTCTTGTGTGTGCATGTAGTGGTCTTGTGTAGGTTGTGGGGTGTGATCTTTTGCATGGCATTGAAACTTTTTGGTTATGAGCTGCCACTCTAAATTTCAATTCAGTTCACTCATATATTGGTGGGGTTGTGTGCAACTAGGTTGGCATGAATGCTATTAGGACTGTGTGAACCCTTGTTGAGTGACTCTCTTTCTATGAGTGCTATCCTTTGTGAGGATTTGAAGTCAAAACCTGACTCCATTTATGCTCTTGCAACCCTATTGAATGAATGAAACACTTTGGTACACATGTCTTTTCTATTTTGATAGTCCATGCTTTCATGCTTAGCACTTGGGAATTACATATGATACTTGAATTTGGCACCTTGTTGGGCTTGAACTTGATTCATCTTTGATTGTAATTACTCTTTGACATTTGAGACCATACCGTAGATGTTTGTGGGTAGTATCACTGTAAACCCTCACGAGACCTTACTTGTCCACTAGGGGGAACCTAGGGGTTTAAAGGGCTTGCCAAACACGTTAAGTGTGGCCGTGTGTTCCTACGAATATGGACATCACATTCATCTAGAGTTTAGTTCATGTGTTTTGCATTGAATAAGAGCTTGCAAGTCATGGAGATCTTAGCATATGTTTGTGTACCCTATGGTTTCATTGCATGCATTGCTATGGACTAGCAATGTCTCGGTTGGGGGATGTGATTGGGTGCATTCCATGTTAAATTACTACGTTCATTGAACTGTTAGTTGGACCTTTATTTGCTATTATTATTATAAAATAAGCATATTGATGCACTTATGGGATATTACAGGGTTACATGCTCAAACTTGAGGAAATGGGTGCAAAAAGGAGCTAAAAAAGTGAAGAGATGAAGAAAGAAGCTAAGAAAGAGGACCATGGGCACCCCACTCTTCATCAGGTGGGCGCCCACAGAGAGCTGTTTTTGAAGGGGAAAGTCAGGCCTAAGAGACATTTCATCAAACAGTTGGAGGAACCAGAGCATGGGCACCCCACCTATACCCTTGGGCGCCCTTGAGGACCCTTGGGCATCGCACTATTCATTAGGTGGGCACCCACAGAGAGGAAGTTTTTGACTGTTTTTCATGCCATTCTTTGAGGACTTCATCAAACACTTGTACCATGGGTGCCCCACATCAACCATGAGCGCCCATGATGTCTTCTCCAGCACATGTTCAGAAGAAGTTAGAGTGTAATTTTACCATTTTGCCCCTGAATTATGTAATGATATAAAAGGGTAGATTTCTGATGTATCGAGGTTCGGAACCCTAGGAGAAGTTTAGGCTTTATTCTCTAAGAGTTTTAGAGGAGGGTTACATTAATATGTTGCACTAAGGATTGGATTTTTGTTTTCGCTTTTGGATTGTTCAAGTTCTATTTGGTCTTTGCAATCAGATTTGCGTGTAAGTTTTAATTGTTAATTCATTTCTCATATAAGGTTCATGTTCTCTGTGCTTTGTCTTGTATGTTTGCTTCATAGGGTTTTGTAGTCTTAGTTTGGATTGATTTGCTTTCGAAATTGTTTTAAATCTTTTCAGTCTATTTCGTTCTTGTGTTTTGTTGCATGATGAAGATGTTTCTCTTTCTGAATTGCTTTGTTTATACTTTCGCTTTTCTTGGTTTTAACCTAGGTTCATAATGAAATTGAAGGTCTTGGGCTCAGATAAAGCAAATTGAAATGAATTTATTTTCTTTTGAATGATAACGTAAAAATTGTAATTTTAGGTTGATTTTCGGAAACGAAACCCTGTGATATAATTGACCTTTGTTACACTAGCGTGAATCGGAGCTCAATTCCATGTCCCGGTGATTTCGAACTTGACTTCAAAACCGCGGAATTACAATTTCTTCATGAAATAAGGTTTTTAACGTTGAATTTTCTGGCCTAATCTTACATGTGTAAAGGTTAGGTTGAGTTAATTTCACATCCGAGTTCAAGCCTTCGAGGACATTACAGGACTAGGTTAAAACCAAGTATTTCCATTCATCTAATTGTTTAAGTAATTCACATCGTCGGTTAAGTTTTTAAATTGGTTGTTTTCTTAGTGTTTCATTATTTTTTTTTTTTTGTTTAAGTGTATTTCTTCTAAATTTTCAAATCGTTTTCCCAATTACTTTCAAATCAGATTTTCAATTACTTATTCGAAAACCCAAAAAAAAAAAAAAAGATTTTCATCTTTTATTTTTGAAAATTGTTGCAAGTGCTTGTGAAAGCAAGTTTTCCAACACTTAGGCACACCCTTGTTCCCTGTGGAAGATGACCTAGGACTTACCTAGACTAGACTCAACCGATCTCTTATATTTGAGAGTGAGCCACTACCAAATTAGAGAGCGGTCAGTTTTCTTCTTCGTTTGATCTTTAAAGCCTTCGAAAACATGTAACCTCGATCATATTTCCTTGAAATCATTGATGATGTTACATGATTAAAACTTTCTTTATATTTTGAAATCAACGAAAAGAAATCTGGACCAAAGAATGTTTTAAAGATGATATCTTTCTGGTTTTATTTATCCTAAACGTGATTTTAGAACCGTGCTTTGGAAATTAAAGCTTTGACGATGAAATCTTTCCGGTTTACTTTTCCTAAACGTGAACTGTAAACTAAGATAAATTAATCACATCCATACATGAGAATAAGGTATTCACCCGGATTTGTAAGTTGAATCAAGATCTTTAATTATATTGTTTAGATCCTTAAGTTAATTCACTGTTTTATTTGAGTTTAATCTATTTTGAATCATTTAATTGTTTCTTTAATATAGTTGTTTCCTTTTTCTAGAGCTTTTATTTCCAGCTTAGTTAGTTTAATTATTTGCACTTTAATTCCTTGTCAAGTAGTTTATATTTTAAATCAAACTTTCCAAAATCAAAATTTCTTTTACTTTCATAGTTTCCAAAAAGAGAACAGTAGTTAGGAGAACTTAGAAATCTTAAGAGTCATTCATTTAGAGTTCCCTGTGGAGACGGTCCTGAATTCACCAGGTAAAACTACACCGCACGACCTTACACTTGGGGGTTATTTTCACTGCATATTTGCGAGGCGGTCAAGTTTTTGGTGCTGTTGCCGGATAACTTAGTTTTGATTCACTAGGGTAATTCTAAGTTATTCTTCTATTGTTTAAAAAAAAAAATTCTCTACTGCTCAAAAGCAGTAGATTATTTGAGTCTTCCTTCATAGCTTATGAGTGCTTGGGAACGGGGAGGTGATGGTACATTGCAAAGATCTAGCTTTGATAATCCACTTGTTGAACCCACTAACCTTTTAGGAGACTTTCAAACTTCTTCTTCATCCATTCCTGAAGTAGAAATGGCAGAAAGAAATAATCAAAATGTAGTCATGAGACGATCTATGAGAGATCTTTTGCAACCTGATAGGCACACACCTGAATCATGCATTGTATGGCCAGAGCCACAACAAGCTTTTCAATTCAAACATGGTATGATTCAACTCTTACCTACTTTTCATGCTATGGACTCTGAAAATCCATATGATCATCTCACTCAATTTAGAAACATATGTGTGACCATAAAAGATCAAGGGTGTCCTTTAGAACTAGTATTCCTTAAACTTTTTCCCTTCTCACTTAAGGATAAGGCAACCCGATGGTTTGAGTTATTGCAACCAAATTCCATTCACACATGGGATGAGTTGCAGGTGAAGTTCTTAAAGAAATTCTTTCCACCAAATAGAACTGATGCTATTCAACACCAAATCCTGAATTTTGCTCCCCGTCAGGGAGAGACATCCTATCAAAGTTGGGAAAGGTTTAAAACACTGTTGCATTCTTGCCCTCATCATGGATTTGAAATTTGGCGATTAGCAAGTATTTTCTTTGGATCACTTATGCCATATCACAAACAGTTTGTAGAAACTATGTGTAATGGGCGATTCTATGATAAGACCCCTAAGGAAGCATATGAATTCTTTGAATTTCTAGCAAAGAATGCTCTAACATGGGACACGACTGGACCTCAAAATGCTTTAGCCTCCAATGTGTCATCAACTAGGGGTATGTAGCCAGATGATCTTAGAGCCAAGTTAGCAGTCTTAACGAGAGAAATAGAGACTCTGAAGATTAAAAAGGAAAAACCAGTAATCCAAGAACCTGTGGCAATGGTATATTGTGTTATGAGTAACAGTCAAACACACAGATTGGAGGATTGCCCGAATCTCTCTTCTGCTAGAGACTTTGTACAAAGTCAAAAACAAAATGAACTATCTGTTCATGCTGACAACCAATTTCATCAACCTTATAGGGGACAAAACCAAGGGGGAAATTCTTACTCTGATGCGTATAATCAAACTTTGAGGAATAATAATTTTTCTTGGAGGAATGATGGAGTACCAACCACACAGCAATATCAATTTGCTCCACCTCCACCTATTCCTCAAGTTCTATTTCACAATCCTGGACCATCTCAGAACTTTGCAGCACAACTGAATGCTTATATTCCCCCAAACAAAAGGTCCACTGAAGACACACTTCAGCAATTCATAAACAGACAGTCAACACTGTGGGGGCAACATAACCGAACTATGGATGACATGAAGAGTCAGTTGACCCAAATAACCCAAGCATTGAGCACTTTGCCAAAAGGTCAACTACCAGCCCAACCACAAACCCATTAGTTCAGGTAAAACAAGCTGAAGGATCTTCCCATAGTTGCGAACAAGTGCAAACTATCACGACACTTAGGAATGGCAAAGTTATCGATAAAACCATTTGCCCCAGAGAAATCGGACCTGAGGAAAAGTTAGAACCTAAGTGGACAGCGGAAGACTAAGAAAAAGGGGATGAATTGGGCCATCAAACAGAGAAAAAGGAAGATCACATCAAGCCAGTTGATAAAGGGAAGGAGAAAGTGAATAAGAATGAAGAAGTGGTGGAAGCACCTAGAGAGTACATCCCTAAAGCACCTTTTTCACAAAGGTTGTTACAAAACAAGAAGGAAACTCAAGCTGCAGAGATATTAGAGGTGTTCGAGCAAGTTAAAATAAACATACCTCTACTCGACGCAATCAAATAGATTCCCTCATATGCCAAATTTTTGAAGGACTTATGTACAGTAAAAAGGGGATTGAAATTGAAAGAGAAGGCGTTTATGACTGAACAAGCAAGTGCTATCCTTCAATGCAAGACACCCCCAAAATACAAGGATCCTGGATGTCCAATAATCACATGTTATATAGGGGAACATCGAATTAAAAGAGCATTGCTTGATTTGGGAGCAAGTGTAAACTTGCTACCTTATTCAGTCTACGAGCAATTAGGCTTAGAAAAATTGAAACCCACACGAGTAACCTTATAATTAGCTGATCGATCTATAAAGGTTCCGTGGGGTATAGTTGAGGACGTATTAGTTAAAGTGGAGAATTTCTGCTTTCCTGTGGATTTTATCATCCTTGACACTCAGCCACTTACTAATCTGTCCGCACCTGATCAGACACCCGTCATTTTAGGTCGTCCATTTCTAGCCACCTCAAATGCATTGATAAACTGTAGGAATGAATCGATGAAAATGTCTTTTGGCAATATCGTATTTGAAACAAATATTTTTCATATTAGTAAACAACCAGGAGAGGTGTCTGAGGTTGAAGAAATAGATTTGATAGAAGCTATCGTGCAGGATCATGTAGATCGTGAGTTCATAGAAGACCCTTTGGAAAGAGTGTTATATTTCAACGAGGACAAAGAAAACCTTAATGACACTCAAGAAGAAATGGGATCTATTTTTGATTGGTTAGAGGAAAGCCCAGTAATGTCAATAAAGAACTGGGTAGAGACGTTTGAAAGATTAGAGCCATTGGAAAAGAGAGCAGTGTCATCTAACACCCAAGCTCCAAACCCAGAAAGAAAGCCTCTACCAACTAATTTAAAATATACATTTTTGGGAGAAGGTGAAACATATCCGGTGGTCATATCAACTGAGCTCACCAAAGAACAAGAGAATCAATTGATAATGTTGCTAAAGAAACACCGAAAAGCATTAGGATGGTCTGTAGCCGATCTAACAGGAATAAGTCCTTTTTTGTGTACACACCGCATTTATTTGGAAGAAGGTGCCAAACCAATTCGACAAATGCAAAGGCGTCTTAATCAAAATATGAAGAAAGTGGTAAAAGCAGAAGTGTTGAAACTACTAGATGTATGAATTATTTACCTTATTTTCGATTCAAAATGGGTAAATCCTATGCAAGTGGTTCCCAAGAAATCCGTGTCACAGTAATTCGCAATGAAAATAACGAATTAGTGCCTACTCGCATCCAAACTGGGTGGAGAGTTTGCATTGACTATCGTAAATTAAACACTGTGACAAGGAAAGATCACTTTCCACTTCCATTTCTAGATCAAGTTCTGAAGAAAGTAGCAGGTCGTGCCTACTATTGTTTTCTAGATGGCTATTCGGGCTACAATCAAATTGAGGTTGCCTTATAAGACCAAGACAAAACTACTTTCTGATTGGGCTTGAGTTGTTACACATTTGTTCACTTAAATACACTTTTATTCATGACATAATTGATATAAGACAGGTGTTTTTGTGCAGAATTTATCCACATCTTTAGAATATGGAACATGTGTTGAATTGTGCCATAAAGAGAAACAATTTGAGCTAAATTAAGGATGCAAAGAAGGAGATGCTGAAGCACATCTGTTGAAATGGATTTGTTGAGTAAAGTCATGGGAGCAGAAGAAGAATTTCCAGTTGCTGAACAAGTTGAATTCTGGAAGGAGGAGAACATTCGAATATAGTGCCAAAGCATTCGAATGCTGTCAAAAAGAGTTCAGAGAATTTCTGGAGGAAATGCATATTCGAATACAGCCAAGCAGTATTCGAATACTAGGACCGTTGGCAGAAAACAGACTCCACGTGATTTTACAGATTCGGGGGGGGGATGCAATCTGGAGGAGAGAGAAAGACTGGGGAATGATGGCATCACACGACCCACACCCATGAAAAAAAAAAGGGAAGGACAGAACATTCGGTTAGAAGAGAGAGGGGGAGAAGAGTGAAGGGGATGAGAGAGTAGCGAGGGGTTTTCTTCTTCTTCCTTCTTCATTCTCTGGTTTTCAGATTTTCTGCCATTTTTTTGTTTTTAATTCTGATTTTAATTTCAGTTTATTGTAATTAGATTTGAATTCTACAGCACATTACAATTTCATTCTTGTAATTAGATTTCAATTGGAGTTAAAGAGAAAATTACATTTTTCAGCTTTGAAGGTTATGTCTCTGTTCTTTATTTCTGTTCTTCATTTTCTTAAGATGATCGGCTAGTTTTTCTTGGGCCAAGGCAAGGATAATGTCCTGTCCAATGATTTCCAAGATGTCGTTCTTCATGGATTAATTTTGAGTTCTTTGGTTATCAATCTTAGTTGTATCTCGTTACTCTCGAAATCAATGGTTCAATGTCCGATTAACACTTGTTTACATATTCTATCAATGAGTTCATAGAAGTTGCTGAATTCAGAACTCTTATTGCAAATATGTATGGGAGTTGCTAGAGTTAGATCTTCTATAGTTTTCATGATAGCTTATGCACATCACTTGTTTGATCCATGGCTTGTATCATTTGAAATTAATTTTCTCCAAACATTAGAGCAACTAGAATTGATGATCTATTTACTCTTGGTATTTTGAGATTGATTTGGATAGGCATTGGAATTGTCTTGCCCATCTTTTTAATATCAAGTTTTAGTTAAGTTTAGTTTTCATTTCAAAACCCATTTCCAAAACCATCAAAAATTCCAAACCAGATTTTTAATTCTGTTTACCATTCATGTGAGCCATGTTTTGCCTCTTTAATGCATTTGATTCAAACATGATTTTGCTCCCTAGATCCCTGTGGATATGACCTGGTTCTCACCAGTTAATTGTGCTACAATGAAACCTTGCACTTGGGGGAGTTTGTCTTGATTTTCCTTACTCAACACCTTTGAAAGCTGAATTTGCATCTTTATTTACATTTGAGAGTGAGGTAATTAAGCAAAAACAAGCACTTTCACATGTCCCTTTGGCACCTTTGCATACAAGAAAATGCCCTTCGGCCTATGTAATGCACCTGCTGCTTTCCAACGCTGCATGATGAGCATATTTCATGAAATGGTAGAAGACATTGTGGAAGTTTTCATGGATGACTTCTCAGTTTATGGTGACACTTATGAGCAATGTTTAAATAACCTTGATTCTGTCCTTACACGGTGTGAATAAAAGAACTTAGTCCTTAACTGGGAAAAATGTCATTTTATGGTGACAAAAGTTATAGTTCTTGGGCACATTTTTTCACAAGCAGGCATACAAGGTGATAAAGCTAAGGTGGAATTAATTGAAAGGCTTCTTACCCTTAGGAATTTTAAAGATATTCAATCATTTTTGGGGCATGCCAGGTCTTATAGACGTTTCATTCAATCCTTTAGTGCTATTTCTAAACCCTTATGCAATCTGTTAATATAAGACGACCCTTTTGAGTGGACTCCTCAATGTCAAGAAGCGTTTGAGAAACTAAAGGGTTGTTTGACCTCAACACCCATTTTTCAAACTCCTAATTGGCCATTTCCATTCGAACTAATGTGCAATGCCAGTGATCAAGCAATAGGTGCAGTGTTAGGTCAAAAGAGGGAAAATAAGGCACATGTACTTTACTATGCGAGTAAAGTTCTTAATAGTGCACAAAGGAATTATTCAACAACAGAAAAAGAACTCCTTACTTTTGTCTTTGCGCTAGAGAAATTCAGATCATACATAATTGGGTCAACAATAACTGTTTTCACAGATCATTCTGCACTTAAGTATCTTTTGACTAAATCGAAAGCTAAACCTTGATTGATTCGTTGGATACTTCTGTTACAAGAGTTTGACCTTTTCATCAAAGATAAAAAGGGTGTTAAGAATGTTGTAGCGAATCACCTATCTCGTCTCCCTGTTGAAGCTTACACACATGATAACATTCAAATTGATGACAACTTCCCAGACGAGCAGCTTTTCAATGTCAGCGCAATCACATCTGCCACCCCTCCTTAGTATGCTGATATTGCTAACTATTTGGTGACTGGACACATTCCATCCGAGTGGAGTGCAAAAGACAGGAAGAAATTCTTGAGAAACGTCAGAGTCTTCTTTTGGGATGATCCATATCTTTTCAAGTATTGCCCTGATCAAATCATTCGACGTTGCATACCCGAATGGGAAGTCCAAGGAATCATTGAATTCTCTCATTCACAAGCATGTGGTGGCCATTTTTTCACAAGTAAAACTACTTCAAAAATTCTTCAATGTGGTTTTTATTGGCTCACACTATTCAAAGATGTCCATAACTTTTGCACAGCATGCGATAGGTGTCAAAGGCTAGGAAGTCTCACTCGTCGAAATATAATGCCATTATCTCCCATTCTTGTTTTAGAAGTTTTCGATTGCTGGGGTATTGACTTTATGAGACCTTTTCCAATATCCTTTGGATACGAATATATCCTTGTGGGGGTGGACTACGTGTCTAAATAGGTAAAGGCCATTGCTACTCGAACCAATGACCATAGAGTCGTGATGAAATTTCTTCATGAGAATATCTTTTCAAGGTTTAGAATGCCTAGGGCGATCATCAGTGATGGTGGGAAACGTTTCTATAATAGACCAGTAGGACTGCTCTTATGCAAATATGACGTTGTTCATAAAGTAGGTACCTCGTACCATCCTCAAACTAGTGGACAAGTCGAGCTTGCCAATAGAGAAATCAAGCAGATCCTTGAAAAGACAGTCAATCCAAGTCATAAAGATTGGTCTTTACGCCTAGTAGACTCCCTTTGGGCTTATCGAACAACATATAAGACAACATTAGGATGTCACCATATAGGCTAGTTTACGGTAAACCATGTCATCTGCTTGTTGAAATGGAACATAAAGCATATTGGGCCATTAAGCAATTTAATGCCAACATCGACGAGGTAGGATGCCACCATAAACTACAGCTTGCAGAGATGGATGAAATTTGCAATGATGCATATGAGAATCTGCAAATCTCTAAGAAAAAGATGAAGAAGTTACACGATAGGCACATTGCTAGAAGGACATTTCATGAAGGACAAAAAATGCTCTTATATTGATCCAGGCTTCATTTGTTTCCAGGAAAACTTCAATCAAAGTGGATTGGACCCTTTATTGTAAAACATGTTTTTGAACATGGTGCCATCGAAATTGAGAATCCTAAGAACAAGAATTGTTTCAAGGTGAATGGACATCGATTGAAACCATACTTAGAAAATTTTGTGGTGTGTGTAGAGACTTGGGATCTTCATGATCCCCCACCCTTTGATTAAGATCACCAAGAACCCAGAATTTGTTGTTGTATAATAGGTTTTCTTTTGTTAAATTAGGTTATTTTTATTTGAAGTAGCATATTTTAGCTTAATGGGGTCAAATTACATCAAGAGAGCTGCGAAAAGAACAAACTTACTGCCCTCTGGCATCCTGACGCCGTCTCGACGCCACTTGGCAGTGGGATGGAAGACCAAGAAAAAGGGGACTGCCTTCTGGCGTCCCGATGCCGTCGGGACGGCACGCACCAGCAGGGGGGTTAAAACCCCTTTACGGGCTAGTTTTCCTCCTCTTTCTTCACCAAACTGTCTCTCTCTCTACTCCACACACTTCTCTCTCTAAAATCACCCCCTTACCCAGCGATTTTCAGTCCACATCCCTGCAAAACTCAAGCACATCAAGGATCTTTTGCTCTATTCTTGTTACAGGAAAGTGCTCTCTTTCTAGAGACTTCAAGAGCTTCAACACCCATCGAGAATTCTTCATTTTTCTCACGATTTTTCTATCAAATCTGAAGTTCTTGCTCTGATTCATCATCTTGGTAAGTTTCTAGTCTTTTACTTGTCACTTTCTTGAAGAAAATTTCAAAGAATCTTGAAACCCACTTTCACTCTCTCTATTCGGCCAAATGGGTTTGCTGATGTAGAAGATGTTTGATCTTTGGATTCTTGATGAAATAATGGAATAGTTGCTGATTCTTTTTACATATTATCAAAGTGAATTGTGCCACCATGTGTGGGTGGACTGATAGATGAACAGTTCTGCACTTGAATGATATAACTGTTATAACTGAATTTTGAAATTTTTCCCACACTTTTGTCACTTTTGATATTTCGTTGCAAATAAGATTTAGAGTTTGTATACTCATTATTTGGCCTCTTTTTCTTTTCTGTTTTGATTGTTTCACACATAGAAATGGGTCCAAAGAAAATGATCGCAAAAAGAAACCCACCAAACCGTCCACTGGATAGACATAGATTTCGAAAATGGGATGCCGAATTAGAATTTGATCAATTTTGGGTTGATAGACCAGTCATTATAGAGAGAAAATGGGAATTGGAATTTTTTCATAGTGATAATTTTGGGTGGTTTCAAAATTTTGATGAACGGGGTTGGTTTCCATTTGCAGCTTTCCAACCCCGATGTGTCCCTGAGGTAATTAGAGAGTTTTGTTGCAATATAGTTCCACTTGAGGAGGGGGAAGAGAGGGCATTAGAAATATGGAGTTATGTTAGGGGCAAAAATGTCATTATTACCCCTGATTCTTTTGCCGAACTATTTGGACTACCACGTCCAATGTTTCCTTCCTACCCATATCTCCTTGTGAATAATCCTGGAATGCGCCGAGTGAGTATTGAGATCTTAAAGAAAGGTTTTGAATGGCCAACTGTAGGCCAAATGAAATTTCTGACCTCAATGAAAAATACTCGCCTTTACATGTTCTTAGTTGTCACAACATTCTTCTCTTGAGCCGTACCTCTGAATGTGGTGAGAAAAGGGAAATCCTACTTTATGCCATAGGTACAGGAGCCTCTATTGACTTACCTCGCCTACTATGGGATGAATTGGATGATTTTATTGAACACCCTAAAAGGCAAGGAGGGATTCCATTTGGAGGGATGTTAACTCTGATCTTTGAAAGACAAGGAGCACGTTTGGATGCTACGCTAAATAGGACTGACCCTCCTAACCCCTTGAACTACCTCTCATTTAGCAAAGCTCAACACCACGGACCCTTAGGGAAACGGAAATCTACAGGTCCAGCTAATGAGGCAGGTAGTAGCTCTCAACCACATGAAGACGGTGCTGAGGAGGAAGAGGTGACCAATAACCAAATGATGCAAATGCTCATTACTCAAAATAAGGTGATTGAACAACTCAATGAGCGGGTCTCAAACTTGGAGGTCACAAAGGCGGAAAATTCCAACATGCTCCGTCGTCTTTATGAATCCCACTTTGGCACGAGTTCATCATTTCCAGCTGAGTAAATGGCGACAGCTTTGTGGTCATGTTGGTTACTCATTGATGCATGGGACTTGTAATTAATTAAATTTATACTTTCTCTTGATCTTTTGTGCTTGCACTTATCTGTTTGGATATTGTAACTCATTAACTCTCTAACCTTTATTTTGGTTTGATACTTCTGCTTTAATTTAGTTTGGCCAATTCGTTATTTCATTTTATTTTATCATGAATCAATAGCCATACTCCATGTTTGCAAGTCCAGGTACGGTATTATGGATGCTTATGATGAGTGATGATTTTATTTTCACTGATCTGGATATCTCCACCATGCGTGAAGAATGGGATGGCATGCTTGCCAATATCACATTCTTCTATGACCCTGCCGAAGATACAGATACATTTTCAGTAGCTGTTGAGTTAGAGGTGTGGCCTTCTGAATTATTTCAGGATGGTTCGCTTATGCCTAGACCTCGTCCTCCAGGATTCTTTCTTCGTATGCCACACGAATTCTTCATTCATGGCATACAAATTAATGATGACGGGGCCACAGATGGGATTGACATGGTACAGTGGGATGATATACCTGAGGCCGATTCTGACGATGAGAAGATTGATACTCTTCTTCCAACACTTGCACTTTGCGTTACATTTCGATTTAATATGGCATATTGTATTCCTGAGGTATTATCTATTTACTCTCCCCTTTTTTGCTTATCTATTATTTTTCATGCAATTTATTCCTTTGCTAAGTTGAGGGGGGAGGATGGTATGCACGCCACTTTTTCTTACACTTTGTTGACCTTAATTTTGCCTTTCTCATGCTCCCATGCACACTACAAACCCACGATTTTATTTGGAGTCACATTGGAGACAATGTGTCATTTAAGTTTGGGGGTTGAGTACATGGTCGCATGAACAAAAATAAATAAATAAATAAATTTGCATGTGTTTTTGAATTGGTTTAATGTTGGTATTAGTCATGAAAACAATAAATGGTTTGGTTTCAATCTTGAATAAGGCACTTGATTCAAATTGAGTATAAAATTACCTAATGCATTGAAAACTTGTCATTTGATACCATTAAAGTGAAAGTGTGTCAAGGATTTGAGTTCATGAGAGCTAGTTATTCAATTATGCCAAGACAATGGTGGAGACTTAAAACCCTACATGATATGTGCTTGTGAGCCTGATTTGTTGTTCATGAGGGTTTTGTACTCAATATTCTATATGATTTCTTTCATCTCACTTTTCTTGAATAACTTCATTACATTATTTTGCTTTGGTATTAAATGCACAAGATACTACTTTTGATTAACATTTATGGATCAATGCCTCTAAAAAAGTGTTACTAACCTAGAGAGTAATGTTAGGCCATCTTTCGTACATCTGGAGGCATGTGACTTTTCTTTGATTCCATTACCTTTGGAGCCATTTTGAAGCCTTTGAAAAAATATAGATACTGATATATGAAAATTCTTGTTTTAGCCACATTTATGACCCTTTAGCCTTAGATATATAGGTAAGCTAACCCTTGCATGTCTTGGGATGTGGGTGCAAAAACAAGTTATAACAAAGGGTATAAGAGAGAAGCGTGTAAGTAGAAAATGTGAAAAAAAAAAAAGAGAGAGAAAGAAAAAAAACAATAAAAAAAGAAAAAAGAAAAAAAAAGAAAAAAAAAGGAAAATATATATATATATATATATGTATAACCTTCAATGTTGGTATTCAAGGAGTTGAAAGGATAAAAGTTGGGGAGTACTTCATGGCACTATCATTATAATCCCTAGATATGCACTTTGATTCTTCTATCCTTTATTTGTCTAACCAATACCCCATGGCCAAGCTACAACCTAGTAAAGACCTAACGGACTTTAGGTGAAAGACACTTATAAGAGCATTGATCAAATTCATGTGGTTGAAATAGATTTCTTGTTTATGCATTAATACGTTCCATTCATGAAGCTATGCCATATTGTGTACTTTAGTCTTTCAGTCACTTTTTGATTTGGGTTCATTGCACCTATTTGATATTGCATTTCTACATGAACCATGAGAGTAGCCTTTCTAGAGTGATTTCATTTGTGAGTGGACAACTTGGTGAGATTTGAAGTCGGGGCCGCGGTCTTGGATTATATTTGATAGCTATCTTGAATGAATGACATAAATTGGCACACTTGAAATTAAATGGTTGAGAACTAGATAAGTTTAATGTGAATTGGGAAGTTTTATGTAATCTTTGGATTTTGTAACTAATTCTCTATTGGAATTGAATCGGGAATTGTTTAACGGACCTTTTATTCTACATTGAACTGATTTAAGAATTTTGTGGGTAAATTCACTGCAAACCCTCACGAGACTTCACTCGTCCACTAGGGGAAACCTAGGGGTTTAAAAGGCTTGCTGCACGTTGCTAAGTGTAGCCGTGATTCCAACGAAAAGAGAATATAGGAGTTAGTTCCATTTCATTGTTTCAGTATTGCTAGGGACTAGCAATAGGTAAGTTGGGGGGTGTGATTACACTTGAAAAGTGTAATCATTTTCTTAAATTTCCTATTATTATTAATAAAGGTTTAGTGATAATTTTTTTAAATTAATGATGTTTTAAAGTTCGTACTTAATCTTTTCCTTTATGTAGCAAATGTGTAAAAAAGCAAAGGGAAGACCCAAGAGTTGTGTTAGAGGCTTGGAGGAGGTTAAAGAAGAACGGGAAGAGCTCGAAAAGGATGAAAATCAAGCAAGAAATGAAAGATAGGGTGCACGCCTATGTCGAGACCTGAAAAGAAGTTGAAAGCAGCAGAAGAAAATGAGGTTACTACCCGACGGCGTCTCGACGCCGCGAGTTCGAGGAACTTCGTTTTAGGGTTTTTCAGTTGTCTATATATACATACTTTGTACCCAACCTAAAGGAGGGCCGAACAAACGATTGAGGGTTTAGTTTTCTGAGAGTTTTTATTGGAGTATCCATGTATATAATTGGACAGATAATTGTGTATATTATGGTTGTGATTTTCTTACCTCGAATAGGCTTGATTGTTTAGCGTTATTTATGGACTATTTAGCGTCATTTATAGACTTACCGTAAATTCATATTGTACCATGTATATATATTTTGGGATGAGTGGAAAGAAGGGCAGAGGCCATTTTCCAAATTGTGTCTTCTCTTTTACAGTTTTTCTTTACTTTTTGAGAGTTTTCTTTAATTTTGGATTGAAGATTTAGACTGAAGTGAAGTTTTACACAGCAGTTAATTGAAGTTGCAGATTTTATTCATCAATGGAGTTTGCTTTCTTTATCTCTTCTTTTACTTTCTGTTTTGTTTATTCTATTAACATGCTAGCGTAGATTCGTTCTTGATTCAACCCATCAATGATGGGTGAATCTTTATTTGAATGTTGGATGTGATTGAATTCAAACATGCAACGTAAAAGTTGCATGTTTGGGTTCTTGTTTTTTTTTTTTTTCTTCTAAATCAATTTTTAGATGTTTTCAAAACTTTCGAAAACTTGTGTAGTTGATCATATTTCCTTGAAATCACTGATAACTATGCATGATTATAATTTTCTTAATATTTTGAAGACAAATGAAATAGATTTAGATTTAATTTTTCTGGTTTTCTTCTTCATTTGATCTTTAAAGCCTTCGAAAACATGTAACCTCGATCATATTTTCTTGACATCACTGATGATGTTATATGATTAAAACTTTCTTTATATTTTGAAATCAACGAAAAGAAATCTGGACCAAAGAATGTTTTAAAGATGAGATCTTTCCGGTTTTATTTATCCTAAACGTGATTTTAGAACCGTGGTTTGGAAATTAAAGCTTTGACAATGAAATCTTTCCGGTTTACTTTTCCTAAACGTGAGCTATAAACTGAGATAAATTAATCACATCCATACATGAGAATAAGGTATTCACCCGGATTTGTAGGTTGAATCAGGATCTTTAATTATATTGTTTAGATCCTTAAGTTAATTTACTGTTTTATTTGAGTTTAATCTACTTTAAATCTTTTAATTGTTTCTTTAATATAGTTGTTTCCTTTTTCTAGAGCTTTTATTTCCAGTTTAGTTAGTTTAGTTATTCGCACTTTAATTCCTTGTCAAGTAGTTTATATTTTAAATCAAACTTTCCAAAATCAAAATTTCTTTTACTTTCATAGTTTCCAAAAAGAGAACAGTAGTTAGGAGAACTTAGAAATCTTAAGAGTCATTCATTTAGAGTTCCCTGTGGAGACGATCCTAAATTCACCAGGTAAAACTACACCGCACGCTCTTATACTTGGGGGTTATTTTCACTGCATATTTGTGAGGCGATCACTTACCAAAATAGTAAGATCAATTTCAGTCCAACACCAAGCAATTAAAGAAAAAAGAAGTCGAAAAGCCTTAGAAGGACAGGAAAATGAACCTTTCGCAACATAAAGGAGAGAAGGAAACATTGGCATTAGTTAATAGGATCAACAAGCTAAAACCAACTCAAGGAAATATGGAACCTAGTGGAACTTATCCAAACCCAACCCAACTTAACCCAAGTTCAGGCTTAAGAACTGAAACTCAAGTTTAACTCACATGATAATATTATTTTTGTGGTTAATTCAAAATTTATGTAAAAACAAACAACCTAATTTGTCATTTGATTAATGTGAATTTCTTATTTGATGTTTTTTTCATGTAGAAAGTAAATTTTGTATATGAAACTGCATGACATATTTTAAAAAACAAATAAATAGGGAAAAAAGTACAATCCTCCTTAACTTGTTTTCACTCCAGCATAATAACTTTGAAATTTCTACTAGAATTATTATGTATATTGGGTGATAAACACAATTATTGTAGTACCAGTTTGGTATACAATATTGTGTGTCGGATGCATAATTAGTTGAACTGTAAAATTTTAATCATTGTTTGTGCTCAATACAGAATATAATTTTTCTTTGGAAGAAAAGCAATAATATTGAGGGGACAAAATAGCTTCTAACACATGGTTCTCTTCTACATTAACTGTTTTTCATATGTGAATTTTTTGTTAATTCCTTATAAATTATCCTAAGTGGCAATTATCGATGCAATTAAATATGGTAAATGGCTGGATAATTGGATTACCTTTAGCCCTTCGTTGTGAAATTATATCATTCTATCATCATTATCTGCAACTTCTACAAACTATCATAAGCACTAGGAAGTTGGTATTTATCTTATAATTGTCTCATTTATAGTACATTATATCTTTATTTTTTCACATTTTTTTGTAGAGGCAAACTTGGTTAAAAGTAATATAATCCACAAAACCCCTATGTTTTGATATTTATATTTTATATTTGTTGTAGCATGTGCTCCAATGACATAAAGTATCTGCAATAACTACCTATTTGTAGTCTAGTATCTAAATGGAATGGCATGCATTTGCATTGATGTAGACTTTTCCATCATGATAAGGGAGGTAAAGAAAAACATTAAAGAGGAAAAGTGCTCCGTTGGTTGAGAATTCTTTTTAATGCCTCAATTCATTTATTTTATTAAGATAAGAAACTCACATTTTATTTTATTTTATTTTTTGCTAGCATTGGTTGAGAATAATTTGCTGTCACAATGGCAAATATTGTGCCACATACATCTACCAACAGTGCAATATACAATGTTATTTGGTGATTTAGACATAATATCACAACTGCACACATAACAATGCCATCAACCCAACAAAACCTTATAAAGTATCAAATCATCTATCAAAAGGCCATAGAAAAATTTGTAACCAATCCTTCCTTTGTGCACTTTAGCTTCTTAGAACTACCCAAAAAATAAGAAGAATGAAACTTTAACAGCTTGTGTATCCTCCTACTTTACTGATCCATCAGGTACATATGAGTAGCTTTAAGATAAATATTAACCCATAATGAATTAACAATGCCACAGCATGTATCTGACAGTTTTAAATTTAAGTTTTAAGCAAATCAAAAATTCTGAAAACCAAGATACCTGTTCCGATGTTGCATATATGTCACGCCCCAGATCGCGCAACCCGAAGGGTGAGTGATAAACACACATAACATGCGCTAACATAACCAACCCATGATCAGAGCAACGTAACGTAAACTAGTGAGCTAGAGACATAAGATAGGATAACGTAAGTTTAACCTTGACTATTGCCAGGTCACATACTCCATACACTATTCCAATTAATACATAACTTAGGCCTTAAGGCCATTACAACCAAATCTAATGAGTCTAGCAGCATACAATATTACAATTCCAAAAGAAATTTAAACTAAATGACCAAGAGCTTTGCTAAGCTTGGTAGGGCTCATGCACACCCTTTTAGTCCAACCCCATTAGCCCACCTGATTGTTATGGCCTGTACCTGCATCAAATTCTATAAGGACGTGAGCACGGGTCCATTTGTGCCCACGATGTCTCAAACAAATATATATGATATGTATTCCAAACATGTATGCTATTCATGGTGTATCTAGTCATCTCAATATGTTCTAGAGCCACAACATTTTATCAACATAACTACATAACTAATTTAGAATATATACATTTTCACACAACAATATCATAAGAAGGATTCAATTCCAATTAATACTTAATCTTTGAAATTTCATTTATTGGTTCAAATCACATTTCAATTATTCTACATTATTGAATTTCTCAACGTTAAGTCTAATCACATTTCATACCATCTTATCACATATTCAACATTTAATCACATATCCACATCCACATTATCACTTTCCATCAATCCATCACACAACCATAGTCACACAAATTATCGGGGGTTGGGTGCATACACAACACCATCTTTTATGGGTCCAGACCCAACGGAAACGGTAAACCGAACACCATCATTTAGGATCACAATCCTGGGTCACGGGTAACCTATACACTCACAATATTGTGGGCTACTAACCTACTGGCATTGACACCAAACCCTGCACAGGTTCTGGGACTCTCAACCCAAGGGTAATCTCAAAACCCTTCCTATTTATCGCACCCCACCACGGCCCCCGGCACACAAACAATCATTCATCATATAACATCTCATCTTTCATAGGTTCACATTCATCATCATATACAATCCAACACACAAGTCAATGTTACGGTTCATCCCATAACTTATTACATATCACATTGATCAAATCTTGTTAAGTATTTCACATTTACCAACATTTTGAACATGAGTCCCTTTGTCAAGTTGCATTTCACTAAATCAATCACAAGTTCATAAACTTCAACATTTAGTTTACATCGAGGCATATTCACAATTCTATTCAATTAAGACTCTTATCTCAAAGTAATCTTCTAATTTATGCAATTCAAGATGACAATCACTTACCCTTACAAGTTAAATCCCATTAGCTTAAGATAACCAATCCTTAATCACTTTTTAAAGCACATTTCCCTTTCTAAATCCATACAATTAATCAATTAAAAGTTTCATGTAAAAACAAGTTACCAACCCTTTCATAAGTCTCAGGTAGGAGGTCAGACTAAGCAAAGTCAAGAAAAGTAACCTAGGTTCGGTGGGCACCCAAGCTGACACTTAGCCGTGCACCCAAGGGGCTTGGATGCCCACACCTTGTGCGCCCAAGGGCTGGGCGCCCATGTCTTGGGCGCCCAACTGAGTCTCCCTCGTGGGCCCACAGCTTGGTCCAAGTTATGGGTTCCACACTCTGTTTTCTGGTTTCATGGTTTTCACCCTTAGGACCTCAAATTGACCAAGTTAAAGTAAAAATACCGAAAGTTTCATGTTTCTAACATCAACAAAAGGTTCTTAGGCACCAAACAAAGTTATCAATTTGGGTTTTCATCAACCCAAAAGTCAAGTTATGGATCAAAACACCATTTTCACTCTCTCAACTTATACATATATATATATATACATGTGTATAACTTCTATTTTCTTCCATTCATGTAACCAACACTTGAAAAGGGTTTTCTAATGGTAATCTACTCCTTGTTACACATCATATATGTAAGAATGAGGCATTAAATCCCTACCTCAAGTTGTAAGAAGACGGATCAACAAGAAGGTGTTTTGTGCTTCCAAACTCTCAAGCTTTGATGGACTCAATCCTCTCTTTCCTTGATCCAAACTACAAATAAATCACATAGAAAGGTTTCTTGAGGTTCTAATTACGCTCTTGCAAGAGGGATTGGATTTTTGTGAAAGTTAGATGAACTCACCTTCAAATTTTTACCCGGTTCCTCTTTGTTCTTCTTCTTTGCTCATCATTTGCTTCACTCGGTTTCTTCTTCCCCAAACAATATCTCTCTCTCTCTCTCTTGCATCATATATACAAATATATATATAATCAATATTTTAATCCCCCAAACAGTAAATTTCAGACCCTCTCCTCACCCCTAGCTAGATATAGGTTCATAGGGGAGAGTGGTCAGCTAAAAAATGCAAAGCAACCCATGCCTGACAAGTCCACTTTTCCTTGGGCGCCCTTGCCTTCTCAGGTGGGCGCCCATGACTTGTGCACCCAAGACCTTGGGCACCCATGCCTTGTGCGCCCAAAGTGCCCATTTTTCCTGCAGTTAGCTAAAATGTCTACTTTTGATGGCCTAACCCATCTCTTTCAAACTTCTCAACTCTAAAGGACAATAAATGATTCATTCCACTAAATTAGCATACATTACTCCCAAAATACATCAAAACCTTATACTTATGTTAACACAAAGTCTAGGGTATTACAATACGACCCGTAATGGACTTCTTTCTGTGAAATAATATTTTTGGATTGTGTGATGGGAATCATGGGATATTAAACTATGTATGGTGCCTGAGGAGTCTAGGGTTCTTTACTGGGTCTATTTTTAAAATCTTTATTCTTTCTTTCGTTAAATTTGTATGGAACTTATAAGACTTTGATATTCAGGATAATTATAATGGCGAGTACCATACAAAACATAGGCAATGTTGAGGAAGATAATGTAGTAACACTTGATGGTGAGGCAAATGATGACAAAAGAACTAGCCCATGGCCAAAAAAGAATGAAAAGATTTTCATTAGTTTGATGGATGAGAAGGCGAATAAGGAAAATAGGCAAATAGGAACATTCATCAAACAGGCTTGGACCTACATGAGAAATCATATGGTGGCCAAAACTAGTTATCCTACACTAATGATCAGTTGCGTAACAAGTACAACCAACGAAGGATCTTGTTCAATAAATTTCAACAACTTTTGAAACAAACTAGTGTTAGATGGGACCCTATTGCAAATACTGTCACAGCTCCAAATGAAGTTTGGGAGAGATTTTTCAAGGTAGTTTTAAATTATTTTTTTATATTGTTCTCCCTTCCAAGTATTAAGTTATATAAATTTTTTATTATTCATTCATTCTAGTATTTAGTTATATAAACTTTTTATTACGCTTTCTTTGTAGTATTAAGCTATGTAAAATTGTTAATATTCTTCCTTTCCATTATTACATTATGTAAACTTTATTCTTATGAATTTAATACTATTTTTTAAAATGTCATATAGAAAAATAAATTTTTCAAAAGATTCAAAAAACATAGACTGCCATATAATTAGGAGCTAATGCGTATTTTTGGAGACACATCCATAACCGGTGAATACGCCTACCCTTCCACCAAGGCACCCTCCACCTCATCTACTGGTTGTACAAATGACTATCGTAGTAAGGCCAAACTGAAGGTTGATAAGGATAATAAGAAGCCCACAAAGAAAGTACGTCAAAACGAAGGCTAAGGTGCCTCACTGACTAATTCTTTATAGACAATGGCTAAGTCTAATGCAAGAAAATGTGCAATTGATAGAAATGAAAATGTCAGAAGGGAGTGTCGCTACAAGTAGGAAGAGGCTTGATGAGAAATGTCAATATATTAAAGAATTTTTAGCAGCCTTAAACAATCTGAAGGATATTGATGTAGCAACGTATGCAAAAGTTATGAAAATGATACATGAGGACGTCATTTGTCGGGAAATGTTCTTAGATATTCCTGATGATAGGAAGAACGATTGCATCATGATGATGTAAAATGTTTGTGTTGTTAAGTTTGAAGACTTTTATGTTTTTTATTGTAAGAATAAATCGACTTTATTTGCTGTTATGTTTATTATGTTAGAGTGTTATGTTTGGATTGTAATGTTTGGATTTGTGATGTTTGGATTAAGATTTTAGTTTTCTGTATGATGGATTTATTTTAATAGTTTATTAGTACTTGCAGATTATGCCTAGTTTCAAAATTTTGTGATGTATGCTGCTATTTTTTTTTCTTTTTTTAACAAGAATTTAAAATTGTGATGTATGATGTTTTTTATTTTGTATATGGGTAAAATTGTTTTGTTTGAGGATAAACAAGACTTTGTCTTATTCTCACAACTAAAGAATAGAATATTCTAGCTCATTTGTTAATATAATTTTATTTAATTTAATTGATTATATACCAATTAATAATAAACATTGGAGATCTCAAAAATCTATTCGGCAATGACTTGGATGATAGTAAGAATGATTTTGTCGTAACAGCAGCAATCACTAACTATATTGGAAAAAATACAGTGAGCAAGCTACATTGAACGTCAGCATTAACAGGGCATAATTATATTATAGAGTTGATTAACAGGCATGAGGATCGTTGTTATGACTTGTTTAGAATGCAGCCACATGTTTTATTAGCTTTTGTGAAGCCATAAGAATGCATAAATTATTAGACCACTCTCGATATTCGACACTTTAAGAGCTAGTATTTTTTTGCTCATCATATGACACAATGAAAGGTTTCGTGTAGTAGCTGAGAAATTTCAACATTCTATGCAAACAATTTACACATATTTTCATAAAGCTTTGAACGTCGTGTGCAGGTTGGGTATTGTTATGATAGTACCACCTAACATGAATGAAGTACCTCTGGAGATTTTACACAACCCAACATTGTACCCTTTGTTTAAGGTATACCATTTTCAAATTGTAATGTATTTCAGTTATGAATAATCAAATTTTGAGAATTAATAATTTATTTGATTATTAGGACTGTATTGGAGCAATCGACGGGACTTATGTTGTCTCTCATACTCTAGCGGAAAAATAAGTTCCATATCATGGCAAGTAAACCACCTCCACACAGAATGTCATGGCCGCATGTTCATTTGACATGTGATTTACATATGTTTTCATGGGATGGGAAGGAACAGTAAATGATTCCCATGTGCTAAGCGATTGTTTGAGTAATCTGACTAATTTATTTCCAACACCACCCTAAGGGAAATACTATGTTGTAGATTCTGGTTACATGACAATTCTCGAATTTTTAACACCATACTGTGGGGAATGGTACCATTTACAAGATTACTGTAGGCCTGGATGACAACTTATAAATGTTGAAGAGTGGTTCAATTACCGCCATTCAATGTTACGTAATGTGATTGAAAGGTATTTTGACATTTTGAAAGCATGGTTTCCTATCTTGAAAGTCATATGACCTTTCAAAGTTAAGAGCCAAAGATATATCCCAACAGCTTATTGTAGTGTTTATAACTTTATTCGGTTAAAAGATTAAGATGACACATTAAATGCAATATGGAAGGAGGTGCAAATCATTGAAGATCCAAGCCATGGTGGGGGTGCAGGCAGTAGTTCTCAAAATCCAATTGAACTTGATTTGTCTAGCTCTCAAGTGAGAGAAATGACTAGAGTGAGTGATGAAATAGCTCGTCAAATTTAGCATAGTGTGAGTACTTAATTAATTTGGAACTTGTTTTGTATTATTGTTATTCGGGTAAGTTGTGTAAAATTATTAGTTCTTTTCATGATTTGTTTCTCATTTTCGTTCTCTTTTTCTATATTGCACTAATAAATTGTGGTAATAAATGTTTACTCATTTGTTCTTTCTTGTCTTTGAGTGCATATGATATATGCTTAAGAGGCTTTCGTTGTTTGAAGCATTGTTGCTTGGAATGTGATGATTATTGGTCTTGGTGCAAATGGTTGTGTAGAGGCAGCTCTAAAATGTTCCACTCAAATGGAGATGAAAGGAATTCCAATGGATGATTTGATTTTTCTCAATATTCTTATTGCATGTAGTCATGGAAGATCGTAATTGAAGGTCTGGATATCTTTAGCATAATGAAAACTCATGGGATTGAGCCTAAGTTTGAACACTATGGTTGGTTGGTTGATCTCCTTGGCAGTGTAGGACAATTATATCGAGCTCAAATTGTTATAGAGTTTATCTTCATGGAGCCTAATTCAGCTCTCTGGGGATCTCTTTTTTTAGTATGTCAACCTTATAAAAATGTGGCTCTTGCAGAAGTTGTGCTGTAGAGACTTATGGAGCTCCATGTTGATCATTCAAGGGTTTATGTCCTTTAGTCAAATATCTATGTAGAAGCTGGAATATGGGAGGGTGTACTGGGGGTATGAAAACTGATGAGGGAAAGAAATATGAAAAAGGAAACTACAAGGAGTGTAATAGAGGTAGATGGAGACATTGTGGAGTTTATTGGTGGTAAAAAGGTCCATATTCAAGATGAGGAAATAAAAAAAGTCATTTTGATGTTATTAAAGATGATGATAGCTATTGAATAGGCTCTGAGACACAGAGTTGATCTAATGCATAAGAACTTGTCACCTTACTGGCCATATTCTATCCAAAGTGTGGACTCAATCCTGCAATGGTGAAGATTTGGACTTTTGTGATGTATTTTTTAGTTGACTGATGATACAAAAGTGTGGATTCAATACTATAGGAACTAGTTTATTCACTGCTAACACTTTGAAATATAAGTTAATTTTTAATAAAAATTTCTAATAGAGTTATAAGAATAAAAGGATGTATCGAATAATTTGTATGATAAGGTTTGGAAACATTTTAAAATTTCATAAAATTAATTCTATTAAATAATATGTGACAAATAGTAAACACAAGAAAGCATTCAAAGTGATGGTTGATTTTGTCTCAAATCACTCCAAGTAAAGTTCTAGTCTAGTTAGGCAACTATTTATTAACTTTTAGGAGGACTTAGTCTAACCTAGATAGACTTGTAAACAACATAAATATTTTGGGGAAATCAACTTTATCCATTGGAAAGCTATCACCTTATTTTCTACTTACTTTTAATTGATAGATTTGTAACTATTGAATAGAATTAACTATTTACTATCGAAACTTTAAACAGAACACCTTCCCAGTGGAAAAACTTTATCTTTTTTTTTAACTCAATTTTAAATAGGTAAGACTTATAACCATTAAACAATTAGTACCCACCCAAAACTTTCAATTTTTATTTTTTATTCTACGTTTGGTTTCTTAGCAGTCTAGTATAAGCATGGACTTTATAATTTAAAATTACTAAGATAAAAATATAATTTTTATAAATGAGTAGAGATAAGAAATAAAAAAATAATATAGGTCAAAGTGTAATTTTTACATAAATAATAACCAAAATAATGAGATATAGATGTAATTTTTCAAGTCAATTGCATAAAAAAAATATATTTTTTTAGTTGTTTTGTAAATGAATTTTTTTTTAAATGTTTGAAATATAAACTGTGTTTACCAAATAGACTTTTTGTTTTCTATTTACAAATTTGTGTAAAAAGAATTACATCACCAAACATAGTTTTTATTTTCATTTCAAAAAAATAAATAGTAACAGAAAACATAAAATAGAAAACGGCAACAAAAAAATAACAGAAAAACGACAACGTTGTCAAATGGGCCTTAAAAGATATCAAATTTCCATTAATAGGAAGAAGATTATCTTAAGCCATAGTATTCAAAGGTGTTGTGACAGAATCCTGGGAGTCCTCCGTTGATATGATAAGGCAGAAAGAGCACAGATTAGGAAAAGAGAAAGATCAAACTCTATTTAGGACAAAGAGAGCTCTAATACCATGAAGAATTTTGATGAATATTGCAGTGTTTTATTAACAAAGGTGATTACAATATTTATACAGCAGAATGAAGTCTAGTCCCACTAATTTAGGCTACACAATGGAAAACTAAATCAACTAAATAAAGAGAGAATTATAATAAGTTTACAATTAGGAAAAACGTAAAACTCTCCAAAAATAGATGTACTGATTTTATGCTCTATCAAATTTGCATAAGTTTATGGAATATGTTAATTATGCGTGTTGTTGTTTAACTAAATTGCTGGTATGGCAACTTACTTGGTTGAATAATAAAGCATAAGTGATAGGAATTGATTTTACTTTAATATATATTATGAGAATACGCATTCAATCAAAGCAATATTATAAGAAAACATTTTTAACCATAATACACCCTCAATAAATTTTTAAAAAGGTTATCCTGTTTAAAGGCTTATCATAATAATATTTTTTTTAATCATCCATAAACAATATTCTATTAATAAATCACCCATTGTCTAGTTCAGATTTAGCTCTATTATGAGCTTCTACCACTACTTTCTCAGAGACTTTTTTTAATACAACAAAAACTAAATTCTACGAACAAGAAGTCTAAATCACAAAATAAACTCCTAAGTTTCTAATTACATAGTTGTCTTTGCTTTAAACATTTAACAACTAACTCACAATCTATTAGAGCATTGACCCTTACACACTTTAATCTTTCCACCCATTCCAAAGCCTTCAAACACACCAATGCTTCGACCCATAAAAGCTGATGAAACTCTTAACTCCACAGCTTTTGATGATAGTGTACATCCTCGAATATCCTTGACTTTCCAAGCTACAGCTTTGGAGTAATATTTCTATTCATATATATCACACTTTCTACCTTCCTTTATTATATTGCTTCTGTCTTATCTGTTTTCCTCCTGCAGTGTGTAAATTGCATTCAATCTTTTAGCCAAAATGAAACATGTTAGTAAAATTACTAACCAAATTAGGAATTGCACTCAGATCCTTTACTGAATTGTTAAATGCCCTATCATTTTTGGCAATCCATATTGCCTATAAAATGGGTACAATCAACCCAATTTCATGAACATCCTTTTTTTCTTCCAAAATCTAATTAATCTATCCCCCCAATAGTCTCTTATGCAACATCATCAATTGTAATTCCCAATATTGAGCCAAACCAAACTATTCTAACTATTTGACACCTCATAAAAATATGACTCTAAGTTTCTTGACTTTTCCCACAAAAATAACATTCTCCATCTATTTTCCCTCTCTTTTACTTAAGTTCTCCTTCATTGGTAATAGATTGTAAAGCATCTTCCAAACAAAAAACTTCCATTTGCTAGGCATATCCATTTTCCATAACTCAATCCATTCCCTATTATTATTTCTTCCCACCAACCCATTCACTTCCTATCCACCCTTAACCAGAAACTTTAATCCACCTTGTAGATTGCAAAAGTAAAGAAAACCCTCCATTTTTTGTGCCCCCTGGAGCCATTCATCCATCACATTTCCACATGGTACATAAATAATTTGGATAGCATTAACTATACATTATGGAAAGAAACATCAGAGTAAAGGAGTTCTTTAATACCTATTCTCAAAATTATAAAAATCAGCTACCTTTACTCCTCTAATTTCACTTTTATTAGACACATAAGGATTATCATATCTTGGAATCCACTGCCACTTGAAAGCATCAATATTCATTTGTGACCCCACCTTACACATCAAACCTTTCTTTAACGATTCATTCCCCCATAGTATACTCTTCCAACCCTAAGAAGATTAAGCTGTAACTTTAATTTCCAAAAAAATCTTTCTTCTTACAATACTTAGCTCTAAAAAATCTGGATATTAATGATTCTAGTTGTTTCAAAATCTTCCAAGCCACCTTAGTAAGAAGAGCTTGATTAAAATGTTTTAAATCCCTCAACCTAATCCACCATCACTAACCAATTTACATAGTTCTTTCTATTTCTTCAAACAAACACCCCTATGCTTCTTCATTTTCCACCGAAAAGAGATCATTATCTTTTTAATATTACTAATCACATTCTTTAAAATTATAAACATCAACATAATATAAATAGAAATAGATGCTAAACAATGCTTAACTAGAACAATGTTGCTGCCCAATAACAATAATGGAGCCTTCTAGTTTTATATCCTACTCATCATTTTATTTTCTAAATACTTAAAGATAGTTAACCTAGGCAAAGTAAAATCCACTAAGGACCCCAAATATTTTCCTAGCTTGCTCATTATCTTGATGTTTAAAATCTCTTCCAATATCCTTCTATCCTTCTCATGCATAGAAAGTGAAACCACAATCTTTAACTTATTGACATTGATCAGTTGTCTTGCTTGGTGACAATATACATCTAAAACCCATTTTAGGCAAAACACATTTGACACATTAAATTCTTGAAAAATAAAACTATCATCTGTAAAAAATAGATGCGAAACTTCTAGAGCATTGTTACATATAGATATCCCCCTACAAGCTTTACACCTCCCCACATGTTCAAAGGTTACCAACAAAGATTCAGTGCACAAAAAAAATAGATATTAAGATAATGGATCCCTTTGTTTTAACTCACAACCAGGTTCAAAATACTCCGTCTTCCTCCTGTTAGTTAACACTGTGTAAAAAACTGTGGAAATACAACTTTTAATAAGAGTGATCCACTTACTACTAAATCCCACTCCCAATTAATTCTATTATAGGCTTTATTCATATTTACTTTCAACACAAAAATAGACTTACGTTTTCTCCTTTTCCTAATGAAATGCAAAATTTCTTGTGCCATTAAGATGTTATCCGAAATGAACCTTCTTAGAACAAATGCATTCTGAAAACAGGAGATTAAACTAGGAAAAACAACTCGTAACTTATTCTCCAACACCTTAGCAATAATTTTGTACATCACGTTACATAAACTAATGGGTCTAAAATAATTTATAGAAGTAGGATGCCCATTTTTTGGAATAAGAACAATTAACGTTCGATTAGTTCCTTTCAACATCCATCCAGATCTCCAAAAGGATTTAATTGCTGAGGTCACTTACTTACCAACAATATTCTAGTATTTTTGAAAAAATTCTATTGGGAATCCATTAGATCTTAGCATTTTATTTTTGCCTATCTAAAATGCAACTTTTTTAATCTAGCTGAGTATCTAACCATCTTCATTGCTCTTCATTCAGCTTTCTAGTAATTAACAGAGAAACATGCTTTCCAGTAATTAACAGAGAAACATCAAAGTGGTTAGGATAATCAAATTGATCATTGTTCCTTCCTACATATATATTCTTGAAATTTGCACGACATAGCTTCTTATTTTTCTTATATCACCCTCACCAATGTCCAGCCTATTGATAAAATTTCTTGACTTCCTATATGTGGTTGCTAGATAAAAAAAAAAAAAAAAAAAAAAAAAAAAAAAAACCTTGTGTTTTTATCCCCTCTCACTAACCAATTTTGTTTCGCCCTTTGAATCCAATATGTCTCCTGTCTATTCAACAACTCTTCTAATTTTTTTAACTCCTCTAAAAAATTATTCATTACTTCTCCCACCCTCATATTTGCCTCAACTTCTTTCTGCCAATGATCCACTACCTACTTCTGTTCTTCTATCATATGTTTCAATTTTTCAGGGGAAATCCTATTCCAATTATCCAAATGATTCAAGAGAATTTTCTATCGCTGCATCATTCTAAATAACGGTGAACCTTGAATGTCAAGCTTCTACACTTTATCTGTAATCAAACCCATTTCCTCCATAGTAAACCAATGATTCCCATATCTTTTAACTCCATTCTTACTCCTTTGTGCATCAAAAGCATTCAACAACACTGGGGTAGGGTTTGACCCAACCATCATCAAATTACAAACTAATACAAGAGGGAAAAGTCCCATCCAATCCCCAGTCTGAATACCCTATCAAGCTTTTCCATCATTAAAGTTCCACTTTGTGTTTTGTTTGACTAAATATACCTTGCTCATTTTGCATGGATCGCCATAAGCCCATTTGTATCAACAAACTCTTTGAATGCCTCACTCCCTTCTATTTCCAACCTACCAATAACAAATTTATCTTTAGGTTATGAAACTTGATTAAAATCTCCCATTAAAAGTTTGGGCCCATTAATCAAAATCAATTCTTGAGATAACTGTTCCTAAGTAGACTTCCTGTTTACAGTTTACCAATAACGGACTCCCATAACACAAACATAAATGCTAATTATTTTTAAACCTATCCAACAAACCCAAAACAACATAGCGATCACATTTCTTAGTAAGCTTGATGTTACAAAACTCATCCCAAACAACCCAGAGTCCCTCACTTTTCCCTACCACATGGACACCACAACAAAACTTGAAACTAAGGGACACACCCAACCCATACAACTTATCTACCCTAGATTTAGTTTCCATAAGAAATAAAATATTAGGTTTATACATATTGACCATGTTCCTTAGATATTAAACTATAGAGGCCTGGCCAATACTTTTATAGTTCCAGCCTAATTTCCTTATGGCGCCTTAGGAGGTTGTTGAGGAACAACCTCCTGAAAACCCTCTTCATCATCTTCCTTTATCACTTCCTTCACTTGTGCTTCCAATGGCATCATACCCAATTCATTTCCATATGGTAACATAGTAACCCTATCCCTTCTATGCATAACCAGATTATCATCCAGATTTTTCCCATTCTCAAATATCATCTTAAATTCTTTGGTGGACTCAGCTCCGACGTAATTGACAACTTCTTTAATTTTGACATAAATGACTCCCACATCACTACTGTGCCTCATTTCCTAAGTATTCTTCCAATCCCTAAGCCCTTAGTATCCCTTCATAACACAATACTCCTGCTATTTTCTTATCTTCATTGTTGTCTTCATCCGACTCATCTGTTTAATATGATTCTGCCCTCCCAACTTCGCATATCCAGAGCTAGTCATCCTTCCTCAATCTGTTACTTTTAAAACCCCCCTTGCCTTGTCTAAAGCTTTCCACATCATTAACCTCTTCATCCCATCCACTGGATGATCTGTTCTTACTTGACGAGCTTAAAATATCAAACTTTGAACTAGATATATCTGATACCTTCGCCTTACCTTTTTCATCATCTGTATTGTCATTATTTCTGACTACGAACCTTTGCTTTCTTCTTCTTCATCTATTCTAGCATTTTCTTTTTTTAGCCTTTCTTCTTTTGTAATCCTCCTCAGTGAGCTTTTAAATCACTAGAACACTAAAGGCCTATTTGGCATGATGAAATTCACTGAAAATATCTAAAATTATTCACTTTTTGTCTCACTGCACTAAGTTGCATTGACCCGTGCTGTTGACCTATCCTTTCTTTAACTATTAACTTATCTTTTCGAATTGCTTCCGTCACACCAATGCTAACATCTCCTAGTATACTTTCTTTTTTCAATTTCTCCGCAATCAACTGATGTGAATCTAATGTGTTGAAAGATTTTGGCCCAAGGAGTCCAAAATAAATGGGCTTGTGTCCGTCTCTTTAGCCTCATCACTTGCAAAATTTAATTATAATATTGTTTCAGAAAGCCTACCATCTGGCCCAACCCAACCTATATTTCTTCCACCTGGCCAATCCCACTCATTCCTTCTATATGGGCCAACTTCTCTTGTAAGCCTCATGTCAACACAAAAACTCATCTCTCCCCTCCTAACCCCTCTATACCCCCTACTTTCTTCCCTTAAACATTTCATCACCTAGCCCTTCTGCCCTCCTGCTCCTTCTGTACACCTTTTGGACCCACTCCACTCTCCTATTTCCAATGAACCCCTCTCTCTTCCCAACTGTCACACCTTGGAAACCTTTCTCCCATCTCATCCCTGTTCATGGCTGTGTTTGGAGTTGTATAAATTTGTAAAAATTAGTGTCTCCTATTTTGTGTAATGAGTAAAATATTTAAATTTTACAGTCTTATAATTCGTATTTGTAGAGATTTGTAGAATTTTATATTTTTTTTTGTTTAACCACAAATAATGCCAATGTTATGAGACTCACCTTCTCCCTTTCTGACCCAACCCCAGGCTTTCTTCTTAAGCCACCCAAAAAGTCCACCCAAATATTCCACATAGCATCGATGTCAATAACCGACAGGTAAAACTCCATCGCAAAATAACCAAGTACCCTAACCAAATTACCATTACTCCCAACAACAATCCTATTCTCGTTAAAATGCAATGAAATTACACTATCACCCTCTTTTTTGACCCCAACACATCTCCTCCATGACTCTCCACCATTGCTATTTGCTGGTTTACCACCGCTTTCTGTAGTTCAGCTTCCCATAAATTTTCATCCCATTGTCTTTCTTATAAATTTTCAAAATTACCATGCTCCACCCCCCAAAAACATATCTCATCTATGTCCATGAAATTTGCATTAATCATATTGTTGTTGAAGAAATCTTCATGCATGACTAGAATCAACTCTTTACCTCTTATAGCTGCATCAGCTTGATTATTGTTGTCGGATATAGCCTTATCGAACACTGGTTCTGAACATGTGCATGAGCCCGAATGGAACATGGATACAAATACCATTCATCAAATATGCGAATATCTACTCCTAACCTTGCACTAATATTTTGGAAAAAAAAAAAACTGACAATGCCTTCTTTTACATTCTCAAAACTAAGTACGCAATGTAGATAAATATTACTGATTCTACTATAGTTGTGACACACCTTAAACACCTGCTCATATTTACACTCCACCTAGGGGCAGATTTATTAAGAGGCGAGGGGGGCAGCTGCTCCCGCTAATTGCAAAATATTTATATATTTTGAATATATTTTGTATAAATTTTTTATTATTTTAATAGATAATGTATAAATTGCCACCACTAAATTTAACTGTCAAATTAATTAAAAATTATTTTTTATTTTTTAATTATTTTTCTCTATCTCTTTAAATTAAATCTACATCATTTAATATGTCCCAACCCATTCACCTTTCCTTTCCCTCCTATCTCTCTCTCTCATCTCATTAATTTTTAGGTTCTCCAAAACTTTTATCTTTTTTCAACCTTTTTCACTCTTCAACTGCCCCACCTCCTGTACTCTATTCTCTATCTCTCTCTCTCGAAACCAAGAAACTTGGCCCTGCTGCTTTTAATTTTTTTAACCCCCTTCCTCCTTTCCTTCTCTCTCTCTCTCTGAACGAAGCAACCCCACTGCTAGCTGCTTCTATTTTTTTTACCACATAGCACAATGGTCCACACCAACTTTTACCCTCTCTCTGTGAAAGGCTTCATCTTCAACTTACAAAAAAGTTTATTCCAAAAATCAAGCTTCAATTTCATCTTTTCACAGATAAGGTATTTTATTTATAATTATAATTTAATATTTTAATATTTTAATGCTTTATTTTATTGCACATACTATTTATGTTTAACTTAATCTTATTTATTACTTGTGTTATTTGAATAATTGTTGATTCATTTATTTAGGTTTAAATTTTTTTATTGATATGTATATTTGAAATAGGGTTTAACGTGCTTTTTTAACCAAAAAAAGATTGAGGATTTTTTATTTTTAATTATTAAATTTAGTAATTAAATTTCTAAAGATTTATGTCTTTGATTATTTTTTTAAATTTATATAGCTATGGAGAGATATTATAAAAGAAAGTCAGTGTTAGATTCATCATCTTCCATAAGTCACGACGAGCCTTTAAAGAGAAGCCATATAGAAGTTGACTTATCTAATCTTCTAGCAGATCAAAGTCTTTGATGTCAAATTACTAATTATGATCCTAATTGTTATCCCAAATAGCAACACTAGAGGGGGGAATAGGGTTGCTTAAAAAATTTACAAATAAAAATTTCAACCCTAAAACAAATATGTCAAGATAAAAAGGATAATCAAATATAAAATGCACCCAAAAAAATTATTCAATAGTTGTGGATGAAGAGTGAGTGCTAGTGTTTGCAATAAATATAAAGAGAATGTAGAAAAAGCAAACACAATCAATTTATAATGATTCGGCTTTAATGTTGTCTACATCCACTCCCCAAGGCCTTCCTTGAGATTTCTCCACTATTCTTTGAAGAGCTTATTACACACTAGCTTCCCAAGGTGTTAGAGACCTTTCCCAAGTGATTTTATCCCCAAATCACTCACATAAGTCTCTCTCAAAGAAAGTATCTTGTTTTGGTTCTAACACTTGAACCAAAACCAACAAGAGCTCACCCAACTCTCACAAATTAAAAGGGTTTTAAATTTCCATTTCTTACAGCAACAATAATGAGTTTGAAACTCATTCAAATTAAAAAGAAACTCTCACAAGTTGAATATAAAAGATGAAGCACAAGTGTGGGAAGAAATCACTCTATGTTTGCAAAGTTATACAATTTCTTGTATCTCTTTTTAAGCACTTCTTTCTTACCTTATTCATCCCCTTGAATCTGAGTTTGAGGCTCTATTTATAGATGAAAATCTCCAAATGGCCGTTACAAAGTGAAAAGACACTTTTGCCCTTGAAAGAAATTGAATTTCCTTGCTTCTAATGCTGTCTTTCAGATTCAGATTTTCTGAGTTATATTTGTGACCGTTTTCACCCTCAGAACGTTCTAATATGACATTGCCTCAGAGTAAAGACTTTGTGGATATATAAGTCAGCTATCACATGTCAAATTTTGAGCTTCATCCAACGGTTAGATAGTCAGATATGGCTTCTAAATTGAGACTAGCTTCTGATAGCTTTTTCTGACATTCTAAATCTGTGTTTCCAGTTTAAACTTCTGTTTCACCATGATACTTTTAGAATTAGAAGAAACTTAAACCACAAAAGTTGTAGATTTTTTAGTCTTCTTTTCACACACCAAAAATCAGAATTTTTAAAGCTGTATAGTATGAGTTATGTCTCAAAAACTAAGACTAACTCCAGAATCCAGAATTAAAATCTTTTCTGTAATGACTAATATTCCAACTCATGTTTTGACACCTTAACTTCAGATCCACAAAAATCTTCCTTTAAAGTTGTAGATATGGAAGTCTAGTTTACTATATTAAAATTTCACAAAAATTGAACCGTTGGATCTTAAGATATCATCTATATACTAACACGTGTCTGATTTATCTGTTTATCCGAGTTAACCTCTAGTTCAAATATTCATCTTATTCCTTCATCCACATTATGTGAAAATATCTAAAAAATAATATCAATCTCTTCCAACTCTATTAGCTTGAATCTATCAAATGAATTGTAACATTTCATACAATGTCTATTTGAAAATTAATTGTGCAAATTCAATATTTGTTATCATCAAAATCAATTATAAAACTAATTTTATAAACCTTGGGCCAACACTAATATTTGAGACCAAGTTCGTAGGGCTTACTTATTACAAGGACCTTGTCAACCATGTAATCACAATTTTCCACAAAAAAAATTTGGGAAGTCATTAAGAAGGTTTAATCCCTTATGGTTCAATGAATTTGGCAATTGGTTAGAGTATAGCATATCAAAAGATGCTGTATTTTGCTTATGTGTTATCTTTTCAAACTTGATGTGGGAGACCAAGGAGGTGGTGATTCTTTTATTGGCAATGGATATACAAATTGGAAGAAAAAAGAAAGGTTGCAAATGCATGAAGGATGTGTTAATAGTGTTCATAATCAAACATGGGGAAAGTGTCAAAGTTTATTAAATCAAGAACAACATATCCAAACAATTTTTACTAAACTATCTGATGAAGCCAAGAATGATTATAAAGTTCGATTGAATGCATCAATTGATTGCATCCGATTTTTTTTGCAACAAGGGCTTCCATTTCGTGGTCACGATGAATCTGAACAATCGTCCAACCAAGGAAACTTTCTTGAATTTTTAAAGTTTCTTTCAAATCAAAACGAGGCTGTGAGAGATATGATATTGAAAAATGCTCCTAAAAATCTTAAATTGATAGCACGTATAATTCAAAAGAACATTGTAAGGGCTGCAGCATTTGAAACTACTAGTACTATTATTAAAGAACTTGGTGATAGGTTATTTTTTATTCTCCTTGATGAATCTTGGGATGTATCAATGAAAGAGCAAATGGCTATGGTTTTGAGATATGTGAATAAAAATGGATGTGTAGTTGAAAGATTTTTGGGTATCAAGCATGTCACCGGTACTAGTTCTTTATAACTTAAGGAAGCACTTGAAAACTCATTTGCTACACATGGTTTAAGCATATCTATGTTACATGGCTAAGGTTATAATGGAGCTAGTAATATGCGTGGTGAGTTTAATGGATTAAAGACACTCATTATAAATGAAAATGAATGTGTATACTATGTACATTATTTTGCTTATCAACTTCAATTAGCTGTTGTTGCGGTAGCAAAGAACCATGTTGATATTGTCACTCTCTTCACCACAGTTACTAATATTGTTAATGTTGTTGGAGGCTCATGTAAGCGTTGAGATATTCTTCAAGACAAACAAGTTGCTAAAATCATTGAGGCCCTAAAAGATGATAAGACTGCAAGTGGACAAGGCCTCAATCAGGAGATGACTCTTATTCGTGCTAGTGATACATGTTGGGGATCACATTATAGTACCTTACTTAGCTTGATTGGTATGTTTTCACCTGTGATTGATGTGCTTGATGTGATAGTTGATGATGGATCTAATTCGAAACAAAGGACAGAAGCATCTCATTTATTAGACTCAATGCAATCCTTTGAGTTTGTGTTTAGTTTACATTTGATGAAGTCTATTTTGGGAATTACAAATGATTTGTCGCAAGCATTACAAAAAAAAAGATCAAGACATTGAGAATGCTATAAAATTAGTTGAAGTATCCAAAAAATGACTCCAAATGATGAGAGATAAGGGGTGGGATTCTTTAATGGAAGAAGTTTTTAGTTTTTCTGGTAAGCATTGTATTGATGTTCTCAATATGGATGATAGGTACGTAGCTCGAGGAAGATCAAAGCGTAGAGCTTATGAAATGACAAACTCTCGTCACTATCAAGTTGACTTATTTTACACTGTCATAGATATACAACTCCAAAAGTTAAATGATTGTTTTAATGAGGGAACACTGAGTTGCTTTTTTGTGTTGCATGTATAAATCCATTCAATTCCTTTGCTGTTTTTGACAAAAAAAAGTTGATTCGCCTTGCCTAACTTTATGCAAAAAAACTTTTCAGATGTTAAACTTTTGGCACTTTCTGATCAACTTGAAACTTTCATTATTGATGTGCACTTTGATGTTGAGTTTTTAAATCTAAGAGGAATTAATGACCTTTCTCAGAAGATGGTGGAGACTAGAAGACATGTAGTATATCCATTGGTGTACAAACTTTTAATCTTGGCATTAGTTTTATCTATTGCAACTGCTACAGTAGAGAGAGCACTTTTTGCTATTGCAACTGCTACAGTAGAGAGAGCACTTTTTGCTATGAGGATTGTAAAGAATCGACTCTACAACCGAATGAGTAATCAGTAAATGAATGATAGTTTATTTGTATATATTGAGAAAGAAATTTTTAGTAACATTACAAATGATGATATTATTAATAATTTCCAAGCGATGCAAAGTTACAAGGGCCACTTGTAAAAATACTATATTTTAAAAGTATATAACTTCTATTTTTATCTTATTTTTATTGTCATTTAAAAATTTGTAATGTTTATTTTCTTTTAATTTTGCCCCCACTCAACAAAATTCCTAAATCTACCCCTGACTCCACCCATATTGTTTCTTCGTTGGGAATGTTCATGAAAAAAACCATTAGTTAAAGGATCTTTAGGTCTTATCCATACTTGAATCCTAATAAAATTAACATTCCTCTTACCATCAACCCCAACATCAATACCAGCTATCTCCTTAAATACTTGACCAATAAAGGCTACAATTTCCATGGTATGGCACTCAAGGGAAAGCCCCCATAATTGAACCCACACCTGGAATCACATCATCTGCATATCCCTTAATCTAGTAAATGGATTCATTGGTTCCATGATCAATAACGCTCCTTCCACCTCCCATAGACTGTTTCTCTTAGAATAACCTGGCAATCTTCACTGCTGGCAAACTGAAACAGAAACTGGTTACCTATCCTTCCCTTAACCCTTACTCTCTTTCTCATATTCCACACACCGTCAACCAAACTTTGCATTAACCTAGTGGAAAACCTTCTCATATCCAACAAAAAACCCACTAGACAGGACTAATAGAGCCTTAGGTTATCGTTACAGAGTTCTTTTGGCATAGTTAGCACCGATCCTTTCCCAATATGTCCTCATCTAAACTGTGGTATTTCGTTGGGTTATGGAACACTTACTGTGTTTTTCTGAGAATTCTGACACCACCCATGAGCTGCTACCAGCAGACACATTTTCTTGCTCCCAGTCCATATTTGTAGACCTAACCTTTACCTCTACTTTTGCAATCTTCTAGCCATAAGATTTCTTGTATCTACCAAACCTAGTTGCTTTCCTTGATGCATTGAACCACAGACACCGTTCCATCATTCAATATTCTCATGCCCTACAAAGAGTCTCACCAACTCTAATTACTTTTCTTTTGATGGCCTATTCCCTTATCCAACCCTCTACTGTAACAACACTCCACAACCTTGTTCCCTCTATTCAAAACTCCTCATAATCACCCGTTCAAACACAACCAATTTGTATTTCACTTTGGCCTTCTACCTTTGAACACTCTCTCTAACCACATCTCTGACTCAAGAGAGTACCTCATCTTTTTCCCCTTAATTTTTTAGATAAAGGCATTTCCTTTAGATAAAACGTGGAAAAGGTATTATTCTATGATACGTTTTTGCAGTAATGAAAACTAATTCTGTTTAATATTGCTACGAGTGATGCCTATCCAGATTATTTTACTTTTAGATGGTACTTTATTACTAGATTGTTCTCTCATGTAGGGTGTTTGGTAGCTAAAAGTTTGGCCAAAAAAAAAAGTATGATAAAAATATAAAGATTTGATGTAAAAGTGGTTTGTAATAAAATTTAATTCGAAGAAAGTACAAAAAGTTAATAAAAATTAGTATACTTTGGCTAGTTTTGGCCACTCAAAAAGAATCTTGAATCACTAACGGAAACTCTAACAAACATTTTTATTTTGGAGACTTCACAAGGCATGTTTGATTTCAGGGACAAAAAGAAATTGGACGAGATATTCAATATTGTCCCCTGTTTGATTTTAAAAATAAGTTGGGACTAACAGTCTAAGTGAGACTAATAATCTTTGTATATGGGATAAAATAAGAAAAACAAATAGTTAACATAATTAAACAAAAAACAAATTAAAAAAATAGTAAACATAAATAGAAAAAAAAATAGTAAACGAAAATATTACTAAATGGACATTAAAAACATTTTTAAACTTATTATAATAAAAAAGTTATGATTAAATGTTAAAATTATCATTTGAATAAATAATTTAAGATTGAAAGTATAATTATTAATTTATTATGTTGATTCAGTTTAAAGGTATGTAAACATAGGATAGTTTTATCTGTTTTACCTAATCAATCAAACACATGACAGTATTATTAATTTAAAAGGATTATTACTCTAACGATTCACATATCCTGTAGCTCAACTAGTAATATCTTGAATTTATTCTCTAATTATCTCTAATTTGAGTTTGTTGAAACAATTAGAAGCTTACTCAGTTGTTAATTTCAAACTCAGTAATTAATTGAGGTATACGTGAGATGGTTCGATACTTTAGGGCTCATTTGATAAAGTTGCCGTTTTTTCTGTTTATATTTTTCTGTTATCGTTTTCTAATTTTCTGAAATGAAAACTAAAACTGTGTTTGGAGATACAATTTTATTTTCAATTATTAATTTTTTATTTTGAGAAACTATTTAATTTTATTATTTTTAAAAAATTAGTTAAATTTAATAAAATATATTTCATATTAATTTAATTTAATTAATCTAAGTAATTAAATTAGATTAATGAATTAAATTATTTATTAAAAATCATTTAATTCGATAAATATAAAATATATTAAATTATAATTTAGTTATATTATTTATTAAAAAATTTGAATAAACTATAATTATTATTTCATTTAATTCAGTAAATATAAAATATATTAATTACAATTTAATTATATTATTTATTAAAACAATTAAATAAGATATATTTCATAATAATTTAAATAAATTAATTATGATGTTTATTAAAAATAATTTATAAATTATATTTAATAAAATAAAATTAATTATTAAATTTAAATTTAATTAATTAATTTTATTTTATTAAATTCTTTTTAATAATTAAATTGATAAAATATATTACATATTAATTAGATAATTAATTTAATTATATTATTTATTAAAAAATTTTAGTTTAATAAGATATTTGATACGATGCAACAAAAAAAGAAAAAAGTATTAAAATTGACAAAATGTTTGTAAGAGAAAAAATAGAGTAAAATACTTTTTTGTTTACATTTTTTTTTAAGTTTTTATTTTTTTTGAAACAAAAAACATCAGCAGATTTAATAAATATATTTTTGTTGTCAGTTTACAAAATTTGGAGAACATAAATAGAAAAATATAAAACAAAAATATTACGAAACAAAACCTCAGTGTTACAAAAAATAAAAAATAAAAAACAAAAAAGTGGTTCACAAAATTGAGGGGGCCCTGAAGTTAAATTTCAATTAGTCAATCAATATCAACCTTTTATTTTAAAGATACTGTTTTCATCTCTTAAAGGGTAAACTAGTCAATTAAAAAAATTAAACAGTAAAAGAAAGGAAAAAAGTGAAAATTTTAAATGATGAAAGAGAAAAGAGAAAAAAGAAAAATTAAATATAGATAAAGATAATAACAAATTATAAATAAAGATATAGTAAATTTTTAATTATTTTTATTCATTAAAAACATTTAAATTTATATTAAAGATAAATAAAAATACAATAAATTTTTAATTATTTTTATTTGTAAAGATATTTAAATTTATATTATTTGAAATTTGATTATTTATTTATCTTTAATTATTATATATTTTTATTTACTTGTTAATCTTAGTATAGAAAACTTTTACTATATCCCTATTTCTTTTTAATATAAATTTAATTATTTTTAAAGAATAAAAATAATTAAAAATTTACTATATCTTTATTTATCTTTAATTGTTATTTTTATTTGTCTTTACTAGCTGTATATTTTTTTATTTTGAATTTGTAACAATAGCTTTCACAATTAATTGAGAGAATCCAATAAAGATATAGAAAATTTTTAATTTTTTAAAAATATTTAAATCTATATTAACTTAATATTTTAATTATTTATTTATTAGCTTTATATTAATTTAAATTTTTGATTAATTTAAAAATTTTCTATTTTTATTTATCTTTAATTCTGCTATATTTTTATTTATTTTTAATTTTTATCTTTACATTTTTCTTGAATTTATAACAACGAGATTTAACTTAAAAATATCTAACACTTCATATTTTGAACTAAAAAATAAACTGATGCATAGGACACTGATCTCCTCTCAATTCTTTTTCTCTTTTTCCTTTTTCCTTTTCATCACCTATAATTTTTTCTCTTCTCCCTTTTTTTTCATCATTTAATATTTTTTCTATTGCCTGATTTGCCTTTTAAAAGATGAGAATTGAATCAAGTTCAAGTTTGTTGAACGGCTGAGCTTTGATTCGCGCCCTCAATCCATTCACGGAGCCACAGGGTTTTCTCAATCGTGGGCACAAAATTAGGGTAATCTTGGAAAATTGTTGCTGCCAATCGTCGGGGTAGTTAAATCGACAACTCCACTATACAGAAATCTCTGGGTTTTGATTGAGAATTCTGATGGGGAAGAGCGAATTCTGACTCCGAAGACAATAGCGAATCGAATCAAGGCGAGGGGTCTCCAGAAGCTCCGATGTGTCAGAAGCAATGCCGGGACGAAAACGGGTTCAAGTGCCATTGCATGAGCGGGAGCCATCAGCGCCAGATGGAGGTCTTCGGCCAAAACCCTCATCGCATTGTCGACGGCTACTCCGAGGAGTTCGAGAACGCCTTCCTTGAGCACATGAAGCGCAGCCACCGTTTCAGTCGCGTCGCCGCCATTGTCGTTTATAACGAGTACATCGCCGATCGCCATCATATCCTTATGAACTCGACTCAGTGGGCGACCTTGACTGAGTTTGTCAAGTATTTAGGGCGTACAGGTAAGTGCAAGGTTGAAGAGACTCCAAAAGGTTGGTTTATTACCTATATAGATAGAGATTCAGAGACCCTTTTCAAGAAAAAAGATGAAAAATAAGAGAGTTAGGGCTGATGTAGTGGATGAGGAGAAGCAGGAGAGAGAAATTAGGGGGCAAATTGAAAGGGCCGAGCAGTTGATGTTGGTGGCAAATGGGGCAATTCAGCCTTCAGAATTTGAACCCAAGCCCCTGGTCAAATCAGAGAATATTGAGAAGATTGTGCTTAGCTTGAGTTCAGCATCTAAACCCATTGCTAAGGAGAAAGTTGGGAGCTCTAAGTTGGTTTTTGAACAGCTGGAGACTGATACAAAGAGTGAGAAAATTAAAGACTGCAGCAAATCAGTAAAAAGTGGGGGTGGCAATAATTCAGCTTTGGATGATTTGATGAAAGAGCAAGAGAAAGTGAAGGAGCGGATCAATAGGAAGGATTATTGGTTGTGCGGGGGAATCGTTATAAAGGTCATGAGCAAAGCTTTGGCTGAGAAGTGCTACCATAAGCAAAAGGGTGTTGTACTTAAGGTGATTGATAAGTATGTTGTGGAAATTGAGTTGCTTGAGAGTAAACATGTGCTTAGAGTTGATCAGGAAGAGCTCGAAACTGTTATCCCCCCAATCGGGGGCCTTGTTAGAATAGTTAACGGGGCTTACTGTGGATCAAATGCGAGGTTGCTAGCAGTGGATACTGACAACTTCTGTGCCAAGGTTCAGATTGAGGAAGGAATATTTGATGGGAGGGTGCTTAAGGCTGTTGAATATGTAGATATTTGCAAAGTTGTCCGGTGAATTGTTGATCATGGAATGCTCTGTTTTTCTCTTTTGCACTGACACCTTGCTTCTACTTTTAGGTTGATAATGTGGTGTGAGCCCATGCTAATTTCGTTAACAATTATGTTCCGTTGAAAACATTATAACCTGTATTTGTGTATTTGTGGATCTTTCAAGATGGTTGGCTAGGTGTTACATTGAATTTCTTGTGTTTGTTCACATTTAAGATTATGGAACCTTAAAAGTTCAAAACACATGTTTTTGTAAGCATACTGTGGATCAAATGCATGGTTGCTAGCAAGTGGATACAGATAACTTCCGTGCCAAGGTTCAGATTGAGAAAGGAATAAATGATGGGAAGGTTCTTAAGGCTGTTGAATATGAAGATATTTGCTAAGTTGTACAGTGAATGCTCAAATTTTGATCATGGGATGATCTGTTTTTTTTCTTTTTGCACTGACACCTTACTGCTACTTTCAGGTTGGTAACATGGTGTGAGCCTGTGCTAATTTTGTTAACAGTTATGTTCCATTGCAAACATTTATAGCCAATATTTGTGTATCTTTCAAGGTGGTTGGCTAGATGTTACATTGAATAAATTGTGTTTGTTCACATTTAATATCATGGAACATCAGAAGTTAACACACTTGTTTTTTTATCTTCAAAATGTCATTTACAATTATGTCTAGTTATGCTATGGGGCTCAAGAGGATGATATTTCATGTAAATTTATGGTAATTTGTTCTCTTTTATTTGTCATCAAGTGCTCCTTAACAGGATAAGGTGATTGTTTTTGCTCACCTACTTATAATCAAGTTTTTCTAGGAAATATAGATGGCTGCCTCGATTTATAGGTAGAATTATGAATGCATTGTGTGTGTGCATTTAGTTGATATCTGTTAGAAGCATTGTCAAGTGTCTTGAAGATATGCGTGGATGGCTGTTAGTATTATTTCTAATAATTACATGCAAATTATGAGCCCAGATACTCATGGTTTATCTTTCTCAATAAACTCTGTTGTAGGCTTAAGAAGGCATGCTTTAGTACTAGTAGCTGCTGATTTTGGCTCCCAACTCCTGAGAAACAAACATTTTAAGCACCATCTAAAATTAGTTAGAACGTGAATGTTTTTGGATTTTGAACTTCTTTGTGATCATGCATTATGTTCTTCTTCATAGTACAGATGTTTAGTACTACTTTATAGTTTCTTCATGAAAATATATTAATTCTGTAGATAATTTTATTCCCTGGAAGATTGAATTCTCATTCGTTTTTGAAATTTTCTGTTTCATTTGCATGATCAAACTTGCAAGAACTATACAATGAAATGAATAGCATTGTACGTGGTGATTTTCATGAATTTTAAAAATTTTGGTTGTTTGACACAACTCCATATTGACTGGATTATTTGCAGTTGGGATATTGAATTGAATCTCATTTCCAGTGACTGTTGAGGTATATTGTGAGCGATTGCCTTTCTTGTGATTGCCACTTGAATTACTTAAAGGGCCTTTTTTAAGAACAGGGTCGCTACTCAAGGAACTAAATGTAAAGCTGAATTTATAAGGTACTGCCTTCTTATTTCTCTTGAGAATACCATTTCTTTTGGAGATCATCAATAGCTTATTAGCCTATTGTTTTTTTCATCTTGAAGGTATAGAATATATACAGATTCATACTACATCTATTTTTCTTGTAGATCTTTCTTCATATTATTTCCTTGGCTACAAATGCATACCATATATTTTTGTCGAAGATTACAAGGGAAAAGTTAAATGTGATTAGTACTATGAGATGGGAAACCAATTAGACCAGTAAATGAATTGCAATTGGTAGTGGAATTATTATGTCTTCAAGGGACCCCTCGTCACAATGAAAGCCACCTGTTATTGTTTTTTTTGCTGTTTCCAATTGTTAATAAATATATATTTAAAATACCCCTATAGTTTAGGCTATTATATGTTCCAATGACAGAACATATTTACTATTGGCCCCCCCCTTTTTTTTTTTGCATTTTATGAGTTCCATAATCACTGATAGGATGTTCTTCTCTAGTAATATTGCTCTCACCTCTTGTGTGTAATGTAAAATTACATGGGTAAACAACCAGACTGGTAGTTTCATTTTCTAAATAACTGAATAGTTAAACGTTTACGTTACATCCTTGGAAATGAATTTGGCACTTAGATTTGAAAGCAACGGAACATTTGCTTTGCAGTGTTCATTATGTTCAACCCAAGGGAGCCTTGAATGTCCATTCTGTGTGTTGATTTGAATTTGGGCTAAAATTATTAGGTTTTGCAAACTGCAGAACTTTGGAAGTTCTGTAAATTTCTTTGGGACGGATATAGTTTCTTCAACTTGACATTACTGGCTGTTGCTGGCGATTGGTAGCGTGTCCATCTTATCTTCTTGGTCTTCTTAGGGAAATGTCCCATGCATTTAGCCTATCATTGGAACCTGGATTTTTTATGAGAAAGGAAACGTAATTTCGAGGAAAATTACTTTTTGGAGGTCAGACAAATGTAGAAGGAAAAGAAAACTAAAGGAAAAAATTATGGAAAAGTGACAAAACAGTAGGGAATCCACTTTACTTGTTAGAAGCAAAGGAAAGTTGAAGGAAACAGGGAAGAAAAATTTATCTGTCCAAACTTCATCCCCATCCCATTTTTCTTCTTATTCACTTCAATGGCTTTGATCGAGTGACCCAGCTTTGGTCATTTGCCATCAGCAGTGATTTTTGAGAGATGACCACCATCAATGGTGACTTCAAGGTCAGTTGTTTCTCTCCAGGCAAATGATGCCATCAATTGTGGCCAACAAGGCCGTCATGGCTTTTCCCATCATGTGCCACCTCCTCACCCAAGGTAATCATGCAGTGTCCTTGCATAGATGGGGATCATATGTTAGGATTCCTTTATTTTAATACTTATTTTCGAGGATAATTTTAGTATTAATGGATTAGATATTAGGATTTTATTCTGCTATTTTTAGTATTATTGGAATTTGTTATTGTTGGGATTTTATTTGTAGTTTCATAATTTAGGAGTGGTTGTCTAGGGTTAGCCTATATAAAGGCTAAACTTGTATTGGATCATTAGCTTTTGGATGAATCATATTAAGTATTGAGTTAGGTGTAGTTTGTCATCTCTTAGTTTCCTTGCTTTCCTGTGCTATTTCACTTTTTCTGATATTTACACCAAATTGATTTTCGAAGAAGCTCAAAGTCATCTCAGAAGATTGTAAGAATTGAGAAGCTTTGATCTGAATTGATTCTTTTCCCCTTATACTGTGTCCAGTGAACTATGGATATTGTTAGATGTAGTAAACAACGATAATTCTCTGCGTCAATAGAATATGATTAAAAGAAAGGGTTCAAATGCCTTGTTTTGAAGCTTTAAAAGACTAAGAAAATATTTGTCACGTGGCTTCTAAAGATTTGTTTCACCTTGGCTAGGGAGAAATAAATGAGAAAGAAAATGACTTTATTTCAGTCAGTGTTAAATTTTGATATAAACCCAAAACAGTGTTTATTTTCATCTTTTGGTCCCTGTGAATTATGTTCTCATCTTTTGTTGGGCATTGATTCGAGTACAAATTTTGATGTCTTGTAATCCAAATAAATATTGTTAAACATCTAATGATTAAAGCTATCTTGCTGTAGTTTATGGATAGTCTTATCTTGATATACGTCGTCTTCCTGCCTTGAGATGGAGGTTTACGGATTTTTTTTGTAACCTATCATGCTCATTTTGTTCTAGGAGAAATGAGAGTTGCGTTGTAGGTTATGGTAAATGCTATATGCACTTCATTTTTTTCTTCTCACTCCTTCTTTCACAATGAATAGTGTTTTTGGAGTATGAGAAGCCAAAAGTGGAGTGCATGTATCACTCATTATGGATGACCTATCAGTGGTTGTCATTTACTGAACATGAGATCTACATTTTGATTCACTGGGTTATAAGTAATGCTTTTATTTTTATTTTATTTTTTTTTTCCCCAAGAGGAGAGAGAGGGTTGGGGGGGGGGCATTACCGAGTGGGAGATCTAGTTTTGTTACAGCTTCTCTTTGCTACATTTGGGTAATATCACCCTCTCTTGGTTTATATCATCTGTTTTGAAACTTTTAGTAAAATCATGTCATGCCAGCCATGACACAAGGGGCTGATTTGGCAGTGAACAACAGTCTTAATACTGCCAACAACAATCAGCTGAGGAACCAAATACTATGACTGGTGTTCTGTTTGCTGCTCTCTATTTTTTGGTTAATTTGATTTTCCTTGTGTCATTTTAAGAGGATACTCCTATTGCGGCATTAGGTAATGTGTGTGTGTATTTTTTTTTTTTTTTTTTTTTTTTTTTTTTTTTTTTTGCGGGACAAAAATGATGTTTTTTAGTGGGCTTTGAGAAAGCTATCACCATAGATCAATTGGATGAAAACAGAGAGACATTCTGACTCATATACTTTAAATCACAAACTTACCAAGTTCCAATCACCCTGCAGCAAATATACTTGAAAGATTCTGGCTCTTCACTTGCCTTGTTTCTGAACTGCCATCTCTACTAGACTGCACATTTCTGTATTCGTGTGCGCGTGCTGGTAAATGGTGGCTTCATGCTCATACTTAAGCAGCTTTTGTTCTGATGTTAGTTTAATAAACAAGTATCCATGGCATTTTCTGCTGAAGATGTTTCTGCACACTTGTTTCCATTTTTATTTAGATAATGCTTGCAAGGAAACTTTACACACACGCACACACATATGTATATTTGTATCAAGAAACCTAGTTGCTTGGTTCTTGATCTGTATCAAGAAGCCAAACAACACCAACAGTTATCATCGTCAACTTTGGTGAACAACCAGCAGTCGACAAATCATTGCCTTTTCAGTCATTGATTATCAATACCAGTCCTTGTTGACCCAGTTGCAGTCATTGTTGATCTATAGTCATGTCTCCATCATTTAGATAGGCAAAAAATATATCATGCTTATTCTTTTTTCCTTATAATATGTTGTGGTTGCATCTTGCAGGGGATCACACCTACATCATACCACATCAAGGATCAACACCCACTGACCATGGGTCAGATCAACACACTATCACCCCTCGACCCATGGGCAAAGACACTCTTAATTCGGTGACTCCACGGACTGGGGGTTGTAGTATATGGTATTAGATTGCAAGTTCGGATTAAATGTAAGGATTAAGTTATGAGATGGTGCAGTAGTGATTATTTGTTTGGGATAGAAACTTGTCAAAGGACATGAGAATGATTACGTTAAGGAATTTAGTTGAGAATTAGACATGGTGATATCTTGGATTGCATGTTCATGTACGTGAAAAGGCGTAGGCTTTGATTGTTCGCACAATAATTATAAGTTATGGATAACTTGGTCCAATTATAATAGTGTGACTTTAAATAATGAATTCACATGATGATGACATAGCCTTTAATGGAAGATGTATTTTGCGGAGCTGTCAGTTTGAAAGATGTATTTTTCCCTTTCTCTTTTGGTCTTTTATTTTGATTATTGAAATTGTATTTTGGTCTCCGAGGAGACATAATGAACATATATACTATTCTGTTCGTGTAATGAGTTTTGTATTGGGCCGGGTTGTACCCAGTACTGTATTATGGAACAGGTTGCCTATTTTAGGCTAAAACTTATTTTATTAAATTTTTGTCATTTATATTATTTTATTGTTGCTTCATGGTGTATGACTCTGATCAGGACTGGGTTTATGTGTGATGTTACAGTTGAATGCATGCAATTTAAGTGGCGTCCCGGCCGTGGGACTCGGGCGTGACATGTAGATTAAGCCTTTTTACGTGCAGCTCATATTAAATAGGGTTTCGGTTTAATTGGGTACTATGTAGATGGGTTAGATGTTTAAGAAGTTGAGTAGTTGGTAGTCTTTTGCTTATGCGTATTAAGCCTAACAAATTGGGTTGTGAAGTGGTAAATTAGGCTTGGTTTGGGAAGTAACATCGGTGGTTCTTTTTTAACTAGTTTTTTGTGTTTGGGAAGAAAAAAAAAAAAAAAAAAAAAAAGATACACTTTTTGTTAACTAACTTTTTAGGGTGTTTGGAACCTAAAAAAAAAATTAAAAAACTTCAAAAAAAACTTCAAAAGTTTTCAAATTTTTTCGATCAAATTTTGTCATTTATCATTTTTACATTATATCAACCCCATTTTTTGGTAACTTTTGATTTTTTTTGAGACTCCAAATACTCCCTTAGTATATGTTAATTTGACATTTTTACATTTGAAGATTTAAAAGAAGATTCAAATGTAAAAGAATAAATTTGATTATTTTACAAATAAGTAAATAAGTCATCTAGTCCAAAGTTCCGAAACGGAGCCTTAATCTTGGGAGGACGGTGTCCATTCTCTTAAAACACTGTTACTCTTATGGGTGTGTGCTCTCCTTTAGGAGTGAGTGTCGAGCAAATTATAATATTCAAAATTTTTTGATAACAAAACAATTGCTTACTTATGAAAAAAAAAAAAGAAAAAAAAAAGAGAGAGAATATAGGACTCAACTTTATGGGGGAAAAAAACATTGAAGAAAAATATCCTCATTTCCTTGTATCATCAGAGTGCCCTCGTGTAATAATTTGAGTATTTTAATGATATATAGACGTTTCTTTATAATGTTACAATATAACAGTGTTCATAAAAATATTTTTAAGTATTTGGGTATACTAAAATTAGGCTTCGTTTGGTAGCAAAAAAATGCGTACAAATTTATTAAAAGTTGTAAAGTGTTTAGTAAAATCTCAACTTTTGAATTAGTTTGTTGATTTTGGTCTTCATAAAAAAAAAATCTCAACTTTTGTCACTTTTCTACTCTATTACAATAATTTGCTCCATTCAAAAGTTATTAAAAATTTTACCAAATATACAAAAGTTACTAAAAATTACTAAGAATTTTATCAAACACTCAAAAATTACTAAAAATTGTTAAATGTTGTCAAAAATTTTATCAAACACTTGAAAATTATAAAAGTTACTAAAAATTATAACTTGTTTCACCAAACATACCAAAAATTACAACTAAAAACTTTTGACTAAAAATTACTAAAAATTGCCTCCAAACACCGTCTTACTCGTATCAAAGTCTCGAATAATAAAGAAGGCATATTTGTACAGTTTTTACAATGTGAAAGTACAATTGTTGATGATTAAAAATTAGTAAAATCATTTTATAATTTATAGGTTTGTTTGGTTAAATGAAAAATCTTGAAAAATTCTAAAAATTTTTAAAAATTATTCATTTTTTATGTCATTGCACGAATTACGAACTTACAAATTATTTCAAATTATCTCATTTTATCTCACTTGTTTCCACTTCAAACACCTATATCTCCTATATCTGATTTTTATACTATTATGGGGGCATTTAATGTTATAAAAAGTAAGACAAAGTGAGATAATTTGAAATAATTTGTGAGTTCATAATTCATACAATAAAATAAAAAAGTAAATAATTTTTAAAATTTTTTAATGTTTTATATAACGCCAAACATGTTTATATGCTGTGGGGCTAGAAGAGACTGAGGGTCGTTTCGAAAAGATCATGGGGGTGTGAGTGTGAGATCAATTTTGATAATATAAAATATAGTTTCTTATTTCAGTCATTTGTAAAATGAATTTCTTTTCCCGTTCGTAAACGTGATTGTTTAATCTTAATCTTTGATCTTCTTGAAGTTAACCAAACAAAAAACTAGGATTGGATAATCCGTGTTAATTTTGAATAGCATATTCAATGCCTTTGAAGAGAGGAAAAATTTGTATAAATTGGTAAAAATTGTGATTTCGTAATTTATGTAATACGTAAAAAATCAAAATTTTATAGAAATTTATAATAAAATATTGTGCTGCAAGCGCAACCTATATGTTAATTAACACATTCATGAAATTATTTTTAAGCAACTCAATATGGATTTCATGTTAATAATATTAAATTTTTAGCGTCTGACTTTTTTTTTCTATTTTTAGGTCCATCAAAAGGACTTAAATTATATCTTATTTTATCTTATTACTATATAAAATAATGAATAGTTGAAAAGACTTTATTTAGATAAAAATGTTCTCCTAAAAATCACAAATATTCATAAGTCATATTAAATAAATATTATAGTATTAATATTATTACTTAATACTACTTGGATTGAAAAAAAAATATCAATATAAAAATCACAAATACCTACAATTGATGATCTATACATATTAATATTACTATTTAATACTATTTATTAAAATATGTCAATTTGTCTATGTTTTACATTATTTGAAAATCCAATTAATATTGATTATTATACTATATTTATTATATATATATATATACATTGATTAAATAAAAAAATTATTTTTACTGATACACTTTTATACTAATTTGGTAATATACTCAATTCCAATTAACTTAGAATGTAAATAAATTAATATTTTTTATTTTCCTTAAAGTAATTGTTCGAAAAAGATTAATGTAATAAATTTGGAGTTAATTAATTAAAAAGAATATTTGTACGTGTGAAGTATAAATATTTTTTATTTAAAATTTATATTAATTAAAAATTTTAATGCACTGAAATATTCATAACAATATAGTGTACATATTTACATGTTTTTCATTATTTAGTTATCCCCTCTAATAGATAAAATATTATATATTAAATATTATTTGTATAGATGTAATATCTAGAATTTCATATGAAGAGAGGATCCAATTAAATTATTAGGAAGTGAATAAATCGAATTAATTTTAATTATATATATATTTTTAATAAATATTATTGTATACTATTTAGACTATATGTAAATCAATTGCTATTTTTTTTTTTTTTTTTTTGTTTGGCAACTAGTTCATTCTAGCAAAGCTAATGAAGTGAATTTGGAGATAATTTGATAAAGTGTTAATTAATTATAAATTAAAAATTTTAAACTCCAACAAATATAACAATAATTTTTTTGCCTTTGTTGTTTTTATACATGTGGCAAAAGTAATACTATTGTGGCAATTAATTTTGAAAAGATATATTAGAATGTTGAATTACTTTTGAAAGAGTTGTGCACATGTGATACAAAAATTTTTATATTTAATTTTTTTAAATAATTAGATAGAAAATTAATATTTTAAAGTAGAGTTGTGCATGCAGTGTAAAAATATTATATTAAAGATTTTATTTAAGAGCCAGCTAGATAAAAATAAAATAAAATCTTAGTCGGTGTTTTTTTATTTAATAGTTCAAGATATCTAAATTAATTATCTACTAGAGGGTAAAATTAAAATTTTACTGAGCTGCTAGTCAATGGTGAAAAAGCTACTTTTTTAGAGATAATTATTTTTTTATCCCTTATATTTAAGGTGAAAATCACTTACACCTTATGAATTTCAAAAACTAGCATTTGTATTCTTGATTAAAGTGAAGTTGTAAATAATATTAAATTTTTAAGTGAAAAGATAAAAATATTTAAGAAAAACTAAATAAAATCAAGAAGTGTAAGTGTAGGTAATATGAGGTATATAGAGTATAAATGTAATTTTTAAATTTATTTAGAGTTAAAATCGTTATATTTAATAAATTTTTTAATATTTTTATTTTAATTCAAAATATATGAAATATAAAAATAAATTTTTAAAATTTAAAAAGTGCGAGCGATGCGCATGTTAAATACATGAGATAAAAAAAACATCTATCCTTTTTTAACCAAAAACCCGTGTTTAAAAAACAGTCCAGAGAAGGAGCACGCCAAAATAGGAAAGACAATTAAATATCACACGTGTAATTTATAATATACATATATCAATTAAACAATAAAAATACATATTATTTTATTTTGAGTCCCGTGCAAAGCACGGGTTTGATACTAATCGCATTAAATATTCAAAAAGATGGCTCTTACTAGCAGATTTCGGTCAACTCTACGACTTTGTTTAAGAAGAAAGTTAGTAAACTTATTTTTAACAGCTCTCACTAGTAAACTTCAGTCAACTCTACGGCTTAGTTTGAGAAGAAAGTTAGCAAACTTATTTTTCTTTCCAAATCAAGCCATAGAGTTGACCGAAGCCTGCTAGTGAGAGCAGCTCAAATCAAGCCGTAGAGTTGATCGAAATCTGCTAGTGAGAGCAGCTAAAAATAAGTTTGCTAACTTTCTTTCCAAACCAAATCGTAGAGTTGACCGAAATTTGCTAGTAAGAGCCGTCCATTTAAATATTTAATGCGAGCTAAAAATAAACTTACAAACTTTCTTCCCAAACCAAGTTGTAAAGTTGACCGAAGTCTATTAGTGAGAGCCGTCCATTTAAATATTTAATGCGATTAGTATCAAACCCGTGCTTTGCACGGCTAAAAATAAGCTTGCTAACTTTCTATTTGGGAATAAAAAAAAAAAGTGACTTTTTTTTAGGTAAAAATATAATTTTTGTTGATTTGACATTTTTACTTAGAAAATTTAAAAAAAGATTAAAATGTAAGAGAGAAAAATTGACTAAGCACTGTTGAGATAAAAAATTAGCCAGCTACTAGTCGAGTTTCTCAAACGAAACTTACATATGAGGCATCATTTGAGAAAATTAGTATGTGCTAATTAGTATGCACTAATAATAGTTAAAAAAATATTAGACTAGTAATTAACTAAAAATTAACTAATTTTTTGTTTGAAAAAAAAAAGTTAATTTTTTTTAAGTTATTAACTTATTCGAGTAAATTAATATTTTTACCTTCAAAAGTTTAAAAGATAATTAAAATATATATAAAAAAATTTAACTACTTAAAATAACTACTCATCCTAAACGGTGTCTCAATCTCACGAACGTAAAGTAGAACCGGAAACATATCTACTTAACCCTTCCACCAATACACTATTACGGTTGCCTTCCTTCAGTTCCTTGTCTTCCTTCCCTTCCCTTCCCTTCCATTCTTTCCTTGGAATCTATTTGTTTAATTCATAGGATTCGTGGGCTTTTCTTGACTTGTCATTGTTTTATATGCAAATATATATATATCTGTGTATATGCTTTGACAGTAAGCAGAAACGTTTCTGATATCTCTTTGTTTTCCCCCTTCTTTGGAGATATAGAGCCTCTCTCTCTGTGCAAGAGTTTTGTGCAATGGCAAAGAAGGGAGACGAAGGAGAGGGGATTGTGTACTGGGATGGAGTTATAGAAGGTATGCCTCTGTTTGCAAAGGAGTTGATTGCTGGGGGTGTGGCAGGTGGCTTTGCAAAGACTGTTGTGGCGCCCCTCGAGCGTGTCAAGATCTTGTTTCAGGTACAATTTACTCATCATCTGCTCCTCCTATGCTTTCTTTCTTGACCATCATTCTAGATTTCTTCAACCCTATTTTTTTTCTGGGTTTGAATTGGGGGTGATTGGTTTTGATCTTGGTTTTGGCACAATAAGAGTGGAGGAGTTGAGGGAAATCTGTTCTGCTTGTGGGTTGTTTTGAATACGAAAATTTAATGGGTTTAAGTTCTACAATCAGCCTCTGAAGACTGCCTACGTCTGATGGGAAACTCTGCTTGCAATACGGAGTCTTGTGCACTGGGTGAACTTAATTTGATTCAACTCTTGAAGAATTTTGCTTGAATTTATTGGTATTGTTGCCGGTCACTTTGCATAAATTCTTGGAAAGTAAGCTGAATGAACTTGAAGTTTCCAACCTTGTGTCAAGAATGGGTTTCTCTTGGTAATAATTGGGGATGATTGGTTGGTTTTAGTTTTAGCTCAAGTTAAGAGTGTGGGAGTTGAGGGTTCTGGTTTTGGATTCCATTGAAAATGAAAATTCCAAGTAGTCAGTTATAGACTTTTTCTTTGTTAATTTGATTATATTCTTGAAGAATTTTTGCTTTAATTAACTGCACAGAGGTGATGATATGACCCTTTTCATTGCTGAACTTGAGGACATTAAGCCGAATGTACTCGAACTCTTCAATCTCATACCAAGAATGGTCTGATCAGACTGAAGGGGGAAAAAAAGGAGGATAGAAGAATGGAAATAGCAACATCTATGTCTAATGTCTTGGAAGATCAACTGAATTCTGCTTATTGTCAGAGATTACTCGGATTGATAGATGAGCTTAATTAATAAGGGAAAATCCCAATTACCCTGACACCCTTCCCCTAATAAGTAACATTTTACCTATAAAAAGAAAGTGAAATCCCAATTAGTGAAAAGGATTTCTTGTCACCTGGTTGGTGGGTTTCATATCAAGTTATTAAGGCAGGATTCATTTTTCTGTTTGGTTGTGGGAAGTTGAATAATGGCTCGTGACATTAAGTTGTGAAGCCCAATAAAAATGAGGGAAATTGATGCCTTGTTAATTATCTATGCAGTTCTCTTTATCTGTAGGCTTCTACTTGTACAAAACATAAGTTGTGAAGTTGGATTTGTTCAGACATTGATCAGGAAGCAGACCATCTGAATTCTAGAAGAGGGGCTAATTTTTGTTTTAGTTTTCTGTTTTTTTCTCCCCTTGTTTCAGACCCGAAGATCAGAATTTCAGACTGTAGGGTTATTGGGATCATTCCAGAAGATCATGAGAACAGAAGGGGTGCTGGGCTTTTACAGGTGAGTATCCTAGTTTCTATTTTTACCAATTCATTAGCATTTTTTAATCATGCCAAATTTTGCTCTAAATTTTTCGTTTCCATTTGTCTCCCAAATTTTTTATTTATTCATATGGAGGAATTTATCTCAGAGGGAATGGAGCAAGTGTTGCTCGAATTGTTCCATATGCAGCATTGCATTATATGGCTTATGAGCAGTACCGTCGATGGATTATACAGAGTTTTCCTAATGTTGGAAGGGGTCCCATGCTTGATCTTGTGGCAGGATCATTTGCTGGAGGAACTGCTGTGCTGTTTACTTATCCTCTCGATTTAGTTCGAACAAAGTTAGCGTACCAGGTAAAAAAGATCTTAAAAAATGTGCTGATTCTTTTTCTTTCTATTGCTAAAAATGCCACCCCACCCCCTTCCTCATCCTCTTCCCTTATTGCAATCTCCAAGATCTTATATACAAGACTGATTTGAAGTGAAAAGTAAAGAGACTGGTTTGCATTTGAATACGCAGGTTGTGGAATCATCGAAGTTAAAGGTTAAGGGCCTAGTTCATAGTGAACAAGCTTATAAAGGAATTTTGGATTGCTTTTCCAAGACATACAAAGAGGCTGGAATAAGAGGCCTCTACCGTGGCGTGGGTATGTTACAATTGTGGTATTTCCATTGTTCTGATTAGATGATAGATCCTTGTGAGGTCATTCTTAACATGTTAATGCCCTTTTCAGCTCCATCACTCTATGGAATCTTTCCTTATGCTGGTTTGAAGTTTTACTTCTATGAGAAAATGAAAAGCCACGTCCCCAAGGAACATAAGAAAGATATCGTTGTGAAACTTGTGTGCGGATCCATTGCAGGTTTATTGGGTCAGACTTTTACATACCCTCTTGATGTTGTTAGGCGGCAAATGCAGGTTTTCCTCTCTCTCTCTCTCTCTCTGCGCGCGCACGCATGTTCAAGAATCAAAATTTCATAAAGTATGCAGTCGGAAAGTTCAAGATCAAAATTTCATTTCTATAGGTTATTTTAATTTGTATGAAGACATAAACATTTTACAACCAAAGTATTTCAGAGATTTTTTTTAAAATATTTCAAAGGTCCTATGAAGATATATACAAACGTTTGGAAGCATAGAGCGAAATTTATTGAACTGTAAGAAAGTCTAATAAGAAATTAAATGATTTATCAATTTAGTATAGTTTGTTGTATTGTGATGTATTTTACTCACTAATGGAAACATCAAAAGTTAGAATTGTTATTCCACTTGTAATTTTGTTAGTTTCCTAGGAACTGGAAATATTTCAGCCCCTTTGATGGAAAAGAATTGAAACTTTTTCCTTCTGATTATTCAACATTTTTTTTTTTAATTTTTCGGAGAACATTCAATTACTACATTATGTTTTTATGCCTATGGGAGAGGGGATTGTTGGTTTGAACTTTCTGAAAGCTTAGAAAGATAAAGAAATCATCATGACAGGTCCAACGGATCTTGGCATCTAATAAAGGAGATATGCAAGGGACAATGGAAAGCCTTGTTATGATTGTCCAAAGGCAAGGGTGGAAGCAATTGTTTTCAGGGCTCAGCATCAACTACATGAAAGTGAGGCTGCACGGTTGTTTTAACTTGCTGGATTGTTTCTTCTTCCTGTCAATGATATGCATTTTGATTGTTGATTGATATGCTTCAGGTTGTTCCGTCAGTTGCAATTGGATTCACTGTCTATGATGTTATGAAATCGTTCCTGAGAGTTCCATCACGCGATGAAGCTGTTATAGAGATGGTGACCGACAAAAGAAATAGCCAACCATCATCCCTCCACTAACAACAGCTCAGTTCTCAAACTTGACACCAGTCAGTTTTACCTAGTTATTTGGGCTGTGCTTTGCCTTCTCCATTATTATTGAAGGCTGTCTTCTCCCTCTAGGCCAGTCAATAATGTTTGTGCTATATATACGAGATTTAACATTGCATGATTTGTATTCTCTCCCTCCATTAAGTTTTTAAGGTAGCAAAGATTATCAATTGTATGTCCTCTCTAATAATTCTTCCATTTTTCAAGCATGAGATGAGCGATTACAGTGTACATATTAATTGTACGATCAGTTTGTAATAAGATGAAGAATGATTACTTGAAAAAAAAAAGGATTTTTTTGTTATTCTTGAATCTCTATTTTAATATTGTTCGAGTTATATTGACAACTCTGGGACAACTCTGGCATAAACGTTATTTATGGCTTTAGATTCTCTACCCTGTGACCATGTCCCAACTCTTCTGCTTTGTTTGTCATATGTGTGTGTGTGTGTGCGTTTATTTAAATAATATATATATATATATATATATATATTTTAGTTTTGATAAAAAAATAATTAGAGAAAAATGTCACATAACAATAACAGGAGAGTTGAGAACTCTACACAGCTTTTGTTTTCGTCTTTGTTAGTAAACTTAAAGCATCCAATTTGTAATCAATGAAATCCATTCATTTTGGATTAAACTTCTACTGATATTGTTAGAATATATTCTACATTGATAAATTTAAACTTTCTAAACTAGTATAAGATTTTAGCAAGTCTTTTCACTTTTTATCAATTAGTTTGAGTTAAATGTTTTATAATGACATTAGAGCTCCCATTATACACTTTGTATTTAATGTATCAATTTTACTCTGCACATATGAGGGGGGTTGAATGTGAGGGTATAATATTTTAATGAGTCTCTCCATTTGGTCAATTGGTTTTGAATCATTTGAAGATATGACATCTTAACGAGTCTTTCTACTCTTTGCCAATTAATTTGGAGTTCAATATTTTAACACATCTCCACTATTGGTTAATTGTTTTTAAGTTAGATACTTTCAACAGATATCGTAGGAAGTTTTTATATTACGGAGAGGAATGTAATTTGTACATATTTTGGTTCAACACCACATATGAATACACAAATCTTGATGGTTGCAAGTTACCCATAGACCAGCCAACCATTGTCTATGAATCTTAGGCAAACTCACTTTCTGCCTTGCAATTGTGTGATTGAACCGCATAGCTAATCAATGCACAACTTTATTGGTTGCTGCCTGGTAGCTCCTCATAGTCATACACCTGTTGAAAATTTTATGTTTTGAACATTATTATTAAGAGATTTTGAGCCAAAATTAAAAGGAGATTTACACATTTTACTCATTAAATGTGTACCCATAATGAATTTAATACTTCCATGAGGACATTAAATTTATCTATTCACTTATTCAACACTATAAACAAAGTAAACGAAAATTAGTTTCAAAATTTTGACCTTGACAATTTGAAAACTCGAGTTCAAATGAGGTTGTCCCACATTCATTCTGTAAGAAAGTTTTCAATGGCTTTTATAAGCCAAGTTTCCCTCTATGGTCATTTGTGCACAGAACAAATGCATATGGTGTTCATGTTTTCTGAAAAGGCACTGAGGTTTCTATAAATTGCATTCATTCTAGCATTATTTTTCATTATCTGAAACATACAAGCACTTAGAAATTTTCCTGAGAAAAAATCCGCCATTACTTGGTAATGTATAGTACTTTCATAGTTGGTTTGAAGAACACATAGATTGCAAACTTCTTTCTGTGTGAGTGAACATTTTATCCTAGGAGACGAACGTTCAATTATACTAGAAGCAAATGGATAGAAGACAAATTTGACCTCAAGGAAATAGTGTTAAGCATTAAGCTTGATCAATTCTATTATTCTGTTTTTGCAAAACCAATCAGTTTTTTTTTTTTTTCCCTTTTTTTTAATTTCAGAAATAAATATTCCGTTTATTTCATTTAAAGAGTGACATGTCATCAAATATTCAACACAGTTAGTAATGTCTTTTTTCTGCATTGTGATTCAAGCACAAAGCTAATGGAAAAAGCATGGAATAATTGCAGTTATGGGCACAAACACATTAATGCGTCAGTAGCGTTCAAGTAACTCTGATTTCTATTAAGTTGTCAGAATCTCCCAACAGGGATAATGTACAATCCGCTTATATTCAAGGATCATGACAGATTTCAAGTTCTCCAATTTTCATTGCCAGAGGCATTCAAAACTATATCAATCCATTTACACTGGCTGCATACACAACACAGGAAACAGGACCATGCAGCAGCCAACAATAAGGAAAAGAGTCGTGATGTCAAATGAATGGTAACCTTTACCAGTAATCCCTACAAGAGCATTTACCATCCTTGAAATGATGAAACCTCTTGTTGTCTCGAACAATCAGCTCCCTCCCAACTATCTTTGACATGATCTTGATTGCATTGTGACAGTCACCACATATGCGGAGGTTCTTAATGATCCTAAGAGGTGTCCTGGCTGGAGTACTGATCAAACCATAAGCAATTGCTAGGCGTTCACTGTGATACATCAAGGCCTGTTCTTTGGCTTCCCGATCTATGTCATGAAGTACATATCTCGTATCAGGCACATAACCAGCTTCCCTCATCTGTCCATTCAACCCTTTCAATTTCTCGTATGCATCACCCTTGTATGGATCTGTACTGCGGCATTCACCAACTCTATCCTTCCCCTCCAGCATATTTGTTGCAGATTGCTTCTTTGGCAGTGGTGCTGGGAGCTTGTTAGCTGCAATCTTAGATGGGTCAAGAGCAACCAACAACTCCTCGGCTCGATCTTCAAGTTCAACATCTCCATTTGTCCGAGCAAAATTCATTAGAGCCTCCCAAATCTCAGCAGTGGGCTCAACTGGCATTTTCTCAATGAACTCCATTGCTTCATTTACATGCCCAGCCTTACCTAAAACATCAATGATCCCCAAATAATGCTCAATCCCTGGATCAATCCCATAGTTTTTCATTGACTCAAAGTGTATAAACGCTTCTTCCACTGCCTCTACGCTAGCACAAGCCGACAGAACCGCAACAAAAGTATCCGCATTTGGCTGCAACCCGGCCTTCCTCATCTGCTCAAACAAGAGCAACCCATCATTCCCTTCCCCATTACTCGCATACCCATTTATCATCAAATGCCACGAACGCAAGTTCTGCTCGCGCATTTTATCAAACACCCGGCGAGCCTCTCTCACACTCCCGCACTTCATGTACATCTCAATCATTTTGTTATCCAATTCAACGTCTCCATTATAAGGCGATCGAATCAAGAACTGATGTACCCTTTTTCCAAATTCAATCGACTTTGACCTTGCACAAGAGCTCAACAGCACTTCAAAAGCGCGATAATCGGCACGAACACCTTGAGACATGAGTTCAAGGACTTCTTTAGTCTTACCTTCTTGGCACAAACTCATCAAATCAACATTTACAACTGAGTTCTCGTTTTTATTGTCAACTGTTTGGTTGGTGTTGTTTTGTTGCAGAAGGGGTGATTTGGTTTGTGGGTTATACCGGGGATTGCTCCTTTCGAGGTTGTCTTCGCGGCGATAAGCTCTGGCGGGTTTGATGTTGGCGTCGGCGTAGGTGGTGCAGAGAGGTTTGAAAGGATGGAGTAGTGAGCAAGAGGAAGGTTTGGCGGAGAGAGAGCGGGTGAGGCGAGAAGGGTGGTGGGTTGTGATTCGAACCTTGAGATCGGAAGGTGAGAGAATGGAGTTTCCTCCTGCTTGGTGGATAGATGTGAGAGACGACGCCATTGCTACCAGTTGGCTCTTGGTTACTAAAAGATAGCTTAAGGTCCTCAAAGGCCAGCTTTTTCAACTGATGCCAAACAAGCCCCTAGATATTTCAAGCTTAATTAAAAATAAAATTAATTAATTATAGACTATAAATTTAAATTTAGGAGCCATTTGACTCACTAAAATTTATCAAAACTCACAAATTTTTTCAAATTTACAATTAAATTTTAACACATGTGGCTTTTACACCAACTTTTTCATTTTTTTAACATCTAAACACTACCTTAAAGGCATAATATTTAACTTGATTTTAAGAAAAAATTAAGTTGGTTAATTATACTTAATAGCATTATTTTTTACTTCAAATAGGTGTATAGTGTTATTTCAAGTAGGTGTATAGTGTTATGATTTAAAATGCTTGTTGGCTCAAAAAAAGTTAAATGAGTTTAAAAGTTAAAGTCACTTTATTTGCATGAAAAACACAAATCACATCTTAAATCCCTCTCTCTATCAGGATCTACAAGATGACACCATACAATGCACATGTACGGGAAGAGATGGTTATAGCAGAGTAGGAGTAATTACTCCCATTCACTTAAAAAAAAATAGTTGTACATATTTTCTAATATTATCTTCATTAAAATTCTCTATTGACTTAACTACCCCAATTTATCCTTACTTGTTCCTACTTATATCTAACTGCCTCTCACCTTAAGGATTTTAACACATTTATTTGAGAATTTTAACATACAATTATCATTAAAATTTTGAAAAACTCTTGATTTTCTCCATTTATCCAACTTCAATTTTTTTTTTCATTTATTATTTATCTAACTTTAAATTATTATTTTTTTGATATGACTTATCAATTTTTTAGATAAGCTTTTTTTATTATTCTTCATTTATTTAATTTCAGCTTTTTTTAAGATAGATCTTATCAATTTTTTATATAGCTCTTATCAAATTTTAGTTTTTTTTTTTTTCTTAGATAGACCTTATCAATTTTTTAGATAGCTCTTATCAAATATTCTGTCTCTAAAATTTTGAGGTCCAACCTTACCCTTACCCATTACTTTTTTTATCTTTGCCACTTTACATATAACTATACTACATTAGGTGCAAATAATCAACACAGTATAACAATGGATACAAATGAGTTATCCACTACCAGGAATACTGGATTTCTCGGCCGTCTAAAGCGGTCGAGAAAGGCACATAAGGCGGCCGACTAAAGGATCCCCGACCGCTTTCTAGCAGTCGTATCCGCTAGGGTCAAGAAAAGCCATATTCGACCGCTTTAAAGCGGTCGAGAAATGTTTTGTCGGCCTAAAGCAGACGACAAAAAGCCGCTCAACAAGATTTTTCTTGTTCGTCTCGTGCCGATCGACTAAAGTATATTTACTTAAAAAAAAAAGTAATTATGTTTTAAACTATCAAAACGACTTGTACATTTATATAGCAAAACCTGTACATTGATTACACCTGTATATATACTAAGATGAAATTAAAATTATCTAACAAAAATTCTAAATTATCATAAAATACGTTGCAAAATACACATAACATTGAAGAGTTTAACTACAAACACTTTGAAAACAAAACAACGTCCCCTTGCATCCTTTGTAGTCGACCTCAAAACAATTTGAGAGTCTAGTGAACCTGAAAGATACAAAACAATTAAACCAAAAGTGTCATATATTTTATGAATTTAAAAGCAAATTCCTAAAGTAATTTGAAGTTTGAATATTTAAATGTAATCAAACTTAAGTTTCTAAATGACCTAAACTCGCCACACGTGAAGTTCTGTATGCAACAGACCATGTTTACTCAGTTTAAGGAGTCGAAACCTAAGTACGGGACGCTATAAACCTTAAGTGTCAACTAGATCCTACTTGGGGCCATTTCGGCCCCAGCGTGACTCAGATTCAAGCCCTGTCTATTCCCACAGTTTTTAGGTGACCTAGACTCACTGCACGTGAAGTTTGGTTTGTAACAGACCCCGTTTGCTTGGTTTGAGAGGTTGAAATCTAAGGAGTTGACAGTTAATCCTTAACTACCGACTTGACCCCACCGGGGCCATCCTGGGCCCGCCGTGACTCAGATTCAAACCTCGTCTACTCTCACAGTTTCTAAATGACCAAGACTCGTTACACGTGAAGTTCGATTTGCAACAGACCCCGTTCGCTCGATTTGAGGAGCCGAAACCTAAGTAGTTGACACTTAAGCCTTATGTGCCGACTCAATCCTACCCAGAGCCATCTCGGGCCCGCCATGACTCAGATTCAAGCCCTTTTTGTTCCCATAGTTTTGAAATGACCTAGACTCACTACATATGAAATTTGGTTTGCAATGGACCCCGTTTGCTCAGTTTAAGGAGTTGAAACCTAAGTAGTTGATACTTAAGCCTTAAGTACCGACTTGATCTTACCCAGGGCCATCCCGGGCCCACCGTGACTTAGATTCATGCCTTGTCTAGTCCCGTAGTTTCTAGGTGACCTAGACTTATTATACGTGAAGTTTGGTTTACAACAGGCCCTGTTTGCTCAGTTTGAAGAGTCAAAACTTAAATAGTTGACACTTAAGCCTTAACTACTGACTCAACCCTACTCAGGGCCATCCCGGGCCCGCTATGACTCGGATTCAAACCTTGTCTATTTCCACAATTTCTAAATGACCTAAACTCACTACACGTGAAGTTTGGTCTGCAACGGACCTCATTAGCGCGGTTTGAGGAGTCAAAACCAAAGTAGTTGACACTTAAGCCTTAAGTGCCGACTCGATTCTACCCAGGGCCATCTTAGGCCCGCCGTGACTTGGATTCAAGCCATGTCTATTCCCACAATTTCTAAATAACCTAAACTCACTACACGTAAAGTTTGGTTTGCAACGGACCTCGTTTGCTCGGTTTGAGGAGTCAAAACCGAAGTAGTTAACACTTAAGCCTTAAGTGTTGACTCAATCCTACCCGAGGACATCTCAGGCCTTTCGTGATTCAGATTCAAGCCCTGTCGAGTCCCACAATTTCTAGGTGACCTAGACTCGCTACATGGGAAGTTTGGTTTACAACAGACCCCATTTGCTCGGTTTGAGTAGTCAAAACCTAAGTAGTTGACACTTAAGCCTTAATTACCGACTCGACCTTACCCCGGGCCATCCTAGGCCCGCCATGACTCAGATTCAAACCTTGTCTATTCTGATAGTTTTTAAATGACCTTGACTCACTACACGTGAAGTTTGGTTTGCAACGGATCTCATTTGCTTGGTTTGAAAAGTCAAAACCTAAATAGTTGACACTTAGGCCTTAAGTGCTGACTCGATTCTACCTAGGGCCATCCCGGGCCTGCCGTGACTCAAATTCAAGCTATGTCTGTTCCCACAATTTCTAAATAACCTAGACTTATTACACGTGAAGTTTGGTTTGCAACGGACCTCGTTTGCTCAGTTTGAGGGGTTAAAACCTAAATAGTTGACACTTAAGCCTTAAATGCCAACTTGATCCTACCGGGGGCCATCTCGGGCCCACCGTGAGTCGGATTCAAGTCTCATCTATTCCTCTAGTTTCTAAACGGCCTATACTCCCTACACATGAAGTTTAGTTTGCAACGGACCATGTTTGCTCGGTTTGAGGAGTCGAAACCTAAGTAGTTGACACTTAAGCCTTAACTACCGACTCGACCCTACCCGGGGCCATCCCGGGCCTGCCATGACTCGAATTCAAACCTTGTCTATACTGACAGTTTCTAAATGACCTTGACTCACTACACGTGATATTTGGTTTGCAACGAACCCCATTTGCTCGGTTTGAGGAGTCAAAACCTAAGTAGTTGACACATAAGCCTTAACTACCAACTCGACCCTACCTGGGGCCATCCCGGGCCGACTGTGACTCAAATTCAAACCTTGTCTATGCCGACAGTTTCTAAATGACCTTGACTCACTACATGTGATATTTAGTTTGCAATGAACCCTGTTTGCTTGGTTTGATGAGTCGAAACCTAAGTAGTTGGCACTTAAACCTTAACTACTGACTCGACTCTACCCAGGGCCATCTCAGGCCCGCCGTGACTCAGATTCGAGCACTGTCTGTTCTTGTAGTTCCTAAATGACCTATACTCCCTACACATGAAGTTTGGTTTATAACGGATTCCGTTTGCTCTGTTTAAGGGTTTGAAACCTAAGTACGAGATGCTATAAACCTTAAGTGTTAACTCTATATCATAAATTATATACAGCAGTTAAAATTAAAACTTTGTAAAAAGTTTTATGCCTCATGATGATCGTATCAAAGTCCCAGGGGCCAGCCTGGTGTCATCATCTCTATGCTGCAATTAATAGTTTACAATTTTAGTTACCATTTATTGTAAGGAGAATACAATCATAACAAAAATGTGCTCTTAAAACTCACATTATGTTACCTGATCTCGGCATCGACTATCATGAAACTCTGCCCGCAGCTGTTCCCGCAGATGGTCAATGCGTTCCTCCATCTCAGCACGTACCTTCTCGAGCACCTCAGCTCAAACCTTAGCCTGAACCTCAATCCGAACCTCAGCATGAACATTAACTAAAATCTTTGTCTGGATGTCCTCCTAGAGTTCAGCTCGGAGCTCCGCCTGAACCTCTGCATGCAATGCCTCGCGTATGTTTGATCAGAATGTGTCCAAGTGCTCAACTAGGAGCCGCTCGATCTCCAGCTCTATGCGTCTCTGTGATGCTGCACCAGATGCTGCCGCAGCCGCTTGCCGAACCACAGATCGGGATATGCCAGAGCCCACGCCGTGCGTATGACCATGGCCATCCCGGCCTACAACCTCTACATAAAATCTTGTCTCGAACCTTTGGTAAGTTACGCTCCTCCTCTAACAGCTCTGCTAGATGTGTCTAGATCTACTTGATGATGGCCCGAACGTTGGGGTGTACGGGATTGCGTATTATCTGGAATACGCAAACTCGATTGGTGGGAATCCCCTCTACTTGCATCTACAAAAAATGTGAATTACATTAGCTAGCAAAAAAAATTATTAAAGTTAAAATTGGAAGATAAACAAATATAAGCTGCAGTAAACTACAACACAACTATATACCTCATGGAGTCTATCCTGAATGTGCCTCCCCTCGGTCGTGTGCGGTGCACCAAGGTTCGCTCGATTGGCTAAGTTTGTAGCCGCCTCAGCCTACGTTCAAATTACAGCAGTAATCAAAAAGATTTATTATTGTAACAACACGAAAAAAATAAATTCTAAACTTTTATTAAATTATACCTGGGCTGAGTTACTCGACTAATACGCTACGAGGTCTGGCCACTACTCCGGAACCACGCGAGGAGGATATCGTTGTAAGATGTCTGGGAATCCCGTAAAAAGTGTGAAATATTTTCTCTTCACAATACACTTGTGGTCCTTCCAGATCTTTCGGCACTTGGCCATACAAACAGACCGAAACTCTAGAGGACAGTTAACCACATTGTCCTAATCACACAATTTATGTTATATATTAGCAATGATACTACGTAAGAACAATTTCAATGGAAAGATGTTAATGTAGCCTACCATAACCTCTTGCCATATGCGGTCTAATTTCTCGACGGGCACAGCTGCCCAATCCATGATAGACAACGGCATGAGACGTCCATCACGGACCATCACTCCTAACTGCCTAATCAGACGGCTACCTGATTTTCCTATAGGATGGTAGTGGCTACTAAACTCAACTTGATGACGTTGGCCACTACCCCAACCCTGTAAAGGAGCGGTGGGACCTCTCGTAGCATGAGAGGCTGTTGTGGTACTCGCAGACCCTGCTAAGTGTCAACTCCATATGTCATATTTTAATTAAATATAAAACTAACCAACGTGATCTATCATTTATATAAAAGAAACATATACTTGATTGATCCAAAAAACTAGGGTGTGACGTAAGTGGCTGAGTAGCATTCGGAGTAGAGGTGGCAGATATAGTAAGTGGCTAAGAAACATGTGGGATGGACATTGAGACTGTCGAAGAGTGTCGTGCTTGTCGAGACGACGATGCATCCCGACACCCATGACTGGGGATAGGTATAGGAGCCCAAGTGGAACTGGATGGCTCAGTAAGGGACATAGGATAACTAGAATTGATGGTGTGTGGACTGAGAAGTGAACAAGATGAATGGAACGGGGATATGATGGGTGGCGCCATAGGTGCTGGAGGGCTATGTTGTTGACGACCATAGGTGCTGGAGGGCTATGTTGTTGACGAGTGAGGGCTATAGGATCTGATTGAGTAGGCACAGGTGGCTGTGGGGTCTGCAGATGAGGTGTGGAGGCATATACAATGGTGGACTGAGCAATATCAAGTGCCTGCGTGAGATCGAAGTCAAAGTGCATCTGTGTGTTCTCTAGAGGCTGAGTGGCATCAGTATCTCCCAGATGATTTGCACCAGCTATATCATCAGCTATGGCATGTGCACGAGTAGCACGGAGTGCCTCACCCATGGTAAGCGAACGACCTATCTTCCTACCTCGAGCCATCTACCAAATCCATAAAGTGTTAACCTTTCAACATTAACAAAAAAAAATATAAAGTAACGATGTTCAACCTACATATTAAAGACATTTATTTTTTAAATGACCTATGACTATAAGAAATGAATAATCAATACCCAATAATGTTATGGGCCTAGAAATTCGAATGTATTTCCTTCAACTGTCTTTCTAACCCAATTTGCATCCTGTTCACGAGCTGGGATGACACTGTCACTTAGATCTTGTCGTGCATACACCTCTACCTCCGGAATGTCACAATCAACTTCGAATACCCCCCTTCGTGACATTTTGACTGCAACATGCCAGTTCAGATCAGTGGGATCCCCCACGAAGTTAACTTGTTCAGCTTGAGATACTAGAATATATAGCTTACTGCTAATCCGATCATCCGTGTACATTAGGTTATTAAAATTGACTAACGTGAATTTGTAATCATTAGTTTTCACACCATGCCTGGGATCAACCCAATCACACTTAAACAGCACAGTTTTGAATTCATTCGTGTATCTAACTTCAATTACATTTGTAAGCAGCCCGTAGTAGAACACAGCTCTTACACGGGGATTACTATCCTTTTGGCTCGAAAAACTTAGAGTATCAGTGTTGAGCGCTACCCCACAATTTTGAGTTGCCCGTCTATTGTCCAACTCTTTCGTACGAAACCGAAACCTGTTGACATCATATGCCTTATAGCAACGTGCCGCTGTAAACGGGCCGTTCGACAGAGCATTAATTTTCGCAGAGAAAGTTTCACCAACCCTTCACATGTTGTGCACGTGAGTAGAAGTTTAATTAAAGTTAAGAATATAAATAAATAGCACAAGCGTATAAACCTAAACTATTTGGAAGATGGCGTGGCCCTTACATGCTCTTTAAACCAAACATGAAATGAGTTGAAATGTTCAGTATAGACTACATGATCGGACGCGCAGGGCAACCTTTGTCTTAGCTCGATCAAGTGTTTCTTATAAAAACAATAGTGTGAGTAACTTTTCAACTCTAAATGATGTAAATTGATAAATGTGTGGAAATACAGTTGAGATATGTTTAGTTTGCAAAGTCTTACTAGATGAATGGTCGAAGCGATGCCATGTTGAACAATACATATCGGTGAGCTTGCACCCATGAATTGTTGGTGAGATTGACGAATGTTCCCTCCCCTACTGGGCCATCAGGAACTCGCTGAGGACGAGTCAGTTTCATTTCATTGTGGCCCATATACATGGCACATAAATTATTACATTCTTCCATCAAATACCCCTTAGCCATTGAAACCTCAGGATGAGCCCTGTTGTGAACATGCTATTTCAAGGTCTTGAGATATCTTTCAATCGGGTACATCCATCGAAATTGAACTGGCCCACACAACATAGCTTCATCAGCTAAATGTATTGTGAGATGCACCATTACATAAAAAAAAGCAGGTGGAAATGTTGTCTTAAGATGGCAAAGTGTTAGTACAATTCGATCTTTGAGATTTTGTAACTCAACCGGGCGACAGATTTCCAAACACAGCAACCGAAAGAAGTTACTGAGCTCTATCAATAGTTCAGCAACATTCTTCGACAAGCATCGACGAATAGCAATAAGGATCAATTGTTGCATAAGAATATGGCCATCATGGCTTTTTAAACCGGATAGAATCATTTCTTGCATGTTCATCCGTCCCGAGATATCAGAATAATATCCATCGGGCACTTTGACACTTTGGAGGATGCTCAGGAACAACTCTTTCTCACCACGGCTCATTGTGAATTGTGCTGGTGGTAGATATGCTGTATTTGCTCATCTCAACTGCAAATGTAATGGTTGTCGCAATCTTATATCCTCTAAATCACGCCTAGCATTGGCAGTATCTTTCGATCTTATTTTGTCACCCAGTATCGTCCACAATAGGTTGTCACACACATTCTTCTCAATATGCATGACATCCAAGTTATGCATCACCAAGTTGTCCTTCCAATAGGGTAACTCAAAGAATATGCTTTTTTTTTTCTTCCAACTATGGGAGCGAGGCTCAATTGATCTGGGTAATTGAAGCCTTAAGTCGGTGGGCTTGTAGACAGTCTGTATGCCATCCGCCTCAAGTTAGGTCAATAATTCATGCCCGGTTAATCTCCGTGGGACTAGATCAAACTCACGGTTCCCATCAAAGGTAGTTCTGTTCCTCCTGAACCTATGTGTGCTGGGTAGGAATCGTTTATGACCCATGTAGCTAAACTTCTTACCATGACGTAACCATTATGACTGTATGGTCTTATCGCCCGGAGGACAAGCGAACTTCTCTTTTGTACTCCAACCGGATAAGTTGCCGTATGCAAGGAAGTCATTAAGCGTCCACAACAAGCCTGCATGAAGGTTGAACATTTCATTAGATGCACCATCAAAATCCATCACACCTTTAGTCCATAATTTCTGCAACTCTTCTATCAATGGTTGTAAGTAAACATCAATTTTATCTCACCGTCCTTTTGGCTCATTAATTAGAGTTGATAGAATTAGAAACGGTTGCTTTATGCACAGCCACGGCGGAAGGTTATACGGAATAAGGACAACCGGCCATGTACTATGTGAAATATTCATTGCTCCAAAAGAATTTACCCCATCTGCAACCAAACCAAGCCGGACGTTTTGACAGTCTAAGGAAAAGTCCGGATGCCGCTAATCAAAATCTTTCCAGGTCGGGGAGTTAGACGGATGCGTCATTTTTTCATTATCATGATTATTTTTTGCATGCCATCTCATTAACTTTGCTGTCTTTGATGATATAAACAACTTCTTCAACCTCAGCTTCAAAGGAAAGTATCAAACTTGCTTTGCAGCGACTGGTTTCATACCCTTTCTCCGCCGAACATTGGCACTATGTGCTACAAAGCCTTGCTTCCATCTAGAACTGTTGCATACAAGGCATTTATTAAGGGTTGCATGCTCATTTCGAAACAACATACAACTATTCAAGTATGCATCCCATGTCTCATTTGTGAAGCCCAAATCTTCAGTCAACTTACAGGCTTCATAGTAGGACTCACAAACCCTTGCACCATCCGGCAGGACCTTTCTTAGCAACTCTAGTAACATGTCAAATAAGCTATTGGTCCACTGGTTAAGAACTTTCAGGTGCAATAACTCAACTATGAAAGAAAGTTGATTATAATTCTGGCATCCGGGATATAACTCGGTGTTTGCATTATCTAAAATTCTAAAAAAACCTTAATGCATCTTTGTTGGCGCCGGACCTTGAATTACACGTACTCGCCTCATCCGCTATGGTACTTGGTTCTGAGGCGAGCATCCCAACCATGATATGCTGTATCATTTCCATTAGTTGATCACCAAGCACTACATCGTCATATAGATCGATTCTTTCCTCAATGCGCCGCGAAATGTAAGCCTTCCCATGCTTTGTCCAATTCTTATAAGTCTTTAAGAACCCATGCGTCAATAGATAGTCCCTTACCACATCTCGGGTGAAATGATATTGATTGATACACTTTTTTGCACGGGCAATTGATTGATTGCTGAGTAGTCAACTGGTAGGTGTACGCAATAAAGTCATCAATCCCTTGGACATATCGAGAGGACAACCTATCTGACAAGTCAATCCAACTTTTGTCCATTGCTTTAAGCACAATGTCATCGAACGTACTGAATAAGTGAACGAGATATGTTTCAATAACTTACCAGTTGATACCTACATGTATGCTTGTTTGTAAAAGAACCTAAATGCCTCTCACTACGAGGTAGTTGGTCCTATCCCATTCGAGAATGCATGATCTACCTCTTACTTAACATGATGTTTGCTCGTTCTATTGTCAAACGAAATTTCGACAGCATTTCCACATAGTTCTCCAAGTACATAACATAAAAAACGATGTTTCACGCATTTATGTATATACCCAGAAAACAACGGGAGTAGCTACACGAAACCTCACCTAACATAGATGGATAATTAAATTCCCAAATTGTCCAAATTGGACAATTCAAGAATCGTATATGTCGATTTGTGCATCCATGTGATGCGAACGAAGTAGGCTTTAAAAAACCCACTTCATTGCACCGAGGATGACCAAATCGAAAGTCATGATACGATCGTCGAACGGGTCTAAGTTTATTTAGAAAAATGAATGTATGCATATGCATGTAGATAAATATACTATTCAGATTGTAATAGGGGATGTTTGGTATGCTAAGATGAAATTGTTTTGACAATTCAACTATGAACCCCTTAACATTGCATAAAGATAGTACCTGCAAGTTTCAAATTACTAATTGCTTGTGTTCTCATTCATTGCTGTCGAATATCATTAATTTTATATGAACCCATGTTTACTTTCATGGATTTCATAGGATAACTTAGTTCAAATGAATTATAATTGAAAGTTAAGGGGCCATTTGGTAACTTTGTCATTTTTTTGTTTACATTTATATGTTTATCAGGTGAGGTTTCATATTTTATTTTATATTTTATATTTCATAGTTTATTTTAAAATATTTTTTGATAACATTTTTTTGGATACATTTTTTAATACTTTTAATATAAAAGATTTTAAATTTATATTTTAAAAAATGTGATAATATTTGTAATAAATAATAAAATTTCATACGTTAATATGTTTTGATTAATGATTTTTGTTTTATAGGTTACTATCAATTGCCTGTGTTTAAAGGGACAAAAATATAATTTGACGTGTAAATTTACATAAAAAAGTGTAAAAATAACCTATAAAAATAAAAATCACTATTTAAAAGAGATTAAGGTATAAATTTTTTTTATTTATTATAAATATTATCACACTTTTTAAAACATTAGTTTAAAATCTTTTATATAAAAATTATTCAAAAAAATATGAGAAGAGTGAGAGAAAAAGAAAAATAATCCTGATTATTTAGTAAATTCAATAGTTGAAAATATGTCGAATTCAAAATTTTAAACTTCCTTATCATATAAATGACGTATTCAAAATATAGTATATATATTTATTTGAATTTTAAATTTCAAATTAAAATAGATGTATAATAAGTGATAATGTTGCGAAATTTTAGTTATGACTGGGAGAAATGTCAAATCGAATGAGGTGTTTTCTTATATAGATTTTTATATTTTTTTATGTAAGTTTGCTTTATAAATTTGAATTCAAATTGTTTACATGGCAACAGCCACGGGCAATCGCTAGTTAATTTGTAAGAATTATAATAATTAACTATCATAGCTAACTACCATAATTAACTAACTACCATAATTAGCTACCATAACTAACTACCAAAATTAATTTTGTCTAATTAATTCAATTTATAGGATTACTGTTCTATTTTTTAATGTTGTCTAATTAATAAATTTAATTTTTGTTTAATTAAATTGTTAACTTATTTGTCTTAATTGGTTGAAGATTATTTTTCTTATTTATTTAGTGAAATTAATGTCTTAGTTGCCTAAAGATTTGTTTAAATACATTTTGTTTTACTTAAATAATTGTCCTACTTTTTACTATCTTCAATATAAATTACATTTTGTTTATAGGATAATACTTTTTTACTTTGGATTTTGCTTAGCCGTGTTTTCCCGGATTTCTGGAAGTGCGGATAAATAATTTATTATAAATTTGATCTATTTTATTTTATTTTATTTTTTTATTTACTTTTCTTTGAAAATCAAACCATATGAAAGAAAATTAATTAATAATTTATATCTCATCTTCTCACTTTGATTTTTTATTTTTTTCCACAAATTTCAAATACAACCTTAATTTCTTTGACTTTGTAGAGAAATATATTATTATTAGCTTTATTTCTTAATATTAATTTATACTCGATTAGGATTTTTTTCAAATCAAACTAACCCCACATATATAGAAAATAACTAATTAAATCACCAATTAATTTTACCAAACATATGTCGAAAAGCTTACGAATTAGTAGAATTAACACAACCTCTAATCCTTATAGTATTTTACTTTACATCACCGTACTTGTCCTTAATTTAATTTGCTCACATAGCCCTTAACCTTTTCTTTTCCTTGTAACATAATATTGTGAATAATCAAAAATTAAAATCAATATTGTCAACAACATAAAATCAACTACCATAACTCAAGGGCAGTTTCATTGGCCACTCAAAAAAATAAAAAAAAAAGCAATAAATTTATACTGCACTGGTGTTGTACTATTTTACAATTGAAAAAAAAAATTATGTTTTTAGGTCATTATAATAAACGTTGCTTGTTGTCAAGTTACTTCAAGTCACTTCACTGTATTGTAAGCATACAAATCAAATCTATTTTCCTGAAATTTACTGTAGGTTTTCCTGCATAAAATAGTGATTAATTTTCTTTTCCTTTTTTTTTTTTTTTGGTGTGCACACAATTTAGTTTTTTTTTTTTTTTTTTTTTGTAACTGCCTAACTACTAAAAAATTAGTTTTTTTTTTTGCATTTGAAAATGGAAAAAACTAACTTTTTAATAGCTAACTTTTTAGCTTTTTATTAATTTAACATTTTTATCTTTCAAGGTTTAAAAATAGTTTAAATTGTAAGAGGGTAAATTTGGTTATTTTAAAAAAACCCAAAAAGCTAGTTTTTTTTTTTTTTTTTTTCAAACGGATACTAATTTTTATCAATATTTTTCTAAGTTTAACTAATTTTTTCTTTCTCTTCAAGAAATATATCAAACACTCAACAATTCAAAAATTGACTACTTCTTGTTTGTTATATATATATATATATACATATATATTTGTATTTTCTTTTTTCAAAATTTGGCATTTCAAACAATCACATTATACGTCACGTTAGCTGCTCAATTTGAATGGAAGTCATTATTCAAGTGTAGAGTCAAATCAATTGTCATGCCCTGAATTTTCATAACCCGAATGCTCGGAGGTGACTTGCAATTATTTGTTGGGTATAAAAATGAGATGATAACAACACGTTGTCACGCCCCAAAATTTTCCTCCAAACTGGGGTTGACTCGCAATAAAAAAAATTTTAAGGTATTCAAAATCCTTTTTTTATCCCAATCAATATTTATAAGTCATTAGATTGAATCATTTGATGGGATTCAACTACAGAGCACAAAATAAAGATAAAGAAAAATATTATAGAGTCATCTAAGTATCCCAACCACGCGATTAACATTACATACCAAATAAAAGTAAACTAGGTCTAAACTTAATAATTACAATCATCCAACAATTTTTATTACAAACCATAATAATAAATAAAGTCTTCCACTGCTACGCAAGAAAAAAATAGATAACTCTTCTGGTGGAATATTTAAGATAAATTAATCTCTTTCTAGCTCATCTTCAGTATCCCTGTGCTTAATATCTTGAAAAAAAAATTTTCACAAGGGGTGAGCTACTAAAGCCCAGTAATCAGAATCTCCTAAGTGCCTATATGCAATGGTTGTAATACTACACTGTATTAGGTAACTCAATACAGTGAATGTGATTAGGTGGCATACTGTTCATGCAACAATTAATTCAATAGATCCTAACTGAATAATATAAATTATACTTACAACGGTTCGATGAAACCGTCATTGTAACTACTATTTTACTTATACGTAAAATAGTTAAATGTTGATATGTGTACCACAATGAAATCTGTGTCGCAGTGGTGGGGATCTCAGATTCAGATTTTTAAGGTCTCGGGATCAAACCTCATAGTGATACAGGTTTCGTATATATATATTTCCTACATCTTTTTATAAAATATTCATCTAAATGAATTAAATATAATTAAATAATTCCAACACATCATTTATACATAAGCAAAAGAGATTGCCAGTCATAGTAAAATCTGATAAAGAGGTTTAATCTAAATCCTCCTAAGGTAATCATACTTCTATCCTCCTTTACCCCTAGCCTTGGAAACCAGTGATTTTACGGGCTTAGCATCCAATGCATTCCGATGGTGTCATCCACCAAAAATCTAGCCGTCACGATAGGCTACCTAACTGGTAAGGTCAGAAGGGAACATCTTCTAAATAAAATGCATATGTTCCCATCTCCATCTAAAAGGCCATTTCTACCCACCCATCACCCCATTGCCAAAAAAAATAACTTTAGCACCGAGTGCCTTAATTTATTTTCACCCCTTGACATTCCAAGGGTACCTTGTATGTCAATCAGACATTTTTAACAATAACCGGCAATGTTCCCGGGTGATCAATGCTAAGTGGGATTATTTAGTCACATACGGTACACTTTAAGTATTTTATCTTAATTGAAACTTTAATAATAATTCACAATAAATTAAAGATTAAACATAATCACCAATATTATTATCACAAAGGTAGATACTACATGTAAATTAACAAGTAGCAAGTGACTAGAAATAATTTAGAATTTGAATTAGTATTTTAGTTAATTGTTTTGACAAGTTTGCTATACTACCTTTGATAAGAATAAATTTATTTCTAATAGTATATTAATTAAGCCGATATTAGCAGCTTAATGGGCGGGCGATCCTAATTGCGATTTGAAGTCGCGGGTTCGAACCTCATTGACTGCAATCTCGATTTTTGCCTCTTTTTCCTTTTTATTTTATTATTTTATAGAATATAAAGATAATAAATAGCTCTTTGGACTAATATTTAATTTTAAAAAAATTGATAAGTTTTATTTTATTCTAATTGGATAGTATAATACATCACTTGAACAATTAAGCCAATGTGAGATTACAAAACTAATTCATTCTAACCTTTTGAGTTGGTAGGAGAATATCATTATTCAAAATAATTTGAATAAATTTCCAATCATCATCTTATTTATAACCAGACCCTTATCATAAGTTTTCGGTTTCAAGATATCCACAAATGTCCGTAGAATTATTCAAATTTTTAGAAGGGTATTAAATAAATTTCATTAAATTCACTAATCATAACAATATAGTTATATAACTTGCTAGGTTGACAAAAAAGGCCTAAAAATCAAATAGAATAAATCAAATTCATTTAAGGAAGACCAAATGAGAAAAGAATAAGTTCATTGTTTCATATCAATTGGAAAATAACTAAGTAGCATCAACTTAACAATCCACTTCGGTATTTCATCAAATAGTATAAGTGTTTTACTAGATTAGGCATTGCGAACAAAATCACACATAAATAAATTATTAACATAACTATAACTAACAGAAGGTAATTGGGAATTTAAATAAATCTTTAAACATAAAATCCAAACAAGCATCAATTAAAGCTTAAACAGAAATAGAAGCTTAGAAGAAAATTCATATAAAATAGAGCAGAACTCCGATATTTATAAACTTTATATCTGTAGAAACTAGACTTTAGGACCTACAACTTTCATGTCTTACACTTTTTAAAATTCTAAAGTCTAAAGGTTCAAAAACAACCTTGAATTCAGTTTGTTCAGAAGATACAATTTTACACATGCTCAGTATTATGGGCATAACTTTTGACTCACAAATCGGATTGATCCAAAATTTTTTTGGGTTGGAAAGAAAACTTAAAGGGCTACAACTTTTATGTTTTAGCCGAAGCCTAATTCCACCATTTTAGGGGTCAGAAACACATCAGAAGTTACAAACAGAGAGCTGTCAGCATGCTGGGCTACATCAGTCAAAGGTTCGGCTTCCTTACCCCCAATATACGGGTATTATTTTTTTTATCACAATCAAATTTCATACTTCAAACCCAGAAAATGCGTTAACTTCAAAATTGAAGGCATCAAATATATTTTAGGAGGTTCGTCATCGTACCTCAATAAAGATATTGGTGACCAAGCTTAAGAAGGAAAAAAGAGTTGAGCTTTGAACACTACCCAATTAGAAAGTTCCAAGCCTTTCTTCTTCCTCCAAGCAACCCCGAATATCCAACCACATTAAATAATGATTTTTTTTTCTCTCTTATTTTTTTTTCTCTTTGAAGGCACACAATTTATAAGAAATCATGGGAGTGTAAAGAAAGTATTGGTGGAGAAAATAACCTCCACTTTCCATGCTTCAAAGCAACTAAGGTAAGATCATGCATATACAATAGGTAGCATGATCCAAGAATCATGCTTGCTTTTTGACTATCTAACCATATAATTTAAGAGAGATATTGGAGGATGGATGGAGATGGGTGGCATGATCCGGGAATCATGCTAGTTTTTTGACTAATTAAACAAAATGCTTTAAATCTTTAAATCATGCTAGCTAAATTATTTGAAAGAATGCCTTAAAGTCATCAATGTAGGGTCTTCTTTTTTACTATTAAACTAAATAATTTGAGAGATGTAAGAGATGTATGGAAGAAAGGATGGATGAAAAATGAAGTTTGCCGAGAAATGATTTAGAGCTACTATTCATAAGTCAACTCAGTGAGTGATAATGTGAGTTGAGGTGAGTCAAAGAAAGGGTTGACCTATGGGTTAATGGGTCTTAGGTTAAACCAAATAGGTAATTGGGCTAGGAATTGTTTGGATAAAAGATTAGAAATTTTACATTAAACTCCTACACAGGGTGAAATTAAATCTGAAAATTTTTCCAACTAATTTTATCTTCCAAAAATTTTCAAATCCTCAATTTTCTAGATAAATATCACAACCACACTTAAGCAAATTAAAAAAAATTCAGGTTATTAAATCAACTACAGACTAAAGCCCATTAAAAGTTTTATTATCAGCCCCAGCTTAGGATTTCCTAGGTTATCATTAAAGCGAGTCTAGGGTCAACTTTTGAGGAGCACGTGCCTTATTTTTAAATTTTCATGTTCAAAGCCATGAGAGACGAGATGTTTCCAACTTCGAATGGTCAAGAGACATCATATGGTAGGTCCAAATTCAACCTCATACGGCAAAATTGGCAAAAATGCAGTACATTGAAGCAAAAAAAAATAAACAGAAAAAAAATCAGTATATTCAATAAAAAAAATTAGTATGTTCAACAAAATCAGGATATTGAAGCTACAATGAAGGAAAAAAAATAAAAAATCAATGGACTTACCTACAATATAGTCGATAGAGGGAGAGAATAAGAGTGCACTGAAGCTGTAGTTGGCAGTAGCTTCGAGTTTGCAGCGGACTCCGACTCGCGCGGCATTGGTCAGCCTCTGGCGCGAACAACTCAGACGGTAGAAAAGAGATGAGGTGAAGAGAAGAAGGGAGTGCAGGAGAGATGAGGGAAGATAAAAGAAAGGGAGTAGGAGAAATGAGGGTTTGAGAAGAGAAAGACACCTGAGAGAGCAGAGTGAAGGAGGGGTTTTCGGTATTTGTGGGGAACACAGGAGAAACGGGGGGGGAAGGGGTGGGTTTTTAATGGGCTGTTGAACGACCGCTTGAAGCGGTCAACTTTGGTTTTCAGGCGACCATTTATTTTGGTTTTACATGACTGCTACAACGCGGCCGAGTGTTTGTGGGGGTCGCCCATACCAGTATTTTTAGTAGTGATCTTCTACCAATTCCAAATGAAAGAAAATAGAACTGGTCTGGGATTTTATTTTATTTAATAGGTATATATATATATATATATATAAGACATAGTTAGACAGATGTAGCTTGTTCTTCTAGGAATACACTTGTCATTCTCCAAATTTTGTAATCCAAGATGCGATCTATTAATCGCATGCAATCACATAACATCACATTAAACTTAATCAGGGTCATATAACTATTCTGGAGCTTACGTCATAATTTAATTAAATAAAATAAAGTCTCGATTCACAACTGAGCAACAATGTTCCCAGCAATAATCAACATAATTTTAATTGGCCTTTACAACCCAAATAAACGATAAAATAATAGTCTAATATAAAACATCTCCCCAGAAATCAAAAGAATATAGTGTAATTAAAATACCATTCAGTAATAACAAAACATGCCACTAATATCACACCCTAAATTCCATGACCTGGGGACGTGAACTAGATCACATGTAATTGTACGTTCAACCACATAACCCTGTCTTAATTAGAGTCACCACAACTGGAAAAAAAATATAATATAATATAATTGAAATAAGAGATAAGACAAGCCACAACCACCACTAGGCACAATGCTTTAAAACATACAAAAGAGCTTAATTGGCTCATAATAACCCTATTGAAATGGCATTAATAAACATATACAATCACCACACTATAGAATAATGAAAAGAATAATATAAATCTCACATCCGAGGCATCAAAGAATATGTAGGTTATTTATCAAAAGATAAGGCAAAAAAAAAAAAAAAAAGCGACAAGGAAATCTAAGTTCCCTAATCCAAAGGCTTCATTGGTAAACCCATCGTAAAACCTACAACAATAACCGTAGGCAAATGGGTACGAGTTCATGTGTACCCACTGTACAAGCAACATAAATAACATGTCCTAACATGATACTATGTGATCATACATAATGATTGGCGGCAATATTATATAATTCTATATCCCTTAAGTTTGCCAATTTATGCATCTATACTTGTTAAAGGCTTGAATTTAGCTTAAATATCTTACACTTGTTAAAGACTTGAATTTAGTTTAAACATTTTGTCCCTGACATTTGTGGTGTCTATATGTATTTTCATGAAATAAAACATGGCACTTGAGGCTTAAGAGACACCAAAGATGCAAGTGAATGAAAGCTAATACAAAAGGAGGTAGAAAAAGTGCAAAAAAAAAAAAAAAAAAAAAATTCGGGGTTTGTTGGAGCATTTTATCAAGCATGTGAAATACATGTCAAATGAGGACCCTCTAGCCATTTCTAAAGAGCTTGGGATATGTCTGAATATCCTAACCCAAGACAAATTCAAGACCATCCAAGGCCAAGGGCATTCCTCAAATCCATTGCCTAGGCTTTCTAAGAAAACACAATGTCAATGCCACTACATTAAAAACCTCAATGCCATGCCATTACCTACTAAGGCTTTAAGAAGGATTCACATGACTGCTGTAAGGCAACCTATACATTGCTAAAATTCACAAGCTAAGCTATGCAAAAAGCAACTCAATTGATTTTTAAAAAACTCAATGGGACATTTCACAAACACTTGGTGTGCATTCAATAAATTAGCTTTAGTCGCACATAGGACATAAAGCAAAGCTTTGTAAGGCCTTAACACGGCCCCATGGGCATTCTAGGGCAGCCCAGGTGGAATTAAGGAACAAAAAAAAAAAAAAATGCCACAGTTATGGTAGCCACAGCCCAATAGCACCCCATAATAAGGCCCTTATGCACGGAACACCCCTAGGAGCCCAAGCATGTACGCATAGCAAGCCCATACATGCCTCAGCCTCGAGACATAGCCTCGAACATGACAATCCACCTATAAAATCATGTCAGACACTGTGCAAACATGCCCACCCGCGTGTACCGCATGCAACGCCCCCTATTAGTCGTATCCTGCGTGAAAATAACCATACTCTATCATGTCTCGCACCCTAACAAAGTCAATCTACTGTGTCTTATATTTCTTGAGCCCCAGTTTGTTGTGTCTAGCCTTTATATCTATTAATCATACTAGCCTTATTTATAGACGATTTTACCTTTAATTGCCTATATAAACACTTTTACTCACTTGGAAGGAGAAGAAACCATACTTAGGAAATTTTCTCTCTTCTTTTCTCATTCTTCTCTTTTATATTTTCTTATATTAAAGTTTGTATTTTTATTCAATACTTGATTATTTTTGTTCTTAAACAAGCAAGGCTGGTTTTAAATTACTGTCATTCCTCCTCTTTTCTCCCTTTCTACTCAATCCCTTCCTTTAATTTAGAAGTTCAATTATGCAATTTCCATTTCATGTTAATAGATTAGGTTCATCAATTCCAAGTAATGTTCTTATAATTTTCAATTTCATAATGGCAATAGGCTAAGTTCCACCTTGGCTTTAAATTAATGAAAATGATTTGTTGAGGTGGGTGGTTGAGCATATTTGGGTTTAAACTCCACATCATAAAAATGAACGGATGAAAAATAACTTTGTAGGGATTCATTCATTGGAATCTCCTAATAATATTACGATTGGGTAAAAAGATTCATGAATTCTCATTTCATGTAATCTTTAATCCTAATTGCATGTCTTCTTAGGATGAGTCTGTCATCTCTAATCTTAACAAATAATATTTTCCATCAAATTGAACTTTATTAGTAAATCTTTCGACTTATTATCACTAGACATTGATAACAGGCCAACATAAATAGCATACTCGACTTATCCCACTAATATACTATCATTGGAATTGATATGGGGCCAAGCCTTTAAATATAAGTCTTTAATTTCTAACAATTTAAACTATGCCTTTCAATTATGCACATTCAATTATGTTTTTTGATTTTTGGTTCTTCAATAATTGTAATCAAGTCAAAGCAAACTCAAGTAAATTAATTACATTTTCCCTTATTTCTTAACCACCTAATAAAGAGTCATCTTAAGTCATCGTTTAAGTTTATTAAATTCAAATCTCGAATCTAACTCTCTCTGCACTCGACCTGAACTTAATTGATTTATCTTGTGACAATTAACCCCTGCACTTGGGACATCAAGCAATTTTGGCACTGTTGCTAGGGGACATTAAGTAATTTTTATCTTGTATAAGTCCATATGTGCCCATTATGCAAGCAACATATATAACATGTCCTATCGTATTACTATATGACAATAATAGCATGAATCATGCAGTACGACAATATCTAATGTCAATAGTAAATAACAACAACTCAACATATCAAATCATGACATCAAAGTTAAAAGATCATCTCATCATACATTATATCAAAATCTTGTACTTATTATTAAGATCATCTCATCATGCATTATATCAAAATCTTATAATTATTATTTATAGTCCCTACTATCATTATATTATATTCTTATTTTTATCCATCACCTTAAGCATATATCCATTTTAGCACTAAAATCATCATTAACACATATCACATCATATTGATAAATAGGAGAAGATACATAATGCCAACATCACTACTCATCATCACGACTCATCCAAACTCATGCACATATAATCATATATGGGTAGGTACTCTGCATTATTGACCTATGGCCACAACTCCCAGCTACTAGTACACCATCCTTTAGTGTCAACATCCAGTACCAAGGTACTAAACATATACCACTGTAGGCATCTACAACTTTGGTCTTAACCAAAGACAATACCATATCCCTAAAGATATCTGCATTCGATTACTAGCCTATTAAAAACAAAAATCAGCTCTTGCATAGGTATAGGGATTTTCAACCCATAGGTACATATACATTTTATTTTATAGTACCTCCTGACTCGAAATCAACTCTCACACACCGCATTAGCAAGACATTATGATCCGTACCCAGTAGGACATCGTAGCCTATCACACATCTCATTAACATGAACAAGAGTTCTAGTACACATCACAACAGGACATAACAGTCCTCTGCAAAATATCATAGTCTAAATTCACATAAACTCAACACATTGACATTATCTCATTAACAACATAGGAGCCAAAGTTCCACATCTCATCATATATCAGAATTTATTCTATCTTTATGAATATCTTATTGTCACATTGGTTATAACATAACATCAAATGTATATTATATTTTATATCCTTTTATCGTCATCATTTTCCTTATTTGAACTGCTCATTTTAAATCATTTATAAAGTATTTTGAAAGGATATTTTAGGAAACATTTCACTTTTGAAAACATATCAAATTAAATAGGGAATCCTCAATCATGTGCATGCTAAAGCACGTCTCACGCATATGGGAGAGGTTAACGAGTAATTATGGATAGCAAACTAGGAGATAGTGCACATGGGAGGCTCAAGTCGAAGTCGTGCGCACCCTAGGCAAAGCCTTATGCGCACAGTGAGGGTTGTGCACACGCGAAACAAAGTCAAGGCTAAAGTAGAGGTTGAGGCAGAGGTGGGGCTATTACCGTTGGTAGAGGGAGTGCACCTGTTCAACAAAAATAAGTATTACATCCAAGAGTTGGGGTTGAGGTTTAGTCAGAGGTAGATAAGGAAAATATAGTGCATTTTAGAGCACTAAGTGTACTGCAAACTACAACAGTAGATGTTAAGGCTATTCTACAGTAGTTGGCCTTGATAGTGGCAATGTTGGTAGGAACGAGAGTAGAGCAGTTGCTATAACTACTGATAATGTCTTCTACCTTTGAGAGATTCTAGAGATTGAAGTCTCTAAATTATGATAGGGTAATAGCTATAAAGGCTACAAAACTATTCTTAGATGAGTGTGAGGAGATGTTGGTAGCTGTGGAGTTTACGGATCATGTGACTAGAATCATATTAATAGCTTTTCAGTTGGTTGGATGAGCTTCCGATTGGTTGAGTAGTGTTATGGGGCCTGGTGGGTTGATGGGACTCACATGGGACACAATTAAAGAGAAGTTCATAGATTATTTTTTCTCGTAGTTTTTGAGAGATGCTAAACAAGTGGAGTTTGTAGCTTGATTTAGGGTTCTGTGTTAGTTTTTTTAGAGTATGAGACGAAATTTTTAGACTAATTTAAGTATATTTTAGGCTCATCCCCGTGACACCTAAAGTGTCAAAGGTTTGAGAAGGGGTTAAGGCTAGCTTTAATGGGTAGGATGGTAATATATATTTGGATTTACTGATTATGAGACTCTGATTAATAAGACAATGACATGAGAGAGGGACATGACAAAGATTAGGAAGACTATCAGGGCTAGAGTTTTAGGTAGCAACATGATAGTAATAGTATGAAGAAGGTAATTTTTTAATGCCACCAACTCAACATAGATAGTAGAGCAGGGCAACACTTTCTTAGTTAGGAGTTTCTGAAGTTTCATCGTGGCCGCTGATTATTTGCTTTAGTTGGAAACAACTAACCCATAAGACTTTTGATTGTTCCCGAATGAGTAGGCCAACAAGATAGATGACTGTTACAGGTAGAAGGCAGAGCGGTGTTGGGATATATTATACTTGTGGCTAATAGGGCCATATTAAGACATTTTGCTCACAGAGACATAATAGTGGTGGAGCTTAGAGAACGCACAAGACTATCTAGTTAATCTAAGGAAGTAGACTATCAATTTCCCAGTCAATTTAGTTATCGTAATAGCAAAGATTAATTCTCTAATGGAGTGTATAGAGCTAGGTACAATAGTAGCACCATCAGTGGAAGGGTGGCCAACAGGGGCAGAAAGTTGGCAGGTTACGTAATATGTAAAAATCAGGACAAAAGTGTATGCTGTGGCACAGTAGAAGGTACTAGCAGAGCCTGTGGTTAATAGAAATATTTTTTTTGTTTGTGCTTCCAGTGCTGCAGTAATTATTGACACATGAGCATTGTATTCTTTCAATGATGCATCTTTTGCTTCTGGATTGAAATCGGATGGACATCAGTTGGCCCTGTTTTTGCATGTTAAAACAGTGATTATGGATTATTTTTCATTGACAAGAGTTACAAAAGTTGGAAGTTGATAATTAAGGATATAATGGATGGTCAAAAGTATCATTCAGTGCTTGATTTGATTATGCTAGAGATGAAAAGCTTTGGTTTCATACTTAATATGGATTGATTGACAGTTTACCAGGAAATGATAGATTGCTTTAAGGGTCGATGACTTTACTTACCCTAGTGGGTGATCCGGTTCAGTTTTTTTCTAATCTGTGTAGTTCTCAGGCTTTGCCATCTATGGATGGGCAGGAACGAGTGTATTTGTGTAGCTTATTTTTTTGTATGTTAATGGATGATGATGAGAATAGTAGAAGGACTGAATTTCTCAAGGTTATTTCTGAGTTCCCAGTGGTGTTTCAAAGGAATTGACAAGATTGCTACTGACCATAAGGTGAAGTTCCACATTGATTTGGTTCCTAGTATAGAACCTATCTTCATTGTTCTGTAAAAGTTGGCACTAACAAAGTTGGATGAGTTGAAGACTCGTGTGGAGGATTTGTTTGATAAGGTTTTTATTTAGTCGCGTATCTTATCTTGGGGTACCTTGGCTTGGTTTGCAACTTAAAAGAATAGAACGTGAAGGATGTGCATTGATCATAGAAATTTGAAAGAGTAACCATCAAGAATTGGTACCCATTACGGAGGATTAATGATTTGTTTGTTCAATTGAAAAGATCAACAATCTTTTCAAAGATTAACTTGAGGTCACAATATCATTGGTTGAGGAAGAGGTAGGACGATAACTAAATAAAGCATTAAAGACTCAGTATTGGCCATTATGATTTCCTAGTGATGTCATTCCATTTAACTAATGCTCATTGCTTGTTGAATTTAATGAATAGAATTTTCAATGCTTACCTAGACTAATTTGTGGTTGTGTTCATTGATGACGTATTGTTATATTCAAAGATAGAAAAAAAGCATGAGTGGCATTTTACGGTAGTATTGTAGATAGTGAAGAATCATTAGTTATATGCTAAGTTGAATAAATGTGAGTTTTGCCTTAGAAAAGTGAAGTTTCTTGGACATGTGGTGTCTGTAAAATGGGTTATAGGGGATCCATCTAAGGTTAAGGCTATCCTTGATCGGTCAAGACTGAAAATAGTGTTTGAGATTTGTAGTTTCTTAAGTTTGGAAAGATATTATAGGAGATTTGTACCTAAATTCTCTAAGTTAATTGCACCTCTTACTAGGCTGACTTGAAAAGGAGTTAAGTTTATGTGGGATGAGGCCTATGAGAGGTTATTTCAGGAGATTAAAAAGAGGTTGATTGTAACACAAGTATTGATCATTTTGGATAGGGGGTGCATGTTATTGAGTATATTGTGATGCTTCTAGGGAAAGGACTAGGTTGTGTCTTAATGCAGAATGAAAAGATGGTGGCTTATTGGCCGAGACAGTTGAACCCTCATGAGTAGAACTACCTAGTGCATGACTTGGAGTTAGTGACAATAATATCTGCATTAAAAAAACTAAGGTATTATCTATATAGTGAAAAGTTTGAGATGTTCTTAAATCATAAGAGCTTGAAGTACATTTTCACTTAGAAAGATCTAAACTTGAGGCATAAGAGGTGGATGGAATATATGGAAAATAATGAGTTTGATTCATGGTATCACCCAGAGAAAGCTAATGTGGTGGCAGGTGCTCTCAGCAAAAAGACTCGTTGTTCCCTAATGAATTTTGCTGGCTGAGTATGGGAGTTATGAATGATTTAGGCGAGTTTAACTTGGAGCTTGGAGAGGGTGGAGGATAGGTAGTGTTATATGTCACGCCCCGGATCTCATGATCCGAAGGGTGAGTGATTCAACATACAGATCATACACTAACTAACTACAACTTAATTAAAGACATTCACCACCCTGGAGCAACATCAACATAAGATAATAATATAATATAATCTAAACCAAGCCTCGACTATTACCAGGCTATAATGCTCCAACATATTTCATAACCATCATACTCAAACATAGGCTTTATGCCTTTTACAACTTAATCGAATAAATTTCTAAATTAAAATAATATTACAATCCCAAATATAATTTTAACTTAAGAAAATGGAAATGCAATGTCTGCATCAACTCATGCACTTCTAATCCTAGTAAATGCCCACCAGTCTTTATGACCTGTTCCTTTTAACAAATTCTGTAGGAACGTAAGCACTATTCCACTCATGCTCACGAAGCATCATAAAAGCATATATAATAGGTAAAACAAAAGCATGCAGTATGATTACAAGTAAATCAACATCTTTAACTTTATCTTAAACAATCATAAGTAGCAAGATTTAACATAATCAAATAAATAAAAGATATCTCTTCTACCATCATATTATAATCATCATTACAAATTTCAACATTTATTCCACTTATTATTTTTCGTAACATTATCATTAATGTTTAACCATCACATTTTCATTTTCATTTAAATCTAAAAGTTGAGTGCATTATACGTCATCGTTAAGGGCCACGATTAACCACAATACATGTCATCATTTAGGGTCACGATTAGCTATAGGGCCACGATTAATCACAATACACGTCGTTGTTAAGGGTCATAATTAGCCACAGGGCCATGATTAGCCATAATACACGTTGTCGTTAAGGGCCACAATTAGCTATATCACATGTCATATTGTAGGCTACTAACCTATTGACATGAACACCAATCCCTACGTAGGTTTCAGGTCTTTCAATCCATAAGGTAATATCTGTACCTTTCCTATTTTCGGTACCCTCCATCCTCGTATCATGGTACAAATCACTTTATCTTTTTATCTCTTTCCATTATCATCCTTAATTATGTTATCCATAACATATCATCTCATCATTTTCCTTCGCTTTCATTATCAATTTTAATAATAACTCAACATATTCCAAATCCAATTATCATATCATTTTCATCATAATCAAGTTATTCTTATCATGATCAAACAATCAATATCATCCAATATAAACAACTATTCATATTCCAGTAATCATAATCAATCAATAATAATGAAATTCCTCATAAGGTAACGAATACTATATCATATACCTCTTTAATAAACTAATATCCTTTATCTTATCTATTAAACATTTCCCATCCAAACATTTCCGTCGCTAATATCTCATTTGATCATTTCATTGTAAACACCTGACTATAATACATTTATTATAAATAATCAATCAGTAATTTTCCCTTCATTTATAATATTTAATCATCATATCATTCATATATCATTCACAATGTCAATTATTCCTTTTTCCTTTCTATTACCTTTATCATATTCTTTTTATCCTCCTATTCAATTGAGGAACATCTTATATCATCATAATAACTAATATAGTAATCACAATCTAATTCAACCTTACAATAATATGCTATCACTATATTATAACATTTCCTCATTTTTTACACATTTTCAACTCAACATAAATCATATATCAAGGATAAGTTATTAAATATGGAGAATTACGTCTTAAAAAGCCTAAACTAAGGTTCTAGAGCATTGGGGATGTCCTTATATGGGACCCTAGTGCTTGCATCAAGGGCGGGGTTGCCCTTTTGTACCACTGGGCGCCTCTCTGTGAGCAAACTTAGCTTTTTGCAAGTTTTCTCATGTTCTATCTCAAAAACTTGTTCTATAATCAAGTCTTTATACTTATAAACCTTACTTGAGTAAATTAGCAAGTTTACAATCTTGTATATTCAAGAAAAGGGCAACTTAAACAAAAAAATCCCACATTTAAAGTTTCTGAAGAGGTCCAGCCACCCCTTAAGGGACTTGGGTGCCCTCGCCCCCCAACTAGGGTCGGATGAAGTAGCCCAGTGCCTCTCTATTGTCCAGTGACCTACTCTGTTATGGTTTGAGCTGAAACTTAAAGTTTTGTATCCCAAACTTAGCCAAATCTAATGTGTGACCTAAAATCCTATTTTCTTGTGTTGTTTAGGACCTAAAAGACTCTAAAGAATCAATTAAAACAAGTTTTAATTTACTTAATCTATCAAATTAAATTTCTTGGTTTTAACCTATACATACATATACACCTATATCACACCACTTAAATCACATCGTTATGCCTCCAAATTCTTAAATAATCATCATAACAACATTTCTAACTCAATACATCCCATATACGCTAGTAAGAGGCCAAAAATCCCTATCTTAAGCTTTGAATACAAAGGTAGTGAACACCTGATTTTATGCTTCCAACTTTGAGTTGATCAATCTCCTCACCCTTTGATCTAAACAATAAATAAACCATATAGAAGTGTTCATTGAGTACTTAATTTCAATCTTACAAGATTAATTTGAGTTTGGTGAAGATTTGAGTGACTTACCAACAATGTTTACTCCTTCAATTCCACTTCCTCTCTCCTAGTTCTCTTCTCCCAAACACCAACTCTCTTTCTCTTTCTTCCCTTATACATACATATACATATGCTTGGCTTGGTTTCCAAGCATACCATAGGCGCTTACACCTTCCCCTTACCGCTATTTTGATTTTAGGAGTAACCCTCAGCTGTTCAAGCCAAAACCACCTCATTTTGTTTAACTACCATACAGGCCCGGCACCCCCTACATTTTTCAGTGCCAAAATACCAATTTTTAGGTTATTTGGCCCATTACTTTTAAAATTTTCAATCTTAGGACATCCCTAATAACTAATATTGCTTAAATAACATATTATCACTCCTAAAATGTGTTATAAACCATCAATTTATATTAATACGAAAATCTGGGATATTACATTATATTCAACTAATTTTATTGAGTAGCGTGATTGAGGCATAGATGACAGATAAGGAGATAAGGCATTTTGAGTTAAGGTTAAAGTTTTACTAATTATGCCTGGATGGGAAGTGGAAATTGATGATGTGGTGAAATTTCAGGGGAGTTCGGGATGACATTATGAGGGAGTTTTATCATTCCTGATTAGTTGTTTATCTTGGGTTTAGTGAGATGAGTAATGATTTCAACATTAGTTTTATTGGTTTGGGACGAAGAATGACATGGCAAACTTTGTGAGTAGATGTCTAACCTGTCAACTGGTTAAAGTAGAACATCAGAGGCCTGTAGGCTTATTGCACTCATTGCCAGTTTTGGAATGAAAATAGAAGAACATCAGGATAGAATTTATATCTAAGTTGCTTAAGTCGAAGAAGAGTTGTGATGCTATTTGGGTGATAATGGATCATTTGACGAAGTTGCCTAATTTCTTACCTATTTAAATGATAAATTCTATGGTTATGTTAGCAAAGTTATATATTAGAGAGATTGTGAGGATTCACGAGACTCCTATGTCTGTTGTCTTATATTGAGATCTTCAAGTGGTATAGTTTTCAAGTGGCCATAGGGCATATTTGTGCTTTAGTACTGTCTATCATCCCCAAACAAATAGGCAATCTAAGCACATGATTCAGATTTTGAAAGAATATACCTAGGGCCTGTGTTTTAGATTTTTAAAATAGTTGGAAGGATATTCTACCACTGTTGGAGTTTATGTATAATAATAGTTATCAGATGAGTGTTGAGATGGCCCATTTTCTGGCATCGTACGGTTTGCCGTACATATCACCTATTTGTTGGACTAAGATTAGGGAGGCATCCTTAGTTGGACCAAAGCTTGTTAGGGACATGAATGAGAAGGTTAAGATTATCAGACAGAGGTTGGAGACTTCACGGAGTTGTCAAAAGAGTTATGCAAATCAGAGGCATAGGTCTTTGGAGTTTCAGCTAGGAGATTAAATGTTTTTTAAGGTCTCTTCATGGAAGGAACAACTTCATTTTGGTCACTGAAGGAAATTGTTGTCTAGATAAATTGGCTATTTAGGATTTTGGCCAACAAATGCTCATATGGTCAATAAATTTTTTGATTTTTAATGTAAAAATATTATTTAATGTTCAAACACTACCAAAACAAAAAAAAAAAAAAGAAAGAAGAAATCTTTCAAATATCCCCAAGAAAAAAATTTTCAAATATACCCAACAACAAAAAAAAATCCATTATAGATTTATAAGAAAATAAAAAAAATATAACACTTATTGAGCCTTCAAAAAAAAAAAAATAAATAAAAAACATATTGTGTTGCTAATAATTTACGAGATTTTTAATATAAAAATAACATTTAATTTCAAATACTAAAAAAATTTTCAAACACCCCTAACAATATCTTTAAAAAAAAAAAAAAAACAAGACAAAAATGTACGCACCAAAAAAAAAAAAATACTCCATTTGTCGCCCTTAAAACAATGCAGAAAAGACATATTAAAAAAAAAAATACGTGACGCATTCTCCTACCCCACACTTCGATATAGTTGTGCATAAATATTATCATTCTCATATTATTTTATTTATATATATGCATATTTACTTTTTCATGTATCATTTTTTTTACAAAAGAAATGATAAATACATTCTTTCATTAATTTTTTTCATTCTATATTATTTTTTTTCCATTAAAGTTATTATAGAGTAGAGGAAATTAATAAAAGAGTACAATCCACCATTTCCATAAAAACATACAGTAATGAAGGTGAAATTTATTGCAGCTACACCCTCGCCTGTGATAGTAAACAAAGCCTCTTGAATTGGCAACGGCAAAGGATATAATAATAATGAAGATGAGAAAAGACGACTGAAAAAGATTCAAACAGGGACAAAAAGGCTTGAGTCTGTGAGCACTTTCTACTCTTTTGAAGACCCTTTGTGGGGAAGGGAGGAAACTCAGGTGTAATGAATGAGGCTTTGAAGAAGCAATTAGTGAACTTCGTAAAGGTACGGAAAAGGGTTATTTTCTTTTGACACGCGAGCAACAAAAACAATTTGACAAGAGAGTAGATAGCTGTTTTTAAGTTGATTTTTTTTTTAACCAAAATTCATTTTTTTATTTTTCAGTGTCATTATTGATTTTATGAAAAACTATTTGGATATATGAATTATTATATTTTGGAATTTCAAAACATTGCTTTTAGAGCATTTATATCTCATTGAATTTTGGTTACTTAATGACCGTAGAAGCTCAACTTCACCTTAATCAGACTAAACATATTAAGAAAAAATCATAATATTAAAATATATATAATAGTAGAAATATAGATATATGTATGTAATACATTAAAGAAAAATAAAAAATATAGTATTCCAATAAATGATCAAATAAAATATATTTCTAGTTTTTTATACAAAAAGAGATTGGATAAAAAATATAAAATTAAAGTCATCAAAAAAACAACTTACAACTAAATTAATTTAGAAAATATACCTATTGATATTTAACTAAAACAAATAATATATATATATATATATATATTCGTAAAATCAAAAGGAAAAGGTTAATTGCAAAAGTAAATAAATAAATTGAGCTAAAGATGTAGGAGATTCAAACTCATTAAAAAAAAAAATACCTAGTTAAGTATTTTATATAATTTAGTTATTCTGCAAACTTGTAAAATTCAATTTAAAAAAATTATAACACTAAAAGTGATAAGTAAAAAAAATAAAATAAAATAAATCTGTAATCAAATACGATTGTGGTTCTAGAAATTTGTGTCATATTGGAATTAGGATTATTTTTAATAATATCCAACTTAAATAAAAAATTTAATCCATATGATATTCCAAAAGTATTATTATTTTTAAATTATAATATTAAGTGATAAGTAAAATTCAATTTAAATAATTATAAAACTTAGAATTTGAATATTAAGTGATAACTATTGGATTAAAAAAAATTAATCAACCGAGAATTCAAATATAAGAGATAAGTATAATTTAATTTTTTTATAATTATAATATTAACTAATAAGTAGTATTTAGTAATTGTTAATTAATAAAACTAAATATTTTGGAAGATATGTATCATAACACTAGTACCAATTAAGTGTCATGTGGCGTAATCATGCTTTCAAGAACTTTGTTTTATATATATTCCACTTAATATAATAAAACACATGCATGTTATAAAATTTTTAAATATATATATATATATATATATATATATATATAATAGGTTGTTCCATGATTAGTAAAAGTAGAAATATAAAATTATAACATTTACTAATTGTTATAGGAATAATTATTATAAATATATAAGATTAATTATCTTAATTACTTCAATTATCTTAATTACTTGCACACATATAATTATTGCATATATATAATTAGGAAATGCTCATATTTTCGTTTTATAAAATATTGAAAAAATGAAACAAAAGAAATATATAAAAAAGATTAAAAGAATTTTTTAGATCATTTTTATCTTCAGTTACTTATAAATTTGAATGTGGAAAATAATAAAAGTAAAAAATATTAGTAAAATTTTGCAATTATTGATTATTTTTTAAGGAAAATTATAAATATTTTTCACTTATTTTCTTTCATATATATCACTTGGTAGTTAAGGAGTTTTTTCAAAAACTATTATTATTTTTAAATTATAATATGAATTAATCGAACTTAAATATTAAATAATAAGCAAAATTCAATTTAGATAATTATAATATTAACTAATAAGTAGTATTTAATAATTATTAATAATAAAATTAAATATTTTAAAAGATATGTATCATTATTATAATAATTAATGTCTACTAAGTTTTTTTTTTATTTTTATTTTTTTAGGAACCTACTTTGCATATATGTCATGTTATATATTATGATATATATATATATATATATATATATATATAAGCTTTAAAATAATTCCAATTTTATACATTTAAAGCTATTTCAACCTTTTAAAACTTTAAAAACCACCATCCTATAAGCTAATCACAAACAATTGGGATAATTTTATTTAAAATTTTTTAAGTCCACGAATTCGATCCTTTATTTTCATACAAAGGGGTTATAATGTCTTTATACTTCAGAGATTGAAGTGTAATATATTAACAATCAATAGTTTTTATATATGATTAACAATGAAATTTTATTTTAATTAAATTAAATCAAGACCATCAGATTTAAAAAAAAAAAAAAAGTTGATGTTGATACTTCAAACTTCAATTGCTAAAATACAAAAGGTATGCAACCCCTCTATGTCCTTCATTTTATATAACACAATAGGTTTTTTTTTTAGTAGTTTGATTCAAATGAATTTGTTTTATTCATTTATTAAATACTTTGATTTTAATAAACTTTTATGTATCTATTTATGATATAGGAATACAACTTACATGCTTATATATGTATTAGTGTTTTTAGAGTAATAAAAATAAAATAAAAGAAGATAAATTATGAATTCATTATTTTTGTATAGTGAAATAAAATGTGAATATTTTTTTAAAATATTTAAAATTTTTTAACAAATCAATGGCAGTTTATTATTATTATTATTATTATTATTATTATTATGTAGAAATCCCACAGGTTTAATTGCCCGCTATGAGAGTAATTCTGTGACACCAGCTTAACATATATACTTCTTGTACTTTCTCAATCACGGCCACTCCATCTTGCGACCGCTGATCAAATCAAACGCCCATCATTAATCCAATAAAATAAAACACTCGGCGGGTTGCGTAAATTAGAATTTCAACGGATCAGATCAACTTTTGCAATCTCATATATTGGGTGGCAGACTAGACAGAGAGACCCCCAGAACTCGGGAGCCTCATGTCGTCTGCACTGCTCCACGGCGTTCGCCGGCCATTGTTCTCTGCTCTCCGGACTCTCTCTCTCCAACACTTCTCCACTTCACTCCCCCGTAACTCTCTCTCTCTCTCTCTCTCTCTCTATGTATATGTGTTTTGAATTTGATGATCTCTCTGAACGTTCAAAAGGTAGTGAAATTTGAATGGGGGTTTAAACAGATGTTTTGGAGGAGAGCAGATTCAGTGCTACACTTGGAAAAAGGCTTAACTTTATTCACCCGACTGCGATCGTTCATCCAGGTGCCGTTATAGGTCAGGTAATTGTTGCAGTTGCATTTTCATCTTTTCCCTCGTTGTATATACGCATATTTAGATGTATATGTACATATACACGCATTCAATTTAGTGTCTAATCCTGCTTTTTGGAGCAGTGACGGTATATATATATATGTATTCATTATCAAAAACAATATAATGTTTTTTTTTTCTTGTTTTTCTAAGTTTTGATTTGTCTTCGGTTGTTTTGAGTTCTTGATATTGTGCTCTGCTAATCAGTATTGAGGGAAATTTATAGGTTTTTTGAGCAGTCTGTTTGTTAAAACCACATGGGTTGTAAGGGATTCCCCCCCCCCCGGGGGGAAGGGGGGAGCTGACATATACTTGCAATCTAAACCGTTGATTTTAAATTCAATAATCGAGATGCATTTATGTTTATTTTAAACTAAAATAGCGTGAATGCATTTGTACCATTAGATTAAAATACAACGATCTACAATCAACGTCAAAGGGCTGACACCCTTTTCGGGTTGTGAGAGCCTAATAATGAAATCAAATTTGCATCCTGTTGATTAATTTCTTACTTGGTTTGTGTCTTGCATGTTTTGCCTAATTTCAAATGTTTGATTAAGTGAGGTTCTGTTGCACGGTTTGATTGGCATTTCAAATTTTCGAACAGATGCTGGATATAGTTAACTTTACATTACCATGCAGGGTGTTTCAATTGGCCCATTTTGTACTGTTGGATCTTCCGCAAAATTGGGTAATTCTTGTCAATTATATCCAGGAAGTCATATATTTGGAAATACAGAACTAGGGGATCACTGTGTTTTGATGACGTGAGTTTGGATCTTGGTTTTGCCTGAGTGCATATACTGTACAATGTCTGAGACATTCCTCTTTTTTCTGTTTTTATTTATATGATTTTTATGTTTGTGCTAAATTATCAAGCAGTGGTGCAGTGGTTGGAGATGATATTCCCGGGAGTACAGTCATTGGATGCAATAATGTCATAGGGCATCATTCCGTGGTTGGTATAAAATGCCAAGACATGAAGTACAAGGTTAGTTTTTCAACTTTCTATTCTATTCATAATTACCTGTGTATCGTTACCATGATGGATGATCTGTTCCTTTGCTTTTCGCAAAAAGCCAGTATTTACTTATTAATATTCTTGAAGAACAAATAAACAACATAACAGGAATCAGGCTTTCTTGATCTTGGTCTGAAGCCCATTGCATAAAATGTGCTAAGCTTAGTTTAGGAGATGTGAACTATAGTTGGGCTGAGCTTGAGCAACCCTTGGCTTAGCTTAGCCTGGCTCAATTCACAAGCATAAAGGGATCCGAAGTTTAATGTCATTCTATCGTTCTATGTTATGGACTCTTTTACATGCACAGTCCTTGTGTTAAAATGCTTGTTTAGGGTATTGTGTACATGTTTAACAAGATTAATTGGACATTATCTTAGCAAGCATTTTAGATGATTTAAGTTTAGCATATAATTGTTCAAGTAACTTCCTTACTGTGTTACTTTTCTCTCATGGTTTCTTCATAAAGGGAATTGACCATACTAGTGCTTTAAGTTACATTACATATGCCAAGACCTAATGCATGTAGTTGAGTCCATAAAGCATAGATTATATTGTTGTCAAACAATGGAATAGTTTATATGAGAAAGAATGGAAACAAAGCGAGCTTGATATAGTTCAAGCTAAACCAAAAAGCTGCTAATTATTATACGAGCCAAATGCAAATCCTAGATAGGAATTTTGGAATCTACTTGAAATAAGAAACAATTCCCAAAAAGAATTCTATTGTTGAATCAAAAGCTCCTTTGCTCATAGGCTACAAGGCATATATACACTAAACTACCTAAACCCTAATTACTGAAATAGGAGATGATGATATAACAAAAATTGGAAAATATGGGATGATTTACAGAATCCTAGAAATTATTGGATTCCTAATCATCACATGGAAATCAATTTTGGTGCTTTTTTTTTTTTTTTTCCTAGCAACTATAATCAGAATAAAAATTTTCTGAAACTCCTGTAACATTTTACAAAATATTTTATATTCTTGATTACTTTGCTCCATCATTTGTCCAACATCATTATAGTCTTTCTTGTGAGTTATTTTCTTAACCTTTCTTTGATTACTTGTTTCTTCATGGGACTGGAAAGTGAGTAGGTTGAACATTGTTTTCCTCCATTGAGATAATGCCCATTGTAATGATTCTGACATGCCTGATAGATTCTTCTTGTTATCAACAAATTGTTAGTGGTATGCGAACACAATGAAACCTCTCCAAAGCTAGTCAAAATGAGAGAAACAAAAAAAAATAAGAAAAGGTAGATTGGAATAACTCTTGTGAATTTGTGGAATCTAAAAATGGTGGGAAATTATAGGTTGCAATATCTTGATAATATTTCAAATTAATCACAAGAACAAGAGAGTATGTAAATGCTCTTACTGTCTTGCATCTTGTTGGGCTTCTCACGTTAAAAGTACTCATACTATATTCCTTTTGCAAGCATTATCCAGGTTGAATCTTGTAGGTACCCCTTAAATGCTGTCCATGTGGCACCATGTCTCGGGCCCACTTGTCAGCTTTGTGAAGCAATAGCTGGTGAAGGCCTTAACCTTCCAAGATGATTTAGAACTGAAGCACAGCGTGCCTCACCCAACCGAGTCACTCTCTGCAATGACTCCCTTGAATGAGTACCTTCGTGGTATGAGCACTCCCTCAAGTGAGTGCCATCCTCGGACATGCTCCTCTTCTTTCGAGAGGTCTTGCCTCTCATCCTCTGACTTAAGAGAAACACCTAAGTCTAAGAAGGACCCATCTAATATACTTGAAATCACTCAGAAGACTAGTGGAATGGATGTAAGAATAAGGACTTGCTGAGCTGGTTAATCCTTCTCCTAAGGAAGCAGCACCTCAGCCAGCTAAGAGAGAGAGAGACCTACTTGTGTATTAATGTTCTCCACCACCAAACATAATGCCCTCAACAAACATTTGTCAAAGGGACATATAACCCATTATCGTTAGCCAACTAACTAGTTAGCAAGAATTTTGGACCAATAGGCGGTTCATCAGAGCTGCTTTCACACCTCTGACCTCCCAAACATTCTTCTAGGTTGTCTTCCTTCTTTGGCTGTCTTATTCTTCCTCTCACTCCTTCGGTGACTCGCCGAGTGTTAGAAGAGCGATTGTCTGCTACTTCCTAGCATGAGGTGCGCGCCCTTTGTTGGTCCACAATCCCCTCAATTGCTTCCACAATTCTCACCCATAGATTCAACATCTCACCCATAGATTCAACATTAACAGCAGCCCTTATTTGGTTGGGTAATTGATGTGTTGAAAAATTTCAAGTATTCTTTATTTTGGTACGCTTCCTCTTGATCATCATCACATCACTTCCAACATTGTTGTTATCATCTTTGCTATCATTGCATAGTTTTCATTGCGACTATGATGGAGAGACATTAGTTTAGAATACCTGTGCTTATATAAACAACATTTGTTTTGCTGTTATTTGTTTATCTTTTTATACCGTAAATGTGGCTATTTTGGAATTGAGATCACCACTCACTCTTTCTCATTGTCTCTTAATATCCCCCCCCCCCCTCCAAAAAAAAATGATCTTAGCCAGGGGATGAATGCTATCTTGAGATTGGTCACAACAATGAGATAAGGGAACATACCTCTATACATCGATCTTCAAAGCCAATTGATAAAACAGTACGGTTGTATGTTGGTTTTTTCCTTTAATAAATTTTGTGAAGTTTTGTATTGAATTTGGGCTGTTTTCACATTCCAGTGGTCATTTATGATCAGGTCATTGGTGATAACAATCTGATTATGGGGTCTTGTCATATTGCCCATGACTGCAAAGTGGGCAGCAACAACATTTTTGCAAATAATACTCTTCTAGCAGGCCATGTGGTGGTGGAGGTAAGTCATTAAATTTCACACTGCTTGCAAAATATGAGAGGAAGTTAGGTAGTGTTGTTTTGATGCAGTGCGGTTTAAAACTTGATTAAAGTACTTCACATGTAGGACTACACGCACACAGCAGGGGCAAGTGTTGTCCATCAATTTTGCTTTATTGGATCTTTTTCTTTCATTGGCGGTGGCTCCGTGGTAAGTTCTTTTTTTTTTTTTTTTAATAAATTTTCCACAATGTATTCTATTGTCCCCTATACCTTAACAACAATGTATTGACTGTCATTATCCAGCATGATAAGTCAACTATAATCCAGTGTCGTTGCTTGGAATCATATCCCGTGTGTATGGAAGTTATTGTGTATGCGGTGATGTTGATTAATTAAGATTTAAATAAAAGAATGAAAGAAGGGAAAAGAGAGAGACGAGGTAGTCCATCACATTACGTCTCATTCTCTCTTTATATATTTGACCATCACAATTAATCTGGATAAAAATAAACTTCTTCATAAATCTGGATAAAAATAAACTTCTTCTCTATCACTCTCCCACAAGCTAAAGCATAGATAGCAGTCATGACTAGCTTGTTACAAAGCCCATCAAAATGTCCCTTAATCAAAGCTTTTCTAAATACATCTCCTAACTGATCTCTAGACCTAATTTAAGCTAAAGTAACTGTTTTCTGTTGACTAAATCTCTCACAAAATGGAAGTCCACCTTTATGTGTTTGGTCCTCCTAGCTGATCTCTAGATTTGTATATACATCTAACTGATCTCTAGACCTAATACAAGCTAAAGTACTCTGTTTTCTGTTGACTAAATCTCTCACAAAATGAAAGTCCACCTTTATGTGTTTTGTTGTCACATGAGATATTGGATTCTTGGCAATGCATGGGTCTTGATTATCACAAAACATCCCCATTGGCTTATGACTTGCTAATCTCATTTCTTGCAAACGTGACTCCACCTATAACACCTTATGTACAAGCCGTTGCACAATACTCTGCTTTAGCACTTGATCTAGCCATAACACTTTGTTTCCTACTCTTTCATGTAAGTAGATTACCTCTACAATACCCATAAATTGATCATCGATCTGAGCTTATCGCCTTCCAAATCTGCATCATAAAAACCCATATATCGAAAGAATTAGATCTTTTGAATAATGACCATTTTCCTAGACTTTTCTTAAGATATCTAAATATATGACAAAAAGCCTTCCAATGTTGTCTCAGATATTGCTTAAGCTGACTAACAACACCCATTTCAAAAGTTAGCCGGTCAATTCACTGTTAAATAAATAAATTTACCAACACGTTGGCAATATCGTGGTGGATTATCAAATATTGAATCACTATTGGATTCATAGGAGTAACCACAGGTTTTGCTCCCACTTGTCCTGTCCCTTCCATCAAATTTGTAACATACTTTCTTTGAGGAAGAGAAATCCCTGCTCTTGATATGAAGTGCTAACACAAATATACCTTTAATTCTTCGATCTCTTTCTTGTCACTATCAGTAATGATAATATCATCCACATACACAACATGAATAATAGATCTAATATTATGACGACAAACAAAAACAGAGTAAATCAATTGTAGTTTTTTTCATCTTAAACATGCACGCTACTTTAATTGCAAAGATTGCGTTAATCCATAAATTGCCTTCTTCAACCTGCACATCTTATGGGACTCCCCTTGAGAAACCTAACCTGAGGGTTGTTCCATATAGACTTCTTCCTGCAAATATCCATGTAAGACTTATTTTGGTAAATATCCATGTAAGAAGGAATCATAGCATCCCTAGAACAAGGGCCAATTTTGACTGCAGTAACATGTAAAGAAACCATAATTAAGTTGAGTCATATGAGAAAATGTCTGAAAATAATCTACTGCAAAGTTTCTTCAAAAAAAATCTACTGCAAAGGTCTGAGTTTAACTTTTTGCAACCAACTGAGTCTTCTGGCATTCAATAGTTCCATTAAGGATATGGTTAATGGTGTAAACCCAGCGACAATCGACAATACGCTTATTCAGAGGTAATGTAGTGAGACCCTAAGTCTTATTTCTTAGCAAAAAGCATCCATCTCCTAATCTATAATGAATTTTCAAGCCGAAGAAGACAATGTGTGTTTATGAGAATGAGGAATCACAAAAGAAGATAAGGAAGTAGCTATGATATGTAGGAGACAGGTGGGAGAGAGGAAGAGCATGATGAAGTGGATGTTGAGGTCAACTACGCATTCCTTTATGCAAAGCAATTGGAAGGTCATTGGAATCTGGTTTCGAATAAACACTCACCAAAGGTTTAGTTTGGACTACAGTACTAGAAGACAATGATGGAGAACCTTGAGGAGCAGGATCTGGAGGTGTGATACGCACACGATGAACATATACCTAGAATGGTTAAGATTGAGAAACTAGGGAAGGTTTCGGTTCCATGGGAAGAGGAATAGATTGCTGCAAAGAAATTGACAGCTCTGAGCGTTAATCCCCAACTTAGTATGAACACATGGAAAGAAAGATGTACCTTCTACCATATCTAAATATGAAAGACAAAAGGATACCTCAAAATAGAACCAAATTGAGGAAATTGTACAAATAATCTGCTGGGACAACTCACCACAGAACAAAACACCTTTTAGATCACTAAACTCAATATAGCTTGCCCTCAAACGGTATTAACTTTACCAGAAAACCAAGAAACAATGTCCAAAATGTGCCAACTTGAGCTAGTAGAGCATCATCTTAGATCCAAATTGCAAATAAGTGACAACCTATCTGCAAATCTAAAAACAACCTACCCAAGTATCATCATGCACTACAGGGTTGACTGCATGTGGGCCTCACACACTGGAAGGAAATACGTAACTGTGACTGAGTGCATGCTCTGCCGGTTGTGAGCTTTTGACATAGTGATCGTTGGAGGGAGGCGTACCTAGCGGTGGTGCCACCGAAGAAAACCAATTGTTGGAGAAGAACTGCCATGTGGTATGGTTTCTTTTAGGCTTTTGGATTTTTTCCAAAAAGGAAAAGAGGAGAAAGCCTAATTAACCTTGCGCTGATGCTGTGTTGATGTTGATTAATTAGGGTTAAAAAAGAGAGAGAGAGAGAGAGAGAGAGAGAGAATGAAAAAACAAATGAGAGAGAGGAAAAGAGATACGAGATAATCCGTTACACTACCAATCTCTCCTTATATATTTAACCATCATAATAAATCTGGATAATTGCAAAATAAATTTATTATCTAATAGTATGAATTTGCTAAAATTGATGAGAGAAGGGCTGCTTATTACGTGCTCCTTATAACAACTCATCCTGAAATGGGTATTTTAGCATTGGGAGCCTTAAAACAACTGCCCTTAATGATTAGGATTCTTCTTTAGTGCAAGTTCATTTCCTTATGATGAAGACTTAACAAAATGTTCCGAAATACAAGGTGCTTTTTCATTGTATAGAAAGTTTAACCATCCTTCTAGCATGGAAACTAATGACTTTTTTTGCAATATGTTTTTGAAGGTTTCACAAGACATCCCAAAGTACACAATGGTATCTGGAGAAAGAGCTGAGCTCCGTGGTTTAAATTTGGAAGGTCTTCGGCGACGTGGATTTTCAGTTACCGAGGTTGGTTTTAGTTAATATAGCTTCTTGATGGTTATAATGAATGTTAGTGGGATAGTTCTAAATCCTTACAGAAAAGGGCTAGTCTTCTTTTTTTTTTTGAAAAGATAAATAAATTTATTAAAAGGAAAAGATAATTACATCCTCTAGTAAAGGCCAACTACAATCAAGACCAAATAAGCCAGATGCAGGCTACGTACCAGTCTTGCCAAGAGAATCTATAAAGTGCAATAAAGAGAGTAAATCTACCTCGCTACCATCTTTAACCCATGTATACAAGTAGGTAAAAAACAAACTTTGAATATGCACTACATTACTTTCCTTAGCTTCGAAGATTCTTCTATTGCGCTCTTTCCAAACTGTCCAAACTAGACAGAGTGGAATCAAATTCCATACTTCCTTCTTGTACCACGTTAGAGATTGACCCCACCAAGACAGAGATCTTTAGGAGAACAGCAGTGAACACCAAAGCATGATAAGACAAGATGCCAAATTCCAGTAGTCCAAGAACAGTGTAGAAATAGGTGATCAATAGTTTCTTCTCTACATAGACATAGGGAACACCGATTCACCATAGAATAGCCACGGAGTTTTAAATTATCAATGGTTAAAATTTTGCCATGAGTTGCACACTACGCAAAAAAGGTGACTCTGGGAGGAGCCACAGATTTCCAAATTTTTATCCATGGAAAAGTGTCAGGCTCATCACCTTTCAATACATTGTAGAAGGATCTTACATTAAACACATCATTCTTAGATTTCATCCAAATTAGCCCGTCGTCTGAATTAAGCCAAGAGACCGAGTGAAGCAATTCCAACAACTGAAGATAACTCCCTAGTTCCCAATCATTTACATTTCGACGCAGCTGAATAGACCAATCTCTGGATTGTCTGGAAATTGTGTAATAGTTTGATACTAAAGCATTCTGATTAATTGCAATGGCAAAGATGTCAGGGAAGATATCAACTAAACAACCAATGGCCAACCATCTTTGCTTCCAAAACAGAATTCGGTCACCTCTACCCAGCTGCCATGAAATACATCCTTTGAATTTGGGCCATAAGTTCATTATTCCTTTCCAAAGACTGACGCCATAGGATTTAGGACAATTGGCAGTCGACCATCCACCTTTTTCCTCTCCATACTTAGATGCTATCAGTCTCTTCTACAAGCTAGCCTGTTCATTAGGAAATCTCCATAGCCATTTCCCAAGTAGAGCTTCATTCTGTGAATTAAGCTTCTTGATACCCACACCACCTGATTTGATAGGTTTGCATGCCTCCTTCCAAGCCACCAGATTGTGCTTAAAAACTTCATCATTCCTCCCCCAAAGAAAATCTCTTTACAATTTTTTCAATTCTTTTAAAACAGAGACTCGGGCAGTAAAAAGGGAGAGATAGTAAGAGGGTAAGCTGGAGAGAACACTTTTGATAAGAGTTACTCGTGCCCCAGAAATACAAGTAATTCAATTTCCAATCTGATAATCTTTTCCTGCATCTTTCAATGACAGTCTCCCAAACCTCTTTACTCTTATGCTTAGCCCCCAGGGGTATTCCCAAATAAGTAGTTGGAAGAGATCCAATATTGTAGTCCAAAATTGCTGCCAAGTCCTCCAGATTATCTGGATTGCCAATAAGAATAATTTCGGATTTGTTGAGATTCACCCTTAAACCCGAGACTGCTTCAAATCCTAACAAAATGCATCTTAAGTGTCCCAATTGTGATCTATCAGCCTCACAAAAGACAATGGTATCGTCAGCAAATAGCAAGTGAGATATACTAATCGAACTCTGCCCTAATGCCCCTGCATGAATGCCTTTTAAAAGACCTGTCTGCTCCACTTTCTTGATCATTCTACTAAACACCTCCATTACAAGAATGAAAAGAAAAGGGGAAAGAGGGTCACCTTGTCTTAAATCTCTAGAAGCTGAGAAAAAACCTTCAGGAGTTCCATTGATTAGGATAGAGAAGCTTGTTGTAGAGATGCACCATTGAATCCACTTGCATCATCGTTCTCCAAAACCCATCTTCCTTAGCAAGTAAAGCAAGAAGTTCCAGTTGACGTGGTCAAAAGCTTTTTCAATGCCCAGCTTACAAATTAACCCAGAACATTTTTGCTTCAAAGCTGAATCAATTACTTCATTGGCCACGAGGATAGCATCCAGAATTTGTCTACCGCTCACAAAAGCATTTTGAGTTTCTGAGATCAGAGATTGCATAACCAACCTTAATCTATTAGCTAATATCTTGGCCAAGAGTTTATAAATAGCACCCACAAGGCTTATGGGCCTAAAATCTTGTATCCTTACAGCACTTGATTTCTTTGGGATCAAGACGATAAAAGTGCTGTTCAAACAATGAACAAACTCACTGTTTTGGTAAAATTCTACAAAAATCTGCAATGTTTCATCCTTAAAAATATCCCAACAGTGTTGAAAGAATGCAACTGTCCATCCATCGGGGCCAGGGGCTTTATCTCCACTCATCTCCTTTAAGGACTGAAATACTTCCTTTTCCGTGAAGGGTAGCTCCAGCCCTTCCACTTCAGCAGAGTCCAGGCGAGGTGTTTCCAGTAGATCAACTTGAGGTCTCCATTCATGCTCTTCCTTAAACAGCTGCTTGTAGAAATCCAGGATATGTACCTTTATTTTGCGTGGATTCTCCGTGATAGTCCCATCTATTTTCAGTTTGCTGATCCAGTTGGCTCTTCTATTGGCTGAGGCTATTTTATGGAAGAACTTAGTGTTTCTATCTCCCTCCTTAAGCCATTTAACTCTGGATTTTTGCTTCCAGCAAGTTTCCTTCATCTGAGATAATCTGTTCCATTCAGTAATCAGACCTGTTTTGCTGCTCCTTTCTTGTTCTGTTAATCTGCCCTCCTCTTCTAATTTGTCCAGCTTTTGAATCTCCTATTCCAATTTATTTTTCTGCTGTTCAATCCTCCCAAAAACCTCAATGTTCCATTTCTTCAAATCTGCTTTTAGGTGTTTCAGTTTCTACGTCATCCTAAAGCTTGCAGTTCCATTTATAAAGCTGTAACCAGACCACCAGTTAGCTATCATTTCCTTAAAACCTTCAACTTGCAGCCACATGTTTTCAAATCTGAATGGTTTTGGTCCTTCCTTAATTGCTTCCCCTTCCAAAAGTAATGGACAGTGGTTTGACACTAATCTCGGCAAAGATCTCTGATGAGCAGTTGGAAAAAGATCCTCCCAGTTTGGAGATACTAGGAATCTATCAATTCTAGATTTACTAACTCTATTGCCCCATGTGAAGATCAATGCAACGTAGATCATTAATAAAATCAGAAAAGACTTTCATTTGCTTGGTTCTTTTTGTGCAGCCCCATTTGTCCTCAATGCTTTTTACCATGTTGAAGTCTCCACCCATACACTAAGGAACAGACCATCTAAAAATAGCAACCCCTATCTCTTCAAGAAAATCAGCCTTCAAGTGTTTATCTATAGGCCCGTAGACCCCTGTAAAGGCCCAGGTTACTTCCTCCTCCTTATGTTTAAACAGGCACGAGATTGAATAAGTACCAAGTTCATATTCCAGCATGTTAAGTTTTCTATGATCCCACATGATGGTAATTCTACCAGAAGTTCCGACTAAGTTCAAAGCAACCCATTGGCACCTGCCTCTACCCCACAAAGTGCTCACAATGAAGTCATCTGCTCTACTTAGTTTAGTTTCCTGTAAACAATGATTTTATTAGCATCCTTTTCCTAGTATCTTTGCAGCCCCTAACATTCCAACTCAATATTGTTGGCTTCATATTAAACAGAAATGGATTTAATCTCCTCCCTTGACCCTACGGCATCCTCAACCAGTCCTTCCTTGTCATATGAAATAGAACACTGCAGGTTTTTTAGCTCTCGAGTGCCTTTTCTAAAACTTCTGTTCTGCTTCTTCCCTTCTTTTTTGCTGTTACCTCTTTTTTCTTCTATGGACCTTAGTAGCTCCATTAGCTTGTCCTCAAATCCTTCACATGAGAATCCCAGAATCTTCTTAAAGGATTTCATTTTATTAAGCACCCAGGCAGAGATTTGTGGTTGGTCTTGACCACAATTTTCCAGCAATAAAGGTTCAACAGGCTCATGCCATTCTATTTCAGGTTCGACAATGGCTAAAGGAAGGCAGTCCAGCACATCCTCTAACCCTTTAGATTGAGAAACCAGTAGCTCCTGATTTGGCCTGTGAAGGCTTAAGGAGAACTCACACTTCTCATTAGAAGAATTATTAGACTCGAAGCTGCTGTCAGAATTAAATTCTCCAGCAAAATCTCTTTCATTGTCAACATTGGAAGAAAAGGAGGCCATATTATGAAGCAATAAGGAAGTCCCTTTAGGTTACTTCTTAGTAAAGTATTTCTTACCAAACAATGCCTCCTGTCTGTCGGGATAGTGGTCCACAATGTTGATGCTTAGATTAGTTACCTCAGGATCTGTCTTGTAATTAATTCCCCCTTGTGGGTCCACTAGATTGGGCCCATTGTATGTAACCTCGTCTTCACCTAGGCTGCTTAGGACTTTAAATTGATTATCCTCGTGTTTCTCTTCCATCATTAATTCTTCCTTATAGTTTTTAATAGTTGGCACCCATTTAGCTTTCCCATTAGACTTTGACTGATTTTTGAAATGCTGCACCTCAACATGCTTTAAATGATCATCCTTTCGGCTTCCAAGGGTAGAAGCATTTATTGCACCACCTGCTGAAGCACGCGCCACCATCTTCCTTCCTTCCAGTGGCTGGAAAACTCTTTTGGGCAAAGAGACATTTGCCCAATCAACCCATGTCTCTTGCTCCACCCATAGGGGGCATTCATACATTAGCTGGCCAACAACTAATTTAACGGAAGCTGGAATTTCTCTGCCATTACCTTTAACTCTTAGGCGAGCCCATTTAAGATTCTTGGATAACCTGGTCTCATCATCAATCTCCAATAATCCTCCACAGAAGTCACCTATGCTACGAAAGACCCCTAGGCTCCACAGAAAAACAGGTAGACCCATCACTTTAACGCAAACAGCCGATGGACTTCTTCCTCTTCTAGAGCAGCAGTCCCAGCTGTGCCATCTGTCTAAGAATAATGGATGACTATTGAAAGCAATCCTCTCCGATAAGATCTTTTCTGCTAATTCTTTGGAAGGAAAAGAAAATAAAAGTCTTTCCTCATCCAAAGCTTTGATATCTAATCCACCAGGAATATTCCATTTTCTATTTAGCCAAGAAGAAAGAGTTTTTATGTCAATGCTAAGTGAACTTAAACCTCCAAACCTGCCTATCAGACAACAGCTCATATTATGGCTACTGTTAACTGCATCTTCAAAGTTCACTGAAATGTGTTGGCCATTGTTTGAGCTTCGTATATTAGGTAAGGTCCATTGCGGAAGAGCAGCGGGTTGAAGATAGGATCTGTTTCTAATTCTCGTTTCTAGATCCATATCTTGGGGACTAGGCTGGAGCAGATGAGGCTTCTAAATGCTTTTGGAGGGAAGAGGACCATTTCTTTCTGTGATAAACTCAGAAAGTAGATTGGCGAAGAAACTCCAGCCCATTCCAACAGAAATTTCTAGAATTCTAACTTGGTACCTTCCAAATGGAGCGAAAAGCTTGAGTTCTAGCTTCCTGTCATACCCATCTCTGATTCTAGTGCAGACAAGGGTCCTTAATCCACCTCTGAGGTGCCCAAATTGTTGAAGACCAGCCTTTAAGTTGATCTCCCTTAGACACATCTTCTGGATCCAGACCAATTCTTCCTCAAATAATATTAAAACCCTGACATAGCCTCTGCCCCTCTCCACAATCCTAATGCCTTCTTTGATCTTGAAGTCATAGTCGATGTCAATGGAAACACCATTGCTATGGAAAGATTTCCTACCCCTCCCACCAGGCTGAGAATGTCTAGTGTTCCTAAGATGGTGCATGTTAGAAGGAATTCCCCTAACATGCGCCGAGAGAAAAGAAGTCTAAGAGGCTTTTAAGATCCAGAAAAGGGCTAGTCTTCTTATGTATAAAACATAGTTTTCTGCTGCTTATTTGGAGCATATTACAACCTTTTGGATGTTGCAATAATTACGTGCTATGTAAATTGTGAATGGACAGCATTATGAAATTAATTATATATGTTAACACACTAACACTAACTAATTACCAAAAAAAAAAAAAAAAAATGGAAAGAAAGCTGATATTTCTGTTGGTTTGCCTTCAGAAAAGCATGTTTTTCATTCTTGAGGTGGCTAAATTTGTTTGGTAGTCTCTAGATTCCACTCGAAACAATCATTTTTTTCCCTTTATATTAATAAAAGATTAGATGGCAGCTATTTTAGGTCATTTTTTTAGATTGTTGATTGGAGCATGTATATAGCTTATATCTTTTAATGTCTGACCTACTTGGGTAGTCAAGGGTCAAGATGTCGTCTCTTTTTCACGTAATGGTCAAAAAGTTTCCTGTTTCCTAAAAGACCGAATCAAAATTCCAGTGGAATAATAATTTTAACAATTCCATTGAAATATGGTAAAATGCACCAGAAATATAGCATAATATACCAAGACAATAATTATAGTATTATTTACTCTTTTGTATATTTATGTTGATTTCAATAAATACTTCAAAACATTTCTATATGTTTTAATATTTTTGTCGCCCTCCAAATGTTTCTGAAACATTTCACCGGTTTCTATCCTAACTGAAACACCCTACCAAACCGAAATTTTCATGTGTGTTGTATGTCTTATTCAATCCTTCTGGTTGTATGTCTTATTTAATCCTAGTGTATACCATTAATAAAAAAGTATTCTTGTGATAGGCCCTTCTCCTGGTCTGAAATATAGTGAAATCACCTTTCTTATTCTTCCCCAGACCCTATCTTATTTGTTAAGAAAGAACATATTGCACCAAATCTGATTTATGGATAGTTTGGTTGACGATATCAACCCCCCTCCAACTAACAGCCTCAAGAAAAATTGCTTGTGAAAAAAAAAAATGAAAAAGAAAAAAAGAAGGTTATTTAGGTTATTTCATGGACTGACTTGGGTTCATAGACTGAAAATTTCTGTTATTTGAGTATTAGTTGAAAAAAAGACAACGGTGCTTTTTGTCTTTACTTATGCAGCTGTTTTCCTCTTCCAGTATGAATTCAATAACATTCATCAACGATAGCAATAAATACTTGTCGTGGAGGTTTTCATATGTCTTTTAGTAAATAGCAAGTGCATAACTTCCGCAAAATGTTATTATGGTACTAATCACATAGCATATATTATAGAACTTAAAAGTATGAACTCAAATGCACTCTCTATACTAGCAATAAATACTTGTTTGCCGTTGGAGATCTTCATACATTTTCATATTAATTTTAATAGCAAGCATGTACTGCAGAAATTGTTATTGCAATTCTAATTTTTTTGCATACATCCTTGGACTTCCTTGAGTTGTGCTGTCTACAGTGTGGGAATTGCAGTTTATGTATGTCATTTGGATATATTTACATTTGACAACCCTGGTGACATTTGGAACACATGCCTCGACATATTTGCCTTTTTTTTTTTCAATTTTATCAAATTAGTGTAGCATCAATGAGGAGGTTGGGTTGTGAACTTCTGGCATTCAATAACCTCTCTCTCTTTTTTTTTTTTTTTTTTTTTTTTTTTTTTTTTTTTTTTTTTTTTTTTTTTCCGCATTGGTAACCATTGCCAATATGCAAGACATGCACTCCTTGCTCTGTTCTATTTGTGTTTTATTTTAGTGCAACATGCTATGCAATTGCTTTTTTGGTTCTTTTACATACTAATATACCCTTCCCACAAGGGTCCAGATCAAGGGCCTCAGAACTGCATACAGAATGATATTCATGCCCACAAATGCTAATTCTGGGGGTATAGAAGACCGACTTGCTGAAGTGGTATAAATAACATTCCTTCCTTTTTTCCTCTTTTTTTTTTTTTGTTTTTTTTTTTCCCCAACTTAATCAACTGAGACGTACAGCAGTTAGCATTTCAAATTTTTGCAGGAACAACATGAAGAATTATCTCGCATTCCTGCTGTGCATTCTATGGTACAATCTATTCGTGATTCTTTAGCTGAAGATCGTCGTGGAATTTGCAAGTTCCGATCTTGGCGTGGTTCTTAAAGCCCATTATACAGTAAGTTTGGCGTATCCAGTTTACATTCGAAATAGATTTTCTCACTTCTCTCTACACACGGGGTCAGATTGTGATTCCGTGGAACTGCAATTCTTTTCTGATGATTGACCGCATCAAATTGATTAGACCCGAAAAAAGAGACCGTCGTCGTGGTCTTTTCAGTTCCCCAGTTATCATCAAATTTATACATAAGAATTTTTTATGTTTCTGTTTTGCAGTTCTGCTGTTTATTTGGCGGCCTCTCCCCTCTACTTTCTCCATTGAATTTGCTGAGCAGTCATTAATTTGTTCAATTCAATTGTGGGACAGTGACCCGGAGTTATTTGACACCTTTGGATCAGTTGTATGTTGTGAAAGTTCAATTGTAGCAGTTAACGGTGAAATGAGCGGTAAGAAGTCGTGGGATCAAAGTGAAAAAACCGTGTGTGGTCGTGAATGAACATATTGATTGCAGCAACGAATTGATTCGTCTTCATGCAGAGCCAGCCCAATGTGATTTTAGTGTAGTTCTGCCGAATGTGATTTTATACTTCTTTGTTTTTACCATTTTTTCCTCCCTCTCTGTGTTTTAATGTTACCATTACGAGACAAAATTCCTTATGAAGGATCGTGTAACTAACAATGGGCTTTGATTTAAGCATGGCCAATTCTTTCTGTTTTGTTTGTTTCATTCGCGGGGAAACTATGGCATGCAAGATTCTTCTTTATTAGAACAAACTATTGTATAAAAGTCTTTTAGGTCGTGTTTGGACGAAGGATTTGTCCAGAGCAGAGGAGAAGCGAGGAGAGGAAAGAGATTGTGATACAAAATTAATTTTCGTGTCTATAGTTTGTGATGAAAAATAAAAGGGAGAATGCATCGAATTCGTGAATTTTAAAATAATTAGATTTAACAATTAAATAATTGTTGAATTTTTATTTTATTTTATCGTATTTTTGAATTTATTCAAATAAAAATATGTATCTGAGGATTAATGTTTTTTTATATAATTTTTTTTTTCTCGTTAAATTCTCACTTCAACTGATGCTAAAAACTGAAGTTGAAGATTTTGTCAACACGTGTCCGTTTCCAGCAAATGGTGATGGCAAAAGTGCTTCTAAAGATAAATCTGAAGTATAGTGCATTGGAATTCTGTTCGAGGAGAGAATGAACCATACTGTAACTTCTGCTGTTGGATAATAGCAATGCCCCCTTATTACATTATGATTTTGTTTGAAGTGGCAAAAAAATTTTAAAAAATAATAAAAAATATTAAAAAATAAAAAAATTATTTATTTTTTATCTCACTATATGAATTATGAACTTCTTACTTATTTTATTTTATTTCACTTTTTGTTACTTCAAACGTGTTTATATTATGTTTGGATAATGTTAACTATTTAAGGAGAATTGTTTAAATATAATTTTATTAATTTAAATAGAAATTTTATTATAAATCTGAATAATTTAATGTGATGATTTTTATGAAAAGTTTAAAATCATTAAAAAAAAAATCAAAAAAAATCACTAAAAAGTCTAATATTTTCAAAAGTAATGTCATCATTAATTTATTAGTACTATTAGAAAAATTTTCATCTATATATTATTAAATAAATACACTTATATTTTAATAGAACTTAATTTTAAATTCATTGATTTGAACCGGCAACGAATTACAGCAATCTTTTGGGTTGGAATCCAATCCATGACAAAATTATTCTGGCTCAAATTTAATTCCACGCGAAGCACTTACGAGTGCGTTACCGATTTGATCAGGTAAGTATGTTTTCGAGTGGGTGATTATGTCACAAACTCACATCAGACAAGTAGAAGTAGAATCTTAGATGTCGGGGCAATTACTTCATCAAACTAATCAGACCTTTTAGGTTAAAAAAAATGATCATGACCATTAAAACATACATATGGGATAGGCATATATGTGAATCATATTAATTAGTTCATAATTTAAAAATGAATGCCATGGTAGCATTCTAGTCCTTCACCAATTGCCATTCTGTTTTTGTTTTTCTAATTGTTTTATATTTTACGTGCGATAAATCTGTCGATGCAGACAGATTGATGAGAGAGTGGATGAGTTACCACCGAGGTGTGATAAAGTACTCTTATCTCACATCACTTTAGTTGAAGAAGTGATACAAATATAATATTTAACATCTTTCAAATATAACGTGTTTTAATATTCGTTTGGTCATGTCCAAAAAGAACATGTATCCCCTTCAAGTTTTCCACCATGATGACGGTGACACCTCCAGTAACTCATTCTAATAAGAAACAAAAAAAGGGAGAAAAAAAATCTCAAGTATCAATATGTCACGGTGAGTAAAAAATCATATCTATTATCTTCACTCACGATTTACCTTAAACTATGATCCTCATGGATGATATTTTTAATAATTAACAGACCTTCTACTTGTTTATTGCTCCGTGCTTTTCGTTCTCTTCCTCAATTGCTAACTCTTTTATTTTTTTTAAGTACTAACTTCTCTCCCTCTTTATAGTATCTTGTGCCTCGATTTCATTATTCTAATTGTTAGAAAAAAGTAAAAAGATATGTATATTATAATGGGGAATCAACCCTATTTATAGAGTGAGAATGAGAAATTATATAGAACACAAAATTTGTATACCTAATATTCTAATCGAACTCTAATATACTTATTTTAATTAAATTCTACATCTTATGTAAGGATATATCATAATCATATATCCCCCTCAAACTCAAAGTGATATGGTAGAGACCACTTGCGTTTGGAGACTAAGAATTAGGCTGAACTGGCTAAAGTTGAAGCCGGATGAAAGCCATGGAATTGGGTGTAGTAGACTTAATCAACTAAAGGTGAAGTCCAGTGAAAGCCATGAAGCCATGCACGATGGATTGAAACGACTGAGCATGATGCCAGATGAAGGGCAGTGGCATGGAATTTGAGTGTGAGTCGTAGTTGCATGTGGAAGCACATTGAACTATTGAACTGTAGGAGACATGTAGGTACAAGGAAGCATGCTGAATGGCTAGAGGGGCAAAGAAACGCATTGAATGGCTGGAGACACAAAGCCATAAGCGTAAGAAAGTGCATTGAAAGGCTAGAAGCATGAGGAAGCACGTTAAAAGGTTGAAAACGCAAGATCGGAAGCAAAAGGAGGTGTGTTGAAAGGTCAAAAGCGCAAGGCCAAAAATGCATTGAAAGGCCAAAAGCACAAGGCCAGAAACGCTTTGAAAGGCCAAAAGTACAATACTGAAAGCGTGTTGAAAAGTCGAAAGTGCAAGGTTGGAAGGCTGGAAGCGCAACGGGAAGCACGTTGGATGGCTAGAGGTGTAAGGCTAGAAGCGCAAGGGAAAACACGTTGAAGGGTTAGAGGTGCGAGAGGAAGCGCGTTACATGGCTAGAGGTGTGAGTGGAAGCATGTTGAGAGCGTGATGGCAGCCATGGTGGAGCTGAGTGTAAGGATGGGGGTAGTTGTGGGATCTTGGGAATACGGGTGACAGAGAAAGAGAAGTGATATGTGGTGGCGGAAGCGATGGTGATACAGAGAAGGGCAACACTGGCAGTCAAAGATGTGGCGGCTGGACGCCTAATCTACCTAGGGTTGAAAATTATAGGCTCTGATACCATATTAGATAAAAGAAAGAAGATAAAAGATGGAAAAAATAGAAAGTTATTTATATTTCTATATATTATTGTAATGGGGAATTAAATTTATTTATAAGGTGAGAATTAGAAACTAAATAGAACACAAATTTTATATACCTGATATTCTAATCAAACTCTAATATACTTATTCTAATCAAACTCTACACCTTATATAGAGATATATTAGAATCATATTAGATATATATTAACACTAATTTTGTGTTTTTCAACTTGTTAATTTTGACTTGACGTTTTCGACATCAATTTGAGACTTCTAATCTTTAAGGTTTTTTTGACCTTCGAATACTCTTAGGTTTTGGCTCTTTATTTCAGACCTCTAGAGTTAGCTTTGGCAACGTTTAAATCTTTTAAGGTTCATTAGACTTTTAATTTTTAGATTTCTATTTCAGGTTCATTGGACTTTTAATTTTTAGATTTTTATTTCAGATCCTTAGACTTTTGGCTCTCTAGTTCAAACATCTAGAGTTAGCTTTGGCAACGTTTGAATCTTTTGAGATCCATTAGACTTTTAATTTTTAGATCTCTATTTCAGATCCTTAGACTTTTGGGATTGCTTGCTTTTGAAGACCTTAGGATCTCTATTTCAGATCATTAGTCTTTCGGATTGCTTTGATGATTGTAGGATCTCTATCTGAGTTCCATAAGGTTCTGTTTTTTTATTTTTTTTTTATTTTTGGTTGCTTTCTTTTGAAAACTTTAGAATCTCTATGCCAAGTACTTAGGGTTTTGAAATGTTTCGAAGACCTTAGGATTTTTGTTTTAGGTCCCCAATATTTTTTGAGCTGCTTGCTTTTGAAGATCTTAGGATCTCTATTTTAGATTTTTAGGGTTTTGGAATGCTTTGAAAAGTTTAGGATCTCTATTTCAGATCTCTAGAGTATCAGATTGCATCGAAAGGCCTAAAATCTCTATTTAGGGTTTTTTTTGGGTTACTTGCTTTCATAGTATGGTTTCCTTTAATGATTGTTCACTTCATGGTCATAGATAGTTTTTGTCATTAATGAAGATGGTGATTCTACAATCATTTTAGACTTAACAGTATTCGATCTAATTAGTGGTTACTTTTTTTTTTGGGTAACGGTTTCCCTTTATTGATTTGCTTCACCTTACACGATGGTGTATTACTTGACAAATAACTTATTTGTTTGATAATTTAAGAAATTTAAAAATTAATATAGTTTTACCCACCAACTCTTCTCCCTTAGTAATGCAGTACAGATTATGAAGTGATGTTTCTAGATGCTTTGCCTCCACTATCTTTTTTTTTTTGCGGCTAATATTTGATTATTGTATTAAGTTTGATTAATTTATTATTTTCTGAATAATGATTTTGGTGCATGCAAACAACCTTTTGGCGTCTGGTTGAGCTGTGATTACAAGTCTACAACCACTATGTGAGGATAATAATACTTAAATGCTAAATAGTATCATTTGCTTTGCTTTATAATTGCATAAAGATGATTTTGTTTTGTGGGTCAATTCGTTGGCGATTGCTTCAAACAACTGGGGGAATTTGAAGTATAATCTATTAAACGTTAGAGTTTTTGGTACATCCATTAGTTAAGTTATTATTCTATTTTTGCTCATTATTTAAAAAGCTTACGTGGCATTTAGTTTTTTTTTTTTGGTTTTCTATGTTTTATGTTTTAAAAATTTCAAAATAAGGAAATAGAAAATGTATTATTTTTCTTATTTTGAGATTTTATTATTTTGAGTTGAAAATACTCAAAACGACTTCTTGTTATTTTTCATTTTATGTGTAAACTCATTTTTTTTTATTTTTCTAAAACAAATTTTGAAAATGCTACAAAATTTGAAAACCTCTCCAAAAAAAAAAATAAAATAAAATTTAAAAATATAAGTGACCAAATATATTTTTATTATTTTTATTATTTTCAAAAATATAAAATGATAAATGCATTCAAAATAAAAAATAAAAAATAAATAAAATAAAACAAATGACACCTTAGGTAATCTTGTGATAATCGGATTTGGTCATCTGTTTCTCTTCCAAATGCTGTTGCGCTTTTTTTTCTTTAGTAATTAAATGCGGTTGCTTTTGGGTTGTAGCGAAGCATATTTGAATGATATTTTGATCATAACTTGTTTATGCTTTTGGATCTCTCTCTCTCATTGATTTGCGAAATGCTTCATTATGCTTTCATCCCATGTGGTGAGTTTTAAGCTTTTGTGCAGTCAAAACTTGATGCTTTCTTGTTTGAACTAAAGCATATTGGATAGCTACTCTGATCAGTCACAATACTGTTGTTAATTACTATCATCAACTAGTTCATGCTTTTGGGTCTCTCTCTCTCTCCCTCCCCTCCCCCCTAATGTGAGTTTTTTTCCTTTTTGTTTTCTCGAAAGTTGATTTTGGATTTGTATTGAAGCATGTTTTGAATAAGATCTTCATGATCACGCATCAACCTTTTACTGGCATTGATTGAACAAGATCATCATCAACTAGTTTATGCTTTTGGATCTCTCTCTCTCTCTCTCACACACAATACACACACATTCTGATCCAAAACATGTGCTGGCTTCCAAGTTTCCTTTTTTCTCTCTCAAATGCAGACGCTCAATACTTATCCTAGAAACAAGTTCCACCTTCACTTCTAACCATCCTCGTCAGAATTCCCCCACCCCCAAAAAAAAAAAAAGAAACCATCATCCTCAAAAAGCCAAACTCTCGAACCATGCACTGAATGGCAGTTTACAAAATCATCACCACTGAGAAGTCACTTTTTTTCTAGAAGTCATTTTCAGTTGATAGGATGGCTAGTGGTGCCCTACCCAAATTAAGTTGTCGAATATGATAAGATTATTTGACCATATACATTGGAGTTATCCTTAAATGTCCAAATGGGCATATAGGTTACCTTATCTTCTACAATTGATTGATTGAAATGACGGAACACAATCTTACATATATATTATCTCCAGTTGCTCCATGTTTTACTGATTTAGAATCATGTAGCCTAAATAAGGTTAAAGCGAATTTCCCAAACTAAATTCTCTCTCTTAAGATTTCTTTCTAGAAATGAATGCCGAATGGATCAATAAACTGAAATGAGACAATGAAGATTTAAAAAAAAAAAAAAAAGAAAAAAAAAAAGAGAGATAAAGCACTTTTAACAACCATAATTTGACTCCTCTAATAATAGGCTCCAAAATTTTCCATAATAATGGCTCTTTCTTGGTCAAAAGTTGAACATGACAGTTTGCAAATTTATTGATATATAAATAAAAGTTATTGTACATTAAATTATGACACCTCGATCTATATCATAAGATTAAAATTCAGTTGTTTAACTCTATATATATTCATATATTTTTAATTTAAAAAATATATTAATATATTTAAACTGTTAAATTTTAATTCAATGATTTAAATCGTATTTGTCATGAAGCAGACATCACATATTTACATTAGAGAGGAGCAAATTTTTTTTTTTTTCAAATTTCATTTTTCTACCTAATTTAATTAATCTTAGAAAGATATGAATAAAGGGATCTGGACTTGGTCCACCGCTGACACAATATGCCGCCACTAGATGAACACCACTGATTAAGCAAAAGCAAGAACCAACTTGTTATTTATTTGTTTATTTTTTTCTAACGAGAAAAGAGGAAAGAGAAACAAAAAAGAAAGCAATTGTGATCATCGGTGGCTGGAGTCATTCTTTTGGGGATTAGGCCAATCAGTTCGCGTGTTTGAGTTTATCTTTTATCATTTATTTGGACGACAAATCAATCTGGCTGTTTGAATTGATAGGTCATCGGCAGAGTTTTGATTTTTGAGAAATTATTGAAGTGCATATTTTGTCTTGTGCTTTAACATTTTGGACGCGTCCATTGACTCACCGTAGAGAATCTAACTTTGTAAAATTTGGTTTGGAAGTAACCAAGAAATTTAAGCATTCAAAGCAAATTCTTCCTCAAACTCCCCTCTCCCCCCCCCCCCTCCTCGATTTGACCCTTTGGTTGTTGAAAATAAGATTGCGTTCTAGAAAAAAAAAAAAAAAAAAACTGATAACTTAGTTACCAGTTATTAAAATTTTAATTTTTTTAAATATCAAATTTATTTTCTTATATTTTAAAATTTTTTTAAATTTTAAAAAATAAAAATATTAAATTAACAAAAAATTAAAAAATTAATTACTAAAAAAATTACTTTTTTATAATAAATAATTATAAAATAGTCAACTTTTCTTCTTCTTCCCAAACTCAACCTATGAGTTTGGTGAGTTTTCCAAGAAAGTGGCGTTGGATGATCGCAATCAACTTTCATAGTCTTCGTCACTTTCTTCTCCCTTCACTTAAGTCACCGAGCGACTTGATTACCTCCAATTCATTGGTAGATCTTTTCCTTCCTTTCAAAAATTATTTCATCTCTTCAAATTAGGAATCCTATTTCATTATTCATTTAACAAATAAAATATTATGACTCAGATTCATATAATGTATTTAATATTTATTAAAAAAAATACATATATTTTTGTATATTATGACTCACATTCAGCTCACTATCCAAACCAACTCAGCTATCTCATTCGGAATTTGTATATATGTTCTTATATGTATAATTTGTGTGTTTAGAGTGGTATAAAATTATATAAAATTATAAAAGTTAATATCTCGTATTTTATACACTGAGAAGAAAATTTAAATTTTATTATCTCGTAATTTATATTTATGGAGATTTATAAGGTTTTATATTATTTTTTTTAACTCCAAGCGTAAACCATGTACTGTCACAACGGTGTATAAAAAAAAATGTATGTATATATTATATAGAACACATGCAATGCATGGAATTAAGAAGGCAAATGTCAGGTGGCCCCACCTTCACTGCTGCAATACAATTACACGAAAATTCTTCCAGCTTAGAGCGAGGGTATATTAATTTCTTTAGTTAAAGAAACCTACAGTGAGAGAAAGTATCCTACCAAAACCTTTTTTTTATCATCCAATCATGCATCCGTCCACTGTTTGGTCTGTATCCATTTTTCAAAAGCCCAACCTCAAAAAACACAACCGTATGCACCACCAAACACATTTGCTACATATGCTCTCTCTCTCTCTCTCTCTCTCTCTAGATGTGGGTATTTGTGGGTGTTGGTTCTAATTAGTTTGTGAAGGCGAGCTTTGCCTGGGTGAAAATGGGGAGAAAGTGCTCCCATTGTGGAAACATAGGTCACAACTCAAGGACCTGCACCATTTACAGAGGAGCTACTGCTGGTGCTGGACTAAGGCTATTTGGGGTGCAGCTTGAAATTTCTTCTTCCACTTCTTCTTCTGCTTCTTCTTCTTCTTCTTCTCCTTCTTCATCTTCTATTACTATGAAGAAGAGTTTCAGCATGGACTGCTTGTCTTCATCACCATCACCATCCCCATCCCCATCCCCATCCCTATCCCCTTCCTCTTCATTGTCTTCATCAGTACTAGGTTCCCTTAATGAGAATTCAGATCATAAAAGCTCAATTAGCTATATTTCTGATGGTCTCTTCGGCCGTAGCCAAGGGAAGAAGAGAGGTATGAAATCAGTTGAATTAATTTGCTTCCTAATTTGATTCTCTCTCTAGTTTTGCACGGCTAATTACCATATTACCCTTCATAAATAAGTATAATGCATGTATTTTTGGTAATTCAGAGAGAGAGAGAGAGAGAGAGAGAGAGAGGGGCTGTTTATCTTGTTTTCTTTTCCGATTAGTAAGATCCCTTCCACTAGGCTCCATTTGAGAAATTTTATAGCTGAAAAATCTTATAAATTTATCGACGTACATCTTAATTTTTTTTTAATTATGAAAGATAAAAATATTAAATTAATAAAAAATTAAAAAAATTAACTATTAAAACCTTTTTCTTTTTTCCTTTACCCAACTAGCCTTAATTATTCATCATTAGTTATGATGGCGTTTCTTCAATAGGAACCTTTTTAATTAATTAACATTCCATTCTAATATGTTTCCATCACATTTTATTGGACATTTATATAGTTTTAATTAAATTTCTGAAAATATTATCATTTTAGTCTCATATTTTCTGGGTTCCAATCATATATAAATATATATATACATAATTGTGATGATGTTTGATTGATTTAGGACTGCCATGGACGGAGGAGGAGCACCGGAGGTTTCTGGCTGGGCTAGAGAAGCTAGGCAAGGGAGATTGGAGAGGAATTTCCAGGAATTTTGTGACTACAAGAACTCCAACCCAAGTTGCCAGCCATGCCCAGAAGTATTTTCTCCGGCTGCAGGCCGCAGTCCTCAACAAGAAGAAGCGCCGTTCAAGCCTCTTCGACATGGTATGTGCATACATATGTATGGGCACGAGTGCTTTGGAGTGCCGAATTTGATCCAAAAAATAAATAAATATCTATAAATTTTTTTTTTTTTTAACTTTTTCCATGTCAAAAACTTCAACTTTTTTTTTTTTTTTTATTTCTCTAACTCTTACAAACTTCTTGCTTGGCACCAAAAATTTTAATTTTATCTAACTTTCTCTGTATCAAAAACTTCAACTTTTTTTTTCTCCGTAGTAATTTCCTCTAACTTTCTCTATTTTTTATTAAATTTTCTTCAACATTTATCAACTTTTTTTAATTTTTCCTAATTTTTATCAACTTTCTTCAATTTTCACTTTTTTTTCAAAAAATACATCAAACATTTAACAATTCAAAATGTACTTATTTTTTTATCAAATTTTGACATTCCAAACAGGCACTGTATGTTACTTTTTCATCAATTAATTTTAATTTTTATAGTGTTATCAGAATCATAGCTCACTAGCTAAAATAAAATTTTAAGTATAACCAACCATTGATATAAAAACTTTCTTAACTAAATTATTATTATTATTATTACAAACATATAATATATATTGGAATTAATTAACTACATAGAGTTGTAAAGTTATATAATTTCATATAACCTTCAAGTAATGAAGGTAGAATTTTATGGGTTTGAAATTCAGTTTAGTTTCTAATAATGAATTATAGGGTTTTGACTCTGGTATTAATTAATTATATGGTTTTAGGTTGGTGTTGGCAGCAACAAGGATCATCAAACTTATCAGCAGCATGTTAACAATTCTGATTCCATGAGGAGCAATCCTGTTCCTATTCCTTTTCCTGCTCAATCATTGTCTAAATCTAATTCTCACAACCACCAGGCCATGTGCAAGGGACTGTTTGGATTAAAGTCAAATTCAGAGCTCATGAAATCTAATTCAGCTGCAACAAACACTATTTCTTTTTCTTCTTCTCCTTCTTCAAATGAAGTAGTAGTTCCTCCTGATTTGGAGCTCAAACTGGCGGCACCAAGGCCGAAGGATCAAACCAAATCCTCCTCTAGTCCCCTTTTCATCGGACCTATTAGCGTTATCTAATTATCAATTTGAGGCTCATCCGATCCGAGCTCAACCCAAAGCAGAAAACCCGTTGAATCCTGTTATATATATATATATATATATTTATATTCTGTTTATATGGTGTTTAACGTATTCATTGCAGTCAGTCAGTCTGTAATTCTATATATATATATATATATATATATTCTTTTCTAGTTCGAATGATGGTATTTCTTGGTGATGTATAATATACCTTAACAAAAATACGTACCCATCAGTGGTTGGTACATATGAATATCACTTGCCGAACTATTAATTATTTACAGATGAAAAAACTGGTGAGGTTCCATTAATTCCTTTAGATTGAATCCCACCTTGAATTGGTAGATTTTCAATTACTTGCCGTTTAGAATTTTGTATTTGATGCGATTTGATTTTATTTGATAAAAATTCTTATCAATTTTTATGTTTAAATTTAAAATAAAATTTTATGAATTAAATTTATTTTATTTCATAACTTAAATTTTGAAAATTTTTTATAATTTAAAATTCAAATCAAAATAATAGAATTTGATGAGAATTCATTATTTTTTTAAACAATTAGACAAATTTATCCTTTATATTGTATTTTCTACTTCTTGTTAATATGGTCACACTTAGTATTTTTCTTAAATAAAATCAATTCAATTTTTAAATTCAAATTAATGAAATTTTATTTACTAATCCAAATCAAATTAAATCAATTCTTTATTTTAGAATCAAATAAATTCTAAAAAAAGAGTATTTTCAAACAAAGTGTTAAAGTTTCATTCGGATTTTGTATTGACTCTTGAGTCCTCTTTAATTGTTGGTTTCATGAATTTCAAGGCAAAACTTCTAAAAATTAAAGTGCTTGTAAAGTGTATCGGGACATTCATTAAAAAGTTTTTTTTTTTTTTTTTTTGGGTTTTACTGTTATTTAATTAAAATATATGGCATTTGCTATCTAGTTAAAAATAATTGTGGAGGTACCGATAATGAAAATACCATTTGAGAGAACAATTTGGATTACACTGAAAGTGCCATTTGAAATAGCGTTTTCTTCTTTTGCCAAATTTCACCTAAAAATGCTACATAGAATAGCACTTTGTAACCAGCCTAAAAATGCTTTTTCATAGAGTGTTTTCTTACCGACCCCACCCCTACATTGCTTGTTCCTTCTCTATGCCCTATTAACCTGCACTAATCGCTCAAAATACCAACATTTCACTGAATAAAAATATAGCAAACTAATACAAACTAAAACTCATAAACAAGCTACAATAATAACAACTTTTAAATAATATCACAAACATAAAATAAGATTTTTCATATATAATAGCAAAATACATAAACTAACTTTTAAAACATAACATTAACATGAACATCGTATATATATATATATATATATACAATAAGAAAATAAGATTTTTCATAAATGAAGAAAGTTATGAAGAATTTATAAACCAACTTTTAAATTGTCTGTACTTCATAGAATATTACATTGTAGTATTAGAATGATAAATCTTCAAAACTTGAGATAGATAATGCCTACTTTGTCTCATAAGGAGGGTGCCTCCCATTACAAGGGGGTTTATCTGCCCCTCTTGCACCTGTGGTTGAGTCTGTGTTACTGCAAGCTATGATTGAGGTGGTGGGTCATGAGAAAATTCTAAATGGGTTGGAGGTTATATACTCGGCTTGAAATGAGCCTTAGCCCTTTTTCGAGTGTACAGTCTGGGAAGAAGAGATGCTATGATGTCCTCCTGTGATAGTGGGGCTATGCTGGTGGTGGGAACTGATGGTATAGGCTACAACAGTGGTGACTATGTAGTACCAAAATCATCCATAACTATAATGTAGTCATGAATGCTCTTTAATGGATGATGTGGATCAACAATAGGCGATGGTGGCCTGGTAGAAGTCGATGGTGGCATTCCTGGAGAACTAGAGGGTTCGACTCCTACGGAAATGAAAGGTATAGCTCCTATAGAAGTGGATGGTTCGGCTCTAGTGGATGATGATGGTTTATCATCAAAGGGAGATGACGATCTTAATGTTCGTCCAACCTCGGTCAGCTAGTACTCCTCATCTATGGTTGTAATCGTCCTCACCTCGATGCTCCTCGTCGTCTCCGCTAACTGAATCGACCAGAAGACGCCGAATCTTTTTTCCCAAAGAAAGCAAATCGCGGCCCATCTATCCTTCTCTCTTGAGAATCCCACGGCTTTTTTGTAGAGTGAAAAGGAGAAGGGACCTCCCTTCAATCCATTGGAAATAACAGCTAGAGTTTAAACTCTACACTAATAGAACAAGTTAGTAAAGTAGCTAAGCTCTTCCAGGGGGATATTCTAATACAAGGAGCACCTCATCCCAATTTTTACAATTGAAGAGTTCTATCGTTATCTGAGTAGCCCTCACAGTGGTGTCCACCTATAAACATATGAACAATGATATTAGATATATGTCATCAATTGCATTGTATTAAAAAATAACAATATTAATTATTTATTTACTAATGAATCACCAACCAGTATAGTCTTTGTAGCTATAATGGGCAGAGATCCGATTGGAAGCACATCTCGTAGAGGTCCAATCATCGTTTTGCTAATCGTCCTATGCAACTATATATACGGATTATCTGGTGGCATCCAACCTATAGATAGGTAGCTGCGACAACCCTATTAAGCCGATCCTCCTATGTGGTGATATGCTCTCGATGGTGAACATCTGAGTGAGTCCCTACATGAGCTCATCGATCAAGTGCATACAATGCAAGGCTGGTGTCACATGTAATTGGCCCATTTTAAATGATCACAAACTATCACAAACCCAATCTGGGAAGTACATCTCGACCACGTCATAGCATATAAGGGGCACTCTAGCCTACCAAATTGCCCAGTCACATGCTGGTATAGGAAGATCCGAGGGATATGAATGCCACCTTATCTGTGACTTGGTTATCATATCCAACTGATCCCTGTAGTTTTAGAGAGTATGGGAAACGGTCAACGTAAGTTTGGCACACCACCTATAGTGAGAATAAGTTCTATTAATTACAGTAATGATTATGTTAAAGAAAATGAAAGGAAGCTTAATGAACAACTGCATTAAATTATTTGTTAGGATTCATACTTATAGCCGTATGGGTCGGTTGGTAGTGGTAGGGGGTTGGGATGTGCATTTGTAACATGGGGTGGATCTAGGGCTGGTACCCCCTCCACAAGTGCAGTATCATCTATGGGTGCATCCTAAGTTGGAGGATCCATTGGTGCTGCAATCGATATAGGCTGTCGGATGAGTGGTCGCACAAAAAATAACCACTCCCATGCCCAGATCTGCAGTATGACTAAGAGGCTGGAGATCTCTTTCGCACCAGGCTGCACTACCTTGCACATCTCCTGATATCACCAAGCAAGTGCTGTAGAGCCCCAACTATAATGTCCAACATGCTCCAATTGCTCCAACATCGGTAGGTATATGAGTTTCACTATATTCTCTGACTTGTCTGCTAGCAAACCACCCCTGATCAACAACAACAGAGTGGCCTGTGCATGCTCTTGCACAACTTCGCATCTGCATCATCTAGTAATTGAGTAAATTGCTGAGTTAACCAAGTGATCTGTATTTATGCTCCAAGGATAGTAGCTGCAAGAGGGGTAATGCCTAGTAATCTCTGAACAACGGCAGTCTACTCTACTACACTGTGCTCTTCATTTATGCCAGTCATAGCAAATTCATCAATTGGTAGGCCTGTGATCACATTGATATATCCTCGAGTGTGATCATGCACTCCCCGCAGGGCATGTGAAATGTATGTGTCTTAGGCCTTCATCGCTCAACAAGGGCTATGATGAGGGCATGGTACAACTTAATACAGCCCATCCTATAGAATCCACACACCCCTACCCTAACCAAGTACTCAACCACCTTGCTATCTCTGGGTATATGACTAAAATCATGCATCAACTACTTATTGTTCCTGACTTTAAGGACTACCTCTTTCTTTAATGAGAAAAAACAAGACATTAGCATATGTGGAGATAGAACGTTAAGTAAATATTACTTTAATGAAAACAACAAACGGAAAAGGTCACTAGCGCTTGAAATTTAAATTATAAACTTATCCTATCATCCCATATCTGTGAAGATCTATGCCACAACTGACGGTACGATACTAATAGATCGTTGAGTCCGGGTGAAAGCAAATTTATCCGTGGGTCCATAATTGATCTACATATGGCTGTATATACGGCAATAGATTAGAACCACATAAGCGTTGGAAAAAAAAAACAATGTGTTCAAACTATGCTCGAACTAGTGTTAAAATGCTAAATAAAGAAAATGTCAACTGAACGAATAAGTAACGAACATTAGAGATTACATAAGCATTAGATAAAAAGAAAATGTCATTAAAACTATTTGACAAATATAGTGATAACATGCACATAAAGCAAATGTCAATTAATTACAATCAAATAAACAAAGTGTCATTCACATTAGGTTCACTTTAGTGATTATATAAGCATAACATCATTCAAACAAGGAAACCATTGACTACCCAACATATTCGAAACAAAACATCATTACAATATGAAAAGCAAAACACCATCAACTATCATAACTACCTCGGAAGTCTGCTCGGGCACTTCCTCTTATTATTATCCTCCTCACAACAAATCCCGCATTGCACTTTCGAAGCGCTTTCACTCCTATCCATCTTATTTCGGATGCGAGTTGACATCAGTCTACCTTTTTTTTTGCTTCAGATGCAGGTTCGGAATAAACTTTGGAACACTCAATGTTTCCCAATACTTTGGATCATGTAGGGGTTTGAAGCGAGAAGCATAAATGTTGACATAAGTATCAATAAAGTACTTCGATGCTATCATCCCCATCCAGTCATAATGCTATTCCTCGCATACGATAATGACATATGAGCATAGAATCTTAAGATGACTCCATTTACTGTATGTGCAAGTTTCTTCCTTGAGATTTAGAACTTGGACATTACCTGCTCCATTAACATGGTGGCCTGTGGTTATTTCGTGGACACCATCAATTTGGTTGAAACACATTGTACGATGGCTGTGAGCACGGAGTTGGAACTTCTCGACTAACTCTCAGACATTTGGTGAATGTCGAACTCCAGTCCCCTGGCAAGCCACCCCCATTGCATTTCTGTCACTAAAACATGTCAATACTTTGTAAAAGTAAACTAAGCACAAGATACGATAGGTAGGGCCCTAGCACCCTGCATTACGTTGTTAAAGCACCCCGATATATTGGTGGTCTTGTTTCCATATCTATGGTCCCCATCGTGAGACATAGTCCATTTCTCCTTTGGGATCTCATTGAGACACTTCCACGCATCTAGGTTTAACTCTCTTATTATTTGTATCGTAGCCTCAAACTTACGAACTTAAAAGGGTTTTGGCCGCATTTGACATTAATTAAGTGAGCTAAACTCCACGATAAAATCGATGAGTGGAATTTGGCAGTGCCCAGCCTAAACTAGGTGTATTGACTGCCAAAATAAGGCCAGGATGCCAATCTGAAATAAGGCATAAGCCTAGTCTGTTTAGCACTAAATGTATCCTCAAGTTACGGAGAAACTAGAATCAACTCTCGAATGACTCCTCATCAACCATAGCAAAGGTAAGTGGGAATATTTGCAGGTTTACATTAACTCCTATAACAATTAGAAGCCTACCCTTATATTTGCCATATATAAGAGTGCCATCAACGCTCACAATTGGTCTACAAAATTTGAACTCTTCAATACATGGTTTGAAAGTCCAAAATACGTATTGCAAGATTGCAGTACTCGGAGTAGTCGCTGGATGGTATAAGTAGTTAACAATGCTACTAGGATTGAATGTTTGAACTGCGTGTAGAAAGATTGGTAATTTACTATATAATTCTTCCCAGTTGCCAAGAATACTTGCAATTGCCTTCTGTTTTGCAACCTATGCTTTATTATAAGAAATATCATACTGGTGCTATTTGTTCACTATCACTGCTAGCGAGCTGGGAGATATCGATGGGTCTTTCTTTACTATTTCCTTGATGTAAGACGCAATGAATCGAGCATCTAACTATGGTTATCGTGATTCATCCTAGCGTATACACATATATGAGGTCCAACATAGACAGTGATCTACCACTGTCCATGTTTCTTCAACTTAGTTACACGCATTCGCCAATTGCAAGTTGTTCCCCCTACCATCTTACACTTGATTACCCATGTCCTTGTATCGAACTCAACAGTTTGGTATTGTGTGTTGGTCCTCAATGAATACGTCTTCAAGGCATTCATCAGATCAAGTTTCTCCTTAAATAGCATACCAGTGCGACATTCCTGACTCGTGGGATCCCATTGTTTGCAGCTAATCCCTGATGTAGAGCAGGTAGTGCTAACTTCAGGCAATATTGTAAATGTTTGTGAATCCAATTGATGCACTTCGGGATCTCCCTCATTTGCTCCTTAGGAGACACTAAACTTCACATCAAAATCCACATCGTTATCAAAATCTAGACCAATTACTTGGTTATCTTCAGGCTTGGCCATCATTTCCTCAATGCATGGTGGCTCAGCTGAATCATTGACTCTCATATCTTGTTGGTGATCAACTAGATCTCGAACTGCATCCCATTGAGCAACATCTGCATGCAGTCATGTGGCTAGAGAGTTCCTCACTAGGAATATTATGTTCTCCTCTTGAGTTGGCTATGGGAGCTTATAATACCCCGGACTTTTGTATTAACATACGTATATGGTTTTGAATGCATTTGGAAGTTATGATATGTTAAATTAGTAGTATGGATCATTAATGGTGCTTTAGAGTTGAGAACTTTGAAAGAGATGGGTTAGGCAATCAAAAGATGACATTTTAGCAAGTGTGTAAGAAGAGGGTATCTTGGGCGCACGTGTCATTGGGTGCCCAACGTCTTGGGTGCACGTGTCATGGGCCCCCAAGATCTTGGGCGCACGCCTGAGAAGGGCTTAGGCACCCAAGGTGCAGTGGAATTGACAGATATGGATTTCTCTATATTTTCAACCGAGCCTCACCCTATTCATACCTATACCTAGCTAGAGGTGATGGGAAATCTAAAATCTACTATTGAGGGACATAAAATATTGGTTAATATATATATATGTATTTGTATATATGATGTCAGAGAGAGAGAGAGAGATATTGTTGGAAGAGGAGAGAATCGGGTGAAAAAGCAAAGGAAGAACAAGGAAGAAGAAGAAAAGGAAACCGGGTGAAAAATTTGAAGGTAAGTCCTTCTAGCTTGCATGGAAATCAAATTAATCTTGCAAGAGTGTAATTGGAATCTCAAGGAACCTTTCTATGTGATTTATTTGTAGTTTGGATCAAAGAGAGAAAGGATTGAGTCCATCAAAGCTTGAGAGCTTGGAAGCACAATACATCTTCTTACAACTTGAGGTAGGGATTTAATGCCTCATTCTTACATATGTGATGTGTAACAAGGACTAGAATACCATAGAGAAACCCTTTTAAGTGTTGGTTACATTTATGGAAGATATTGGAAGTTATATACACACACACGTATATATATGTATATATATATGTATAAATATATGTATAGGTTAAAAGAGTAAAAATGGTGTTTTGATCCATAACTTGACTTTTGGTTGATGAAAACTCAAATTGATAATTTTGTTTGGTGCCTAAGAATCTTGTGTTGATGTTAGAAACATGAAACTTTAGGTATTTTTACTTTAACTTGGTCAATTTGAGATCCTAAGGGTGAAAAACTAAGAAATTGGAAAACAGAGTATGAAACCCATAACTTGGACCAAGCTGTGGGCGCACGAGAGAGACATAGTTGGGCACCCAACCCTCTTGGCCGCACAAAACATGGGCGCCCAACCCTTTGAGCGCACAAGGGGTGGGGTGCCCAAGCCCCTTGGGGCACAGTTGAGTGTCAGCTTGGGCGCCCACCGAGCCTAGGTCATTTTCCTAAATTTGCTTAGTTTGGCCTCCTACCTTGGGCTTATGAAAGAGTTGGTAACATGTTTTTACATTAAACTTTTACTTGATTAATTGCATAGATTTAGAAAGGGAAATTTGTTTTAAAAAGTGACTAAGGATTGATTATCTTAAGCTAATGGGAATTAACTCATAAGTGTGAATGAATATTACCTTAAATAAAATGAATTTAAAGATTACTTTGAGATAGGAGTCTCAATCGAGTAGAATTGTGAATGTGTCTTGATGTAAACTAAATGTTGAAGTATATAAACTTGTGATTGATTTAGTAAATTGTGAATTGACAAAGGGACTCAAATTTATAATATGTTAAATATTGAATGTTTAATAAGGTTGATTAATGTTGATATGTGACGAACCTTGGGATGAACCGAAACGTTGACATATGTTGTTGGATAGTATATGATGTTGAATATGAACCTGTGATAGATGAGAATGGAATGTGATGAATGGTTGTTTGTGTGCCGGGGACTGTGGTAGGGTGCGAAAATAGGAAGGGTCTTGAGGTTACCCTTGAGTTGAGAGTCCCGGAACCTGCCCAGGGTTTGGTGTCAATGCCAGTGGGTTAGTAGCCCACAACATGGTGTGTGTTTGGCTCCTCGTGACCCCGGACGGCGATCCTAAATGATGATATTGGTTTATCGTTTCCGTTGAGTATTATCCCATAAAAGACAATAATGTGTATGCACCCATCCCCCGATGGCTTGTATGACTATGATTATGTCGTGAAATGATGAATGGATGATAATGTGAATATGGTTATTGGTTTGAATGATGGTTAGATGATAAAGTGATAATGAAATGTGATTTGAATTAAAGATTAAGTTGCAAAGCATAAACATTAGCTGACATTGAATCTTAAAGTATGACATTGTTAAATGAATATATGTTTTCACTTTTTTTTTTGGCTATTGGATGTGTAAATGAAATGTTATGACTATAGAAATGTTGAAGTGGCTAAATTTACCTGAACATCGTTGCATGACTAGTTTGCATACCATATATGTTTGTTTGATACATCGTGGGCACAAGTGGACCTGTGCTCACGTCCCTACAGATTTGATGCAGGAACAGGCCATAACAATCAGATGGACTAATGGGATTGGACTGGAAGTGTGTGTATGTGCCCTACTATGCTTAGCAAAGCTTTTGGTCTTTTAGTATAAATTTCATTTGCAATTGCAATATTGTACGTTGCTAAACTTATTCAATTTGGTTGTAATGGCCCTAAGGCCTAAGTTATGTATTAATGGGAATGGAGTATGGAGTATGTGACCTGGCAATAATCAAGGTTTAATTTACGTTATCTTATCTTATGTCTTGGGCTTACTAATTTATGTTGCGTTGCTTTGATCGTGGTTAGATATGTTAGTGCATGTTATGTGCGTTTATCACTCACCCCTTGGGTCGTGAGATTTGGGGCGCGACAGGTTGGTATGAGAGCACTAGGTCAGAATACCTAGGGACATGAGAAGTCTTGCATCTCATATTGCATGCTTAAATGAAATGTAATTGAATTTGATCTTAGAATCTAATTTGTCTTGTTTAAAATTCTAGATGGGAATAGAAAGAGGGGAAGTAGTGGTACTAAAGCCCAATCAGTTGAAGAAGAGATAGTGTGGCCTAATGATGATATTTGTACCCAAGTGGCAACTAAGGGTTTAACCAAGGCTCAACCCTAGAATGTAACAGGGGATGTAGAAGAGATAAGCAGGGTCTCAGCAACGATAGGTCATCAAATGGTACCCTACTATAGGATGCCATATCCAATTCCATATCCAACACCTTATCCATATCAGAGTGTGATGCCTTATTAGATGCCTGTTTAGTTCCAGTCTACCTTCCCGGTGATGGTAGTATAGAAAGTGACTGTGATTGTACCTACCTTTTCAGCAAATCCAACCATGACACCAGATGTAATCATAGAACCCAACCCAAGCAGTCAGAATGTTAGTTTACAGGAAGCTAGCACTAATGTTGGGGAGATGGATGGAAGCTTTAGTAGTGAGGAAGATCGTCTGCGAGGAGCATGTGGGGGCTGTCGTAGGCAAGGATACATATATGTTACTGGTGCCCTAGGCAATGTCTCAAATGTTGTACTTATTGTGACAGAAGGAGGCACACATGTAGCTCTTGCCCGTATCGTAGAGTTTCAGATGTAAAAATGTAAAGGGAAAATTTTGGAAAGATAATTCCCTTAGTGGTAATCGGAATGGTTGATAGTCTAAGGACTTATATTATGTTATATACTCTTTTAACTTCAATCAGCAGAGTAACTTGAGATCTTGTAATGTTGGAACTTCTGTGGTAGTACTAATGGAAGTAAGCCGGTGTTGTTATGTTGAACCTTTATGAATGTATTGAACTGTTGTATTATTATTACGAGATGAAGTTATGCTCTATCATAATCTTAGATGTCGATTTAATATTGTTATTTTATGCTTTGATATACCTTAGATAAAATGCCACCGCGTGCAATGGGAGTTAGAGGTTGAGGATGAGGTAAAAGTTGAGGTCGAGGTAGAGGTAGAGGAATGGAACATATGCCTGTTCAGCAAGAACAAAAAACACCTCATAGTGCAGTGGCTGAGGCACTGCCTATTGTACAACAGAATGCTTTAGGAGGAAAGGAGGCGCAGATGGGGGCACCAGGGGTTCCATAGCCAGCAGCCATGGACGCTGGGGTAGTGTTGCAACAACTAGCAACAGCTATGGCCGCAATAGCAGGAGGGGCTCAAGTTGGAACCTAGACGCAAATGCAAGCTGGTCCAACTGCCCTAGAGAAATTTAAGATGATGAAACCTCCAACATATGATGGTGTGGCTGACACTGATATAGCGGAACAATTCTTAGAGGAATGTGAGAAGATATTAATGGCAATGAAGATCACCGATCCTTCTACCCGTATTATGTTGACTACATTTCAACTAGTGGGAAGAGCATCAGTTTGGTGGACTAGTTTAAAGGACACGGGAGGATCAATGGGACTTACTTGGGAAAGGTTCAAGGAGAAGTTTAGAGATCATTTCTTCCCTCAATTTTTGAGAGATGCTAAGAGGGAGGAATTTACTGGATTGATACAGGGGACTATGATGGTATTGGAGTATGAAAGGAAATTTTTAGATTTATTAAAGTATGCACCTGAGTTGGTCTCTACTATTCATTTGAAGTGCAGAAGATTCCAAAGGGGATTGAGACCGACTCTGAGGAACAAGATGGTGTTGTTGGGATTGGAAGATTATGAAACCTTGAAAAATTGAGCTATGACGGTGGAAATGGATTTGAATGAAACCAAAGTCATCTATGAAAGTCGACGAGGTAAAACTATGGGAACTCAACAAGAAGGAGTTAGCAGAAAAAGGAATAGAGGTAGTTTGTTAGCTCTACAGGTCCAATCGTCTTGCCAGGGGAGCACTGCACCCGCACCAATGGAGAGATCAAGGGGAACTTCTCAAAGACAAATTGTATGCTTTAATTGCAGACAAGAAGGCCACAAAAGTACGGAGTGTCCCAGGAGTAAAAAAACAGGTTGAATCGATAGGACCAATGAGGAGTGGTTAGGTTGGAGTGAACAGGGCGTGCTATGGATGTGGAGAAATGGGACATATTCAAAGGTTTTTCCCTCAAACCCAGCGAGGTGCAAGGGGAAGAGTGGTACAATCTGGACGGTCATTGCAAGGACCCCACCCATCAACCTCCTAGTCAGTACAGTAGCAGTATCAACAGAGAAGTGTCCCACAAAAGATGATGCAAACTGGGACATCACAGTAGTTGGGGGTGAACCCACAGGGACAGAGGTTTGGAAGGCCCTAGAATATTCAGCCGCAGGGTAGGGTGTTTGCAGTGACACAGCAGGAGGCGCCAATTGTGCCTATGGTAACTAGAGGTCTTTTCGTGTCTATTCATCAAATGCTATTGTACTCTTAGACACGGGAGCAACTCATTCATTTATCGCTACATCCTTTGCATATGCCTTGGGAATAGATGTTAGCCCCTTGGAATTGTTTTTACATGTTGAGACAAGTCTGTAAGGGGTGCGAATTAAGGGTAATCGATGTTTTTGATGGGTGAGAGTTCGTCTCAACTTTTGATTTAATTATATTGGAGATGAGGGGTTTTGATATTATACTTGGGATGGATTGGCTTATGTCCTACCAAGCTATGATTGACTGTCATAAGTGTAAGGTAACCTTAACCATGTCGGAGGGAGATCAAATTCGCTTCTTTACAGACCAGAGTGAAATACGAGAAGTGTCACTCTTGAAAAATCGGAGAAAGGATGAATTATGTAGTTTGTTTGCTTGCATGGTTATAGAAGAAGAGGACGGAGAACAAAGAATTGAATTACCTAAAGTTGTGGATGAGTTTCCCGAAGTGTTTCCTGAGGAGCTATCCGAGTTGCCACTTGAACGGGAAGTAAAGTTTTGTATTGTTTTGGTTCCAGGCACAGAACCCATTTCTATTCCACCCCACAGGTTAGCACCTGCAAAGTGAGCAAAATTGAAAACACAAGTAGAGGAGTTGCCAGCTAAAGGATTCATCCAGCCAAGTACATCACCTTGGGAAGTATCGGCATTGTTTGCGGATAAGAAAGATAGATCGTTGAGAATGTGTATTGATTATAGGAAATTGAATAGGGTGACTATCAAGAATAGGTACCAAATATATAATCACCTTTTTCCAGTGAATATATGGGAGTAGTAGTCTTCATAGTTTGTATGACTTTTAATCCGATGAATACTAAATATTTAATATCTAATCTTTAATATTAATTACATTAAAAGTGATATTATTTTATATTTTGTTGGAAGTGGTAAAATTTTGAAAATAAAAATAACAAAAATTTTCATTTTGTTTCTATTAAAACTAATTTTTGAATATAATTATTGAAAACATTTTTTGTACTACAAGTCAATTCTTAAAATAGTTTTCAAAAATTTTGCTTTGAATAATAATTTTCTAAAACTAAAACTAAACACGACCTAATTACTTTTAAAAATATAATATGGAATGAAGAAAAATATATTATATATAATGAGTCATGATTAAATATATGCTATATAAAAGGATTAAAGAAAAATAAGAAAAAGGTTTAAGATCATTTTTAATTAAATATGATAGGTATTCATGAATTATTTATTAAATATTCGTATGGTTCTATATATTGGTTATGATTTTAAATTATTGCAAAAAGTTAAAATAATTAAATAAAAGTAAATTCTTTGTCATTTTTTCCGACCAATTGATTGGGAAAAATGTTACTTTTAGCTACTAATTGGCTGACAAAAATGATAATAAATTTTTGTAAAAAACTTAAAATAATTAAATAAAAATAATATAATTTTATTACTTTTATGGTTGCCAAATATGATAAAAATTTATTTTATATATTAATATGTAAAATGCATATGCAAATGATAGCTTAAACTAGCGGTCAATCACACTAACTTCTAGCACGAGTTTGATTCTCAGTAGCAATAAAAAAGATCTCAAATATATGAAGTTGCCATGATGACAAGGCGCCATATGGTGCTACGATGGCATGATAGCATATTGTTATGTGGATTTTTATTATTTTTAAAATTAACCCTTTTTCTCAATGTAATCATTTATCTATATTTGATAATGATTTTTCAAAAAAAGTGAGATTAAAATCCATACAAGATCACGTGAAATTTCTTTTCATCTCAATTTTTACCATAAAAGATAATTTTTTTTATGTGTGATTGTTGTAATTTTTTTGTCACTGTTGTATACTGTGATCAAAAAGAGACAATTTACAATTTTAGTTGGATTAATCACGCTTTTGTGACTAGGATGAAAAGTGAAACATTATGCCTAAAAACTGTAATGTTTATGTATTTTTATAGTAGTATTGCTTTTTCTTTCAATCTTTTCCTATATATAGTAATGCATAATTCTTTAAAGAAATTTTAATTCATTATATAATATTACCCCTATATATATACATACACTAGATTGCATACAATTGTAAAAAGTTTTGGCAGTAACATGCATGCATATGCACATGCTTTCTCTAGATTTTTTCATTTTGCCCCTTCTAAAGTGATATGGCAGCTGGATGCTTTTGATAATTTGCTCCCACTTTTGTTGCATTTTTATCTAAGTGATATCCATATGGAGCATCATTTCTGCTACTATTAATGACAATACAATCTTGGCAACGATTTTTTGTTTTAATAAGAAGGATTTGACATTGATTTTTTTTCAACCTTTTCCTATAAATAGTAATGCATAATTCTTTAAAGAAATTTTAATTAATTGTATAATATTGCCCTTATATATACACACACCAAATTGCATATAATTGCAAAAAGTTTTAGCAGTGACATGCATGCATATGCACAAGCTTTCTTTGGATTTTTTCATTTTGCCCCCTTTAAAGTGATATGGCTACTGAATGCTTTTGATACTTTGCTCCAGCTTTTGTTGCATTTTTATCTAAATGATATCCATATGGACTATCATTTCTGCTACCATTAATGACAATACGATATTGTCAATGATTTTTTGTTTTAATAAGAAGGATTTGAAATTGATTTTTCTTTCAACCTTTTCTTATAAATAGTAATGCATAATAATTTAAACAAATTTTAATTAATTGTATAATATTACCCCAATATATGCACATACTAAATCACAAACAATTGTAAAAAGTTTTGGCAGTGACATGTATGCATATGCACATACTTTCTATGGATTTTTTCATTTTGCCCCCTTTAAAATGACATGGTAGCCAGATGCTTTTGATAATTTATTCCTGCTTTTATTGCATTTTATGTTTATTTTGACATGCCAACGTCGATTGATTTTGACATTCTAGTCCAGGTGTCTTTTGGAATATTGAAATAGTGTATTACCATTGCGTTTTGTTTCAAAGGGGTATGCCTCATTTATTTTTTTTACATTATTTCAATATCTTAATAATATTTTATATTTACTTTTCAAAAGAAAATAGATTGAAAAATAAAATTGAGCTCTAATAGTACATAACAAAAGAAAATAAGGAAAATTTTATTTTCTTTACATTTCATTTTCTTCTCCTCTATTATTATTATTATTATTATTATTATTATTATTATTATTTTCTCTCACTATATTATGCAATTAGTTTATTTATTTATTTATTTTTTTCGTAAAACATAACTTTTGAGATAATAGTGTGTCAACTACTCAAACAATTGAATCATCAAGAAACATTTTAATTTTGAAATTATTATTGTCAAATCATTTTAATTATCTTCTTCACAATTTCTTCCTACATGAAAATGTATTTTTCAATTCGATTATTTACTTATTATTTGTTCTAAAAACAAAACAAGAAGAACTCCCACACTTAATAGTTATAGAAAGCTTGAGAAATCAGAAGATGAATGGGGTAATTTGGTCTTTTTGTTTTATCCCACCATCAACAAACATGAGTTTAACAATTAAACATGGGATCCAAGCAGCACTTATGACATCTACCCCTTGATTGGAGATATTATCCGCCATTATTCACTCCTGTCAAACAAACATAGTTAAGTGACTTAATACAATATTGACCACATATACATATATATATAATGTGGTTCCATCTAATGTTTTTAATACATACTTTTTCTTTTTCTTTTTTTTTCTACTTTTGCAATGAAAGCAAATGTCTTACTACTTTATGCAAAAGCGTTAACAAAATAACGATGATGGACTAACCATCAATTAATTAATGTACTTCCCTTTCTGTCTATGCGAACTCCATTAATTTTGGTGGAGGGATATTTAATTCCAATATATTCAACTTTTTATTGCTTTAACATAAATTACCAACTTATTTAACAAAAACACATTCCAAATTTACATTAATTCTTCAAATAAACAAAAATAAAATAACATTAATTCTTCACAAGAAAAAAAAAACACATCATATCAACAATTTTTTTTGTACACCACATTGACCAAACTGCCCATTACATTCATAAAAATTCCAAGCACATAAAAGCTAGGAAATTTATGACTTTCATTGGGCATTTTCTTGAGGCAGAAATGGGAACATTATCAACAACTAGTGATTCAGAATGGGAAAATTTTCTAAACATAAAAAGGAAAAGGATCAGATGCTACGTACCAAAGATTGCGAGAAAGACTAAGGGGATTTTCAATGGTGGAATCTAAAGAATAGCCATTGAAATCCATCATCTTCTTCATCCAATATTTTTCAATATCAGCCTCTCTAAATAATTCTATATTGCTCGTTCTTGTTCTAACCTCCGCCATCAAAGTTTCTTGTTACTGTGCTTCGCTCAAGCTCCGCGGTACTCAATTGCAACCTTATCATAAGCTCGTGTTGCCTCCTTTACTGTCTTGAAAGTCCCCAGCCACGTTTTTGCTACCCTACATGGGTCCCTACTCTCTGCCCCCCACTTCCCGTACAATCTCTACCTCACTCCCTTATACTTCTTCTTCTCCTCCTCTTTCTTTATAGTAGTTTCTCCATTCTCCTCTTGAGTTAGTGCGAGAAATATGCAACCCAAGTAGCCCTTGATTTTGCAGAGCTAACACGCATTAGGATCAGGAATAAGCAACAAATACTCCACCTAATCGCTACAGGCAGAAGTCGAGGCATAGGTCATGGCCATGACAACAGAACTGGTAATGACTTTCTTAAGGGCATCGACTATAATGGACATCTTTTACTCACGAGTGAGACATGGTGGTTTTGGTGGCGACAACTGCGGTGGAGCTCCGTGATCTTTGGGTTTCTTTGGTGGTATGTTGGGTTTCAGTTGATATCTTTGAATAATCAAAACTTTGAAGTCAACTAGACAGATGGACAATTCTTTGTTTATGAATAAGCAACCCAAATAAATCCTGAAACTAAAATGAGAGAAACCATTTGTGTATCAGATATGAGGGCTACATACATCCACAAAAATTAACTCTTATAACCTTTGAAATGGGTAGAAATTTTTATTGAAAACCGATACAAAAACTAAATAATTTCCAACTCTTTGAAATAGGTAGGATCTGTAAGGCATTCTCTTCACCTTTCAAATACTGCCATCCAAACACCAGCCCAAAACCTAAATCTCTTATAGAACATCATTTTTAGTCCAAACAATTGGTTTTATATCAAAAACTCCTTTCAAAAACAACTTTTATCAAGATTTAACTATAGTTCCACAATATTAGATTTTATGATTGTCTAATATAATTTTCCAAGATCTATGCATTACTAAACTCACAGTCTCTCTCACACACACACACACACACTATCAACAAATTTTTTAACAATATACCAATAATATATCAACTCACACACACCAAGATGCATCTACACAAACATAAAGAATAAACAACCTAAAACCTACCTCAGATCCAAGAAGATCAGTTAAAGAAGAAGAAAAGAAAAAGAGTAAAGAAAGAAAGATAGTATCACTCTCAATGGGAGTCAAAATCACCACCACCATTGAGCAAAATCTAAGCCACACATATATACACGCTCTCAACTCAAGCTTCCTCACCTCTACTCTCAGATCTCTTCTTTACTCTTTCTTTTCTCTATTTAGTCAAACTCTTTTTCTTTTCTCTCTTTACTCTCTTTCTCTTGACTAGGAAGGTTTCATATATAACCACACACACACACACATACACATAGATATAAAGAAAAAGAGACAAAAAGGTGTTTGAGGGGTGTAGGGATAGCTAGGAGAAGAATAGGGGCAGATAGGCAAGTGAGAGTAGGGGATGAAATGTCCAAAACCAGAAAACCAATAAAAAGAATTAACATAGGATTGATTAGACACAAATCTGTCTAAACCCCGTTTGCATGCTCATTAGAATAATAGGCTCATGAGGACAATCATCTAAATAGCAACTATAAACTTAGAAAAATTCTAAGTGTTAAGCTATATGCCTAACCATAGTTAAAATCTAACCCAACCTCGATCAACACTAACTCATCCTCCAACCCAACCAATCAAACACAGTTCAAATAAACTCTATAACAACACATATTCTGAAAATATAATATAAGATATAAATTTAGAAATTAGGGTTATTATAACTAATGACTTTATAGGCTCTACATTAAGTGTGCAGACAGATGTCGCAAATCATAAATCAAGTCATTGTATTGACTACTTGACAGGCTAGGTCAGAAGAGGGCACCACACTTATACATATACAAGAATTTCATAAAGTTCTATATACGCTACTATGCAACTATTATACCAATTTCTGAAATAATTTCCTTAGCACCTCCTGCTAGAATCTCTCAATAGGTTTCATAGCACCTCGTGTCAAATTCTCAATTGATTTTCCATATTCAAAATCCTGAAAAATGTCATAAGAGCGTAAATTTATTTATAAAATACCAAATACAAAATTATCCAATCACTGAATCAAATTCTACACAAATTTTCAAAATTGAAATCTTCAATCATCGCAAAATCAATCACGTGTGAAAGATCACAAATTATATTTGAATATCAAAATACAAAAATATTTAACTATAAATCCAATCAAAAGTTAAGTATTGAATATATAGTATTCAATTTCACAATGTTGTCAATCACTGACTCATATTTGATGATATTCAAACATTAACCTAATATTGAGCAATAATTTATATTTAGAAAGATTTTTAGTATCTAATCAAATTCCAAAATAATAATAATAATAATAACTTCCAATTTATATGGTAATAAGCTTGAAAATGTTGTTTAAATCTTTTAAATTTCAAAACATTGAAATTTGGAAGCTCTATGGAATTTATAATTTTCAGAAAAGCTATTTAATAATAAAAAGTTATTGAAAATAGCTTTAAAGCGATAATTAAGGGTGAAATCTTTAAACCAAGAATTTTAGTAATTAGCGAGTCTAGTATTTTATTTAAATAAGTATTCTTTTTAGAAAATATCCATAATGTAGAATTTTCATATAGTTCTATACAGGGATAAAAAAATACTCTCGCACATACTCAGTTTGGACAATTGAATTCTCTCTTACTACAATTTACTCTGAACTTAATCATTAACTTAAATTTTGGAGTTTCCTAGTCACAAGAAATAGTGAAAAGAAAGGCTGAGATGTTCCTAACTAGGGAAACTCTAAAAATTAAGTTTGTCATTAAGTTCAAATTAAATTGTAGTGAGAGAGATTTTAGTTGGCCAAAGTGAGTACGTGAGAGGGTATTTTTCATCCTTGTACAAGTTCCAAATGATATCAATTATTCCTTAGGGATTCAAGCCTTTGAAAAAGTTAATAGTTTATAAATTATTTGAAGTTTGGAATTTCAGATTTTTATGTATCTCCAATAATAGTTTAGTAAATCTCTTTTAAATAAAAAGATATGTCTAATAAAAATTGTCACGCCCCCAAATCTCATGACCCGAGGGGTGAGTGAACAACATACATATCATGCATTAAATTACCCTGATCAGAGCAATATAACAACCCTGGAGTGACATTCACACCAGATAAAAACATAACATAATCTAGACTAAGCCTCGGTTATTATCAGGTTATAATGCTCCAACATATCTTATAACATTAATACACAAACATAAGACTTATGACGTTTACAACCCAATCGAAAAAATTTCTAAACTAAAGTAATGTTATAATCCCAAATATAATTCTAACTTAAGAAAATGGAAACGTAATTACTGCAACAACTTATGCACTCCCACCAAATGCCTACCTAGTCCTCGTGATTTGTTCTTGTAACAAGGTCTGTAGGGGCGTAAGCACTAATCCACTTGTGCTCACAAAGTATCATAAAAGTATACATAATATGTAAAACAAAAGCAAACAATATGATTACAAGTAAATCAACATTTTCAACGTAATCATAAGCAATCATAAATAGCAAGATTCAATATAAACAAATAAGTAAAGACATCTCTTCATACCACCATATTTCAACTATCGTTACAGGTTTCAATGATCGATCCACTTATTATCTTTCTTAGCATTATCACCAATGTTTAACCATCACATTTCTTTTCCACTTAAATCCAAGGGGTGGGTACATTATACGTCGCTGTTAAGAGTCACGACAAGTCATAACATACATCGTCATTTAGGGCCACAATTAGCCACAGGACCATGATTAGCCACAATACACATCATCGTTAAGGGCCACGATTAGCCACAATACACGTCATATTATAGGCTACTAACCTATTGGCATGAAAACCAATTCTTATGCAGGTTTCGAGTCTTTTAACTTTAGGGTAATTTCTGTACCCTTCCCATTTTTCAGTACCCTCCATCCCTGTGTCATAACATCAATTATATTATCTCTTTATCTCTTTCCATTGTCAACGTCAATCATTTTATCCATAACATATCATTATAATCCACAATTAATACATGTCGTCTCATCATTCCCTTCACTTTCATTATCAATTTCAATAATAACTTAATATATTTCAAATCTAATTATCATATCATTTTCATCACGATCTAGTTATTCTTATCATGATCAAATAATCAATATCATTTAATATAAACAACCATTCATATTCTAGTAATCATAGTCAATCAATAGTAATGAAATCATTTATAAAGCAATGAATACTAAATCATAAATTTTTTTAATAATTCAATATCTTTCATCTTATCTCTTAAACATCTCCCATCCAAACATTTCCATCATTAATATCCCATTTTCATGATTATATTTATATCACCATCTCATTTAACCATGTAATGACTAACATCATCATCTCATTCAACTAGGTAACAAATAATATTATCATAATAACTCATATAAAAATCTCAATTTGATTTAACATGCTATCACTTGATTATAGCATTTTCTCATCTCCTTAACATATTTTCTACTCTTTTTAACTCAAACATAGCATAATTTGCATTTACAAGTTTATTAGAACTAAATATGAAACATATATCAAGGACATGATAACAGGGATTTAAAAATACATAAAAGTAAACCTAAACTATGATTTTGGAGCACTTTGGGTGCCCCCGTAAGGGACCTGGATGCTTGTATCAAGGGCTAGGGCTTCCCTCTGTACCACTGGGGCGCCCCTATGTGGGTAAGTTTAAAAAGTACACTTTTCTCATGTTTTTTCCTAAGAACTTGTTCTATAACCGATTCTTTATACTTACAAACCTTTCTTAGGTAAGTTAGCAAGTTTATAATCATGTGTGTTCAATAATTGGACAACTTAGACAAGAAAATCCCAAATTTATAAAATTTGGAGTAGTCTAGGTGCCACCTCGAGGGACCGAGGCACCTCTTTTTCTTAACTGGGGTCGGATGAGGCACCTCGGGCACTCGTATAGGGACCCCAGGCACCACTTGTGTCCAAAAAAAATACTCTGTTTTGGTTTAAGCTCCTTGTTTAAGATGTGTCAAACTTTGCCAATTACTCTTAGTTCAAAGAAGTGCTAATATAAGTTCTATATTAGCAATCCACATACAATTTCTCAAAGAAGTGCATGAGAATTCTAATTAGCAACTCACATATAATCTATATAAGCTATACAAACAAGACTAGATCTAGAGTTAACAACTAACAATTTCAATAAATTCAAACATTTCAACCATCATTCATAAAGAATTTCAAGAAGATGTAAACATTGAAAAGCAAAATACCTTGAAAATCCACATACATCATCTACTGTCCTTGATTTGGATCCAAGTAAAAGAGCTACTCACACATAATGAAAGTGGAAATACATGAAAATGAAACAATTCTATTCATAAGCTCAAATTTCTGATACAAAAATTCAAAGAAAATGAAGCTTGATCCACTTTCTCTCTCTAAAACTCTCTCTCTACAAAAGGAAATTTGAAAAACTGAACTATACGTAATTTTTCCCTCTCTAGACGAGCTCACTTGTATATATAAAATATAAAATAAGAAAGTACATATTTGCCCCTTTTCCAAAAGTTGAATTTCAGGATCCTCGCATTGCAGGTTGGTTCGAACAAACTGATTGGTTCGAACAAGGGTTTGAACCAAATTTTGGGACTTAGTCAAATTTCACTCCAGTTGGACCTTGCACAGCCTCTGTTGTTCTAACCAGTGTTTGAACCAAGGTTGGTTCGAACAAAGGTTCGAACCAAAATTCTGGGACTTAAAAAATTTTCATCTCCTGATGCTTGTCACCTTTCTGTTGATCGAACCAAGGTTTAAACAAAGATTGGTTCAAACCAATGTTCGAACCAAAATTCTATACTTAGAAAAATTTTAAGCTTCTGATGCTTTTCACCCTTCTGTTGATCGAACTAAGGTTCAAACCACATATGGTTTGAACAAAGGTTCAAACCACTTTGCCTTAGTCAAATTCTACACTAGCTTCTGTTGTTCAAACCAAGGTTCAAACAACCTATGATTTGAACATTGGTTCGGACCACTTTTTCCAATACTTAGCCAAATTCTGTTGCATCTTTCTCTATTGTGCCTTCTATGGTTAGAACATTGGTTTGAACAACAGTTGGTTCAAATATGTGTTCGAACCATTTTCTTGATTTCTTCCAATTTAGTCCAACTTCATCCATTTTAGTCCCAAACACCTGCAAATCACAAAGAATCCTCGTGAATGCATTTAAAAGCATTTTCTCATCTTTTTAAAATATAAATCTACCCAACAAACCACAAATTAAGGTTAATGATTGTATTTTTCATAGTACAATCATAAGAGGTTAGAAATCCCCACCTCAAGCTTTGAACAATGAGGAACAAGAAGGTAGTGACTCCCAGTGTCAGGCTTCCAACTTTGAGTAGATCAATCCCCTCATCCTTTGATCCAAACCACAAACATACCATATAGAGGTGTTCATTGAGTGCTTAATTTCATTCTTGCAAGATTAATTTGTGTTTGATTAAGTTTAGAGCAACTTACCAAAACCAAGCTTCTTGGTTCTCCTCTAAGTTCCAACTTTCTCTCGGTTCTCCTCTCCAAATCTCCAAACTCTCTCTCTCTCTCCTCTCTTCTACACCTATATAGAACTTCCATCTTGCTCACCAAGCAAGCTACAGTGCCTTACACCTTTCCCTACCCCTTATTTTGATAAAAAAAGTGATCCTCGTCATACCAATGCAGAGATATATTAATCTATCAAATTTTACACAGTAGGGGGCACCCTACTAGGCACCCCTTTGAGGCCCCAGGCACCCGTTGCTTTCCCCAGGGCACCTCCTGCATTCCTTCAAGTCAAAGTGCCAATTCTTGGGATATTTGATCCATTATTACCAAGAATTTTAGTAATAAGGCATCCCTAGTGATTATAATAGTTTAAATAACATATTATTACATCCAAAATATGTTAAAAATCATCAATTTATATTAATATAAAAATTTGAGATATTACAAAAATCATTTGTTTAATTATAAAATTATAAAATTACAAAATTGAAATACAATCCCACAAAGTGATAATTTAAATTTAAAATCCACTAAATCTAGATTTATCATTAATGGTTAAATTAAATTCTATCTCAAGTTAGTAATTTTTATAAAATTCTTAAATTTTTCCTAAAATCAACTCGCATAATAATATTATTTTAATAAGTTGAACAATCCTTTGGGAGCTCAAAGAATGTCACATTGAGGCATTTTATCAAACACTTGGCGAACATTTGAAAATTAAGTTTTAGCAGCTTGATTAAATTAACCCAAACTAAGGTAAATATATATTAATATGTTAAAAAGTTATTTATTGTGTTAAAGTAGCAGAGCTTTACCAAAATCTTCCAAAATAAAAAAAGAAAACTATGTCTAGGTTATGTGGCCACCACGATACTACTGCGCTGCCAATTGACGCCCCACAACACACGCACAGGCACCAGGTGAGCAGGACATGCTTATTGGTGGTTGGGACACATTTAGGGGTGAGATGGGACATCACCAGGGCATGGGCCGAACATGCCCAATTCAATGTGCGGACATTGACTGCCATGCTATAAGAAATGGCACATCAAACACAACATTCATGCGTAAAAGAGCCAGCACATATAGGGACAAGCTCCCTTGGGGCCAAGGATGGCCATGTCCTCCCTAGGTTTAGAAAAATGCTGTCTGTAAATGTAAATTTTTAATTGCAAGAAAAAATTATATTATAGTGTAGCCCTTCCTAAAATTTTAGAAAATATTTGACCTTGGTAAAGAAAACACCCGCTAGTACATATAAAATTTTGGATTAAAAAAAAATTAAGGATAAAGACCAATCTCTTTAAAATTTAACTATTTTTCAATCATTATAAATAATCCAAAATTTAAAGTCCATCTATGTATATATATTGATTTATTTTTTATTCACTAAATATAATTTATATTATTAATTATAATTTTTCTAGGCCTAAATTCATCCCAAAAAAAAGCCCCTCCTAATTAAGAATCCTGGCTTCGTCCTTGCTACGCGTAGCACCAAGAATTAGGCCTTGGTATCCGAATTCCACTTTGGCATTGCCAAATTCTGAATTTGCTTTTTCTTGCTCGATTTTGGTTTCTAGCCATTCCTTTGCTTATTTCAAGTATTAAAACATACTTATAAATAATATGAAGCATTTAAGGATCTAAGATACATAGATTTAAACATATATAACACTTTAATTTCAAATTTACATAGACTAAACTCATATATTTACAAACACTCGACATATTCTTTCATTTCATACGATGCCATGTAATAATTCAAATTAAATGAACATAGTAGCAATTGAGCACAATTAAATGATACGAAGCACATATTCTAGGAAATTAATCATCCTACCTCTTTGAAGCTCCAAGTGTTAAAACTAGGAAATTACATAATTGAGTTTTCAAGCAAATTTTTGACGAGAATGAACCAACCTTCTTCCTGCCTTAGACCTCTCAGGCCACTTAATACTCTCCTTCGCACTTAATCTATAATATAAATTTTGGGTGCAAGAATTACAAGTGAATGAGAGATTTGTTGGATGAATTTATTGAAATTTTGCCAAGAAGGCAAGCAAGCATGGAGTTATACCTCCCCCGTTACAACTCGAAATTCAGCTACAATTGTGGGGGTAAAAGGACAAAATTTTCCAACCATCCTATACTTGAGATGGCTACATACTAGATAAAAATGAAATATAAATCTTATATTTGACTAATTCCATTAATGAATGAAGAATTCAGTGGAAGCAAATAAGGAAAAAGAAAATAATCAGATTTTGATTTTGTTATCTGAGTTGACTCATTGAATTTGATGGGTGAGTTAAAGGCGATTTAGTATTGGATTATTTATCTTAAGGGATGGAAGGATGGCATACTTTTCATGTGTTTCTAAGATTCTAATTTAATTTCAATAAAGAATAAAATAAAATTCAATATCAACTTAGAAAATTAATTAACCCACAAAACTTTCTACTAAATGAATTTTGGATTAATGCCATCAATAAAATAATATTAATTCACTGAATAACTGTAACAACCAAGGTTTTCATATTAGAGTAAATTTATAATTGTGGACATAAATGTGATGAGATGAAACGTAATAATAGTAATTTGATGAAACTATAAACTTAATTGACCAAAGTTGGGAGATAAAGTCCAAAATACCTACACTTAACCAAATTGGCCAGGAAGAACAGGGTTCAATGTGCAGGTAAGCTTACCCGGGCATCTGGACTGATAAGTCCTTGATTGATTTATCGGCTTCAGGTTTTGCTCCATCGCATGCTGCTCGATCGTCATATTGTACTTAGGCCTATAGTGGGAGAGAAGAAATGAGGAGGGGGAGAGGCTCGTCTACCTTCCTTTCGAAGGATCATGTGTGTGTATGTATATATATATATTTGTGTAAGTGTATATGGTCAGGTGTTTGGTCAGAGACAGAATCGAGAGTGAAAAACAAACTAGAACCTGGTAAGACCTATTCCCAATTGATTTCAAATTAACTTTACAATTCTTTAATTAGAGTTGTGTTGAACACATTGGTATAATTATATTAATATTAGGATCAACCGTTTGAGTGTGTAGAGTTTCTAAGATTTTTTGGAATTTATCGATGACTCACTATTTTCCTTTCTTTTTTTTTTTTTTTTCATTCAAGACCTTGAGATATGTAATGCATTTTACTAGCATATATGATATGTAAAACATGTTAGGATGTTATTTATCTGTTCATTCTGAGTTTTAGAATGTATCTTGTTGAGATAACGCAAGTTATATAGGTGTATATGTGTATGCATATGTTGTGAGAAAGAAAATGAACAATAAATTTTGATTTTAGTTCTAAGGTTTATCAAACATCAAATTGATCATATGGTTAGGTTCGTATGAGTTTAGAAATTATGATTAAACACTAAATTTGAGGAAAAACACATTTTGATTTATAAATTTTTCCTATGAAGTTTAAAACCTATGAAAAATCAAACAGAGCCTCGTTACTAGCATTTTGCCAAGGCCCAAGCGCACGAACTAGCCCGAGTGCACAAGTGTGGCCTTCGTGTGCACAAGTTCTAGACAATATACTAGTTTCTCCTTTTTTGGCTTAATACGTAGTATTATATGTCACAAACATTGAATACAAAGGTTTTCAAAGGGACTTTTATAAAGTAAAGAAGTGTTTTGATTGAATAAAAGAAAAGTATATACTTTAAGAAAGGTTTTCAAAAGGACTTTTATAAAGTAAATAAGTGTTTTGATTGAATAAATGAAAAGTATATATTTTAAGAAAAACATGGTTGAGTATTTTGTGAAGAATGTTAAAGGAAAGATGTTTATGTTATGGTTTGATAAAAAATATGAGCTTGTTATGGTTTAGGATGAATTGTTAAGGATGATCGTTATGATGATGCAGTTCATTGTTAATAAATCATTATGAGGATTGCGAAGGAGATATGTTAATGATAATGGAAAAAAAATAAATGTAATGTAAATGATGTTGTGATTATGGGGTTGGAGGATACTAAAAAATAAGGGGGTATAATACTATCCTTGGGTTGAAAGACGCTAAACCTATACAGAGGTTAGTTATTATGCCAGTAGGTTAGTAGCCTACATCACGATGTTTATCTAACTAATCATGGCTATTGGATTTTTGTCCATAAACGATGATGGTTATTTGGCTAATCATGACCCTTGGATGTTGATTCATAAGCGATGACATTTATTTAGCTAATCATGTCCTGTGAGCCCAAATTCAAAAACAACGAGATTTCAATTGATCGTTTCTATTGGATGTTGGCTTATAAAAGATGATGTTGATATTATCTACCTCGTGATTGTAATGTGATGATGTGAAATAGTAAAGAGATAAAGGAAAGATAATAAATGGATAATTGATTATTTTGATTATTTGGATATCAATGGTGATATATGATTGTTGAATTTTTTTATGTTGGATTATTATGATAACATGAAGTTATTGGATATTAACATTATGATGTTTATTTACTGCTTTTATTATTATTGCATATTATATATATTTTATTGTACAATGTGGGTATAAGTGGGGTAGTGCTCACATCTCTACAAATTGTATTGCAGATGTAGAGTCTGAAAGTTAGGTGGTTTGCTTTGTTAGACTTAAGAGTTCTTTAATTGGAGTTAGCTTTCATATATAATCATTTGAGATAGTAATATTATTAATTTAAACTTATTCAATATGGTTGTAAGGCCATAAGATTAAGATTTTATATTGAGACTGTGTTAGAGCATTGGTACTTGGTTTGACCAAGTCTTAATTATTTTTATTGTTATATACTGTGGATATCTGTTTCAGGGTGGTTATGTGTCTAATCAAGATTATACTAAATGTATGCATGTTGTGTGTGATTATATTTAGTTCACCTCTTAGGTTACAAGATCCAGAGCATGATAATATTTTAATAAAATTTATTTATAAGAAATTTAAAATTTTCAAATATTACAAATGGCCAATGGGGGAAAAGAGAGTTTCACCACACTCTCGAAGTCATACGAGCTTACGAGAGATAGAAAAGGTAATTGGGGGAGGGGGGAGATGGGTCCAAGACCAGACTTAAAAATTTTGATACAAAATATTTGATAAAATGTATCTAAAAAATTGATTAGGCCTATCTAAAAAAATCTGATATTGAATGGATGACATATGATAAAAAAAAGGCCTATCTAAAATATGATAAGGGATATCAAAAAAAAATAATATGAAATTGGATAAGTGATAAATGATAAAAAGTCAAAAAAAATAAAACTAAAGTTAGATAAAAAAAATAAATGATAAAAAAGTCTATTTAAAAAAATAATAAGACCTATCTAAATAAGAAGATATGAAATTCGGTAAATGATAAAAAAAAAACTTGGATAAAAAAAATGAGCTAAAGTTGAATAAAGGATGAATAGTTTTTTTTAAATTTTAATGATAAATATTTGTTGAAATTCTCAAATAAATATATTGAAATTCTGAAAGTGAAAGGCAATTGAATATAAGTGGAGACAAACAAAGGTAAATTAGGATTATGAAATTAAAATATGTATAATTAATAATTTTTTTCAGAAAAATGAATGGGGACAATCGTTCTACTGTGCCACGCCCGTGGTTACGAGCTAATTCCCTCGAAGGTTGGATTAGAATAGCCAACAACCTTCGAAGAAGGTACTACTTACAACGTGGGAGTACCTTCCCAATATTGTCGAAGGGCAGAGACATTAATGAGAGCACGTGACATGCCCCACGGCAAATGTACTATTTTGTCATATTGTTTACAGCTAGCCAGGTTTGCACTCTTTAGAATCCTGGCGAGTAAATTAAAAACAAAAAAGGGTGTGCTTTTAATTTGGGGCCTTGGGCATTGAATTATAGGACCACGTTAGGGACAACACCAGAGAGTTCTTGTGGAAATTAACAACACATGAAACATATAAATGTGATCTAGAATCTGACACATATTCAATCCTTTCAACTGCCGGGTGAGGAAAGGGATCGTAGACTTGTCTTTAGTCCCGTCTAAATGTTAAATATTTATGTTTACTATTTTTTTTTTTTATGTTTATAAGTATAATTTTTTTTAAAAATTTATAATAAAAGCATCTTTGTTAAACTTATTTTTATTTTTTTATTTAAAAAAAAAAACTTAAGTAGACAAACGTAAAACAAAAAGATTATGTTCACTCTCGTTTTTTTATAAATATTTTATCAATTTTAATATTTTATCTATTTTTATTGTATTATATTAAAATAGATTAAATTAAAATTAAAAGTAACTAAAATTATTTTAATAAATAATATAATTAAATTAAAGTGAAATATGTTTTATTGAATTACTTTTAATAAATAATATAATATAATTAATAATTTATTTATTTATAAATTTATAAATTAAATTAATATGAAATTTGTTTTACTAAATTTTTTAATTAAATAATATAATTAAATTATATTTAATATATTTTATCTTTATTGAATTAAAATTAGTTAATTAATTAAGTTAGCATGAAATATATTTTATTAAAATCAATTAATTTTTTAAAAAATAACAAATTAAGTATTTTATTAAAATAAAAATTAATTAATGTAAAAAAAATTGTATTTTTGAATGCAATTTCAATTTTCATTTTCCGAAAAAAAAAATTGATAACAAAAATTACAAAATAGAAATAATAAGCAGTTAAATATAAATAAAAAATCTACAATGTTATCAAATTAGCCATAAGTTTTGAAGGAAGACACATACATTTAGTCTTAGGACACTTTTACAACTTAATTGCTCCAAAGAGTTGATTGCTCTAGAAATAATATTCCTAATTAGACATCAATCAAATTTTAATTAGCTTGCCTTTCAATATAATTTTAAGATGCAAGAAAAAATAAGAGGGATGTCAGCTCTCCAACATCAAATTTGGAGCCATTGAATTTTAATTTAATGGTCCAAATACATTCACACATTTTTAAGTTAAAATAATATATATACATCCACACCATTAAATTTTAATCTAACGGTTCTCGATCTAGATGTCACGATGTTAACCTCCCCTTTTCAAAACAAATTACCAAAAATAAATATGTAAGGGATAGATTTTCTGTTGCAAATAAGTTGGAAAAAAAAAATAGATGATATATCAATCACACATTTAATGATCAATTTTTGAGAAACAATGACATTTAAACTACCAAGCTCACATGCCTTCTTTGCTTGCCCTGCTTGTTTCCATCAATGGTGTGTCAATCATTTGCACCAAGAAAAGAGAACTTTGCGTGGGCCTGTTGATCTCTGCGTGGACCTGTTGTATATATATACCGGTGTTGTGTGTGTGTATGTGTGTATGTATATATATGGCAGTACTCCAAAGTTTTCATGTCTTGGTTTCCATTAACTCAACCTTATCCAAAATTTTCTACTCAAAAAAAAAAAAAAAAAAGTCATGCGATGATTTGAAGCACTATGTATTATATCCACTCATCTATTTTGGTTGTATGGTTGGTTTTGTGGGAGCTTTTTTTGTCCCATCCAAGACAAGGTCTACCTGTTGATGTGTTTGTATGGATAAGCAATTCAAATACGAATAATAATAATGCAGTAACGACATCGAATATCTTCTAAGGTTCTGTTTGGTTTATAAATAAATGACAAAAAATTTTATAAATCTTTATTAACTTTATATTACATCAACTTTTTTCTTTCACTGCACGTATTACGAACTCTCAATTTATCTCACTTTTTATCACTCCAAACAGACCTTAAATAGTACATTTAGCCTTTGGGATTGAGATTGGAATTCGATAAACTTCAGTTGTTCGCTTTTATCAGAATCGGAGTATTATCTTACCACTTTTGCCGGTTTCAGGGGTTTTGTTCATGCTTGGAGGAGTGCTAAATTTTTCAAAAAATAAAATAAAATAAGCAAACGAAAAAAAAATATAGATAAATTTAAAATTATTGAATATTTAGTAGATTTATCGAAAAGTGTTAAAAATTTTATATAATTTGAAAAAAATTGATAGAAGTTATAAAAATTTTTGGTGTGGTGGAAAAAACGTAAAGAGAAAGTTGAATAAAAATAGAAGAAAGTCAAAATTTTTTGGCTAAATTTAACATTCCAAATGCACACTTGTTACTTGAGCGGATTCCGATTTTGTGATCAGAAACACACTCCAGCCCCTTCCCCTCCCCCTAAAAAATAAATAAATAAATTCCTACTTGAGCTCAGCTACTCAAGTCTACAAATCAGCACTGAACAACATATATAAAAAAAAAAAAAAAAAAAAAAGTAAAAATATCCCCATAATAAAACCCAATTAAAAAATAACTAAATAGTTAAATAGGTTATTAAAAGGTTTGGAAACGCAGATTGAGCATAGGAAAATGATCCCTTTTTTTTCTTCTTTTTCTAGGATAGCATGTAATTGTTTCAACAATCAACGTTATATGAACATGGAGACTGCGAACTCGGATTAGAATTAATTAAGGATTTTGATCGGATGAGTAGTAGAATTTAGTACACCAAACCTCCGTTGTGTGTGGGTAATAGCACGCAGCTATCAAAACTATAGCAATGGGAAAATAAAGATCGAGCGGGGAAAAAAAAAAAAAAAAAAAAGAGAAAGGGTTGTCCTTTTTCAGAGGAGATACAGTCAGAGAAGAGACTACAAGCTTCTAGCTAGGCTCTGGGTCTATTATGCCACTGGGAAGCCTTCAACTTGTAGCTAATTGTCTGGAAACCACTGAAACGACTATGGTGACAGAAATACAAGAGAAGCAATCTCTCTCTCTCTCTCTCTCTGCGTGGAAACCACTGAAACAGTGGGGACTACATCAAGTTGTGAAAAACTATGGTGAGAGAAATAGAACAAGAGATGAAATCTCTCTCTCTCTCTCTCTCTCAGAGGACAAATGTACTTTTGTTAACCTAATATCTCACAAACAAACATACCCTAACTGTATTTCATATTGGCTAGCTAAGCAAATATTAGTGCACGAGACCTGGAGGCAACCTTTATCTTCGCACATTCATAGGAACTGCCTAGTTTTGCCCACACATGAAGTTGTTTATCGATCAACAGTTCCTCCTCAAAAACAGTAAAGAATAAATTTCAGAAGTTTTATTGACTCAAATTTTCAGTCTGATGACTAGATGGGAAGTAAATGACATTCAAATCACATAATGCTGATAGACTAAGGAAGAAAACTTGAACTGGTCATTCGGAAGAAAATGTGATTATCCACCTATTTTCATTTATCAAAATTATTTAAGAAAAAGTAAAGAACTAAGCCAAAAAAAAAAAAGGAATTACATTACAAAAAAGAACACTATAATTTACACAAGAACAGGCCCTAACGCCACGACCTAAAACCAATATGTAGGCATATCCATTATATATATACGGTTTGCCTTCCTGTTTCGTAGATCCAGTTGGCACATTCATTCTCTGGTGAGAAATATGTGAATAGGGCAACATCCAGGGATCTCTGCCACATAATATGATGGTTGACTTGGTCAACCTCTTCGCAAGCTTAAGAACCTGTCCTCCAGAGTATAAGAAGCCCATCTGATAAAGACCGAAATTTGCATTTTCAGGTTCTGTGTTTTTGTTTGACATCATGAATCATGACGAGAGCCTTGGACGATCATAGCGATACGCTTCGCACTGTCTGCGCGCAGTATATCTCCTTTGAATCCAATCTGGGATGAGAAAATCATGTTCCGGGTATCTCAAAATATTATCACAAGGTTATGGCAAAAGCACATCCTTTGCACAGTGACATACTCGGGCAGGTGATTACCTCGTTTTGAATATCGGGGGAGAACCATCGCAACTGCACTCCAAGATGCACGACGGCAGGTATCAACTTGAAAAGCAATGGTGTAGTCACCTGCATAACTGCTTGTGAGCACACTTTTGACATTAGCAAAAATAGATTAAGAAATGCAATTCAAAAAGGCTTGCTCACCAGACTGAGAGCTGTTGTGCCCAGCAGCAGCAGATACAACTTACCCTGAAACAGAGATTTGAAACTTTTTTAAGTAAATTTTTTCTGATTGGTATGAGATGAAAGGAACTCCAAATTGAAATAACAATTGAAGCTTATAGGCGATAGGTGAGAAGGGCATTGGCATAAGCGGGAAAATTTAATCAAAACCATGTTAAAAAATTTACTAACAATTTAAGAATTACCTCAACTAGATGAAGATTAGAAGCACGACTTAGGAGAACAAAAGAAAATTCTCCAATTTGTGCCAGAGACATTCCAACCTACAAAAATTGAATAACTAAGGCATGTCTGTCAAAAGATACGTAAATAGTCAAGAAGAAAAGATTTATGCATTACGCAAGTAGTTAGTACACCCTTACAAGCAAGCAAGTCTTGTTACTGTATCCAAATCCTCTGATCACTGTAGCAACGATGATCGTTTTTATGATGACCACCAAAATAACAGCTGCTAGTAAAATGTCAATGTGATTCCAAAGGAAATGGACATGTATAAGCATCCCAATGCTGGCAAGGAAAAGTGCGGCAAAAAAATTGCGAATGGGCTCGACCTAAAATGCAAAAACCAAAAGGAAAAAACGAAAGGAACTCTAAATCAAAATCAACAATTCAAGGTGCTTCAACAAGTAAAGGTCACAGCTGCAGCAAATTCACTGAATACAAAGAGTTTCTGCAAATTTGAACCAGTGTTGGATTTTGTCAAAGATCAAACTCAACAACACATATCCCAACTGAGAAGGGAAAAACAGATATTTAAACATTTCAAAGAGCATACTACAAGTTTTCACTGTGCCCACCAGGGGGCAACTCAGCGGTAAGATCTCTATCAATTGAAGTGGGTCACCAGCTCAAACTCGCTAACTTCACCTGGCTCCTAATTCTCGCAAGGTGGGTTAGAAGCTCTTGGGGATTAGTGAGGATACCTCTAGTCAAAAAAAAAAGAGAGAGAGAGAGAGAGAGATAGATATAGAGATAGACAGAAAGAGTACAGGTTTCACCATTTCTAATGATAGCCACCATGTTCACGTTTGTACTAACATGAGTTGCTACCAACACCTTGCGTAAAGCATGCAGGTTCATTGCCAATTCAAAAGCCACCATGCAGATAAAAAAAAGTGGTATAAAACATCTTACCCATCGTATTATAAATAGGATTGTGTTTCATTTGGAAGATATATAACTCACGGCTATGTTATAATCAGGAAATAAAATTGTTTGAATAAAGTGTCCTAGTATGGGTGTAATGAGCTTAAAAGTGTGGCTTTACAGTAAAATAAATAGCTCAAGTTGAAAACTTGACCACAATGTCATAGGATTAGCATCTAATAATAATTTTTAGCATTATTTGTATCCTGAGGAATGAAAGCATATTGAGAAGCGAAGATAGAGAAGGACTGAATTGATGACACAGATCAATGGTTTTAACTTTTATATGCCAATAACAAATTGAAATTCTGCTCATATTAACAAGTTACTGAGGCTAAGGAAATCAAGCAATTTTTAGGATGGTTTATTTGTGGTCAATTTGAAAAATCTTCTTTACACACTGGCTTTACAAAATGCATTTTCTATGTCAACGTGATATTTATTTTAGATGAATTACTGAAAATATCACAAATTTTTACATCTTATAATTCTGATTCAAGGTGAATTTCTGCAGTGCATCAAGCAGATATGGCGTCAAATTTTCATCCATCTTTTACTATAAGTTTTTTACATTTTCTTCGCACCTGATTACACAATTCTGACTTCAATTTATTAATTAACGTTTAGAAAGATTTTACCACAACCAAGGTTGTTAAAATCTTGATTTAAATCTTAAAATCTCACAATTTTAGAGTGAGAAAACTTATTTGATCGTATATAAAATCTTAATATGGGTAAAATAAGTAAATTTTTTTATTTATAGGCGATTTTATCTATTTTAAAAATTGCGTGATTTTTATATAATTTTGTCAAATAAATAGACATTTTTTATTTCTTTTTTTTTTTTCGTTTTCAATTGATACGCCACAAACTGTTTCACTAGTTGAGGACCATGTGCATTATTCCACCAAATTGACTACCGTAAATTAATTGTGATAGTTTTTTAATTTTTTTGAAAAAGATAAGTAAGAATTTTATTTCAAAGAATAGAAGCAAGCATCAAGAGATGCATACAAATGTAGTTGAACTATACAAATTGGCCCAGATCCTAAGATCATGTCAAAGGGTCAAGGAAAATCAAGAAAGAGCATAGATCTAGAGCACTCCCCTCCCTTGTCCAATTGTATAAACAGCAGAGGAAGAAACTTTTAATCTTTAAAACAGTCCTCGAAACTTCATCAAATATCCTCCTGTTGCACTCTTTCCATATTATCCAAAAAATACAGAGTGAGACCATTTTCCAAGTCTGTTTTTTTTTCTTAACCAAAGACTGTCCCCACCAAATCAAAAGAAAACTCCCAAGATCCTCCGGGAAGCATAAATGTACTCCAAAACACTTGAGAATCAAGCTCCATAACTCTGTTATCCAGGAGCAGTGGAGAAAAAGATGAGCAATAGTTTCCTCTTGCCTTAGACATAGTGGGCATCGATTAGTTAAAGAATATCCACGGTGTTGTTAAGTTGTCTAACGTCAGGGTCTTACCTTTTACAGCACACCAAGAGAAGAATGTAACTCTTGTAGGGGCTGCAGTTTTCCAGATCTTCGACCATGGAAATACATCTTTACTGCAACCCTGCAAGAAGCAGTAATAGGACTTCAATGAAAACTCCTTGTTCCTTGATTGCCTCCAATTAACAGCATCTGCAACCCTAGATAACTGAACAGTGCAGAGTAATTCCATTAAAGATAATAGATTGTCAAACTCCCATCCATTTACATTCCTGCGTAACAACACAGTCCAGCTGGATTGGGCTCCAACTCCATTGCAATAATCAGAGACTCTAGCTTCTTTGTTAGCAGCAATTGCTTAGATTTCTGGAAATATGTCTGATAGGCAGCCTATACCTAACCAGTCATGCTTCCAAAAGAAAATTCTGTCACCTCTCCCAATCTGCCATGTAAGACATCTGCTGAAAATCTTCCATTGCCCTCTTATACCTCTCCATAATCCAGTACCATACGGACAAGACACAGGAACAGAGGACCATCCTCCAAATTCTTCACCATATTTGATTGCAATCAATTTTTTCCTGAGTCTGTTTTTCTCGTGAACATATCTCCACAGCCATTTGCCTAATAAAGCCTCATTCAGTTTCAAGTGCCTTATGCCTACCCCATCTGACTGTAGGGGTTGACAAACCTCCTTCCAATTCACCAGACCATGTTTGTAGACCTCTTCACTTTTTCCCCAATTAATTGTAATAATTAACAAGAGACTTATAATAAAATATTATAAATACATTTCAAATTTTACAAAAGATTAAGATAAAATGAAGTTAGTATTTTAGGGTCCGATTGGATGGTGCTAAAATTTCAGGGGAATAAGTTTTAGAGGGGGTATTATTTTTAGAGGGTTGACCCACATTGATGTGATGTTTATGGAGGGGGATAACTTTTGACTTGGTTTGGATATTTTATAAATAAGAGGGGGTGAATTATAAAAAAAGCAGTCAAATGACTCTTTTGCCCTTATGGTGTCCCAAACTTAGTTACCCATTAAATAAAATATTAAATTACAAAACCCACTCTATTTAATTATTTTTGGACAATTTGACGTTATATTATTTATTTCATTGAAAATTTAATTTTTTATAAATTTATTTAAGGAACTTTTTTTTTAAATATGTACTTTTGAATGGTTGGTTATTATCCAATTTTTTTTTAATTATATTTATTTTGACTTGTTGGTCTATCTATTATTTTTTTACTAACAATATATTTATTTTGATCAAGTTAACAATACTATTAACGAGAGTTAAAAACGTCAAAAACAAAGGATTTAAAGGGGGATAACTTTTAGCTAGGGTTGAGGGTGCCCAAAAATTAGCCCCCAAGGGTGGGAAAAAGGAGGGGGGGAAAGCTAAGAGAGGAGAAGAGGGGGCAAATATTTGCCATCCAAACAATGGTAAAAGGTGGGACCCACGGGTATAATTTTTCGGGGGAGGCTTTTCCTCCATCCAATCGAGCCCTTAATGTTAATCTATGTTGCTCGGACCCCGGACTCGAATCGGGTGCGGGTGTGAATCTAGGTATCAGATAATGCAAGTCTAGAGAATAGAGGATACGCGGATATAGATCCGAATTCGGATACGGGTACTAGGATACGCCAATTATTTTATAAATTAATATTATAAGTATATATTTTTAATTATTTATCGTTTGCCCTTTCGTATTCCCATGTAATTTTTAATTATTTTATAAATTAATATTATAAGTATATATTTTTAATTATTTGTCGTTTCGTCCTTTCGTCCTTTCGTCTACTGACTCTCTCTCTCTCTATACATAATACACAAAATGGAAGAGAAAAAGTTTATATACACAAATGGAAGACAAAAGTCTTACATAGGAATGTTTCTATTAGTGTAATTAATGTTAATGTAATTAATAGCTTGCTTGGGACATGTGACTTCTATGTAATATACATAGAGGTTGTAAAACTTAATTATCTTTATGTAATCAACACAAAGAAGACAAAAGGTTGAAGCCTTCCAAAGAACCCTTTGGATGGAGAACACCATGGCCGGAAAAATGCCATTGCCGGAGAAATTCAAAATGGATGATTCTTTCAACTAATCATCACAGTCGTATCCGGATTGAAAGTGCCGTAGCCGACTCCGTACCCACACCCACACCCACACCCGCACCCCACCCGCACCTGAGTGGGTACTCCATAGTTTTGGGGGGTCTGCGCAACTTAGATGTTAATCGTATAGGTCACATCAAACAGTTGTCTCAATTATATACTTGGATAAAGGGGGTACAAAACTAGATATAAGGGACGTTTGGAGTGATAAAAAGTGAGATAAAGTAAGATAATTTAATAAGAGTTATGGGTTTATAATTCGTGCAATGAGATAAAAAGTGAATAATTTTTAGAGTTATCAGAAATTTTCAGATATTTTCATAAATTTTCAGAGAATTTCAACGCACCAAACGCAAATGCATGCATAAAATCTTTTGTGAACTTTGTAAGTGGTTCATTTTGTTGATAGGTTTTTGCATATGATATTTTCTTAATATATGTTTTTACTCTCTTCTCTTATTAATAAAATTATTTACCTACCAAAAAAAGGGAAAGCAAAAAAAGAACGGAAGGTCTAAATGAAGAATTGTAGTATAATAGACTATATTTTCGTGTTATAGGCAATGGTAAAATCTTACAATTTTACAATTCGATTTTTGAACTCTCCACAGATTTTAAGCAGGATCTCAATTATAACAACCTTGACCACAACGTTGATATTTTAGAAGTTTACACCAAATATCATAAACAATTAACATGTAATTAAAATAAGCAGGTACCTCTGCAACTAAAAACTAGACCATCTTACTTGTTCAAGTGTATGTTGAGAAAACTCAGTTGTTGATATCATCACTCCAGCAGCAAACGAACCCAATTCAAGGCTTAGCCCCAGCTTGTCACTACACTGAAAGGATACAGTAATCCATATCATGCTCACAGATAAACACATATGTGTGTTTAAGGGTCTGTATGCTTGAGAGATGGTGATAAGGTAGAAAACAAGGTTTAGAAAGATAGATCTCAAGATGAAATGAGTAAAAAAACTATTTTTCTGTGAAAATGTTTTTGATACCCAAAAAAAAAAGGGGGTATATTGCACAAAATTGCATGAATGTACTGCAAAGAGAATTGGGAAATATGAAGCTTTACCCAGGCAACTAGTAAGCAGAAAGCCACTGCTGCCAATTGATAAAGTTCATTGGTCTGCACAGAAAAGATTTCAATCAAAGCCAAGTCAAAACATAGAAACTGAATCCTGGAGTAAATCCATCCTCTGATCACAGGAAAGTTACCTGTGATGATAAGCTAATCATCAGTTTCAGAAACCAAGGTACACAGGTACGAGATAGAATTGACAAAATGGCCAAAAATGTAATCAAAACCACCAGCCTACACAAGAAAATAATTAGATTGAATTGCAACATTAGATTGGCACAAGAGGCAAGCATTGTATGCTGATACAACAGTTACAGAAGCTATGCTAATAACTGTCATCAATGCATCCCATGTACATCAGATATGCTACTGCTGAAGATTGACCTAGTATTTAAAATCAAATCCTTATCATAAAAGAAATGATATTATTGATGTGAAATGATTGAATTCTTTTGATTTGGTATTATCTCATCCTTACATAACAAAGATCCTTAGTCTATAAATAGATCAATTGTACCTTATATTTGGTGAGTTGAAAATTATAGAATATCTCCCTACTCCCATGGAGCAGTCCTTACAGCTAAACCACGTATAAGGAAAAAATATTGTTGATGTGAAATGATTGAATTCTTTTGATTTGGTATTATCTCATCCTCATATTAGAAAGATTCTTAGTCTATAAATAGGTAAATCTTGTGTTTTTTTCTTTTTTGTTTAATTTATTTGTTTATTATTATTTTTAAAATGATATCAAAGTGGGTTCGATCCTAAACCCTTATTTTTACTTTTGTTCATCTTGATTCATGGATCAAAAAAATGGGCAAAAAGATTTAAAAAAGATAAAAAGGAAAATCTAGTGTTTTGGATTTTGTTGGCTCAGGGTGCTTCGATCAGTTTCTTTTATTGGAACAGATCTTCAATTTTTTTATTTTTCAACACATTTGCGTCATTACCAATTTTGTCTCAATACAGTAAAGTATTGGTCCACTTTGTTGCACAATTTTATTTGATTTGAGTTTGTTGGGAAACAGTTGTCTATTATTTCATTTGACATTGAAGTCATTCCATGTTTAAGACGAGCATTCTACTTTGTTCCATGCTTCTCTTTTGCGCGCGCGTTTTTTTTTTTTTTTTTTTTGGGGGGGGGGGGTATGTTATTAATGCAATCTAATTGGATTCTTGTCATTTGGTATTATCTTATTATCTTTGTATAACAAGGATACTTAGTCTACATATAGGTCAATTGTACTTTATATTTGTGAGCTTCAAATAATAGAATATCTTCCTCCTCCCATGGAATAGGCCCTACAGCCCAATATTCTTCCACTTAATTTATTGTTTATTATATTTTCTAAGAGCTACATTTAAGAAACTACAAATTGGAACCATAAACTAATATGCTTTAGGTAATGCTATGTATTTTGTCCTCAGAGCCCTACATTTATTTAGGGTGCCATCTCATCAAAGATTTATTCTTTCTTTACTTAATTTTCTTCAGTGCCACCGTCAAGCAGACGTTCAAAAGTAGTAAATAAGACCGTCATGAATTGTATTCCTACGCTGCAGCACAAAACTTCATTTACAAAAACCAAAACTCTTAAAGGTGCTTCCAGTTGTACATAAAATGAAACCAACAATCAGTAGGTATAAAGTTAAAAGACTGCTGCAATATTCTCAAAATATGAAGCTAACACACTGAAAATTCACTAAATCTGGAGATTCCAAGGGATGAAACCAACAATCAGTAGGTATGAAGTAAAGACTGCTGCAATATTCTCAAAATATGAAGCTAACACACTGAAAATTCACAAATACGAAGATTCCAAGAAATATAGATGATACAATACATTTAAAATATGAAGCTAACACACACTGAAAATTCACCAATTATGAAGATTCCAAGCTATATAGACAATACAATACATTTTTAGAGGACAGAACAATTATTCCATGATTGTCAGATCAAAGGAAGCGAACCCATCTATGGTCATTTTGATATATTCAGCTATATATCTGACAGTTAATGTGTTATTTTATTTCAGTTAAACAAGGGAGCCCAATCCATTTAAACTTTGGTTAAACCAGGGTGCCCAATCCATTTCAACTTGATACCAACCCCTACGGATGGATGCAATCAACTGATATCCAAACCATCCAGCAAGACCAAAGATGGTCAAGCTTAGGAAATTAATTTTTGCAGTATCACCTCGTCCAATTCCCCTGTAGGAGTTACTAATTTACCCATTCAGAGAGTTTATGTTCATTGCATACAACAGATCTAATTTGAAAGGTCACGTGGGAGAAAAGTGTCATCTATTTCTTGGCATTTCAGCATATAAGTTGTTGTTACAGGTTCTTTTACTCACGATTTTGCCATGGATATGATTCCTTGCAGTACACCTGATGTACCACCAAGAACTGGAAGCAGAGCAAACAGCAAACCAACAGCACAGTCCTGGCAGGCAAAAACAGCTCTAAGTTGAGTTGAGCGGGACATATTACAAAACAAATATAAAAAATAATAAGAGAAGTAAGCTACATTTTTACTGATTCTGTAAATACCAAGCAGCAGCAACAAATCATTTTTTGTTTTCACATAGATTATCTTATCCACAAAAGAATAAAAAAACCAGAAGGAATATAAAAACCTGCAAGATAAGTGTACCAACTGTGATCTGTCCATGGAGAGCACTAATACTACTTTTTTCCATCAAAAATTTCAAAACCTGTAAGCAAGACAAGGAAAAACTGTTTCAGCACATTACTTTTTCATTTTTTTTTTTAAAGGTAAAAGCTTTAACAATTTGACAACTAAGGGGAAGAACTACATAATATTAAGGTATACAAGAAAATAAATATCAAGGTATACAAGAATTGGTTAATCATGAGGGGACCTTCATTAACTGTCACCAAGCCTAGAAGAGAGAAAAGCAAAGGACAAAAAAGGAAAGGGGGGGACCACATGAAATCCCTTGAAATATGGTAGGAAAAGGCAGCAAAATCGTAGATGCCCTCACAGGATACTATTACTAAAGTAGAGGTTTCCAAGAGATCAAATTCTTCAAGCATAATAACATATCTGAATTTTGATACTGTCGAACAGACCATCCAGTCTGACTGACAGAGGCCAATGCAAACTTAGGGTGTGTTTGGAGTGATAAAAAGTGTGACAAAGTGAGAAAAGTTGTGAGTTCGTAATCCGTGCAGTGAGATAAAACGTAAATAACTTTTAAAGGCTTTTAGAAATTTTCATAGATTTTCGGAGATTTATAACAAACCAAACGGAGCCTTAAAACGACACCCAAGTTAAAGGCAAGCATGAGATGGCATAGCAAGTAATAATATTAGCAATACTTGACAAAAGGAAATAAATCAACAATAATAATTGATGTGGAATAAGAAGAATTAATTAAAGTAACAAAAGAAAGAAGAACAATTCAAGCAAGAAAAAGAAGCAGGCAGGGAAAAGGAGAAGTAAAGAGAGATTAGGGGAGGAGGAAAATAGGCATAGAAGCCGTCAACATATTCTCAAATCATCGAGTCTGACAATCATCAATCAGTCTCGCAAATAAATAGTAAAATCCTAGGGCAAACTAAAGGCATACAGGCTAAACCGATGAACACAAGCCCATAATCTATAATAACATAAATATCTAACAAAAATAAAACCAAACCCATTAAAAATAAAACTCTCTAGAGATGCCCTCACCTCTCCCAAACTAAGAAGAAACTTGACCCTATTGGGTAAAAGTTGTGTCCTCTATCAATCAATCACCCAAGCATAGGTTAAGAAGTTGTCCAACCTTCATCAGACGCTCATAGACACACACAGTGGGTAGTCTGAACCTGGTGTCTTCACCAACTCTTCCATTGTGGGAGGAACTCAACTCTAGCGAGAGAACATCTTACTAACTCTGATAAAACTTCAAAGAATCAGGACTAAGATGTTAAAGGATACCACTAATAAGCCATGTACAATCAGAATATAGTCGGTCAACCCAGCAAACAAGAAACCGCTAAACCCCTTCATCCTTGGTGAAAACCACCTAGTTATCTAAAATAGCATCAATTTTACTTTGTGTGATGAGGGAACAAGTATGCATGTAGACAGTGGAATAGGATCGGGCTCGTTAGGGGAGGATACAAAAGGATCATCTGGGGGAGTAATATGGCCTTTGTAAGCTGCCAAGTCCTCAACATTAAATGTAGGGCTAAGAGCAAATTCAAATGGAACACCAATGATATATGCATTTGGCCCAACACTTAAAATTTTAAAGGACTAGCACTACAAAGTTGCAATTTGAATTCGGATCCAGATGAATGTCATTCCAATCTAATTAGAATCATAACATAATCCCCAACATTAAATTTAATGTGTCTCTAGTGTGCATTAGTTCGAAGCTTATATGATGCATTACTCATTTCGAGTCGTTTCTTGATTGGAAATGCAAGTCATGTAGATGTTATGCAAATAAATTAGCTGACAATATACACGCTAGCATGTGGAAGCACAAGAATAAGGCACAAGTTTTTCCTAGGTTTGTAGTCATGCACAATCTCAAATGTACTCATAGACCTACTCATAGAACTGTTTTAGACAAGCTAAAGTATGGGGAGAATCAAATCTCAATTCCTATGATTCTCCTGGGACCAAGCATCTCAAAAAATTTCCTCGACTATGATTGACAACCTTTGACCATCAATTAGAGATAGCTTGCATTGAAAAATTTTAGTTTGGTGCCAACCTGGTCCCATAGATGCTCTAAAAATAACCAGTGAAATGAATATCCCTATCAAAAGTAATCGTCTTACAAAGACTACAACTTGACAATCTTATCAAAGTTCAACCTAGCTACCTTAGAAGCATCAAATGTCTTACTACAAGGAATGAAGTGAACCATTTTGGAGAAACGGTCGCAAAAACAAAATTAGAATCAAGCTTTTCAGAGGTACATGAGAGACCCAGCACAAAGTCCATACTCATATCTTGCCAAAAACAACTTAGGACCAAGAGGGGGCACATTAACGCCTATATTATGTTTCCTATGCTTGGCCAACTGACACATGCAACAATGACTAAGGATTTTAGCCACATCCCTCTTCAAACTAGGCTAATACAATTGGCCATCAACCTCTACTATGATTTTATTATGCCCAAAATGTCCAAAAAGGCCTCATGCATAAATCACCCACATTATAAAGTCTTGAACTATTATCCTAGGGATACAAAGCTTGTTAGCTATAAAAAGAGGTAAACATGCCAAGTCAAAAAACATCCATGGTATAGACTAGCCATAGAGCAAAGCTAGAAAAAATGAGCCTAAAGTCAGGATATGATTCGTAATCTTCCTTAAGCTTGTCAACTCCTATAACATTAGCACTCATTATAGATACGGAGGTATGCCGACTCAAAGCATTATCTAGATGGTTCTCAACTCCTTTTTGATGTTTCAAAGCAAAAGAATATGTTCAAACACAATGCAATGACCATGCCTATAATTAAGCTTTTTTTAGGAGCTAAGGTAACTAAGGATTTCATAATTCGAGTAATGGACAAACCCATTGGGTAACAAGATGACGCTAGGCCGGCACAATTGTGTACTCCTTATCATAGATAGATTGTACTTCCTTGGAATAACTAAACATTTCACTAAAATAAGCAATAGGGTGATGTTCTTAACCAAGGACTCCACCTAGGCCTACACATGATGCATCACACTCTAACTCAAATACCATAGAGAAATTTGGAATGCGAAAATCAAGGGCCTCTACCATTCTCTTTTTAATGGACTCAAAAGCCCAATTAGTTTCCTTTGTCCATCTAAATTCACCTCTCCACATGCACTCTGTTAAGGTAGCTATGGTTGGGCTAGTCCCCTTAATGAATCAACAATAAAAGGTGGCTAGACCATGGAATCTCCTAAAATCATGGGCACTCGATTCAATCAACAATTGCTTGAATTTCACCGGATCAATAGAAACCTCGTCATAAGAAACAATGAAGCCTAAGAAAACAACCCTATTAGCAAAGAAGGAACACTTATTCAGATTATAGCATATACGCTTTCCTTCCAAAGGATAGAATAAATCTAGGAAAATGGTCTAAGTGTTGTTCCCTAGTCCTTCTATAAACAAGGATGTACAAAAATATACCACTAGAAACCATCTCATAAAAGACTTAAGCGTCACAGGCTCAAAATTTCATATCTCAACCCATGTGGCACTAACACACTTTTAACCCCTTATTGAAGTGCTAAATCAGCATATCCTCGCAAGAAACTAAGAACACCGAAGATAAGTGAACTAGAGAACTAGACCGATTTTCAAAACTTCTCTAAGCTTCCCAAGAACAATCTAGACTACTTTAGACAAATCTAGAACATAATAGACTATTCTAGAGCATCCAAGAACATTCTAGAATCTTTTAGAACTCTTTAGAACATTCTTGAACTCTGTAAAATACTCTAGAGATCTCAAAATAGTCTTGGAGAATACCAGAACATTGCCAATTTGTCATTACCATGCAGGCATCCATACGGTGCCACGTAGGTGCCAACATAGCGAGACATGACATAAGAGCTTAGGTCTAACGAGACATGATGTAAGAGCTTAGGTCATGACCCTCATACAAGGATCGGGAATGACCAGTCACTCAAAATAACTATTATGTACCCAAAAACAGGAAAAGTTATATAGAGAACCATAGAAAAGAAGTAAATGATAGAAGTACAAAATTGAGATCAGAAAAGAAATTGAAGGAGATGAAGACTAAAGAAGAAGAGAGAGTTAAAAGAAAAGAAAATTTATACCTGGAGATAAGAAGATGAAAATTTCAACCATTCATTCTACCTTCACATGGATGGTCCTAATATGTTCAATAAGGACCCTCAAACCCTTGATGGTCTCTGGCGATGGGTAGTCAAGATTTCTCAATTGACCAACTCAATCACAACTTGACACATAGGTTTCACCAATGGTTTAAATATATGGAAATGATCAATGCAAGTTAGCTCAATAGCGAGATAATGGAAGAGTTTAACAACTCAACTAAGGGACAAGGAGAAATTGTGTCCACCAAACAGCATGTCATAAATAAAGTCTTTGGGTTGTAACTTCAAGTGGGTTGAGTACCAAAGCAACATATGAGCCCAACTCGAGTAAAGGTCCAATTGTGAAATGAAGAGTAGCCTATAGAGAATCTCAACCAAGCCAAGCCTGTAATTATTTGTGAAGTCATCCCTAGGCCATTAAACACTTCAATCTAGTCCATGCGTCTGGTAGTTAGTCCAGCTGGTAATAGATTCACTTAGTTACAAACCTAGAACCCAACTGAATACGTGTATAAATACAAGGCACGATGTAATGAATGGGGTATGACATGAAATACCCGAGAATTCTTCCTTTTGGAGGTTGATCATCCTTGAAATTGATTATTCCATTCTCTTTAATTTTCTCTTTAAATAGGCAAGGGTCCTCGCATTTTCCTGGACGAGTGGGGAGGGGGGAGGGGAAGGAAGTTAGTCCAAAATAGAAGGCTGAGATTAGGTACTTGGAATATTGGGAGCTTAACTGGGAAACTTATGGAAGTGGTGGATACAATGGAAAGGAGAAGAATCGCAATTGCTTGCTTGCAAGAGACGAAGTGGATGGGACAGAAAGCTAAAGAGATTGAGAGGACTGAGTATAAGTTATGGTATACAGAACTTAATAGATCGAGAAATGGGGTCAGCATATTAGTAAGTAAGGACCTAAAGGAAGATATAGTTAATGTGAAACGCTGTGGAGATAGGATTATTGCAATTAAATTAGTGTTAGGAGAAGAGATAGTAAACGTAATTAGTGCTTATGCCCCCCAGGTGGGCTTAGGAGATGTACATAAGGAGAAGTTTTGGAAAGACTTGGAAGGAATGCTATTAGAGATACCTCAAGGAGAGATGATCTTCATAGGAGGAGATTTGAACGGTCATATAGGACGCGACATAGATGGATACATAGGAGTACACGGGGGATATGGTTACAGTGATAGAAATGAAGAAGGGAGGGATATTTTGGAGTGTGCAGTGGCTTATGATCTCATGGTGACGAACACATTTTTTAGGAAGAGAGAGGAACATTTGGTGACTTATAAGAGTGGCTCCTCAAAGACACATATTGACTTCTTCTTAACTAGGAAAAGAGACCGTGTCGCTTGTAAAAATTGTAAAGTTATACCAGGAGAGAGCTTGACTGCCCAACATAGATTGTTGGTCATAGATGTGCAGCTTCAAAGGTTGGCTAGAAAAAAGAAGTCGCATAGATGTTCAAAGACTAAATGGTGGAACTTAAAAGCTGATAAGCAAGCAGCATTTAGGGAAAGAGTACTAGAGGAAAACATTTGGACGATAAATAAGAGTGCAAATATTATGTGGGATAAGGTAACAAAGTATATTAGGAGGGTAGGGAAAGAAGTCTTAGGAGAATCCAAATGGAGTGCTCCGACACAGAAAGAGGCATGGTGGTGGAACGAGGCCGTCCAAGACAAGATAAGAGTTAAAAGAGAGTATTTTAAATCTTGGCAAAACGACCGAAATGAAGCGAACTTGGAGAGGTATAGAGAAGCTAGAAGAGAAACCAAAAAGGCAATTAGTGAGGTTAAGGCAAAGACATTTTGATGTGGAACAACAATTGAAAGTAAAGAAAAAATAGAGAGAAAGCAAGAGAAAGAAGAAAGTAGAGAAGAAGAATTAGAAGAAAAGAGCGGAAGGAAAAACACAGCCACCAATATATTCAATCAATCCATCAATCCCCTTCTGTTAACCCTAATTAGAGTTTAAATAGAAAATATCATGGGCCTAACACAAAAGGCCTAAAATAAAATAAACCGATACTAAAATAGCCCAAAAACAAATGGGTCCAAATAATCTCTAATAATATAAACTCATTATTAATAAAGCCTAAAACAAATGGGTCCAAATAATAAAGAATAATAATAATAATAATAAGAAATAAATTTAAAAATTGATGTCCTCATCAACTCTCCCGGGCTGAGAAGAACTCGGCTCTGTCGAGTGAAAACCGAACCAAGGCCTCTGTCAGTCAATCACCTAGCCACAGGCTAAGATGCTGTGCTACTGTCCTCCGATGCTCGTAGACACGCGTGGGAGGTAATATAACCCTGGTATGGCTCGCTGCTGGAGAAGAAAGATCCTGTTGACTACGATAAAACTCCAAAGAATCAGGATCAATGCGCTGCAAAATGTCACTGGATATCCAAGTACAATCAGAATCGGGTCGGCCCACCAAACGAACCAGATAGCGCTGAACCGGTCCTTCCTTGGTAAAAACAACCTAGTCACTTATAATAGTATCAATTTTATCTGTGTGTGAGAAATTAACAGGTGTTGATGTAGGTAAGGAAATAGGCTCAGGGACAGAATCAAGCTCATAATTGGTTTCATGGTTAGGTTCAATACAATCATGGTTGGGTTCAACTGGAAAGGACACATGCTCAGGGTTAGGCTCATTTGGAGAAGAAGCAAAAGGATTAACTGGGATAATAGCTTGGCCTTTATAAGCAACTAGGTCCTCACATTAAATGTAGAGCTAAAACCAAATTCTGGTGGAATATCAATAATATAAGCATTTAGACCCACCCGTTTTAAAATTTTGAAAGGACCAGCACTACGAGGATGCAATTTGGAACCGGGCCCAGATGGACGCCGTTCCGAGCGAATTCGAACCATAACAAAATCCCCAAAATTAAATTCAATATGTCTTTTATGTGCGTCAGCTCGAAGTTTGTAAGATGCATTACTCGCTTTAAGTTGTTTGTTGATCTCAATATTGTAAATGTTGTGCAAAAGACTCAGCAGTCATAGACACAGGGGAATGCATAGACATGGGAATCAAGTCTAATGGTTTCCTAGGTTTGTAGCCATGCACAACCTCAAATGGACTCATACCTGAGGACCTATTAACAGAACTATTATAAGCCAGTTGGGTCACAGGGAGGATTAGATCCCAGTTCTTAGGATTTTCTTTGACCAAATATCTCAAAAGGTTTCCTAAACTACGATTGACTACCTCAGTTTGGCCATCTATTTGAGGATGGTAAGCAGCAGAAAAGTTTAATTTAGTGCCAACCAAGTGCCACAAGGTCCTCCAAAAATGACCAGTGAAGCGCACGTCCCTGTCAGACACAATAGTCTTAGGAAGGCCATACAACTTAACAATCTCATCAAAGTACAACCGTGCAACCCTAGAAGCAGCAGAGGTTTTACTACAAGGAATAAAGTGGGCCATTTTGGAAAAACGATCCACAACAACAAAATGGAGTCGTGCTTTTTAGGAGTGCGAGGAAGACCAAGTACAAAATCCATGCTCACATCTTGCCACGGACAACTAGGGATAGGAAGGGGTGTATAGAGGCCAGTGTTTTGCTTCTTTTGTTTGGCTAACTGACAAGTACGACACTGACTAATAATTCTAGCCACGTCTCTTTAAAACTAGGCCAATAAAATTGAGGCTCAACTTCCTCTATAGTCTTATTACGCCCAAAATGGCCAGCGAGACCACCTACATGAGTCTCCCAAACTATGAAATCACGGACGGACGTCCTGGGGATGCATAATTTATTAGCTTTAAAGAGGAAACCATCCTGAAGACGAAAGTCACTAGAAGGGTCAAATCGGCCCTCAAGCACTGGCACATAAATGTTTTTAAAGTCAGAGCATGACATGTAATCTTCTTTAAGCCTTTCAAATCCTATGACTTTAACGCTCATAGCAGTTAACAACGAAATGCGTCTACTTAAAAGCATCAGCGACTAAGTTCTCATTCCTTTCCTATGTTTTAAAACAAAAGAATAGGCTTGTAAATACTCACTCCAACGACCATGCCTATAATTAAGCTTTTTTTGAGAGTTAAGATACCGTAAGGCTTCATGATCAGAGTAGAGTACGAACTCCCGAGGGGAGTAGGTAATGTCGCCAATGTCGTAAAGCCTGGACTACTGCATATAGCTCCTTGTCATAGGTAGAGTATCTTCGCTTAGCCTCACCTACCTTCTCACTAAAATAGGCAATAGGGTGACGCTCTTGGCTAAGAACACCACCTATACCCACATCTGAAGCATCACACTCTACCTCAAACACTTTAGAAAAATCTGGAAGACGCATCACAGGGGCCTCCGTCATTTTCTTCTTTATAGCCCTGAATGCCCTAGCAGCTTCTTCCGTCCATTTAAAATCACCTCCTTTCATACATTCTATTAAAGGAGCCATGATCGTGCTAAAATCCTTGATGAAACGGCGATAGAAAAGAGGCTATCCCATGAAAACTTCGAACATCATGAATGGATGTAGGTTCGGCCCAATCTACAATAGCCTGAATTTTCTGGGGGTCAGCAGCAACTCCAACAAAGGAGACAATGAAACCTAAGAAAGAAACTTTATTAACAAAGAATGAGCATTTCTTCCGATTAGCAATAATTTTTCCTTCCTAAGAACATAACAAACCTGAGATAGGTGATCCACATGTTCCTCTTTAGACTTACTTGTAACAAGGATGTCATCAAAATAAACCACTAAGAATCGTCCCAAAAAAGACCAAAGTGCCTGGTCATGACTCTCATAAAAGTACTAGGGGCATTAGAAAGCCCGAAAGGCATTACCAATCACTCATAAAGACCGTCCTTCGTCTTGAAGGCTGTCTTCCACTCGTCTCCTGGCCTAATCCTAATTTGGTAATACCCACTTCTAAGATCTATCTTAGAAAAAATTGTGGCACCTGCCATCATGTCTAGCATGTCATCTAACCTAGGAATGGGGAAACGGTATTTCACAGTGATCTTATTTATGGCTCTACTATCAACACACATCCTCCAAGAGCCATCTTTTTTGGCGTCAAGAGAGCTGGGACAGCACAGGGGCTCAGGCTTTCACGGACAAACCCTTATGAAGGAGTTCACCTACTTGTCGCTGTAGTTCGGCATGCTCGTAAGGATTCATCCTATAATGAGGTAAGTTCGGGAGGGATGATCCTGGAACAAAGTCTATGGCATGTTGGATGTCACGCAGAGGAGGCAAGTGATCAGGTAAATCCTCAGGGAAAATACCTTGAAAATTTTGAAGTACCTGATGGGTCTCTTCAGGAACTAGAGGCTGAGAATCTGAAGAAACTTCTTTAACAATGACTGCAAACACAACAAACTCCCTAACAACCTCACGCTCAAATTCTTTGGGCTAATTATATTGCAACCCTTTTGTCCTCCAAAACTTTCTTTTCCCTGTGGGGATCACAGGCTTGGGGAGGCAGAGGGTTGAGGTGAATTTTCTTTCCCTTAAATACAAAAGAACATGAGTTTGTGCGACCGCGAATGGTTACATCCATATCAAACAACTAAGGTCGTTCCAGAATTATGTGACCAACGTCCATAGGGATTACGTCACACCAGATATGGTCTTTATACTCAAGGAAACTGAATAGGCACCAGCAGGCGTTCTTTCAACTGCTATAGATGAGGTATCAACCCATGAAACATTATAGGGATTAGAGTGAGGGATGGGTTTCAACCCCAGGCGGGAGATGGTACTCGCGGAAACAACATTGATGCAACTCCCACTATCGATGATGACTTTACAGGGTTTACCATTGATCTTGATAAAGGTATGAAAAATAGAACGACGACGCCAATCATCAGCCTCCTTAGGCTGTGTTAGAGTACAACGTACTACACCTAATCGTGGGGTATCAAGGCTACCATATGAAAGATCAACATGGGTGGGAAGGGTGGAACTTCTAATGCAGGCTAGAACAGTATCACCACAGTCGTCCTCTAAATCACCAAAGTCCTCAAGATTAGGTTCATACACTTGTTCTTCTAAAGTGGTCATCATCAATGGTGCCCTGAATGTTCTCCAATAACTAAGGCTTTCTTTGGACAGTTAGCGGACACATGACCAAATTCCCTACAATTGAAACATTGCACACGGGATGAGCTCCTTAGGGCATTAGTCATTGTACCTTTTCCTTTGTTCTCATTCAATGATTGAATACCAGGTGGAGGGAGACCTGGAACTGACTTAGAGTTTGAAGAGGAAACTTGGTGTGAGGAAGAATTACTATGGAAACTTGGTCTACTAGGACCCTTGGTAACCTACTCATAGTCCTGAACTAAGTGTAAGCACGATCGAAAGTGGTCCCCTCTAAGAACAAGTTCTCTCTTGAGGTCATCGTGGATGCCTTGTCTAAATCTACTCAAGGTCATGGACTCATCCTCTATGATATTGCACCGCATTCGAAATTCATCAAACTGAGTCACATACTCAGTTACAGACCTATTCCCTGCTTAAGATTATTCCACTGATCTAGTAAATAAGTCTTATACGATCTAGGTAGGTATTTCTCTTGGGAGGCGGCGTTTCATTTCATCCCAAGTTCGAACAGGGGGCGTGTGGCGCCTCGCCAAGAGATCTTCACACTCTCCCAAAATAGCTGAGCAATTACCCGATAATCTCATACTCACAAACTCCACTATTTCTTTCCTCTGTGAACCTATACCAGTTAAAATATCGATCCATATCTCTAATCCACTGGCTAAAAATGACAGGATCTAGTCGACCATCAAAAGTAGGGGCATCTAATTTAATATTTTTAAAGAGACGGTCCTCTTGACGAAGATAGGCCTCATCTTGAGGACCAAAATTTCCACGATCTCTCTCACGATTCCGAGGAACAAGATTATACCTAGGAGGTACCCTATCCTCTCTTCTACCGCGGTGATTCAAATTGCCAGGCACATCCGAAAGGTCACCATCCGACAGACGGTGGTATTGTTCCAGGGTTGTTACTCGATTAAGTAATTCCTGGGTAGCCTGACGACTAGCATTCATTTCAGCATGAAGTGCCGTTATTTGAGTTTGTAGTCCCTCAAGAATTTGAACTATTCGATCATTACCTTCGGGGGTACTCATCTTACTAATAGGTGAGCTATGGGTGAGAATACGACCACTACGCAATTGCATGCAACACTAACTCAACTAACAACTATTGAGATCAATAAACAACTCCTTAATGCAAGTGTGATAAATTTCAAGCCAAATGTAATTTTTAATTTTTTTTTTTTTTGTTGGGAAACTTGTTAAAATCCGAATTCAATGTAATGCAACTAGTAGACTAATTTATCTTCCAAAAGTTTAAAAGAGAGGTCTCAACACTAGTTATTAAATCCCACGAATTAGTCAAGCTCACAATTAAAATTGAGGGCAAAGAAACCTTTTTTTTTTTTTTATAGCCAATTAATCAAATAGGAAAGGTGGCAAAATAATATTAAAATGCTATGGATGTAAAGAACAAATAATATGAAGGTGGTCTAGGTAAAGTGGATCGGAGGCTAATAAAATTTGGTTCAATGTGATATTATAAGTTATAGGTTGAGTAGCAAATAAAGGATGTTAAGGTACCACACAGATAAAATAATACTATTAAAGTGCATAGATTGTAATACCAAAGGAGAGGTGAGGAACAAGTGCACCTGATTTGATGTAAAGGGGCCCCAAAAATGTCCCGAGTGTCCTAAAAAATGTTTCGGAGTGTCCTGGAAGTTGCCGGAGCTTCGCCGGAGTGTCGCCGGAGCTTCGCCGGAAAATTCTGGGGTCACCGGAGAGGTCGCGGAGGGAGGCGATTCCGGTGGTGTAGGTCGCCGGAGCTGGGTGTAGCCGGAAATGCACGAAAGTGTATACGAAGGTCTTGAGGGTGAAGATGCGTACGCCAATGGCAGCGGCAGCGGCTGCGGCTAGGGTTTTTTTTTTTTTTTCTCACGGCTGAAAACGGTGATTTGATATTTTTCTTTTGCACCAGGGATTCGCTCTGATACCAAGTTGATGCGGAACAACAATTGAAAGTAAAGAAAGAATAGAGAGAAAGCAAGAGAAAGAAGAAAGTAGAGAAGAAGAATTAGAAGAAAAGAGGGGAAAGAAAAACACAGCCACCATATTATTCAATCAATCATCAATCCTTCTGTTAACCCTAATTAGGGTTTAAATAGAAAACATCATGGGCCTAACACAAAAGGCCTAAAAAAAATAAACCGATACTAAAATAGCCCAAAAACAAATGGGTCCAAATAACCTCTAATAATATAAACTCATTATTAATAAACCCAAAACAAATGGGTCCAATAATAATAATAATAATAATAATAATAATAATAATAGAAATAAATTTAAAAATTGATGTTCTCATCACATTGAGGATTTTATAGGCGACTTGACACTAAGGAGGGCGAAAGAGAGATATTCAAGCTTGCTAAATCTAGAGATAGACGGACCAAGGATTTAAACCAAGTTAAATGCATTAAGGATGAAGATGAAAAGGTATTAGTAAAGGAAGAGTAGATAAAGGAGCGTTGGAAGAGCTACTTCTACAAGTATTTAACGAAAGCAGTAGTAGTGACATACATTTGGGACAGTTTACCACTTTTAGGGAAAAATTAAATTTTATGTTCTATAGGAGAATCAGTAGGGAAGAAGTAAAAGAAGTATTAAAAAGGATGAAGAATGGGAAAGCTGTTGGGCCAGATGGTATCCCTATGAGGTTTGGAGGTGCTTAGGAGAGGATGGCATAAGTTGGTTGACAAAACTTTTAATGTAGTGCTAAAGAGCAAGAAGATGCCTGATGCATGGAGGAAAAGTATCCTTATACCCATATACAAGAACAAATGAGATATTCAGAACTGTGCGAACTATCGCGGGATTAAATTGATGTGCCATACAATGAAATTATGGGAGAGAGTTATTGAGAAAAGACTAAAAAGGACAACAAACGTTTCAGAGAACCAATTTGGTTTCATGCTGGAAGATCAATCATGGAGGCTATCTTTCTCTTGAGGAGGTTAATGGAAAAGTATAGAGAAGGTCAAAAAGATTTATATATGATGTTCGTCGATTTAGGTAAGGCATATGATCGGGCTCTAGAGAGATTCTATGGAGAGTATTGGAAAAGAAAGGAGCGTGTGTAGCATATATTGAGGCGATAAAGGACATGTATGATAGAGCCATGACATCTATACGGACGACTGGTGGAGAGACTAATGACTTCCCTATCACGATTGGTTTACATCAAGACTCAGCGTTAAGAGCCCCGTACTTGTTTGCTTTAGTTATGGATGAGATTACAAGACATATTCAGGATGAGGTGCCGTGGTGTATGCTATTTGCAGGATGATGTGTTTAGTAAGATGAGACGAGAGAAGGAGTGAATGCTAAGCTAGAATTGTGACGGAATACATTAGAGACAAAAGGGTTTAGGCTAAGCCGATGCAAGATGTATTATATGGAATGTAAGTTTACGTCAAAGTAGGATAACGGGTAGTATAGAAGTAGTTTAGGCACACAAAAGATTGTAGAGAAAGATAAATTTAGGTACCTTGGATCTATGGTGCAACAAGATGGAGGGATTGATACTGATGTAAGTCATAGGATTCAAGCTGGGTGAACCAAATGGAGGAGTGCTTCGAGGGTTTTGTGCGACCGAAAAATCCCCCTCAAGGTGAAAGGAAAGTATTATAAGGTAGCGGTTAGACCAGCGTTGCTACATGGATCAGAGTGTTGGGCAGTAAAACATAATCATGGTCAGAAGATGGCAGTTGCGGAGATGAGGATGCTAAGGTGGATGTGCGGGATTACAAGGAAAGATAGGATTAGGAACGAGGAGATTAGGGACAAAGTAGGAATAGCACCGATTGAAGATAAAATGAGAGAAAACCAATTAAAATGGTTTGGCCATGTTAGAAGGCGTCCAGCAGAGGCACCTGTTAGAAGGTGTGAAAGTATGGAGATTGCCAGGAGTAAGAGAGGTAGAGGAAGACCCAAGAGACGTTGGAAAGAAATCATTAAAGATGACCTAACCTATCTAGATTTATCGGAGGACATGCCCCTAAACAGATCTAATTGGCGTCGACAAATCCATATAGCCAACCCCACCTAGTGGGAAAAGGCTTGGTTTGGTTTTCTATCAAATTAAACACCAATTCACACCATAACAAAGACCATCCCTCATCTGAAGGCAAACTTTCACTCATCTTTTGGGCGAATCTTAATTGCTGATACTCGCTCTTCAAATCTACCTTGAGGAATGCTCGATTTGAGGAAGGGCAATTATCTCGAACCGGTCCACTGGGATCCTTGGTGAGCAACTCATAATCCTAGATAGAAATGTACAAATGGTATAGAATGGTCACACCCCTAAGGACAAGCTCTCTTAAGATCATCATGTAAACCATGTCTTAATCTGTTTAAATTCATAGAATCACTTTGAACTATATTGCATCCTAGCCTAAACTCATCAAAGTTCAAACAGAGTCATACTCATTCTCAAGTATATTTCCCAGCCTAAGATTATTCCGTTGGTCTAACAAATTAATCTTAAAAGACCAACACATATATTTTCCCAAAATGTGGTGTCTCATCTCATCCCAAGTCTGAACATAAGGTGTGCCGCACCTTGAAAGGAGATTCTCTACATTTTCTCTACATTCATCCAATAAAGTTGATTATTATTGAGCAACTTCATACTAGCAAACTTCACTATCCTATCCTCACAGTCACACTCCGTACTAGTTAAAAGAATCAATCCGTATCTCTAAGCCACTAGCTAAGAACTCAAAAGATCTAGGCAGCCATAAAAAGGAGGAGGATCTAATTTAATGTTCTAAAAGAATCACTCTTCTTGACAAGTAAGGCCCTCAAACTCGCACGGGAGATGTGTCAAACTCACCTTTTGCCAGGTCTAATTTTTTTTTTTTTTTTTTTGGGTTATTTCTTTTTGTTCAGGCACATCTTAAACAGGCCAATGACTCATTTTGGATATGGCATGTCTTTTTTATAATATGTGAAAGTTTTAAGTGGCATTAACTCGTGAATAAAATAAAAATAAAAATCCCTCTATTTGTTATTTTTTGTTTCAATTAGTTGACAAAATGTAATGACATTTTGGTTTATGGATTCAACAAACAATATTTTGTTAGGACAATCTGTTAGTTATCATTTTAGATGAAATGTAATTATTATTATGTGACTCATTCGTTGACCTTTAAACTATAAGAATACATTTATTATTATTTTGGATGAAATGCAGTCATTAAGTGACTCCTTTCTTGACTTTTCAGCCATAAGATATATGATTTTTTAGTTATAGTTACTGTTACATTGCATTATTTCTATTATATTTGAATAAAATATTAATATCTAAGACATATAAAACATATATGTTTTCACTGAGTCCTTGTTTTATCATATCTTGCAATTTTTGAAAATTGTTGAGTTGGCATATTATGCCACGTCAGTATGTCCCGAGACGGTGCTCATGCTCCTTAGGTGTCCATCCTAGTAACTAGGTTCTGATTTCCATGCCAACTAGCAAAAACGTCAACTTGGAGGGCCACTATTTGATTTTGCATCTGCTGCTTAGAAGAGATTAATTAGGCTACCTATCTAGAGGAGTGAAATGCCACTCGAATCTAGAGCTGGCTAGTTCGTCCAGCAAGGCAACTAATTGGGTAAGACCCATGTTACTGTTAGTTTGATAGATGTGCTAGGAGTGACAAGGCAACCACTATGCAAATACATGTAGCACTGACTCAACTAAATGTAATTGAGATCAATTAACAATTACATTTAGTTCAATTAACAACTAGTGCAACTGAATGATCACATCAATGCAACAAAAAAATTGATTTTGATCTCATGTTCTTTTGGATTGTTAAAATCCAAACTAGTGCAAACTACTAAAGATGGTATTTAAAATATTAAAACAGAAAACCAAAATGCCAATCACTTAGTTTCCACTATTTAGTTAAAATTAAGAACGAAAATTTATTTTTAGTGAACGATGCTAGTAACTTGAAAAGGAAAGCAAATGTGGGATAAAAGAATTGAACCGGGCCGAAAGGGGACAAATGTGGGCTTTTAATGGGCACAATCCTAATAAAACATTGCTTTTTCAAAAATGGTATTGTAATCACCAAAAGGAAAAAAATGAACTGAGGCACCATATTCTTGAGAAATGCACACTAATTCGCTCTTATTTTGGAATGGTATATCACAAAGTTGGATAAAGACAAATAATTTTGTTGCATTGTTTGAGAGTTGTCGGGGCATCAACGAAAAAGGGTTGGCTAGGGTTGTCAGAGGGCAGCAAAGCCACTAGAGAAGTTGCAAAGTTATCAAAGTAGTGATGACACGTTGTTGTGCACCAGCGAGAAGGAATACACGTTAGATTCAATCACCGATAGAAAAGGCGTGAGTGGAGTACTTGGTTGACTTTCCAGTGTCAGGACTTTGTCGACAGAATGGATGTGGATGTCTCCATGACCTTCATTTAACAAAAAAAAAAAGGACTTGTCTCCAGTGATTTTGGCTCATGTTTTTCTATGAATTCACTTTAATACCAAAGTTTATGCAAAATAAGAAAAATCGAAGCAAGTAAGAAAGAAAAAAAACTAAAATAAGAAACAGAAGAAACAAGCACAAAAGAGAAGCAAAAAGAAGAGGAGTAGGAGGAAAACAAACACACAAAACGTCAACATTATTATCAAATAATAAGTCTGATAACAATCAATCTGTCTAGCAAATAAGTAGTAAAACCCTAGGGCAACCTAATGGCTCACGGGGTAAACCCATGAAGACAAATGCATAATCTAATACGATAAAACAATCCTATAAAAATAAATAATCCTAAGCTTAGTAATACAGTGGGTTTGAGAACCATTAGCCAGCTTTTTTTTTTTTTTTTTTTTTTAAGTTTTTATTTTCGTCTTACATGGCTTTGTTTTACTAAAATTTAATTTTCTTTTTTTGTTTGGCATGTAATTCACATTCATAAAAATAAAATATAAAATAAATTCTTCCAAATAGGTAATTTCACGTACAAGTGAAAAACATACATGAATTTTCCTATTTTTAATTATTTTTTAAATTGTTTTTAATGAATGTGAATGGCTTGTCTAAAAGCTACCCAAAAAAAAAAAAAAGTTTGGCTAATGGTTCCCAAACCAAGCCTTGTATAAATCTCGAGGGATGTCCCTATCAATAGTTCACAGATAATTGATATTCAACCGATAACTGATGTATTTGCTTGACTTTTAGAAAGCTCTACTTGTTTTAGGAATGAGACTGTATGGCCACATATTTTTTCAAATTGAGCAGGATGCTCTGAAGGAAATCTACACCCATCGCCAATTTTTTTCACAGTCTAAAGATAGGAATTATTGGCATGAACCAGAAAGAGTAGGAGATAGATGAGTTTCAGAGTAAGCTTTAAAAGCTAAGTGCAAGTGCTCTCTTTCTCATATATATTTTGCATGGCCTAAAGATAGGAATTGTAGGCATGAGCCACGAAGAATAAGAGATAAATGAGTTTGAGAGTAAACTAAATCAGTGTCCTGGGGAAATTAGTACATAGCCATGAAACCAAATGGTTAAAAATGTATAATAAATGGGTAAATAATGAAGGAGTTTCTGAAGCTACTTACAACGGCTGTTGACGACATAGACAAGAATGCGCCGATGAATACCCCCTCTGACACTTCACCACCACATAACTGCATAAAGCAAGCAGATAAACATTTCAGAAAGTTGTGGTGAAAATCAACAAAAAAGAGTAAACAAAATATGTGAATATTAAAATTTTCATTCCTTTGCTTTGTTTGTTTTTGTTATGTTATTTATTCGTCTAGTTATTTTTTAGATGAAAGAAAAAAAGGAGAAAACATATCCTCCTTATTGCTAGCTGCAAGGACCACCCTTAATGTTTTGACTTTATGCAAAAATTCCAGGTTTAAAAAATCCATATAATATGAAGATCGTGCAATTAATAAGCAGAGATTATGAACAATATTGGATAATCAGCATAAATTTGAAATCAGTTTCAACTCCTTTAAATACTCTTAATCCAATTGCTGAAAAGCACTAGGCATCTATAACCAAGTACAGGAGCAGGGACTCAATTGGTCGCCAAAAGGAAATCCTTGCTATTTTGTATTCTCCAGAAAATTAGTTAAACTAATCATAAAATTCTCAGTAGGAATTGTTCACCCGCTCTAGGAATTTAAGAGGGAAAAGAATTTGCATGTACTGTGTGTGCGCTCGTGTATGTTCATTTCCCTTGAATCAAGAAATCTTTGGTAAAAGTGCATCTTTAAAGAGAAAAAAAAAAAAAAGGTTTTACAACTACACAGACTCCATCACCCCCAAGCAAAAGGGATTTGAGGAAGTTTCTGGAATTACACATAGCATTGACGTTATACGCATTGCTTTCTGCATGTGGATAAACCTTTCAAGCTTTGAAACAGTAATCAAAAAAATAATAATAATACTTATTATTCTTTAAAATCAAAAATAAAATTACTGAACATTATTAGTATTGGAAAAGCAGCCCAAGAAACGCAGTGCAAGACTTAAAACAGGCAATTTCAAGTGTGAAGGAAGTTGCTTTGATTAGAATTTAGAATGCAGAAACACCAAATATCAGACTCGGGTGATAAACAAAATCGAATGAAATTATTTGACATACCGTGGCTGTTATTCCGCATAAGCACATAAATAGAAATATCTGAAGCAGGCCTCCTAAAACAGCAACTGCTCGAACAACGCGAAGCTGCAGTTGTAAAATGAAGGTCAATCACCACTTAGATATAAATTGGAAAATAATAAATTAAGGAAAATAATACAACTCAACCTTTGCTGCAGAGAACTCTAGGCCTAATGCAAAAAGGAGAAAAATAACACCAAACTGAGCTACAGTTTCAACCTGCACAAAACATTAACGAGAAATTAAAGCACCATGTGAAATCATGAAGATGACAAGAAGCATGAGAATATAAAATCTAGAGAAAACCCTCGGTCTAAAGCTTTATCAAGACAATTGGCAACATAAAACTTGAGCGAACCTTGCACAGATTTTACAACTGCCTTCTCCTATATTTGAACAAAGCCTACTGAGAAAAAGATCACTCTGCTTATAATACGTACTTCAGATGTTAACATAACAACCCCTGAAGTACAGTTTAAGCATCCAAGCTAGGTGAATGGATTCAGCAACGTTGCAGGACATGAAAGGGTCCTAGACCAAATCCAATTAATGCATGATTTCTTCTAATGAAACTGTTGGTGGCTAAATTGTACTCTTGAACATACACAAAACCACTCAACTTCAAATAAGTAAATCAAATGGATGATTAGAAACTTGAATAAAACATGCTAGGTATTGAGCGTGATAGATAAAAAGAAACATACTTGCAACATTTCTCTAAGAAAAAAAATTTATGCTAGTTGTTGGGTGTGAGATAGAAAGCAACATACTTGCACCATTTCACTAACAAAACTAAAGCCCCCAGGTCCAACAATAGATCCTGCCAGCAAATATCCAGTAATAACCTGCAAAATTTTAAAAGCATGCAAAAGATACTCCTTCAGGTTTAAAATTCTGATTGACAAGGTTAATTAAAGAATCATGTGCAAAAGGTCAAAAATAAATACAAAGAATGCGCTGCCCACTGAACACCCTCCCTCCCCAAAAAAACATAATAAAACAAATAAATAAATAAATAAAGGATGAAAAATAAAAACAAAAATTGTATTCAATCCCAAAAAGTTTTGTTCATCATGAACACAGCTTAAAGCAAGAATAAGAGGGCCAACCGGTTGTCCAGCACAGGCAAATGCAATGCCACCACACGTTGCAAAGACAATGACGACCACAAGATCTGATATAAACCTGCGATTTTTTTAGCATTTTGGATTAGTTAATAAGTCAGTGGAAGGCAGCAGGAGAGAGAGAGAGAGAGAGAGAGAGAGAGAGAGAGAGAGAGAGAGAGAGAGAGCACGCAACCTCAGGTCTAACTGCAGCACAGGATACTTTGACTTAGGATTTGATATGATAAAGACATTATCCTGAGCCCCAAAAAAATAAAAACAAAGTTGACAATGGGATCAGTAAAATCAATATACCCCTGTGAACCAGGTTTTTCTACATACGTTCAGAACGTGGTACACTAATACCGGTACACAAATTTGACAATTCAAAAAGATTACCCCAATGTTAAATCTTCATAGAAAAATCTCTGAAAATAGTGAATTATTAACAAATTACATGAAAATAACCAATAAGTTTAAGTTTTATGAAATCATAATGATTAAAGATTCATATCAAATAGAGAATACAATTAGTTTCATGAATTTCGACACTATTGTATTTTCTCAATTAATGTTTTTTAAAATAAGACACCTTTATAGATCAAAATATTTTAACAATATGAAGATTCTACAGGAAGTCCATCTCCTATCTTACCACATTTTAGAGTATCATTCATATAGAGAACGATCTACATTTCTGGTAACATTTAGTCTAATTATAAAACACACCTTCCGATCTATCAATGTTGGCATATCTTCTGCTCCATTGTCATTATCCAAATTGAAAACATCATGAAGCTGAAATGACCTGGCATTTGAGATACAAAGATCATGGAAACACTAAGTTTTGGATTAGAATAATAAATTTCAAATAATATGCAATTCCATAGACTGGATAGAAACGCATACTTCTCCTCCTTGGTGTCATTTTTCTTGGGCTTAACTCTAGCAACAGTTTCCAAAACTGCCTGAAGAAAATGAACATAATAAGAAAATGTATTCTAAAACCACAACAGGCCACAATTACGTCAAGTAAGAAATAAAAGACTACATAAAATGCATATGTAACACAGAAAAAGTTATATATACATGCTTCACAGGTCATAAAATTGCAAATTTCCAGGCTTGTCAGCCATTTTATTTAGGTAGTTAATGAACATCACCCGGAAGAGGATACCCAAAAAAAAAAAATGAAGGGAAAGTCCATTCACCACATTGACAGCCACATATTAAAAATCAGAGAAACAGAAAAGAGGATAACAAAATCATGCATAGTTCTGTGCTAAGAAGCATTGCACCAACTCAGGCACTAGCACAACATGACATAGATGGCTTAGCAATTTTTTAAAAAAAAAAAAATCCAAGACATGACAATGCCAAGGACTCAGCAAAAATGTATATTTTTATATAGTTTTTATGTCTCATATACTAATCCTCTATTCAATACAATAGAAATGATGTGACAAAACACTAACTAAAATTAAAAACCCTGTATTTCATATCTTGTGAGTCAACAAAGAGGTCACATAATGATTACATTCCATCCAAAATGATATTAACTATATTCCATAGCTTAAAAGTGAACAAATAAGTTACATAATAATTACATTTCATTAAAAATGGTAACTAATAAATCATCTTAACAAAACATTGAAACTGGGTAAGAATTTTTTGATAAGCAACAATAGACTCTATTATATAAATAAGTAAAGAGACAAAAGGAGACTACGAGCAGTCCTCTTACTATAAATTAAGATACAATGGAGTTGGAAAATGCTAACCAATCTCCAAGAATAACAAAGAGTGAAGATGAAGCAAATTCCAACAATATGGAAACCCAGAATGAAGCAAGAAACCGGCTATTCTCCCACAATCCCAACACATCTTCACTCTTATCTTCAAATATCCTAGAGTTCCTTTCCTTTCAAATAACCTAAAAAATGGCTGCCACTGCAGTCCTTCAAAGACATTTATCTCTTTTATTGCGACCAAGACGCCAGAATTCAATGGATAACATGCCAACACATGAAGGAGGAGGAACCCACAACAAGTCCCCCAAGGCAAACAGTTTGTGCCATAATGACAACATAATTGGACAGTGAAGAAACAGATGTTCGGTTTTTTCACTTTCACTTTTACAGAACAGACCAATTAGGGGATAACATCCAATATTGTAATAATCCAAACTTTTAAATTTAAAAAAAAAAAAAAAAAAAAAAAAAAAAAAAAAAAACCACCGCCTGCCAGATAGTATACTAAAGATTTAGGCTTGTTGAGTTGTATATTTAACCATGGCACTTGGCTTATGCCCCTCTCTCATTGCTTTCATAATGAGGTTATATGCAAACATATGTGTGTATATATATATATGCAATGTAACCACTTGTCAAGTATAGTTAAAAAAAAAAATCCAGTTTTGGGGCCAATCACCCACGTGACAGGGTGATGGTTTGTTATAGATTTACATGCCTCAAAACAGCATGTATAATAATATTATGCATGAAATCCCTACCTCAAGTTTTCAGACGAAAACAAATAAATGCCCTTGAGTTGCCGAAAATCTTATCGTATACTCAAGCTATTAATCCTAACATCAAAATAACTTTACCAAAATATTTCAATATAATTCAACTACAAAACCTTTAAATATATTTGGATTTGGCGGAAATTTAATATACTTACCCGTTACTAGGTTCCCCGGCTCACTCCCATTCTTGGCCAAACTCTTCCTTTTTTTTTCTTCTCCCAACTCTCTCTCTCTCCCCCCTCTTTCTTGGTTTATATCACAGACCAACCCAGTGCAACATGCAAAATATATATAAACATGAACTGAGGTTTTGTGCCTAAGGCACAATGGACATGCAAGTCTATAACAAACCATCACCCCTTCACGAGGGTGATTGACCCAAAACTGGAACTTTTTTCCTTTTTTTTTTTATTATTTATACATTTATACATGACAAGTGTTTATATTGCATATATATATACACATATGTTTGCATATCACCTCATTTTGAAAGCACCGAGAGAGAAATATAAGCCAAGTGCCATGTGTAAATATACAGCTCAACAAGCCTAAGGCTTTGGGATACTAACCTGGCAAGCGGTCGGTTTTTTTTTTTTTTCTAAGGAAAAAATTGAAAGTTTAGATTATTACATTCTCCCCTTCCTATAAAAATTTCGTCCTCGAAATTTTGAGACAATCACTCATTCCTTAGATCACAAGATTCGGGTGCTTCATGGGAAGACAATTCCATTAGTCAGGTATTGTGGAAACATCATGATATTAAAGAATCTACTTGGGAACATGAATCTGAGATGAGGAGAAGATATTCACACTTGTTTTCTTAGAATCGTGTTTGTGTTAGTTGTCTAAAGATTTTGAGGACGAAATTTTTATGAGGGTAGAATGTAATAATCCAAACTTTTAACGTTTAAAAAAAAAAAAAAAAAAAAAAAAAAAAAAAAAACACCGCCTGCCAAGTTAGTATCCTAGAGCCTTAGGCTTGTTAAGTTGTATATTTAGCCATGGCAGTTGGCTTATACCCCTCTCTTGGTGCTTTCAAAATGAGATGATATGCAAACATATGTGTGTGTATATATATATATATGCAATGTAAACATTTGTCAAGTATAGGAAAAAAAAAAAGTTCCGGTTTTGGGGTCAATCTCCCACGTGAAGGGGTGATGATTTGTTATAGACTTACATGCCCACTGTGCCTTAGACACAAAACATCACTTCATGCGCATATATATATTTTGCATGTTACACTAGGTTGGTCTGTGACATAAACAGAGAAAGAAGAAGAGAGAGAGAGTTGGGAGAAGAAGAAAAAAGGGAGAGTTTGGCCTAGAATGGGAGTGAGCCGAGGGTGAACATAGTACCAAGTAAGTGTATTAAATTTCCACCAAATCCAAATATATTTAATGGTTTTGTAGTTGAATTATATTGAAATATTTTGGCAAAATTATTTTGATGTTAGGATTAATGGCTCGAGTATATGAGAAGATTTTTGACAACTCACAAGCATTTATTTGTCTTCGTTTGAAAATTTGAGGCCAGGATTTCATGCATAATATTTACATATATGACATTGTGATAATTCTTATGGGTTGTTTCTGTTTTAATGATAAAAAGTGTGGTCGAATTAAAGTTACATACATACTTATATTTTGGTATAGATTGTAAAGAAAATGATAACTTTGGACACAAAAATTTTGATTTATGACAGTTAAAAATTCCGAATTTATTATTCTATTAAATTGTTAATTTTTTAATATTATTTCAAATATTTCATATTTTAAAAGAAGCGGACATGGCCTTAAATTAACTTAAAAAGCAAACCCGATCTTAAGGATTACTTTCAAGCAAACAAGGCCTTAAGCAAACAAAGTGAATTTTGAAAACTCAAGTCTCAAGTCTTTGTCGTCCTGATGACATCCGGACGGTACTGGCTATAATGCTCCTTTTTTGTACTATTTTGCTATTTTAAACATATTTTGGTCAAAAATTCTTAATATAGAAAAATTTAATAAAGAAGAGTATTTTTAAATAAATGAAAATATTGTAATTTTGAAATATTTGGATAATTTTTATTAAATGGGAAATATTTTATGAGATGGCTTAATATTAAAAAATATTGATGTGATAATTTTACGTGATGATGAAGTTGTAATGATAATGTTAAAATATTAATGTGATAATTGTAGATAATGATGGGTTATTGTTGTTATAAACTCAAAAGATTGAAGGTTCTTGACACACCCAAAATGGGCTGCCAGTCTTTATATTTATACACAACTATATAGATACAATAAATTCAAATCAAAGAACCTGGACTAGTTAAATATTCCTAGGTACATGAATACACACTCCTAAGTACATGAATATACATTCATTAACACTCCCCCTCAAACTGGAGTATATATGTTATATGTCCCAAACTTATTACAAATAAACCTTAGTCTGGGGCCTCCAAGAGCTTTGGTAAACAAATCTACAAGTTGGTCTTCAGACTTCACATGGTTAACTTTGATCACAGTATGTAGAATATTCTCTCTTACAAAATGGTAATCGACCTCAATATGTTTAATCTTCTCATGAAATACCGGATTAAAGGTAATATGAATTGCAGCCTGATTATCACATAGTAATTCCATAAACTGTGAATGATGAACTCCGAATTCCTTTAATATGTGTTGTATCCAGATCAACTCGCAAGATGTGTGTGCCATGACTCTATATTGTAACTCAGCACTTGACTGTGCTACTTGACCGTGCTGTGAATAATGAACAATGAAGAAATAATGACTAAGAAAATAAAACTAATTTATTTAAATATCAATTTCAAAGCTAAGTCTTCCTTGCAATCTCCAACTCTAAATAATCAAATCAAATCTCAAAATTCAAGAGAAACAAATAAATTAAATTCCTAAAATTCCTCCCCCCTAAATTAACCTATTCAATTCAAATTGCGTTCCCGTCTAGAATATTCGAACTGGAAACAGTTCTGAAAAAAAAAAAAAAAAAAAAAAAAAAAAAAAAAAAAAAAAAAAAAAACGCTACTCCGTAGAGTGCTACTGATAATAATGCGCCAAGAGTTGAGGATTAATGTGGTGGAACTCCTCCTCAGTATTTCAAGTAGCATCGAAATCTGATCTATACTTTCACTGGACAAGAAAACGCTAATGGCGCCCCTAAGAAGAAATGATAGTATCAAAATCAAGCACTTCTGTGATCTGCTCTACATCCAGCTGCTAAAGAGGTGGAAGGGCTAGCACCGATGAAGGAACAGAAGAGCCAATGGAGTGACCTGTAGAAGTACCAATAGGAAAAATTGGAGGCTCGAATATGCCTCGGTAAGGTAACAAGTCATCTACATTGAAAACCGGACTAATATTCATATTAGCAGGTAAATCAATTAAATAAGCATTAGAGCCCAATTTGTTACGGATACGAAAATGTCTAATGGCACATGCATGGGACTTCTTAAAAGAATGTTTAGGGTAACGCTCTGGGCGAACACGAGCCATTACATAGTCCCCTTTATTAAATGCAACATTACGACAATGTACATCAGCAGCTAGTTTATAATCTAAATTACTAGTTACAATTTTACATCGAACATCAGCATAAATATCATGAATGTGTTGGGCAAAAGATTCAACTGATTATGATGGTATGCTATTAGAGGGTAAGGGAATAAGGTCAATAGGCTCGCGAGGGGTTAACACCATGAACACACTCAAAAAGACTCTTACCAGTGGAACAATTGACAGAGCTATTATTAGTAAATTCAGTGGTAGGGAGTAAGAAATCCCAAGTTCCCTATTGATCCCCAACTAGACATCAAAGCATGTCTCCTAAGCTCTAATTAATTATCTCAATCTGGCCATCAGTCTGGGAATGAAAAGCAAATAAAAATTTCAAGTGGGTACCAAACAGTTTCCATAGAATCTTTCAAAAGTAGCTCACGAATTAACATCCCTATCTAACACTATGGAAGTTGGTAGTCGACACAGTTTGACAAACTCCATAAAGAACAACTTAGCCACGTGTGAAGCATCAATTGTTTTAGTGCACGGTATGAAGTGGGCCATCTTAGAAAACCGATCAACAACTACCAAAATGAAATCATGACCTCTAGTAGTCCTAAGTAAGCTAAGAACAAGGTCCATACTGACGTCCTGCCATGGTGCGTGTGGGATAGGTAACGGTGTGTACAATCCAGAGTTTTGCTTTTTAGCCTTTATTACTTGACATGTGCGACACTGAGAAAGAATTCTGGCCATATCTTTCTTTAATGATGGCCAATAAAACCTATCTTCAACTAAGACGATGGTCTTATCCCTACCAAAATGGCCAACTAATCCCCCCGCATGTAACTCTTAAACTAAAAATTCTCGAATGCAAGTACAAGGAATGCACAACTTGGACCCACGAATAATAACTCGCGATGGTTAGCATCCTAGATGTCTTAAAAGATTAATCCAAAGTCTGGACAAGTCGGGTATTCATCTTTGAACCTATCAAAACCAATGACACCAACACTTATAGACTGCAAAGTGAGAGCGACCCTACTCAAACATCAACAATCTTATTCTCTACACTTGCGCAGTGATTGAAAACAAAGGTGTATTCTTGAAGAAACTCTACCCATGAAGCATGTTTATTGCTCAATTTCTTTTGGGAATGAAGGTATTTTAAGGCCTAATGGTCAAAGTATAAAACAAAGTCTTGTGGCAATAGGTAATACTGCCAATGCCACAAAGTACGGACAACAGCAAACAGCTCTTTATCATATGTAGAATATCGCTTCCTAGATTCATTAAGCTTTTCATCGAAATATGCTATCAGCCGACCTTCTTGACTCATAACACCTCCTATACCTATCCCAGAGACATCACAAGCAACTTCAAAGATTTTAGAAAAGGCAAAGTGCCTCAAAACAAGGGCTTCTACCATTTTTTTCTTGATTTTCTCAAATGCCCTATTGGCCGCTGCGATCCATTGAAAACCACCCTTCTTCAGGCAATCTGTGATGGGAGCCATGATAGACCCAAAACCCTTCACGAATCTCCTATAGAATGTAGCTAGTCTCTAAAATAGTCTTAGGTTTAGACCACTCACGAATAGCCCTCACTTTCTCAGGGTCTGCTACTATTCCCTAATCAGAAACAATGAACCCAAGAAAAGACACTTGAGACTATATGAACGAACACTTGTTGATGTTCACATAAAGTTAAGCAGTTCACAAAACCTCTAAGACCTACCTGAGATGACCTAAATCTTCTTTCTTGGTCTTACTGTAAATAAGAATATCATAAAAGTACATCACCAAAAATTTTTCGAGAAAATGGCGTAAGACCCGAGTCATGACTCTCATGAAGGTACTAGGAGCATGGGATAATCCAAATGGCATTACTAGCCATTCATACAATCCACTGGGAGTCTTAAAGGCAATTTTTCACTCATTACCTGACCTAATGCAAATCTAATGATAACCGCTATGAAGATCTATCTTGAAAAACCAAAGGGAACCGGCTACAAGGTTTAGCATATCCTTGAGACGAGGAATGAGAAACCTATACTTAACAGTGATCTTATTGATGGCTCTTCTATCGATGCACATTCTTCATGACTCGTCCCTCTTAGGAGTTCATAAAGCAGGTACAGCACAAGAACTAAGACTCTCTCGAATAGCACCCCTTTGTAAAAGTTCTCCTACTTATCTTTGCAACTCAGCACGCTCAATAGGGTTCATCCTATAATGAGGCAAATTAGACAATTAGGATCCAAGCATAAAGTCTATGGTATGCTAAATGTCCTGTATACAGGGAAGTCCCTCAGGGAGATCTATAGGTATCACATCCTTAAATTGTTCAAGTAACTGAGTAAATTCAAGGTCAAGGCTACAGGATTTGTAGGTTGGACACGGAAAACAATCTCGACCACTAGAGCTAAAACAAATCCATACTCTATCCCAACTTTCTCAAATTCTTTCATATTCATCAACTGGATAGTGGGTTTCGTTGGAGTAGGGGAACGTGAGATGGGCTTAGCCTGGGAACCCAACTTAGGTGGAGACTTAAATTCTTATTCCCTTGGCCTAACAGGGTTCAACTGGATGGTCTTACCTCCGTGTTGAAAGGTGTAAGTGTTAGAGCGCCCATGATGTATCACGTCCATATCATAAATCTACAGACAATCGAGTAACACATTGCAAACGTCCACAGGAAGAACATCACACCACACTTTATCAAAGTAACTTCCCATCTGGAGAGGGACTAAACACCTGTGGATGACAAAAAGACTAGATGTGTCTACCCAAGCTACCTAAAAAGGATGGGGATGTGGCTCTAGCTTAAGCCCAATCCTATTAAGTGCTCGAGTGGATACTACATTCATGATACTTTCCCCATCTGTGACTATCTTACAAATTAGTCCCATATTTAAGAAAAGTCTGGAATATGCTAGTGCGCTTCCAATCTTCCTCCTTTAGAGGGGTTGATAAGATGCACCACATGACACCAAGATGGAATTCATCCTCAGCTTCTTGCTCCTCACACCCATCCTCAGGATTAAAACCATCAACTTGCTCAAACTCATCAGACTCGAGTGACGGTTCTAAACCCTGATTAAGCACAAGTGCTCGCTATGGACATTGTGCAATAATGTGACCCCTCTTATGACAATTATGACATTGAATACTTGAAATACTAGGGTGGAACCCAGAAAAAGTAGATTCAGTACCTTATTTACCCTGATTTCCCAAATTAGGACTGTTACTTCCCCGTGAAGTAACTGTTCCCGTTTGTAAACTCCCACTTGTTTTCTGAGAAGAGAATTACTTAGACTATTGGAATTGAGAAGTCATCCATGGGGGGTGGAGGTTCAATGGATAGCGCCGTATGAAAAGCGTCCTCTAAAGACTAAGGAAAGAACAAACTAACCTCTCTCCTGAGCTCAGGTCGCAACCTCTTAATGAATTTACCCACTATTCATTAAGATTCCTCTCTGATGTCACATCTCATAAAAAAAGCTTCAAAACTAGACTTGTACTCAGTGACACTAAGAGACGCTTGTTTTAAGTTCATTAATTGATCATTCAGTTGGTCTCTATAATAGGTCGGAAGGTATTTTTCTTACAATTTAACTTTTATGTCAATCCAACGATTAATGGATGGTACCCCAAATCTCTCTCCCTCTCTCTCTATCTCTATCTCTCTCTCAATCTGGACACGCTACCAATATCGCTTGGCAGAGCCGACTAACTTCATCTGGGCAAACATGACTTGATGCAAGTTTGACATACGATACCACCTAAAATAATCGTCAATTTCAAGAAGCCAATCAGAAAAAACACCAGGGTCTAACTGTCCATCAAAGGATGGAGCTTCAACCTTAACAATCTTGATTATATTGTTAAACTCATCATGGTGGTTTCTAAGGTATTGCACAAGTAGTCATCCCTCTGATCATCCATCTAACGTTTGCCTAAAGCTTTAACAAATCTATCAAAGTCCTCACAAAGTTGGTTCATTAAATCTTAAAGTGCGTTCACGTTTTGTTCTAGGATAGGTTCTATGATATAAACTTTTTGATACATGGTGAAAGGGATATGAATTAAGATGTGAACAGGTATAGAAAATGGGGTTAAGAGAGTAACTGCAAGGGTCTTCTTTTTTTTTTTTTTTTAAACAAGGGTGATGAGATGGATATTCTATACTGATATTAACTCAAATTGAAACAAGTAATTAAAATATACTAGGCCGAAGTAAATGTCACAAATATGCAATCAATAAAAATGGCCCAATATGATTCTATGGTAGTAGGGGTATAAGGCTTAGGAAATTGTGTAACCAAACCAAACCAAGCCTTTTCCCACTAGGTGGGGTCGGTTATATGGATTTGTCGACGCCAATTAGATGTTTAGGGGCATGTCCTCTGATAAATCTAGGTAGGTCAGGTCATATTTAATGGTTTCTTTCCAGCTTCTCTTGGGTCTTCCTCTACCTCTTCTACTTCTGGCAATCTCCATACTTTCACACCTTCTAACAGGTGCCTCTGCTGGATGCCTTCTAACATGGCCAAACCATCTTAATCGGTTTTCTCTCATTTTATCTTCAATCGGTGCTATTCCTACTTTGCCCCTAATCTCCTCGTTCCTAATCCTATCTTTCCTTGTAATCCCGCACATCCACCTTAGCATCCTCATCTCCGCAGCTGCCATCTTCTGACCATGATTATACTTTACTGCCCAACACTCTGATCCATATAACAGCGCTGGTCTAATCGCTACCTTATAATACTTTCCTTTCACCTTTAGGGGGATTTTTCGGTCGCACAAAACCCTCGGCTCTTTAATAACTGTAATCTCACAAAAAGACATCTAATAATTGTAGGTCCAAAAGAGCCCAAAATGAAAATTTAATATATTTCCTAACCAAACAGAATATGTAATCACAGTTTCAAGTAAAGAACACGTACCCTTGCGAAGCACAAACTGTTCTGGGGTCGCCAGAGGCTCACCGGAGGTCTGATTCTAGTTGTCGAAGGGCAGTGATGCTGGTGGTAACCAGCAATGGACTTGGGTCCTAGGTCCTCGCGCTTAGAGGACTGCGGGTGGTTCTCACTTGCCTGGAGATGGTAGCGCGTGTGGGTGCATTAGGCAATAGTCAGCCTCGTCGCCAGTACTCGTCGAAGTTGCTAGTGGTAGTGGTTGGCTTTTGTGACAACCCAAAGCGGATCCACAAAGCCTTGGCAGCAGCAATGGCTTCGTCATTCATGGTGACAGGTTATATGCTATGTTCTTCACTGACGACAACGTTTTTGGTGATGATCGGCGATGAAGATACTGATGATACAGTGACTAGAGTTCTAATTGGAACCTCACTGGCAACGAAGAATCAAAGATCAGAAACTTCTAAGCAACGTCGGTTGTAGATAGGGTTTGAACACTAATTGGCTGGGCTATGATTTTCCAAATAGGAATCCGGCTCTGATACCACTTGACGTAGCACAGTGGAATAAATAACACAAGAACAATGAAGAAATAATGATTAAAAAAATAAAACTAATTTATTTCAATATCAATCTCAAAGCTGAGTCTTCCTTACAATCTCCAACCCTTTATATAGACTAGGGTTAAAAACCAAATCAAGTAATTTCTTAAAATAAAATAATCAAATCAAATCTCAAAATTCAAGGAAAACAAATAAATTAAATTCCTAAAATTCCTCCCTCCCAAAATTAACCTATTCAATTCAAATTGTGTTTCTGCCTAGAATATTTGAACTGGAAACGGCTATTACGATCCCCATTAGGTAAGCTTCAAAATTATAAGACTATCTAAGATTGTAGGATTGAGATTTCGAAACTCTCCTAACACAACCACATTGCTATAGTACATATGAATTTTAAGAAAAAATTATCTCATTTTTTTCAAAAACCACTTTCCTAATTGGGTGTATTCTCTCACAAATTCCTAAGCTCACCCACCATTCTAGCTCCTCATTTTATCTCTTCTAACCCCACCCCTTCTCTCACTAGATTCCACTCTCTTGCCCTCCCCAAAAGTGCCCTCCCCAAAAGCAACCTCCATTATAGCAATCTATCAATGGAGTTGTAATTTAAAGGATAATTATTACACTTTGTGGAAGTTGCCTTTAGTTTCTATGAATAGCTTTCGAAAAGTAAATGGACACAACTCAGAGAAATCAAACCCTTTCAAACTCAGTACCAATTCGATAAAGTGGTTGATGTTTGGAAATTGGGCCTTGTACTGGTACACAAATCAAAACCCCTAAGAACATCAACAGATGAACTAAATGGTTGAGTTTGGCGATCAACAGACAAGCGACCCACCCCTTATCTTTAGACTCCGCTCTCATAACCTCCCCAAAAGCAACCTCCATGGTAGCAATCTCAATGCATTTGTAATTTAAAAAAAAAATAATGATCACACTTTGTGAAAGTCGCTTTTGGCATTGCCAATAAGCCCGACTACACATAAGAAGAGAGGTCTCAACCTTAAAATCTAGTTGTGAAGGTAAGAGATATCCATTTCTTATATGGGGGGGGGGGGGGAATAACTTTTCTAATGAGCCGTTGTGAGACAATTTCTAATAACCTTCCGCATGAATATAGGCACAACGTAGACTATGATGAGACCCAGTTGAAAACCAGCTCTGATAATATGTCAAGAAGCCAAACTACACATCAAAGGAGGGGTCTCAATCTTAAAGACTAAGTGTTAAAGTAAAGGATATCCATCTCTTATATAGGCGGAATAACATTTCTAATGAGCTGATGTGGGACAATTTCTAACAAGTATCTACGAACAGCTTTCAAAAAATAAATGGACACAACTTAACGAAATCAAATCCTTTCAGACTTAGTACCATTTTCGGTCAAACGGTTGATGTTTGGAAATTGGGTCTTTTACCAGACCACTGGTACTCCAATTGGGCCCATTTTAGGAAATAACGAGAACAACTAGGTGGTTGATTTTGGTGATCAACAAACCAGCAACTTCAGGTTTAGTGGATCTTCTTGAGGCTTGTTGTTTGGAGTCAAGTCAAAATCTTAACTCTTATTGATGGAGAGAAAGAAAGAGATCAATCCTCTTCTTCACTAGATTCATGAAATTTAAAATTTAGAAATCCAAGTGAGCTTCGCTCTCTCATACACACACACACACACACAGAGTTGGATCATGATTCGAGCTATTCATGAGCCAAGTTCAAGTTCGTGCATTTCTTTGCCGAGCTCAACTCCAGCTCAAGCCACATGCTTTCTATTTGAACCAAGCCCAGCAAGCTAAAGCTAACCTCAGCCCAATTCCACCCCTAATTAAAGATACTAAAGTTTCATGTCAAAATCTCAGCAATTTATTGAACTTATGATCTTTTACAAGAATTCCCAAGAATGTAGGTGGACATTTACAGAGTGCACACATAAGAGAATATAAAACATGGCATGCGTTGTGTGGCATTCAATGGAAACTTTATCTCTTATTCCTTGCAAACTCTCCTTCCCATTGTTATCTTCCCAACTTAATATCACTATACAAAGATCAGTCACCTCACAAAGCTTTTCTGCATATTATTTTGGAATTTACCTTTCAGACCATAGAATTACTAAAACAATTTTATAAGGCTCTACAAAATTAGTAGAAAATGATTGCAAAATCACCATGTAATTTTTGATCAAGTTGAGTGTGTTGGTAATCATTATTCTGTGCAGTGGGGTCTACCTCTCCAAATTTTCACTTTCTTGTCTTACTAAAAGATTGCAATTCTGCTATACAATCTCTAAACCCTTCAGTAGCTAGTCCTATTGTGCATCTTACCATGGTTTGGAAATTTAAGTACAAAATTTGCGTTTAAAAAAAGAGAGAGAGAGAGAAAGAGAGAGAGAGCACAAAAGATAGAATACCACATTAAATATTTAAAAGGAAGTTTGACTTGTCATATCATCTCCCTTACATTTCCAAGTCAGACAAGTCAACATCCAACAGTTGCAGTTATTAAAGATGAAGACACAATGCCAACCTGTTGTTCAGCCACACTGTTGTTAAAGCTCCTAGGATCAGTTTCTGCAAGAGAGAGAATTAGAGAACCTTTTTTTTTTTTTTCTATTGCTTGAAGAAGATTTAAACAATATATAATCTGCAATACCATGCCAAACTTTCCTTCAATAAATGCAAAGCATAGAGAAAAAATTAACATTTAGAAGTCGAGGAAGAATCCCAGATTCATTATAATATTAGCAATTCAAAAACACTAACGCAAAGAAATTAAGTGAATAGAAAAATAAGTGCTTGTAATTGTGTGCAGGTGTGTAAATAGTACACACACTGCATTCTACAAAGAAAAGAGAAATTTATAAGAAAACTTTCCTATCCACCGCTTGATCCATTAATGAGAATATAAATGAAGAGACTGGGACAAAAAATACGTCTTTCCACATTCACAAAACTATAGCCCCATTAGTGGGGCAAATTTGGAGAGGGGGGGAGAGAATCATAAATTTCACCTCAAGATGCAAGTACTTAAAACAAGATCACAGTGGCCCATTAATACTGTCAAACAAACAAACAAAGATTCAATGGAATGGCTTGACACCTTAGGATTCTCACAGAATGTACTTATATACATACAAAGAGTGCACAATAGGAAACAAGAATTATAGAGAATGTTCTTCCTAATCTTCCTAATCAAAGCATATCAACACCGTACCATACTTACAATATTCTAACAAATACTTCTTTTTTTCTCTTCACTGTGGGCTCATTAATACATTCTTTTCTCTCCACTTATTCTCTTGAACCAAAAATAAGCCTTCCCTTCATCTATTTTTTTCCTCTCTTCTTTGTTTAGATAAGATGTGATGGTGAAACACAATGACGTAAAAAGCTTGCACCATTGCCCCCTTTGGGTACATAAATATTTTCTCCCCCATCTTCTAATACTAATACGTAAAGGGAAAATACCTTTTGGTTTGCCTTTACCTGAAGCCATATCACAATGGTCCATCATCCTCCACAACATACAGTTCTATAAATAAGTTGCATGTAGAATACAGTTACAATAGGGTTAAAAGGAAAGTAAGTAAGTATACAACTCCTAAACATCAATGGTGGCGGTTACTAAGCACCTAACAAACTCTTAGCTCTACCTCATCAGTTTACCACCTTCATCCACCAAGAAAACCCATAGCAGATCACTATAACACTATCCACCATGAGTATAATTTTAGTTTAATTAACATCATTGACTTCTAATGGCATTTTTGTAATAATTTGGCTTGGGGACTATATACTTATATGGTTCTTTGAGAGATGGAGTCTTGCATGCTTAGACTTGATTTCTAGCTATTTTAGGAGTACATTAGAGACTAGAGAGCGGGCTCACCACCTCTCCTCCATTTCATTTTTTTTGTAATTCCCTTGTAATTTCATGCACGTAGAGTAGTTTTTCCTAGCAAAGGACCTTGGGTGACTTGAAGATCTCCATGTATGGATTCACTTTGAGGTATAAACTGCAATTTAATTCCAATTTCTATATTCTTGATGTCTAATTCCAATTTCTATATTCTTGATGTCTTGACTGGATGATTTACATACAAGCCTATCTTGTGAGCATGTTTTTCTAGACTTTGCATGCCTTGTATACATAACATTGCTTGTGATGAATTTATTTGCATGCTCAGTGTTTGATAGAATGACTAAATGCCTAGATCTATCATGCCATGTATGATTAATGATATGTTCCCATAGGTCTTCTAACAATTGAACTAAATTCCTTTAGCTCAATCCACCTTGTGATGGTTTTATCTAGATGCACATAAGCAGAACACGTTTGCCCTCAATTCAATTCATTGCATGTTGATTTTATAGTCTCTTAATGGTCCCTTGCCCCGTTATTTAATATTTTTTAGTTTAATTACTATTGATTTGCATATTTGCCCCCAAATGTTTGATTTAATGCCAAGGTGGATATATCTCTAAAAATTGAAACCAATTCTCAATGATTTTGATTGTATGATACCTACAAGTCCAAGAAAGGAGAATTTTGAACTAACTACAGCCTCTCCCAATGAGTACGACGGTACTTCGCCCATATAAATTTAAGTTACTAACAACGCACACTATGCACTTGCGGTTTGTATAAGCAATTTTGGCATGATTTCAAGGTAGAATCAATAGTTGGAGAAACAATTCAGAGCTAGGATCGAGTATTCTCAACAAATTGAGAAAGCTATTTCCTTATCTCTATTCCCTTAGCTAGTAATTTTTCTTTCTTTTTGCGTTGTATCTTATTGCATTTTTATATGCCAACTACTTAGTTTTGCATTGCACTTGGTCTAATTTGGATATTAGCTTTTTTTTTTTTTTATACTTCTTCAATTAAGTTTTTCTTTTAACTCCGCCTATGTTTTTTTTCATGGCCGGTCCCAAGCCCGGATAAAGGAGGAGGATTGTGTTAGGTAGTCGACAACCAGCGTAAAACTTTGTCGAATTTTTTTTATGGATTTTCTGACACCTAATGAGATTTCGTGGGAGCGTTCCCTACTTAGCGACGCGCTGTATGGTCCGAGTACAGTGTTAAATAAGCAAGGACCGCTGCATCGGTGCCCGGGTGCGGTGTTAAATAGGCAAGGATCCTCGCACTTTCCTGAACGAGTGGGGGGGCAAGGAAGCTAGTCCAAAATAGAAGGCTGAGATTAGGTACTTGGAATATTGGGAGCTTAACTGGGAAACTTATGAAAGTGGTGGATACAATAGAAAGGAGAAGAATCGCAATTGCTTGCTTGCAAGAGACGAAGTGGGTGGGACAGAAAGCTAAAGAGATTGAGAGGACTGGGTATAAGTTATGGTATACGGGACTTAATAGATCGAGAAATGGGGTCGGCATAGTAGTAAGTAAGGACCTAAAGGAAGATATAGTCAATGTGAAACGCTGTGGAGATAGGATTATTGCAATTAAGTTAGTGTTAGGAGAAGAGATAGTAAACGTAATTAGTGCTTATACCTCCCAGGTGGGCTTAGGAAATGTACATAAGGAGAAGTTTTGGGAAGACTTGGAAGGAATGCTATTAGAGATACCTCAAGGAGAGATGGTCTTTATAGGAGGAGATTTGAACGGTCATATAGGACGCGACATAAATGGATACATAGGAGTACACGAGGGATATGGTTACGGTGATAGAAATGAAGAAGGGAAGGATATTTTGGAGTTTGCAGTGACTTATGATCTCATGGTGACGAACACCTTTTTTAGGAAGAGAGAGGAACATTTGGTGACTTATAAGAGTGGCTCCTCAAAGACACAGATTGACTTCTTCTTACCTAGGAAAAGAGACCGTATAGCTTGTAAAGATTGTAAAGTTATACCAGGGGAGAGCTTGACTACTCAACATACGTTGTTGGTCATAGATGTGCAGCTTCAAAAGTGGGCTAGAAAAAAGAAGTCGCATAGATGCTCAAAGACTAAATGGTGGAACTTAAAAGGTGATAAGCAAGCAGCATTCAGGGAAAGAGTACTAGAGGAAAACATTTGGACGGTAAATGAGAGTGCAAATATTATGTGGGATAAGGTAGCAAAGTGTATTAGGAGGGTAGGGAAAGAAGTCTTAGGAGAATCCAAAGGGAGTGCTCCGGCACAGAAAGAGGCATGGTGGTGGAACGAGGCCGTCCAAGACAAGATAAGAGTTAAAAGAGAGTGTTTTAAATCTTGGCAAAATGACCGAAATGAAGCGAACTTGGAGAGGTATAGAGAAGCTAGAAGAGAAACCAAAAAGGAAGTTAGTGAGGCTAAGGCAAAGATATTTGAGGATTTATATAGGCGACTTGACACTAAGGAGGGCGAAAGAGAGACATTCAAGCTTGCTAAATCTAGAGATAGACGGACCAAGGATTTAAACCAAGTTAAATGCATTAAGGATGAGGATGAAAAGGTATTAGTAAAGGAAGAGGCAATAAAGGAGCGTTGGAAGAGCTACTTCTACAAGTTATTTAACGAAAGCAGTAGTAGTAACATACATTTGGGACAGTTTACCACTTTTAGGGAAGAATTAAATTTTATATTCTATAGGAGAATCAGTAGAGAAGAAATAAAAGAAGTATTAAAAAGGATGAAAATGGGAAAGCAGTTGGGCCAGATGGTATCCCTATTGAGGTTTGGAGGTGCTTAGGAGAGGATGGCATGAGTTGGTTGACAAAACTTTTTAATGTAGTGCTAAAGAGCAAGAAGATGCCTGATGCATGGAGGAAAAGTATCCTTAAGGAGATATTCAGAACTGTGCGAACTACCGCGGGATTAAATTGATGAGCCATACGATGAAATTATGGGAGAGAGTTATTGAGAGAAGATTAAGAAGGACAACAAACGTTTCAGAGAACCAATTTGGTTTCATGCCTGGAAGATCAACCATGGAGGCTATCTTTCTCTTGAGGAAGTTAATGGAACAGTATAGAGAAGGTCAAAGAGATTTACATATGGTGTTCATCGATTTAGAGAAGGCATATGATCGGGTTCCTAGGGAGATTCTATGGAGAGTATTGGAAAAGAAAGGAGCGTGTGTCGCATATATTGAGGTGATAAAGGACATGTATGATAGAGCCATGACATCTATATGGACGACTGGTGGAGAGACTAATGAGTTCCCTATCATGATTAGTTTACATCAAGGCCCAGCGTTAAGCCCGTACTTGTTTGCTTTAGTTATGGATGAGATTACAAGACATATTCAGGATGAAGTGCCGTGGTGTATGCTATTTGCAGATGATATTGTTTTAGTAGATGAGACGAGAAAAGGAGTGAATGCTAAGCTAGAATTGTGGAGAGATACGTTAGAGGCAAAAAGGTTTGGGCTAAGCCGATGCAAGACGGAATATATGGAATGTAAGTTTAGTCAAAGTAGAATAACGGGTAGTATAGAAGTAAGTTTAGGCAGACAAAAGATTGTAGAGAAAGATAAATTTAGGTACCTTGGATCTATGGTGCAACAAGATGGAGGGATTGATACTGATGTAAGTCACAGGATTCAAGCTGGGTGGACCAAATGGAGGAGTGCTTCGGGGGTTTTGTGCGACCGAAAAACCCCCCTCAAGGTGAAAGGAAAGTATTATAAGGTAGCGGTTAGACCAGCGCTGCTATATGGATTAGAGTGTTGAGCAGTAAAGCATAATCATGGTCAGAAGATAGCAGTTGCGGAGATGAGGATGCTAAGGTGGATGTGCGGGATTACAAGGAAAGATAGGATTAGGAACGAGGAGATTAGGGGCAAAGTAGGAATAGCACCGATTGAAGATAAAATGAGAGAAAACCGATTAAGATGGTTTGGCCACGTTAGAAGGCGTCCAGCAGAGGCACCTGTTAGAAGGTGTGAAAGTATGGATATTGCCAGGAGTAGGAGAGGCAGAGGAAGACCCAAGAGAAGCTGGAAAGAAACCATTAAACATGACATGACCTACCTAAATTTATCGGAGGACATGCCCCTAAACAGATCTAATTGGCGTCGACAAATCCATATAGCCGACCCCACCTAGTGGGAAAAGGCTTGGTTTGGTTTGGTTTGGTTTGGTTTGGTTTGGTTAGTGCTTTATATGGTGATGATTTTACCTTTGAGACCATTTGCCTGCTAACTATTTTTTATGTGTTAGAACAAGAGGACCCCATGGTCCATTTGGATAATTTTGAATCAGTAATTGCATATTACACTAATTATAGCATGGATGAGACCATGACACTCTCATTTTTCCCGTTCTCTTTGAATGGATTGGCCGAGGGTTGGTCATTGCCTTAGTCCACCCTGTGTACTTGGGAGGCAATGTGGAATATATTCCTTGCTAATTTCTCCCCCAGTCTATAGGACTTCCACCATAAAGTTGCAACCTAAACATCTTCACAAAATGAGGGTAAGGGATTTTGTAGATGTCGGGAGAGGTTCAAAAAGCTTCTCCACTCTTTTCCTGAGCATAGGTTTTAGTTGTGGCATCTCCTTGGTATGTTTTATGATGGATTATTGTCAAGCCTCCACCATGTTCTTGACTATGACCTCTCTAAGCTCATGCCTGACAGGGCATGGGATTTCCTTGAGGCCTTTTATGCACACACATCCTAGGGAAGAGAGAGAGCCTCCAGTTGATCCCTTTGCCTATGAGATACATAGTGACCCTTTTGCTAGACCCCCTCATGTATAATCATTGTTTTATACCTATGAGGAGTTGTGTAGGTGATGAGCCCACCTACACTTACACTACATGTCTCAACCCCACACCACCCACTGTGCCTCCTATCATGACACATCCAAAGTTGATTGGTCCTTTTTATATGATGACACATCTGTTTAGGCCACTAACCTAGAGGGTAGTCACTATTCCGATCATGTAAGGGATATTACGAGGGAGGAGTCTATGAGTCCACTTGTTCCAGACTCTCCTTTGCATATAACTTCTTTTACTGACATAGAAAGTCCAGCAGACATTAGTCCAACATGTGTAGAGCACGTCACTGGTTCATGTTCCTCGGTCACACCACTCATTGAACACACACATGATACATCCGCGATACATGGGTCCCATCACTTGAACATATACCTTTGAAGACCCTAACCTTTTAATGTAGTGCCAGGATGTGCTTCCTAACCCATTTCCCTATGACTCTCAAAAGTTTGAGCTTTCTTTTTGCCAATTAGAAAATCCGGAGGACATGACACCCATCACCACCACCGAAAGCATGACGCTTATCTTACCCTAATCACTTAAGCTATCTTTTAGAATCTTATGACTCATTCTGAGAGTGGACACCTCACATGACCTAAAGAATTTTGCATTGAATCGCTCACACTCATTTCACTCGTACACTCGAAAATAAGTGTGATGCACACCTCTCCTCTATTGACCTAACCCCACTGAGAGTCTAATTAGGGAGTCAGTGAGTGATTTGACTAAGACTAAACACACTTGGGCGAGGGAGGTCGACTATCATAAGGAGGTAGCACGTATTGATTTCCTCGGCGTCGAGTGCTTATTAGAGCATCTCACATTCACATTTGATTTTCATTGTGGGTCATATCCCGGGTTCAAGGATCCCCACAAGGCCACATTGCCTCCAATGTTACTTACACAAGGAGCATTTCCACCCTCAGTGCCTCACAGGCCCGAGGAGAACATCCTATGCATTAAGCTGTTTGGTAAGGTTTAGGATAGATTAGGGGTTGGACACTCCCGTGTCCTTAATCCCCTTATACATAGTAGATTAGATTTTTATTTCTCTTATTTTCCCTATTATTGTTAGATTAAATTTTCTTGTTCTTGCTTATTTTTCTTCTATTTTCCTTATATTTGTATATTCTAACTATTTCTCTAATACAATTTTTATTTTCCTTCTATACAGTTTTAATTCTAATAGAATAAATTGCTTGAGGTAACATCCCTTCTATCCCTTTTACTTAGTCTCATATGTTGATTCTTGCAATTAATGGATATATTAATTGTTGTTGAGGAGTGTTGTAGACTAGGTTAGGCTGTGGTTTTGAGGCTATCCCTTAAGTGGCTTAAATAAGGGGTGCATGCTTGGTTTATTTGTACTTGGTTGATTGATTAGAACCTTAAGTGGCTAGATTTTATGCTCTTCATCATGCTCACTTGCACACTGCCGAACCACAATTGCTTCATGGTTATTAAATTGAGAACAATGTACAATTTAGTTTGAGAGATAGGTTTGCATGTTGATATTTGTGCTTTATTTTCAAAGAGTTTTCAAAATTTGAGCATATTTAAGATTAATTGACTTAACACGAGTGGACCTTGCATTTCTCTCTTAATCAGTTTATGGTTGGTATTTGTCATGACTCATGAGGGGATTAGTGATTTGGTTTCAATATTGAATAATATGTATTAATGAATAAAGAGATTTGGTCATTTGAGTATACCATGACATAAGTGGAAACTTGAACCCTCTAGTGTGAGCTTTTGAATCGTGTTTTTGCGAGGTTGCATACTTCATGATTTGTCCCTCATTCACCTTATAAGTCTTTGAATGACTTCATCACGTTTGCTTGATTTTGATTTCAATGCACACAAGGCACTACATTGACTTGCATGGCTGTATCAATGCATCTTATGATTTGAGAGGTTGGATAACCGAACCAAACTAATATTATTAATATAATTAATATATTAATATGTTATATAATATTTAATATATAAATATTTCAAACAATTCTAAAAATTATGATATATCAGTTTAGTTTAACTCCCCAACCATTCAGCAACCTTCTTAAACACCTTCAACTAGGAGCCACATATTATCAAATCTCTTCAACATCCCCCCCACAAAGTAACATAATAGGAGGATGAACCCTTGAAAGAAGAGATTGTTTCAATCCTAAAAATTTTCCTCCCAGTCAGCAGAAACCAAAAACCAATTAATCTTGGATTTTCTTGCAGCAATTGACCAGGCAAACGAGCCCCTAATTGAAGGTAAGTCCACTCCATATCACCAATGAAAGTTGAAAATGATCTCATAAAAAGCTACTGACAGAGATTCAGGTCAATCTCTCCTCTATATCCAATACAATTGAAATCGCCCCCAACCCCAATACACCACAGTTCATTCCACCCGCAAGCCACAATTGACAGTTTATCCCAAAAACTAGCCCTCTCTGTGAGTAACAGTGCCATAAACACCACAAAACACCCACCTGTAATTCTCATTGATACACTTGAACAAAACCCAAACAGAGTAACGTCCCTCCTCTTTATCCTCCACTATCAGCAATCTTCTAGCAGCAGCCCACGTAATAAGAATACCCCCTGAAGTGCCAACAGAGGAAATTCTAGCCACTTCACCCATCGCCCTCCCCAAATACCCTTCAATCTTGTGCTATGCATCTTTTCAATTTTGATTTAAATTATTAGGTTTTTAAATTTAAATACATGTGCTAATTTTAATTTTTGCATACCTTAATTATGTTTTTATATTTAAACATACATGGCTATTTTAAGCACGCCTTAATTATTTTTAAAAAATGTCATTGTATTTTAGAAAATATATATTTTAATTATATAATTTAAATTGCACAGCATTTATGTCTGCCCAACTGCTAATGCCATAAAATTATAATTTAAATTGCACGGGCATTTACATCTGCCTAACTGCTAGTGCCATGAAAGTGCCAATATACCTATTCAATTAATGTAATGCAAACTAACTAAAAAAATGAATAAAGTAATGCAAATTAACATTTCATCTATGAATTTTTCAGTACTATGACAATGTTCAATCAGATGTCATGTCATACCATTTCAGTCCTATATGTGCCGTAAACAATGGAGTGATACAAGTTTCTGTTCGTCCTAACATATTAACATATAACATTTCCAGAAAAATTAGCACAAGAAAACATCATGGGCAACCTAAAAACGCACGAGCAAGAAAAAAGAAAGGCTGGGGTTTAAGCCTTTTCTGCTGCGACGACTCTCACAAGTGTATATGACAAAATAAAAGAACTTACTAAAAATTTTGAACAAATGGTTGACCTCACAGATAAATTACTCAGATTCATAAAATTAATTGAATTATGTTATGCCCCAAAAAATGCGTAGTGGCACAATTCAATTCAAGTCCAAATAAGCTAAATTTTCAACAAACAGAAAAAATGCAAAACACAATTCACAAACCACATCAAGCAAACCCCCAAAGGCGAACAAACAGAACTCAGATTCAACTAAACCTTGAGACTGGTCGTCAGTATCGGTGAACTCCTTTTCCAGCGCCCGATCGATCATGTCGGCGAAGCTATCTTCCTTGGATCTCGATTGCGAGGCGTTCAATTCGGCGAAGGCGGTGACATTGGCGTCCTCCACCAAGAGGCGCTGGGCCGGAACAGTGTCGACGACAGAACGAGAGTAGGAGGGCAGAGAGAGAAAGCAGAGAACATCGAAGAGGAGAGAGAAGGCAAAAACTTTATGCATTGCAGGTTTAGAGAGAGAAAATGGTGGATTTAAGGAGAGAAAAGGAGCGGCCGCCGCCGTCGTCGTCGTCCCCGGGTCTGATTCCCCTCTCTCTCTCTCTCTCTCTCTCTCTGAGATTACCGGACCGGAGGGAACCTAGTAGTTAGAGTGGAACCTGGGGAACGAAGGTGCAGTGAAATTACATAAAAGTCTCCCGGTTTTGCAAATTTTTTTTTTTTTTTTTTTTTTTTTTTTGGGCCGTGGGAATAAGATAGCGTTTTTTTTTTTTTTTTTTTAGCAAGTGGAATAAGATAGCGTTGGGATGGCGAAAAAAAATTTAGAAATTAAAAAATATTAGTATAAAAGTGATATGTAACAAAATTTAATTAGAAAAAATAAAAAAAATAATTTTGTAATTCTTTTTAAATTTTGGTGAATTTTGACATATATCAAACAACGCCTAAAAACAAAATTAAGAAAACATTGTCCCAATAAAATAATTTAGAAATTTGGGTGGCATTTGATTTGTATTTTTATTTTTTATATTTTATTTTTGTTTTCTATTTTTTATTTTTTCTTTTGAGATTTATGTTTTAAGAATGCTAAAAATTCATTTGGTTTGATATTTTTTACTTTTTGTGTTTTGAGATTTTTCTTATTTTTGGTTAAAAATGTTTAAAATGACTTTTTATCCTTTTACCTTTTATGTGTAAATATATTTTTTGTTTTTAAAAAGATTTTAAAAACACAATTGACAAATATATTTTGAATTATTTTTCTTATTTTTAAAAACGTAAAATGAAAACTAGGCTTAAAATAGATATATTACTAGTAATGAAAACACATTTTAAAATGCGTTTTTCAATTAACCCAAAAATGCATTCTGAAAATGGTCTTTCAAAGTTTTCCTATTGGTTTTTTGGTTAATTATTCTATTCTAAAAGCTTACTTAAGAAGAAACTGCATTTTGTTTTTTGGAGAGGACCGAAAATACAATATCACAATGTATTATTTTGCAACTAGAGAAATATTGAAAATACATTTTAAAAATACATTTTTGGACTAAATGAAAATACAAAATACATTTGCATTAACTATACATTTCTAAATATTTTCTCTTAAATAGTATTTCGTCAATTTTTTTTCAGGTAAATTACACCTACTTCCACAAGGACGGATCCAGAAATTATGTTAAGTGGGGATAAAATTAAATAAAAATAAATATTACAAATTTTTACATGACAAACCTTAAGTACCATTAAAATATTACAAATTTAAAAAATGCTAGTTGTTGTTTTCAATGCATTTGGTGAAACAAGTAATAATTTTTAACAAATTTAGTTACTTTTTGTAATTTTTAAGTGTTTAATAAACTTTTTGGCAGCTTTTAGGTTGAGCAAATCACTTTACTGAGTAAAAAAGTAACAAATTTTAATTCATTTAACAATACAAAAAAATTATCAAACATATTTAAAAAAATAAAATTTAAATTCAGTGGGGCCAATTTATATATTATGTACTAAAAATAAAAAATTTAAACAGAAGATATATAAAATATATATAGATTTTCCAGCCAGTGGGGGTGGCTACCCCTTGCCCCATGCTAAATCCGCCACTATACTTCCCCTTAACATTTAGATTATTATATTTAACACTCACAAGATTTAAAAATTACACTTACCTTCTTTATTTTAAAATATTGTTAACATTGACCTACTTTAATAAAATCAGTCATTGAAAATTAATATAAAATGTCAAACTAATCCAAAATTTAGGTATATTTTTTATTTTACCCTTCTTTTTTCACATCTTGTCAATTCTCTTTACAAAAATTCTCAAAATTTTTTTGTTTTTACTTGTTTTTTTCCTTACTTTTGGGGATTTCTGTCAAAAAGACTGATGAAAATATGATAAAGTGAGGAATAAAATAGGAAAAATACATAAAATTTTAGTTATTTTAATATTTTCTATTACGTTTTAATAGTTGATTTTATCAGAAGAGAACAATGTCAACAACATTTCAAAATAAAGGAAGCAAATGTAACTTTTAAATATTGTGAGTGCTAAGTTGTCCATCTCCATATATAAAGCGTGAAGATACATGTGAATAGCGATTTCCGTCCAAGTGATGAATAATGCTTTTATCCTCTCAAATGTCTATTATGCCTTTGTTATCTATTATATTGTTTCCTCTACTTCTGGTGGCTCTTATATAAATAAATCCTGGTTATAAGCTTTGATTTTAGGCTGTGCTTTTATCCTCTCAAATATCCATTATGCCTATATTTTTCTATTCTATTGTTTCCTCTACTTTTACGAGCTCTTATATAAATAAATCCTAATTGTAAGCTTTTGTTTTACAGTGACCTCATCCTAGTTGTAAGTCATAGTGATTTGTTATAAATATGTATATATATCACACTTTGTTTTCTTTCTCACATCAATTCAAGTCCAGGATTGCTGGCTTTTCCCAAATGGCAGCTTGGCCATTTTATTTTATTATTTTGGTTCAACAGAAAAACTTCTCAACTGTTGAGGTTAAATTACCAGTTTATCTTTTAATTAGCCATTTGCTCACCTATTATTGGGGTTACCAATGGAATCTGAACAAAAAATTCAAGTGCTCATGACTAATTTTTCCTTCTTATGTGAAAGGACTCTTCTCCCATCAGATGACTAGGTTGTCTTATCTACAAAAAAGTTCGATGAGCACATTTCTCTCTCTTTTCACACATGCTTCTACTCTTTTATTTTTTTGTCCTTATCAACTGTGATTTTGTATTTGCTTCATTTACATCAACTATGCTTCGTTCATTCTCTGGTGAAGAAGTCTTGGAGCTCAATCTTCAGGTAACCATTTTTAATTCATGTATTCACTCCATCACACCATTATGCTGGTAGTTTCTCTCCTTTACCAAAGACTCACTTCTTTGATGGTTAGTTGTTAGACCCTTGACCTTCTCTTCTTATACTTCTGATTAAGGGTTAACACTGAAGCTAAAAAAAAATCCAGCACATTTATATTCCTAACAACATAAAAATTTGTTACTTGTGTTTACTGCTTCTTGTATTTTGGATTTTTTTTTAATCTCTTCTTACTTGTGTGCTTTATAACATTTTATTCTAAAAATGAATTTGCTCATGTTCTTGTAATTTAACAACATCAAAATTTGTAACCTGTGTTTATTGCTTCTTGTGTCTTGGATTTTATTTTTTTATTATCTCTTCCTACTTGTGTGCTTTATAACATTTTACTCTGATATTGGATTTGCTCATGTTCTTGTGATTTTTTTTTTTTTGGGTAATTTTTATCCAATTTCTCCTGCCGTAACATAAAAGCTTTCAATTAAATAGGTGTTGAAGATGTTTTCCCCTAACTTCAAACCAAATCTTCAAAACTATTCTTTTATCCTTTTAAATAAAAATCTATTGCATGTTAAGATATATGCATATGGAGTTTTTTATTTTTAGTATCTAATTCCAATTCTTTAAATTCATATTGAAGCATGGATAATTTGCTTTTCTTTTTCTTTTGAAGTGTCCAACTTATTTATTAAAAAAAAAAAAAACTAATATACATTCTGTCTTTGTTACTCTACAAATGTAATTTTAACTTTTTAATATAGTTTTAGAGTTTTTGTTTATGTGAGCTTAGTTCTTAATTAATTTATGAAGTTTTTTGTTATTGTTAGAACATTAAGTTTTTTTTTTTAATTCTTAATGTAGAAATTTTATTGTATTTTTTAATGTCTCACATTTATTGCATTTTAGAGCTTCTCTAGCAATTTCATATTTTGATCCTTATGCTCTGTCACGCCCCGAGTCTCGTGACCCGAGGGGTGAGTGATAAAACACACACATAACATGTACTAATATTACCATCCCATGATCAGAACAGCGCAACAGCTCCTGGTGAGCCATGACACATTTTAAGATAACATGAAATTAGCATCGACTAGTGCCAGGTCTCAAACTACAACATATCCTCCCTGGTCATTCATTACATAGGCCTTAAGGCCTTTATAACCAAATCGAATGAGACTCTCAAAATAAAAATATTACAACCTTCAAATAAATATTCAACTTAAATAACCAAAAATTTTGCTAAGTCTGGAATGGCTCATGCAAATGCACTTCTAGTTCGGCCCCATTAGCCACCTGGTTATTATGCTTTGCTTCTACAACAAAATTTGTAGGGATATGAGCGTGGGTCCACTTGTGCCCACGATGCTACATACTAACATATATGGTATGTAAACTAGACATGCATTCTTATCATCATACATTCATAGATACTTCAACATTTTCTATAAGCTATGACAAATCACCAATATCAATAAGTTTTTGACTTAAGTAAATATTTATCATCATTTAACATCACTATAGTATTACATACAATTCCAATTATTTTTCATTATTGAATTTCCTAACATTAAATCCCATTACATTCCATATCTACATTATCACATATTCATCATTCAATCACATAACCGCATCCACCTTATCACTTATTCATCATTCAATCACATAACCACATCCACATTATCATTTATTCATCATTCAATCTCATAACCATAGCCACACAAGTCACGGGGGGTTGGGTGCATATACAATATCGTCTTTTACGGTTCCAGACCCAACGGAAACGATAAACCAAATACCATAATTTAGGATCGCAGTCCTGGGCCACGGGTAGCCAATACACACACCATGTTGTGGGCTATTAATCCACCGGCATGGACACCAAACCCTACGGAGGTTATGGGACTTTCAACTTGAGGGTAACCTCAAAACCCTTTCTATTTCTGCACCCTACCACGACCCCCGGCACACAATCAATCATTACATCACATTCAATTCTCTTTTACCACAAGTTCACATTCATCATCAATGCTTTCCATCAACGCATAGCCACATTTCAATTCATCATAAAACTCATCACATTTTCATTTCTTCCAATTCACTTGTTCAAAGTTTAATTCATTTACCATCACTTATCAATGAAAGTTCACATTTCATTGCATGCATGCTTGTATCACAAAGTAAACAATACTTATTAACACTTCGAAGTATTAAATACACCTTCAATTCACATATTTAGACAAATAAAAAATAATGCAAAAAGATGGTACTAAACTCTTTATGGACCTAGGGTACAATGTCCAAAAATAAACTAAGTTAAGAAACTACACTAGCCTCGATTGGTGCCCAACTGTCAATAGGTTGTGCGCCCAAGATCTTGGGCACCCATGTCTTGTGCGCCCAAGAGGGCGGGCACCCAACTGATAACACATTGTGCGCCTACAGATTGGTTTGCTTCATGCTCTGTTTTCTGGGTCTAACATCCTCCACACTTGGAACCTCAATTGGACCATGTTTAGGGCAAATATTTAAAATCTCTTGTTTCCAACATTACCACCAAGCTTATAGGCATCAAAAGTCTCCTTCAACTTATACCTACACATATATGTGCATATAACTCCCATTTTTCTTCCATAAATGAAATCAAAACTTGCAATGGTTACTCAAATGATGTTCTAATACTTGTTACGCATCATATATGTAAGAATGTTGCATAAAATCACTACCTCAAGTTGAATAAAGATGAAGAACAAGAGAAGATCTCTTTCCGGTTTCAAACTCCCATCTTTGATGGATTAAATCACTCCATCCTTTGATCTAAATGACAAAAAAATTACATGGATAGGTTCCTTGAGTGCTTAATTTCATTTTTGCAAAGTTAATTTGATTTTACTTAAGGCTAGAATGACTTACCATTCGAAACTCCACCTGGTTCCCCTTATGTTCTTCTTCCCGGTTCCTATCTTCCAACTAATATTTCTCTCTCTTGTGCATCATACACACATGTATATATATAATTTGGCTAATATTTTAATCTCTCAACAGTATTCTTTAGATTTTTCCATCTCCCTAGCTGGTTATAGGTGTGTAGGGGTGAGGATTCGGCCGCACAAGTCAGAACATACTTTACCTGTCATTTCTACTATAGCTCGGGCGCCCAACTGAATTCCTCCTTGTGCGCCCGAGCCTTGGGTGCCCAAGAATTGAACCCTTGTGCACCCAAGGTGCCTCATTCCAGCACTTATGCCAAAATTCCAACTCTTAAATGTTTGGCTTATCTCTTTCAAAGTTCTCAACTCTAAAGCACTATTAATGATCCATACTACTAAATCAACATATCATTCCTTCCAAAATGTACTAAAAATCATATATTCATGTTAACACAAAAGTCCGGGGTATCGCATGCTCCATTCCTTGTGTGTTATGTTTAGAACTTATACTTCTCTTTTTTGCTCCATGTTAAAATGTGTCTTCCTTCACCCTTTTGTATGGATATAAGATCCCTCATTATATGCCTATTTTGGTGTTCTATAATTATTTTTTCATCATTTCATTGACTCATCTCTTTACTAGGTTAGCCACTAGAACCTCAACCTTCTCTTCTTGTAATTTTGATTAAGGCTTAACACTGATGATAAAAACAAATCCATCACATTATACTCCTAACAACATATAAATTCTTAATCCATGTTTTCAGCTTTTTGTTTTTTAATTTATTTCGATCTCTTCCTACTTTTGTGCTTTATAACATTTTATTATGAAATTGAATTTCCTCATGTTCTTGTAATTTTTTCCAATTTCTCCTGCTGTAAAATAAAAACTTTCAATCAAATAGGTGTTACTCATTCCAACAACAATTTTTCCCCTAATCTCCAAAATTGTTCTTTTCTTCTTTTTAACAAAAATCTATTGCACATCAAGAGATATATATGTATATATGTATATATATATATATATGAAGTTTATTGTGTTTAGTATATAATTCCAATTTCAAAAATCCATATTGAAGCATAGATGATTTGTTTTCCTTTTTTCTTTGCGATGTCCAACTTATTTATATAAAAAAAAAATATATCTAATATAGATCCTACGTTTATTCATCTACATATGTAACTTTTAACTTTCTAATAAAATTATAGATTTCTTGTTTATGTGAACTTAATTCTTAGTCAATCAATAAAACTTTTTGCTATATTTTTTTAGTGTAATCAAACTTAATTCTTAATCAATCTTTGAAACTTTTTTAATATGATAGAGTGATATTATATTTTTTAATGTCTGTACTTGCCATTTCTTATATATTATGTTAACAACTTATACTCTATGTTGAAATGCGTCTTCACTTACTCTCCTATATGTATATAAAATCCCTTGTTCTATATATATTTTGGTATTCTATAATTATTTTTGATCCATCTCATGTAAGATTTGTAATAAACATGTATATGAATTTAGGAACATTAAAAATATATATTCAATAGTGCGAAAACGTATCCATTTGTTCTATGATCCTTGAATGCGAATGGAAGAGGTATTCAAGATTGAAATCAACTTTGGTAACTATGGATCTCTCTCTATGCCTTCGGTTTGTATGACGACTTTTTATTAGTAAAACACTGTCTATCTAGAGTAGTGAGAGGACCTAGCCATATATATAGTATAAACCCTAACTTCACTGAATCCTATCATAAAAGGCCTACAATGAGCTTCTTAAGCCCATACTATTAATCATCCAACCACATAATTAATATATCTGATAAGTGTACAGAAACCTAGTCCATATAGATCACTTCTTTATTGTACCTATCATACATATCTTAACTTTAAATCTGAGTTTAACCCATTTTATTAAAACTAAAATTCAATTAATGTGCATGCTTAATTTAAAAAAAAAAAATGCTAACATTTTTCCACTTGAGCAAACATTAATTGAAGTTATAATTTTGAAAATCTTTTTAAAAAATGACTCGGGTTGAAACTATAAAATCTGTGTTCGGCCCCCACATTTTCAAGAAAAACCAAATAAAATCAAGAGACAACACCTAAAATAATCTAGTCTAACAAGGCAACTAATATCACACCATGATTGTCATTACATTATTAATCAAAGCAAGACCACTTATGATCACAAATACCAATTTCCTTATCAATATGGATCATATGTGGTAGTGTGGTGGAAAATAACACTCCTTAAGTTATCTTATACATGTGTTACTTCTCTATTAGTCCTCAAATTCTCTTTAATTGTATGCTTATTTACCAAGTAAGAGAATTTAACAGTTTCTGATGAAGCTAATATGTCTTGTATATATATCTCGAGAAACCTTTACGGTGCAAAACAAGACATATTCTTGACTGCTCAAGTATACCAAACTTAAGACTTTCCTTTAAATCTATACCATGAATACATATCCATCCATAGATGACATATAAGATATCACAAACATATATATTCATGCATAAATGAAATCAAAATAAGATAACCAATAACCATCCATAAACTTCAATGACCATAAATAAACTGAAAGGTCTCAACATATAATATCTTTCACATAATGTAAGGAAAACAACTCCCATTAACCAAGTACATAAAAAAAACTTAACAATACCTATATTTGAAAATGATTAAAAACAATAGGCCTAAGTCCCCTGGTTAAGGGGGTCCACCACCATTTGTTCCATATCAATGTGCTCAATGATAATGTCACATTTCCTTACCAAATCTCTAACTGACAGATACTTAATCTCAATGTGCTTAGACCTACTAGAAGTTTTGTTGTTCTTGGAGAAAAAATATAGCTACGCAATTGTCACAACAAATTCTTAGTGGTCTAGCAATGGAACCAATCACCTTAACTTTTGAAATGAAATTTTACAACTAAATAGTATGAGTTTTAACCCCAAAGTAAGTTACAAATTTAACATTCATATTGAAAAAGTTGTAACAATTTGCTTAGCATTTTTTTCATGAAATAGCTTCCTTAGCTAACACAAATATGTATCTTGAATTAGAAGTCATTTCATTCACATATCCAACAAAATCTAAATCTGAATAACTAATAACTTCAAGATCATCAACTTTTCTATAAACAAGCATGTAATTTTTAGTTATCTGCAATTATCTCATAATTTTCTTTATAGCCACTCAATGATTTATTACCAGATTCAAGAGATACCTCCCAAAAACACTCATAGTAAAAGCTACATTTGGTCAGGTACATGCCTATGCATAGATAAGATTACAAACTGCACTAGCATAAGATACGTCCTGTATAGATTTCACTTCAAAATTGATCTTGGGACTCTAGTTCTTATCGAATTTTTCACCTTTGGTAACAGGAACATCACAAAGTCTACAATTCTGCATTTTAAATCTTTCAAGTACACGATTAATATACCCTTTTTGAGAAAAACGTAGCACATCACGAGATTTATTACGAATGATCTCAATACCCAAAACAAACGAGGCTTCTCCTAGATCTTTCATGTCAAAATTATTAGACAATAGCATCTTAGTCTCGTTTAAAAGACTCAGATTGCTGCTCACAAGTAGGATATCACCAACCTAAAGAATAAGGAAAAAAAATTCCTCCCACTAACTTAGGGAAATATGCACTGGTCAACCTTATTTTCCATAAAACATATCGAAGTGACAATTTCATCAAACTCTTAGCTACCATTCATGCAAGACTTGTTTCAAACTATGAATGGGTTTCTTAAATTTACACACCACGTGCTCTTTATTTTCTTACTTAAAACCCTTAAGTTGCACTATATAAATTTCCTTATTTATGCATCATTAAGAAAAGTAGTCTTGACACCCATATGATGAAACTCTAAATCACAATGAGCCACCACAACTATGATAATTCTAAATAAATCCTTAGATAAAACAAGAAAAAATGTCTAATTATAATCAATGCCCATTCGTACTAAGTAGGCTTACAGCTAGCTAGAAGATTAACTAGACACCATACAACATTATGTGCTGTAGACCTCTCTTATCTGTTATAATATCCACCCACATGCTAAATCGAGGACTTGAAATAGCACTAGCACAAGTTAGTGGGTCAACAACAAGATCTACGTTATAATCACATTCATTGAGATACACAAAAAACTAATTTAAGGATTTCCTCACAGATGTATCTAGAATAGGATTATAAAAATCAATAGAAATTGGATTAGGTATAACAAAATAATCTAAAAGTCTTGTGATAAGTATTAAAATAATGATTAGCAATCATGGGCAAGAAAAAAAACCTTTTTTTGGCAACAAAAGGACAATATATTGGCAAAATAGAAGGCATCAATTTACCATAAGCATAAATTGATGCATTATTGTCGTCTCCCTTTTAGGCAGAGGATGTGACAAGTTATGAGGTCCCATCAATATGAGAATGCTCAAGCATTTCAAAAATAGTCCCCTTTAGGTAGACTAACATTTCCAAAAAATAGACACTTTCGAATTAGTTATCAAATAACATCCTTGTCATTACTGTACACGATACCCCCTCTGGGACAAGTATTTGCATGCAATAACACAATGGACATAGTCATGTACTATATACAAGAAAATTAGGTTTCAATGAACATACCTCTTTAGGCAATAACACCCATTTCAACCAAAAATTTTGTCATGACATTATTTTAGGTAAAATTGTCCAATGTCATACCTCGTATACTAATATGCTAGTAATCACATCCCTATGGACGCGTAACCAAATGCACCTTGTGATCTCAGATATATTGCCAAAACATGCATAAAGAAAAAAAAATAGAGATAGCCCAATGTATCATTATCGTCTCCCCTTTGAGTTGAGAGTGCAACATGTTATGGGATTCTTCACTGTTAACTACTAATGAGAACACTCAAATATTTAAAAAATTAGTACCCTTTTGGCAGACTGACTTCTTAAAAAATGAGTATTCTTTGGTCAGTTATTGAAAATTATTTGTCATTAAAAACATACAATAACTCCTTCTTGGGTAGGTGATTACATACAATAACACAAAGGATATTGTCATATTTTAGATGTCAATAAATATACCTTTTTGGCCAGTAACACCTATATCAATCTATAAGTCCTTAATATGATATTCTTTTATTTAAATTGTCTTATGTTATCTCTAGCATTCCTAGGGATATGCTTGCAATTACATCCATATGGATATTTATATATTTGAATATATCCAATGATCTCATAAATAACATATATGTTGCCAAAATAATACTAAAAAAAATTTCGTTGCAAAAAATTCACATAAAATGATGGTTTAGGCTTTTTAAGGATAGATCTCGTAGGAGAGTACAATAGTCCATGGTGTTCAAAATGTTGAAAATATTCCGTCTATGAAAAATCATTAAAAATGTGCAAAAATATGTATTCCCCCCCAAAAAAATACCAAACATGCTCCAAAAATTTCAAAAATAATATTTTAGAACTTATTACAAAAATTGGCACAAAACCCAAGGACTCTATGCCTAGCCAGTGTATGGTGCTTCTACAAAAAAAAAAAAAAAAAAAAAACTTGCACACCAATTTTTTTTAATTAATGATGTAAAAAAAAATTACTGTTTGTTTCCAGAAGATAATGATGTCAAATATACCCGTACCTGGTGGGTACCCGCTTCAGCCGCCTTATTGGGGGAGGGTATAGAAATGTTAATAGCGAGGACGGGGACGGGTATAGAGATTTGAAATATTACCCGCACGGGTATGGGGACGGGGACGGGTACGATTGTCTCCATCCCGTCCCGTACCCGTTTAAATATTTTTTTGTTAATTTTGTTGGCGTGGTGACTCCTTTAAAAGTCCCACATCAGTTTCTCACAAAAAAGTGAAGGTCTTGTGAGATTATAAATAAAGACCACTTCATCTTTGGTTAAGTGTATCAGTCAAAGTCAAATATTATATATATATTTTCAATTTTTATTTAATATATATATATGTAATATATTTTTTATTTAATATATAATATTTATAATAATTTTAAATATTTATTTTATACATATAATATACAATTTATAATAATTAATATACTTGGCGGGTAAACGGGGACAGGGATAGGGAATTCATTATTTTGTGGGACGGGTATGGGGAAATTTTTTTTTCCCGAAACGGGGATGGGGATAAGGACGGGGAAGGTCATACCCGACCCATACCCGCCTCGTTGACATCCCTACCAGAAGGCAACCAATTGCCTTATGCCTTCAAAGTTTTCAAGTGCCATTGACATAAACAATTTAAGCTTTCAAATCAATCAACAGATACTGCAATAATATGTTGCATTCAAGTTACCAATGTGTAACATGCACTTATGGGTGATTAACTATGTGATTGGGCTTGAGTTGTTACACATTTGTTCACTTAAATACACTTTTACACATGACATAATTGATATAAGACAGGTGTTTTGTGCAGAATTTATCCACATCTTTAGAATATGGAACATGTGTTGAATTGTGCCATAAAGAGAAGCAATTTGAGCTAAATTAAGGATGCAAAGAAGGAGATGCTGAAGCACATCTGTTGAAATGGATTTGTTGAGTAAAGTCATGGGAGCAGAAGAAGAAATTCCAGGTGAATCTAATACCAGAAAAGAAAATCCAGCAATCTGGAAATTTCTGTAGCAGAGATCCCATTCGAATGTAGAGATTGACTTACTCAAATACAGTTGCTGAACAAGTTGAATTCTGGAAGGAGGAGAACATTCGAATATAGTGCCAAAGCATTCGAATGCTGTCAAAAAGAGTTCAGAGAATTTCTGGAGGAAATGCATATTCGAATACAGCCAAGCAGTATTCGAATACTAGGACCGTTGGCAGAAAACAGATTCCACGTGATTTTACAGATTCGGGGGAATGCAATCTGGAGGAGAGAGAAAGACTGGGGAATGATCACACGACCCACACCCATGAGAGATGAAAAAAAAGGGGATATACGGGGGGAGATAGACAATTTTTAGAGGGAGAGTAGCTAGGGAACTTCATCTTCTTCCTTCTTCATTTTCTGGTTCAGATTTTCTGCAATTTTTGTTTTCAATTCTGATTTTTATTTTTAGTTTATTGTAATTAGATTTGAATTCTACAGCACATTACAATTTCATTCTTGTAATTAGATTTCAATTGGAGTTAAAGAGAAAATTACATTTTCCAGCTTTGAAGGTCATGTCTCTGTTCTTCATTTCTGTTCTTCATTTTCTTAAGATGATCGGCTAGTTTTTCTTGGGCCAAGGCAAGGATAATGTCCTGTCCAATGATTTCCAAGATGCCGTTCTTCATGGATTAATTTTGAGTTCTTTGGTTATCAATCTTAGTTGTATCTCGTTACTCTCGAAATCAATGGTTCAATGTTCGATTAACACTTGTTTACATATTCTATCAATGAGTTCATAGAAGTTGCTGAATTCAGAACTCTTATTGCAAATATGTATGGGAGTTGCTAGAGTTAGATCTTCTATAGTTTTCATGATAGCTTATGCACATCACTTGTTTGATCCATGGCTTGTATCATTTGAAATTAATTTTCTCCAAACATTAGAGCAACTAGAATTGATGATCTATTCACTCTTGGTATTTTGAGATTGATTTGGATAGGCATTGGAATTGTCTTGCCCATCTTTTTAATATCAAGTTTTAGTTAAGTTTAGTTTTCATTTCAAAACCCATTTCCAAAACCATCAAAAATTCCAAACCAGATTTTCAATTCTGTTTACCATTCATGTGAGCCATGTTTTGCCTCTTTAATCCATTTGATTCAAACATGATTTTGCTCCCTAGATCCCTGTGGATATGACCTGGTTCTCACCAGTTAATTGTGCTACAATGAAACCTTGCACTTGGGGAGTTTGTCTTGATTTTCCTTACTCAACACCTTTGAAAGCTGAATTTGCATCTTTATTTACATTTGAGAGTGAGGTAATTAAGCAAAAACAAGCACTATGAGACTTCAAAAAAATTGTAATGTGCAATGTTAAGTGATTAGTTACAGATTTAACGGAAAAAAAAAGCATACAAACAGCCGAAAACCACTGCGAACTACATAGAGAATATGAACTTTAATAACCATAGTAAAAATATATATATATATAAACCACGAAAACTAAGACCACCATTTATAAATGAACAATTGAGACCAAACTTTTACCTTCCGTGAGATATATATGTACACATATATATTTGTATAATTACACATGCCTACTGTTTGTGAAAGAAAAAAAAATAACTTCCTTTTTTTTCATTATCATCACAGACAGCATAAAACACGTAGGCAAAAAAATATATATATATAATAATCATCAATCTGGATCCGTGGTTTGATTTAGATTCAAATTTATATCAAAATATTCTTTGAAAATTTTGAAAAATAATCATTGTATTTTTCAAATTAAAAAAAAAAATTAATTACATGTAATCATACAATGAGTCCTTAATCCATATACAATACGCTCTGATATCACATATAAGATTTATAATAAATCTGCATATGAATTTGGAAATATCAAAAATATATATTCAATAGTGCAGAAGCATCCCCGTTTGTTCTATGATCCTTGAATGTGAATGGAAGGGGTATTCAAGATTGAAATTAACCTTGTCGACTATGGATCTTCCTTTCTGTGCCCTAGGTCTGTATGACAACTTTTTATGAATAAAATACTGCCGATTTAGGATAGAGAGAAAAGCTAGCCATATATATAGGGTAAAGTATAACCTCACTGGGCCTTCCCATAAAAGGCCTACAGTGGGCTTCTTAAACCCATACTATTAACCATCTAACCATATAATTAATATATCTGATAGGTGCATTGAAATCCAGTCTATATGGATCACTTCTTTATTGGGTCTATCCTATATGTCTCAATTTTAAAGTTAAGTTCAACTTGCTTTATTAAAACTAAAATTCAATTAATGTGCATGTTCAATTTAAAGAAAATGCTAACATTTCATTGACAACTAATTCATTTGTTTATTTGATTGTTTCATTTTGTCCCCTAATTGTTGCATGAAAATATGTTTATCATTTTTTCTATTTCTCTTATAGTTTCAAGTACATTGCCTTTATGTTATATTAGAGCATTGAACTCATCTATGCTATGTGTTGTCATTTTTTTCATTCCTTTTTAGGTTAATGTGCTTTAGTGGTGATATTACTTTTTGCATCATTTGAAATATCGACCCCTGATTATCAAATTTGCCAATACTGTCTTTTGTTTATTTCTTTGCTCCTATCCAATGATTTTTATTGTTAATTATTTTATGTATCTTAATATTTGCTTTTTAACACTGGTTGGCAAAATAGTTTAGTCTTCTGGTGTTATACTTGGCTATTTTAATTTTTTATTAACTTTACTGTTCATTTATCCTTTCTTTTATTTAAACTTCGTTGTCTCCTCATAACTTAGATTTACAGTTAACTAAACATATATTTCCCTTTAGTTGGTATTTTTCATTAATTTAATGTTGTTTATTACATTCTTTGTTTGTTTTGTTGGCTTATGAGATTTGCTATAAAACTTTTTTGTTGTCAGTCACATGTACCCATTAATAAGTCAATAGATGAGGAAAAGAATTTCAAGTGCTGATGATAGCAACTTTTCAGAGTTTGTTTTGAATAGTAAGTATAAGGACTACACTTTTAACTCACTTTTAGGTTCTCATTTGACTATCTTACAAATATAAGAGTGTGTTTGCTAATTTTATCGTGGTAGACTATTTGACATTGCATCTAAATAGATGATTATCTTTGGACATCGCCATATTTCCAATCAAAGCAATAGCAACAGAGGCTTTAGTGAAATAAGAGACACCAAGAACTTTATGCAGCAAGAACTCATGTTTCACTTCCACAGGCAGATAGTTTTCCTGGTATCAAGTTCTCTTTTCTATTATAATATGTGGTTTATTAGATTACCTTAATTAATGTCTTTCTCCTTGCTCCATGTTTGAGAGTTAATATGGGATTAAAAATTAGTTGACATTATCTACAATTGGAAATCATAAGGGAGAGAATCTGTTTATGATTTCTACTTTGGAAAACTTTCAAGAACATCTTTTGATAGGTATTACCATACTTTATCTCCCATCATACATTTACATTATATTTTTCTCTTAGAACATTATATGTATTTTAAAAGTGCATGAGCATTTCTATCATGTACTAAACATTATGTTATAGTATATACATCTATATTGTCATCTTTGAATGTGTATTTTTGAACCATAATTGTCCATAGCAGTTATTCTGCATCATTATCGTAACTTATTCTTCTTGTACTTCAAAATGTAAAAAAATTCAGTTTCTATCAATAGATATAATTAACCCATATAAAGATGATATCACCAATTTTGGTATCTTACAATTTGGTTAGCATCTCTGTTGCATAATTTTCTACCAAAAGACTCTTATTTTTTACTTCGTTTCCTATAAATATTTTACTATTTTACTTACATACGTTTGCATTTGTTCAACAAATTTAATCTGCTTCTCCATTACATTTGGTTCACCATCATTATTTATTATCTTTTGTTTTGCTCGAAACAATTATTTATCTCTTCTTTCCTATTTTGCATGTCATCGATTAGTCATTAAGAATCATCTGAGGTAAGGTTTGCTTTTCTTCTATGGTAGCATCTTCCATGAATTATTGTAATATTAAGAAAAAAAGTAAGCACACACTTTCAATATTATGTGATGTCCCAATAACATTGTCAATTCTATCGAAATAGTAGTCTTGCAAGTGGTGCGATGTAAAAATATTCTATCCTGAGCCAACTAGCTTTTGTTGCTTGACTGGATAGATTTGCCTTAGGATGTCTAACTATTCATCAGAGTATAAAATGCTTTTCATGGCTAATTTTGAGGAAATTTTGATTGTATATTTGAACATACAACAATTCTTTTACTTTTACATCATTTGACATGAAGTATGATAAGAATCTTTATTGAAGAAATCAAGGAATTTATACATTTAGGAGCTAAGGTAAAGTTTACCACTATATTAATGACCCTAGTACAATCATAGGCAAGCTTTCTTTTTTGCATTATACTTTTATGATACTGATCATGAGGTTGCAAATAGAATGAAATTGTTAGAAAAAATAAAAGCCACAATTGTCAATAAACTGATGACCGTACTACATTTGAATCTGTATTCAGTTTTCTTTAGGAGCCTTATTGACGTATGTCTTGTAGAGTCTCATTCACTAATCATTAAGTGTCATGCTGGTTTAGATCAGTGAGTCTATAACACTCGTTCAGCATCACAAGTTGCTGCAATTTGGTTTAAAAATTCTATTGAAAACAACCTTTTAGAAGGAGATATTATTATTCGATTGAAATATGGTCAATCTGAGAGGGTGCATTATTGTTTTGGTTGCTTCTACAATATCCGTTGCTATTTCCTTATGGTGAGACTGGATGTCATTATGGCATGAAAAAGGATTTCGATCCTATTATGTTGGCCTTCGAGATTAGAGTAGTGATTAACAATGACAGTCGAGGGCATTCGTATTTCATAGTCAGAGGTGAAATTCTTGGATTTACAAAAGACAAACAACTACGAAAGTGATTTGCCAAGGATGTTTTTCATTAATTAAGAATGAAAGCTGGGGCCTCGAAGACGATCAGATACTGTCCTAGTCTCAACCCTTTCCCTGGGCAATGTTTACTCCTAGTACCTTGAAGAAGGCTCAAAAAGCATATATGAAAGGGTGGGTCTCCGCAGTAATGTTAAGATAGCATACTACACCCCCTGACACTCGATGAGTATCCTTAGCATGCTTGCCCTGGGTGATAGGGCACACCTTGGGCATCCCTTGGGCCACAGTTGATGGATAACATGCTAGAAATTGTCGAGAGACGTGGTTGGATGATGTTAATTGATTACACTTGAAAAGTGTAATTACAAACTCCACATTTTGATACTCATTGATGCATTTAAGTAGTTAATTTCAAAGTTTTATCGTTATTTTATTATTTATAGTGTTTATTCTCTTAATTGCAGGTAAAAGGGGAAAATACGTGAGATTAGCAGTGTTGAAAGTGGCTTCCGAGGAGGAAAAAATGGTCCAAAGTTCAAGATAGTTGAAGTGGTGTGCAGCTGAAGTTCCAGCTCGACACCTTGTCAGTATTTAGACCATAACTTTTCACTCACAACTCGAATTGACCTGATTCTTTTTGGGTTGGAAAGAAGACTCAAAGGGCTACAACTTTCGTGCTTCAGCCGAAGCCTGAATCGATCGTTTGCGAGGTCAAAATCGCAGTGGAAGTTGAGGACAGAAAGCTGTCAGAAGCAGCAAACGAGAAGCAGAACTTGAAGAACAAAGTTTCTGTGGTCCGGACCACCTGCCAAACGGTCCGGACCACAGTGTGTTATGCGCGCGCGGCTTCACTCCGTCTTTTAGGGTTTTCTTTACAACTTCTTTATAACATCTGCTACATGGCCGACCGAAGGGAGCCCTAGTTTTTAGTTCTACATACTTTAGGAACCTCTTTTTCATATTTTCAGATACTTTGAGAGTTTTTGAATAGCTTTTTTAGAGAGTTTTCAATTACTTGTCTTGTTTATGGAGTTGTTCAATGTTTGGTTATTCTTCGCTGCACTGCTCTTTCATTACGTAGTTTCAGAGTTGCTTGCCGTGTAAGTTGACTTTCGTTTCGTTAATTTAATATATGATTCATTATTTTCTAGTGGTAGATCTAATGTTCATGCTTTCGTTTATTGCTTTCGTTTTGTTTAAAATCATGCTAGCGTAGAAACCCTAGTTCTTGATTCAACGAATCAAGAAAGGGTAGTTTACTCTGATCTATGGGATGTACGTAGACCCTTCGCATGGTTTGCGAAAGCTCATGCGAAGGGATCTACACTTTTTAAAACCTAATTCAGTTCTTTCAAAAACTTTCGAAAACGAAAACCTTTGACTATATTCTCTGTAATCACTGGTAAGGGTTTTCGATTAAAATTTTCTTAATAATTTTGAAGAACTGAAAATTCAGATTTTGAATCCTAATTTGAATTAGTTTATTTCAGAAACATTCGAAAACGAAAATCTTTGACTATATTCTCTGTAATCACTGGTAAAGGTTTTCGATTAAAACTTTCTTAATAATTTTGGATAAACTAGAAGAATTGGATTTGAATCCGAATTCGAATAGGATTGTTTGAAAACCCTTCGAAAACAGGAGTTTTTGACTATATTCTCTGTAATCACTGGTAAAAGCTTTTGATTAAAACTTTCTCAATAATTTTCGAATAAATCCTAATTTAGGTTTTAACATAAGTATTACAACTCGTCCCATAGTGAAGACGTAAACTACCTGGAATTGATAGTTGGATCAAGGACTTCTCAAATTTATTTGCTTATTAATTGAATTGCCTTCGTTTGATTTAATTTAAGTATTTACATTACAGTTTTTAGATTAGATTACTTTGCTGCGCATTTAAATTAGGAAAAATTCATTTAGTTAATATTTTATTCCTTGAATCAAAAAATCAATTTTAAATTGCTGGAATTTTGGTAATAAGTTGTTAATTTGTTTTAGTTTACATTTTGAACTTGCAAAACCCTAGGAATTAGTTTTAATTAACTTTCAAACTTAGTTTACATTCAAATTTAGGATTTCCATTATAACCTAGAAACTAAATAATATAGGCTCCTTGTGAATTCGACCTCGGACTCACCGAGTTAAAACTACACCGCACACCCTTGCACTTGGGGGTTAATTTAGACGCACTTTCTAATAGCGGTCAAGTTTTTGGCGCCGTTGCCGGGGAGCCAAATTTTAGTTTTTAGGTTGTTTCCATTTTAAGTTAATTTTCTTTTTCTAAAAAAAAAAAAAATTTTAAAAAACCTTTTTGCTTCAAATTAGTATTCTGTGGTCCCGACCGTCTACACTCTGGTCCGGACCACAGTACCCTTTCTCTGATTCTTTTCCTAGCTTATGAACAATTGGATTCGAGGGGAAAGACGGTAGATTACAGCGTCCTGAGTCCTTAGCTGTTCCTTTAGAATTTGAACCTCATTTAGAAGGAAATCAAAGTCCTAGACTTCCTATTCCACCTTTAGAAATGGCTGAAGAACAAGCTGTTGCTGCTAGGCGTTCCATGAGAGATATCTTACAACCAGATAGGCATACACCTGAGTCTTGCATAGTTTGGCCAGAAAACCAAAGACCTTTCCACTTTAAACCTGGCATGGTACAATTGTTGCCTTCCTTCTATGGTATGGATTCTGAAAACCCATACGATCACTTAACTCGATTTAGGAACATTTGTGTCACTATCAAGGATCAAGGATGTCCCATAGAATTAGTATTTCTTAAGCTTTTTCCATTCTCTTTGCACGATAAGGCCGCTAGATGGTTTGAATTCCTACCATCTAATTCCATTCGCACATGGGATGAAATGCAAACCAAATTTCTTAAGAAATTTTTTCCTCCCAATAGAACTAACGCTATACAGCATCAAATACTGAACTTTGCTCCACAACATGGTGAAACTTTCTATCAAAGTTGGGAGAGGTTTAAAACTCTTTTGCATTCTTGCCCTCACCATGGATTTGAAGTTTGGCGTCTAGCTAGCATCTTCTATAGCTCATTAACGTCAGACTTAAAACAATTTGTGGAAACAATGTGCAATGGGCAGTTTTATGATAAAACCCCTGAAGAAGCTTTTGACTATTTTGAACTTTTAGCTGAAAATGCACAAACCTGGGATATCACTGGAACCCAAAGTTCTACGAACAACTTAGTGTTACCCCAGTTAGAGGTATGCATCAATTAAGTGAGGTTGATGACCTTAAGGCAAAGTTAGCAACACTCTCTCGAGAAATAGAAACTCTGAAAACCAAAAAGGACCCACAACCTGTAAGAGAGCTAGTGGCAAATGTCTATTGCGCACTATGTGAAAACCAATCCCATGGAATAAACGATTGCCCTAACCTTCATATTTGTAGAGAAGTTGCCCAGAACCAACAAATTAGTGAACTCTCGATACATGCCATAAACCAATATCGCCAACCATATAGGGGACAAAATCTAGGAGGAAATCCCTATTCTGAGACTTACAATCCGGCAGTGAGGAATCAACCCAATTTTAGTTGGAGAAATGAAGGAGCTCAAATTCCACAACCTTATCACGCACCTCATTTTCCAACTCCTCAAGCCCCAATGTCCAATCCAGGAATGTCTCAGAATGTGGGACCATCTCATGCTCCGTACATTCCTCCAAACAAGAGATCTGCAGAAGAAACACTTCAACAATTCATGCATAGTCAAAATACACGTTGGATTCAAAATGATAGAAATATGGATGAAATTAAGAACCAGTTGACTCTTTTGACACAAACTTTAGTCACACAACCAAAGGGTCAATTTCCGGCTCAACCTCGTCCAAATCCAGTAGCCCAAGCTAAACAAGTTGAAGGATCTTCTAGTTTTCAAGGGAACGTAGAGCAAGTCCAAAACATCACAACACTTAGGAGTGGAAAAATTGTAGATAAAACTATTCCTCCTAGGAAGGATGAAATGAGTGAAGAGTTGAAACCTAAATGTGTGGTGGATGATAGTAAGAAGGCGGGAAAAGAACCAATCATAGTTGAGGAGTCCACAACAGAAGAACAAGAGAAAACGGAAAAAGGGGAGGAAAACGAAGAGGGAAAGGAAGAACAACCCATGATAATACCTAGGGAATATGTTCCTAAAGCACCCTTCCCTCAGAGATTTTTGAAAGCTAGGAAAGAAGCCCAAACAGCTGAATTGCTAGAGGTGTTCAAACAAGTGAAAATTAATATACCTCTCCTTGATGCAATTAAGCAATTCCCTTCTTATGCCAAATTCCTTAAAGAGTTATGCACTGTGAAGAGGGGTTTAAATGTTAAAGAAAAAGCATTTCTCACTGAGCAAGCAAGTGCCATAGTACAATGTCATACTCCCCCTAAATATAAAGACCCAGGATGTCCTACAATATCTTGTTATATAGGGAAGTATTATATTAGTAGAGCACTACTTGATTTAGGAGCGAGTGTGAATTTGCTCCCTTACTCAGTGTACGAGCAATTGGGTTTAGGTGAGTTGAAGCCTACCCGTGTGACTTTGCAACTTGCAGATAGATCAATTAAAGTCCCACGAGGTAGAATTGAAGATGTACTGGTACAAGTGGAAAATTTTTATTTTCCAGTGGATTTCATAATCCTAGATACTCAACCACTTACCAGTTTATCTACACCTGATCAAACACCAGTAATTCTAGGACGACCATTCTTAGCAACTTCGAATGCTTTGATTAATTGTAGGAATGGATCCATGAAAATGACTTTTGGTAACATTGAGTTTGAAACGAATATCTTTCATGTTACCAAACAACCAAAAGAGGTGCCTGATATACAACCAGTAGATTTATTAGAATCTATAGTCCAGGATTACGTGGACCATGAATTTGTCAAGGATCCTTTAGAGAAAGCTATTCGCTTTAGTGAGGAGAATTTGAATTCCATGATATCAAACCAACAGGTAGTTTGCATTGATTTTTTAGGTGTTGAGGGGATACTAGAAAACACTCAACCACATTCCATGTTCACATATGCAAATAATCTTGGGCCTTATTTGTGGTTCAAAGATCACTACAAGGTCATACATTCTCCAGCGTTCTCTACACTAGGAGCATACTCAATTCTTGGCACCTCCTAGACTCGAGGAGAATATTTTATTCCTAAAGCTATTTGGTAAGGCTTGGGAAAGATTAGGAGTTGGATAGTATATTTTTGCATTAACCCTTGTATATTAGTAGATTAGATTTTATTTACTTATTTATTTATTTTAGTTTTCTTTCTGCCTAGATTAAATTTTAATTTCTTTTAGTTTACTTTTATTTGCTTATTCTAACATTTTATCTCTGTAAAAGTTTTATTTTTCTTTTAGTACAATTTAATTCAAAGGAATAAACTGCTCAAGTTCTTTTCTTTTCTTCAAATAAGGAAGCTCTTGAGGTAATATCCTTCCTCTCCCTTTTATTTAGTTTTGCACTTCTAATTGGTACTTCACATATATAATTGTTCTTGTTGGGAGTGCTGTAGAATCTAAGTTGGGGGGATGTATTGGGTGATGCCTTAAGTGGCTTGAATAATGGGTGCATGCTTGGTTTAATTTGTGCTTTGTTCTTATTTGTGCCTTTGTTGTTATTGTTTCATGCTCATCATCATGCTCATTATTGCACACTACAGACCCACATATGCATCATGGTTCTCACATTGAGGACAATGTGAATTTTAAGTTGGGGGGTAGGGTTCGCATGATGACCTTTTGTGCCAAAATTGTAAAAATTTAAAATTTTTTGAGCATCTTTAAGCATAAATACATGAATTTAGCACATTTGTACCTACATGTCATCCTTTCTTTCTGGTTTGGTCGATTGTGGAATTAAGTGAGAAAGTGATGAATGAGTTTTGTTCAAGCTTTAATAGGAAACTTAGTTCAAGTTGATTGTATAATGACCTTGTGCATCTTTGACTATCAATAGAAGAGTTTATGTGCTTAGGAGTTGATTTTCTTTAACATTGGTTAATTGAGCATTCTTGGACTAGGTAGAGACTTATACCCCTTAATGGTGAGCTTTTGAGCCTATTATTCTTTTCTTGAGGGGTTGCACATAATCACAGCTCTTTTATTCTTCACTTTGGTTTCCAATGCACCAATTGCATCACACACACTTGCATTAGTTTCACTTGGCATATTATGAGTTGTTGCAAGCTTTGAACATGATGCTAGGCCATCTTTGCTATTGTTGGGCCTCTTTATCCTTTCTTGGTTATGAATTATCCTAGGAACCAACTTGAAGCCTTTTAAATAAAGTGTGTGACATATTTATATATATTTTTCTTGGTTCTCACCTCATATATTATCCCTTAGCCTTATTCACACACTTTTAGCCTTACCCTTACATGTCTTGGGTTGTGAAAGCGCCTTAATGTCAATGATGTGAATGGGGGTTGGGAATGAAAATTTTTAAGAGCATATTGAGAGGAAATATTGGGTGGAGAATCTAGCTGATGTATTTTCATTATTTCAAAAAAAAGAAAGAAAAAAAAAAGAAAAAAAAGAAAAGAAAAAAAAAGAAAGAAAAAAAAGAAAAAGAAAAAAAAAGGAAGAAAAAAAAAAGGATTGCCATTTCTTTTTGTTCGTGTAATTCTGGGACGTGTGCATTGGATTGTGATTATTGAGAATGTCCCATGAGTCGTTTATTAGTTTGTGAATAAGCTTCTTGTTGTAGTTCTTGTTGGGTTTGGAAAGGAATTGGGTAGTTTGGGACTTGTGCGCACTTGAGCATCTTTATCCCAAGACATGTGCTTTGATTTCCATATCCTCCATTGTTAACCATTACCCCTGGCCAAGTTACAACCAAAACAAAGACCTAGTGGATTCTAAGCAAGCAACTCTTATATTTTGCATGTAGTGGTCTTATGTAGGTTGTGTGGTGTGATCTCTTACATATGCATTGGAACATAGTTATGAGCTGTCCACTTTGAATTTCATTTCAGTTCACTCACTTATTTGTGGGGTTATGTGCAACTAGGTCAGCATCATATGCTAATAGGTGTGTGTGAACCCTTGATGAGTGAATTCCTTTTTTATGAGTGGTACCTTGTGAGCATTTGAAGTCAAAACCTAGCTCCATTTATGCTCTTGCAACCTTGTTGAATGAATGAAACAATTTTGCACACATGCTCTTTCTACTTTGATAGTCCATGCATTAATGCTTAGCACTTGGGAATTACACATGATATTTGGGTTTTGTGACTTGTTAGGCTTGAACTTGATTCATTGTTGATCTTAATCATTTTTTTTAACACTTTGAGACCATACCATAGAATTTTGTGGGTAAATTCACTGCAAACCCTCACGAGACCTTACTCGTCCATTAGGGGGAACCTAGGGGTTTAAAGGGCTTGCTGCACGTAGCTAAGTGTAGCCGTGTTTCCAACGAAAAGAGAAATAGGATGGTAGTTGCATTTCATTTTAATAAAGGGCATTGCTAGAGACTAGCAACGTTCAAGTTGGGGGGTGTGATTACACTTGAAAAGTGTAATTACAAACTCCACATTTTGATACTCATTGATGCATTTAAGTAGTTAATTTCAAAGTTTTATCGTTATTTTATTATTTATAGTGTTTATTCTCTTAATTGCAGGTAAAAGGGGAAAATACGTGAGATTAGCAGTGTTGAAAGTGGCTTCCGAGGAGGAAAAAATGGTCCAAAGTTCAAGATAGTTGAAGTGGTGTGCAGCTGAAGTTCCAGCTCGACACCTTGTCAGTATTTAGACCATAACTTTTCACTCACAACTCGATTGACCTGATTCTTTTTGGGTTGGAAAGAAGACTCAAAGGGCTACAACTTTCGTGCTTAGCCGAAGCCTGAATCGATCGTTTGCGAGGTCAAAATCGCAGTGGAAGTTGAGGACAGAAAGCTGTCAGAAGCAGCAAACGAGAAGCAGAACTTGAAGAACAAAGTTTCTGTGGTCCGGACCACCTGCCAAACGGTCCGGACCACAGTGTGTTATGCGCGCGCGGCTTCACTCCGTCTTTTAGGGTTTTCTTTACAACTTCTTTATAACATCTGCTACATGGCCGACCCAAGGGAGCCCTAGTTTTTAGTTCTACATACTTTAGGAACCTCTTTTTCATATTTTCAGATACTTTGAGAGTTTTAGAATAGCTTTTTTAGAGAGTTTTCAATTACTTGTCTTGTTTATGGAGTTGTTCGATGTTTGGTTATTCTTCGCTGCACTGCTCTTTCATTACGTAGTTTCAGAGTTGCTTGCCGTGTAAGTTGACTTTCGTTTCGTTAATTTAATATATGATTATTATTTTCTAGTGGTAGATCTAATGTTCATGCTTTCGTTTATTGCTTTCGTTTTGTTTAAAATCATGCTAGCGTAGAAACCCTAGTTCTTGATTCAACGAATCAAGAAAGGGTAGTTTACTCTGATCTATGGGATGTACGTAGACCCTTCGCATGGTTTGCGAAAGCTCATGCGAAGGGATCTACACTTTTTAAAACCTAATTCAGTTCTTTCAAAAACTTTCGAAAACGAAAACCTTTGACTATATTCTCTGTAATCACTGGTAAGGGTTTTCGATTAAAATTTTCTTAATAATTTTGAAGAACTGAAAATTCAGATTTTGAATCCTAATTTGAATTAGTTTATTTCAGAAACATTCGAAAACGAAAATCTTTGACTATATTCTCTGTAATCACTGGTAAAGGTTTTCGATTAAAACTTTCTTAATAATTTTGGATAAACTAGAAGAATTGGATTTGAATCCGAATTCGAATAGGATTGTTTGAAAACCCTTCGAAAACAGGAGTTTTTGACTATATTCTCTGTAATCACTGGTAAAAGCTTTTGATTAAAACTTTCTCAATAATTTTCGAATAAATCCTAATTTAGGTTTTAACATAAGTATTACAACTCGTCCCATAGTGAAGACGTAAACTACCTGGAATTGATAGTTGGATCAAGGACTTCTCAAATTTATTTGCTTATTAATTGAATTGCCTTCGTTTGATTTAATTTAAGTATTTACATTACAGTTTTTAGATTAGATTACTTTGCTGCGCATTTAAATTAGGAAAAATTCATTTAGTTAATATTTTATTCCTTGAATCAAAAAATCAATTTTAAATTGCTGGAATTTTGGTAATAAGTTGTTAATTTGTTTTAGTTTACATTTTGAACTTGCAAAACCCTAGGAATTAGTTTTAATTAACTTTCAAACTTAGTTTACATTCAAATTTAGGATTTCCATTATAACCTAGAAACTAAATAATATAGGCTCCTTGTGAATTCGACCTCGGACTCGCCGAGTTAAAACTACACCGCACACCCTTGCACTTGGGGGTTAATTTAGACGCACTTTCTAATAGCGGTCATTAATAGCATTGCCAAGAGGCATGGCAAGACGAGATAATCAGTGCACACCCAAGGGCGGACCAGTCGACCCATCACAAAGTCCAACTACAAGTTTTTTAACTGCAATAACTTAAATGTACACTATTGGAGCTAAAATTACCGCGATTGCTGGCACCAGACTTGCCCTCTAATGGATCTTCATTAACGCTCTCAGAAAATGCACATCAAGTTTCTTGCTTTGAGTAGTTTATCATTTCTTCTTCTCACATGAGTATAGCTTTTGATTTGCTTCAACAAGAAAAGAAAGGTATCCAGCTATTATATGATATTGATATTTTTGTGTTTTTGTTTTTCTATAGTTAAGCAACACTCATTTATGTGGAAAAAACATGTTATAACAATTTTAGTATTCAAGTACGTCGTTGTCTACACGCCCTACAAGCAACTTTGTTTTGAATTTTGCTTTTGCTATTGTACATGCACTCAGGACGTGGTACTTATTCCTTCTGGCCATTATTGTTGATTACCTTCTACACACAACATGTGCTAATAATTATTTCTCTCATAGGTGCATAGCAAATGAAGACAAAACATGAGCGTGTACATTTCCAAGACAGTTTTGGTATATAGGTTAAGGTAAAAATGTTAATAGCTTCTATTGATCAATAGTTCTGGTATATGTGTTATAACGGTTGCTTTTAGTCAATTAATGCAAATTACCAGACTATTTTGACTGCTTCTAGTGTAAAGAGAAGAAACTCAGCACACAACCAAGGTAGATCAATTTTAACACAGCCAACGTAGATCAATTTTATACACGTGTTGAATTGCCACTATTTTTCTAATTTTATTAAATAAAAATGTCTTATTTGCATTAGAACTTTTATGTTTACTTATGTTACTACCCCTGCATTGTATAGAGTTAAGTTTGATGTGAAGTTTAGTGATACCTCTGGTTCAATGATAGCAACAGGTTTTGAAGACTATGCAAAAAAAGTTATTTTCTTCGATGAGATCACAACTAATGAAGCACTTATATGAGGTAATGATGCTTTAAACCATTTGAATTACATCTTTATTTTCATATTTAATATCTTATTTGCAAATAATTATTCTATATATTGAAAAGGATGGAAAAGTATCACCCGAGGCATTTTTAAACTTGAATGTTGACAAGGACTGCCTCATCTTATTAAAGGCGTGATAATATCACTTTTGTGGAACATCAAAGCTATAGTTCATCATCACATTAATCAGTGATGAAGCTACTAGCAATGTGAATTGAACACTTATTGAAACAATGTCACGCCCCGAGTCTCGCGACCTGAGGGGTGAGTGATAAACACACATAACATGCACTAACACTACCATCCCATGATCAGAGCAGTGCAACAACTCTTGGGTGAGCCATGACATGTATTTAGGTAACATAACATTAGCCTCGGCTAGTGCCAGGCCACACACACACTACAACACATCCTTTCCCTTTAAGTATTACATAGGCCTTAAGGCCTTTACAACCAAATCGAAATAGACTCCCAATATATATTAATATTACAACCTTCACATAAACATTCAACTTTAAGTAACCAAAAATTTTACTAAGTCTGGAATGGCTCATGCATATGCACTTCTAGTCTAGCCCTATTTTCCCACCTGGTTATTATGTTCTGTTCCTGCATCAAAATCTGTAAGGACGTGAGCACGGGTCTACTTGTGCCCACAATGCCTCAAACAAACATATATGATATGTAATCTAAACATGCATGCTATTCATGGTATATTTAGCTACTTCAACATTTTCTAGAGCTATAACAATCATCAACACAACAAGTAACCAATTTAAGTAAAACACATCATCATTCAACAATACCATTGCATAAAATTTAATTCTAGTTAATACTCATCTTTTGAAATCTCAAACATTAATTCAAATCATATTTCATCTTCACTTTATCATTTAATCATCATTCAACCACAAAACAATTTCCACACAAGTCATCGGGGGTTGGGTGCATACATAATATCGTCTTTTATGGGTCTGGACCCAACGAAAATGATAAACTGAACACCATCGTTTAGGATCGTAGTCTAAGGCTACGGGTAGCCAATACACACACCATGTTGTGGGCTACTAACCCACTAGCATGGACACCAAACCCTGTGCAGGTTCCGAGTCTTTTAACCCAAGGGTAAACTCAAAACCCTTCCTATTTTCGCACCCTACCACAACCCCCAGCATATCATCAATCACATTAATTCATTCAATCATTTATTCACATTCATCATCACTTACTTTATAACAACACATAATCATTATCCACTTAATCATAGATCTCATCTCATGGTATCCTTACATTTCACTTTATTCAAAGTCTCTTTTATTCACCATCATATGTCAATTTCCACTATCATAAGTTAATCAACTCTTAACAACTTTTTAAAACATAATTCCCTTTCTCAATTCATGCAATTTAAACAAATAAAGTGTCACACCAAAAATATGTTACTAAACTCTTTTATAAACCTAGGATAGAAGGTCAAAATAAACAAAGTCAAAAAATTAAATTGGCCTCGGTGGGCACCCAAACTAACACTCAGTCGTGCGCCCAAGGGGTTGGGCGCCCATGTCTTATGCCCCCAAAAGGGCAGGTGCCCAACTGATTCCTACCTTGTGCGTCCATAGCTTGGTAGGTTTCATGCTCTGTTTTCCGGGTTCTTGGTTCTCCACTCTTGGGACATCAAATTGACCAAGTTTAAGATAAAATACCTAAAGTTTCATGTTTCTAACATCACCACAAGGCTTACAGGCACCAAAAGAAACCACCAATTTGAGTTTTCATCAACTATGGCCCAAGTTATGGATCAAACACCATTTTCACTCTCTCAACCTATATGTACATATATTTGTGTATATAATTTCTATTTTCTTCCATAGATGTAATCAACACTTGAAAAGGCTTCTCTAATGGTATTTTAGTCCTTGTTACACATCACATATGTAAGAATGAAGCATTAAATCCCTACCTCAAGTTGATTAAAGATGAAGAACAAGAGGTGATCTCTTCCCGGTTTCAAGATCTCTCAAACTTTGATGAATTCAATCCTTGCACTTCTTGATCCAAACTACAAATGAATCACATAAAATGGTTCTTTGAGTGTCTTTGCAAAGCTAATTTGATTTAAATCAAGGCTAGAAGAACTTAACCTCAAAAACTCCACCTGGTTTCTCCTTCTTTCTTCTTCCTGATTCTTCTCTTCCAACCAACATCTTTCTTTCTCTCTTGCATCACACACACACACATATATATATATATATATAATTTAGCTAATATTTTAATCTCCCACAATATTTTTTAGGCCCCCCACTCCCCCTAGCTAGATTTAGGTATATAGGTGTGAGGGCTCGACTGTATAATTCAGAGCAACCCATACCTGTCACTTCTGCTATAACTCGGGCGCCCAACCACTTCTCAGTCGTGCACCCAAGCCTTGGGCTCCCACGTTCCGTGCGCCCAAGGTGCCTCCTTCTTACACTTTTGCTAAAATGCCAACTTTTGTATGTTTGGCTTATCTTTTAAAGTTCTCAACTCTAAAGTACTATAAATGATCCATACTACTAAATCAACATATCATTACTTCCAAAATGTATAAAAAACCATATATTCATGTTGACACAAAGGTCCGGGGGATTACAAACAACTCCTCTTCAGAAACTTGATTATGTCCCAATAGAAAAAACAAAACTTTTCATAGCTGCTACTTCTACTGAAAGCACCTCACTAGATGATGACAGATGAAATGCTGCGTGTTGACATGATTGCTATCTCTGATCTAACGCTTTTGTAATAGTAGTTGGTCTTCTTTTGCAAGTTGATAAATGTTCAATTCTTATCTTAAGTTATGTTTATAACTGACTTAAGGTTTATTTTGTAAGAAATATGTATTTGTGTATATAATATCTAAATGGAATATGGTGCTAGGTATGTACTAGCATTCCTTTCTAACTTAAATGTACAACCATGCACTTTGAATACAAGTTCTAATACTCAAACCCCCCTACCCACTCAAGTATTTCGCATAGCTTACTACGTACTCAAAACCCTCATAACTCTTTAGTGAACTTGATTTGCGTTCATTATTTGTGTACATATAATATTACTCTTATGTATATTATATAACAGTTTCTTTCATAGTTTTTTTACAGATACAAAATTGTCTACATGAGATGCTTTTTTTCTATTTTTATATTGTTCTACATTTGCTAGTCTTAGTTTTCCAACAATCTTTATTAACATTTTTCTTAATATTTTCATATGTTCTAACTTTTATTTACAGCTAATGATTTTCTTGTGCATGATTTTAAATGTACTTTACTACAAATCAACTATACTGACATTTGTTTCAATAAATATTCTATTATCCACTTCTAATACTGGGTACCTGCTCGCATGTAAAGGGTGTAGCCTTCTAACTAGCAATTGCCTAAATATTAAAGGATGGTAGATATAATTTATCCATTCTTTTATATTCTAATAGCATTACTATTATGATGTTCCTACGTGCACAGACAGTGTGGAAGCACATGCTGACTTATGCAATTAGCCCTATTCAGCTCTTATAAGATTGCACAACCAAATCAAAACCTTCAAATCAAATTAAATTGGTTCTTTTGATTCAATTTTATTTACCTTTTAGAATTAATAATTCATTTATGGTTTTAAATATAAAATAAAAAATGAACAATTGATTCAACTTGTGATTTGATAAATTAGTCAATCAAACCAAACTAGTATTATTAATATAATTATAATATTATATAATATTTATCAAATAGATTTTTTAAAAATAATATATAAAAATATTACATTTGGATATGTGTTACAATTATAAAATTAGATTTATAAAACAAATAATTTTAATTAATTCCTTATAATTTAAAAAATAAAGTAATTTTATTTCCAAACTCTACATTTTGTGTTCATTTAAGACAAATAGGAATATTTATGTGTATCTGTGTATAACTGTTATTATGAATCAAGTTAAACTTAATGATCGGCAAGACTTTTATGGTATATACATATTTCTCATCCTATAAAACTATCAAACCAAATCAAAATTAATGGTACCGTTTAGTTTAGTTTCTTAATTGAACAGTTTGGTTATTGTTTTAAAATCTTTCAAATCAATAAATTGTAGTTCAATTTTAATTTAAGTACTAAACCAATCCATGTGCACATCTAGGCACCACTGGGCTAGCAATATTTGATATGGTTGGCACGATTTAACATGCATATGTATATTAACTATTTAGTATGCTTTGAGATATTTAAGCATTGGCGTAAATAGATACAATAAATGCCCAAACACAGCGTGTGATTGAGGCACAAAAGATAGATGATGAGATAAAGGATATTCGTATTAAAGTTAAAAAGTTTAGTGGTTATGCTTGGATGGGTAATGGAGGACAATTATGTGGTGAAATATTTGGAGAGACTTTTTGTACCTACATCTATTTAGGATAACATCATGAGAGAGTTCCACCACTCTTGATTGACCATGCATCCTAAGGATAAAAAAATGTATCATGATTTAAGAAAATGGATTGTCACATCCTGGATTTCGTAACTCGAGTTGTGAACATTAATCACATGCAATCGACAATAATTAACCATAAACCCAATCAAATACATATAGCCACATTGAAGTAGACATCAAAATAAAAAAATAATAAATAACAAAAGTCTCAGTCTTAACTGGGCAATAATGCTTCAATATATAACCAGCATATATTCAAGCTTATCAAGCCTTTACAACCAAATTAAAATAACATCTAATACAAAAATAATATAACTCCTTAGAGTTCCAAAATAATATCTCAAAAATATCATCCAAAACAATATTAGGCCCAACTAAACGTCAGGCTCCAGACCTACAACACAATTTGTAAGGATGTGAGTACTAAATCCATATGTGCTCACAATGCACATATAAATAGGCATAACATGCTAGCATGCTACTACCGTGTAATAGGTAATCAATAATAACTGATAAAAATTAAAGTATCATCATATAACAATAACAACATCATTATCAATATCTCATTGTTAGTTATTCAACCTTTATTTGTCATCTCATTAAACTCACGCACACATGGGGTGGATACTTTGCAAGATTGTCCTATGATAAGGGAGCACAACCCCAAAAGCAACACTATCTTTTATAAGCCAATACCTAACGAAAATAATTAATCAAAATGTCATCGTTTGAGTCTAGTCTCAAAAGTCATGATTAACCAAACTATCATCGTTGTTTATTATATCCAATGGTCACAATTAACAAAGTCATCGTCATTATATAGGGTACTAACTTACTAGTACATTAACGAAACCTTGCGTAAGTTTAGAAATTCTCAACCCAAGAGTAATCATGTGCTTTTCTGCTTTCAATATCATCTATCCCCAAAATCAACATCATATCTCATCATCATTACCATATTCTTTTATCGTTATCATAATCATCATTGTCACATGGGCCATTTTACTATACTCGTATTACGTGTCACACATAGGCCACAACTTATCTCAATTTATTATCCTTTTATTTTATTTTATTATAATTAAGTTTTACACTTGAAAACATCATTTTTGAAATCATTTCAAAAAACCAATGTCAATACCTTTGAAAACTCATTTTAGTTTAAAAATGTTATAGAAAAATCAGTGGGGGTTATCTATTGTGTGCACTTGAGGTAATATTTCATGTGCACGGAGTGGCCTTTAGCAAGCCATAAACAATAGATCGTGTGTGGTGCACACAGGAGGTATAGAGTATAGTCATTCGAATGGAGAAACAAGGCTCATGCACTTGGGGAGGCTTGTGTACCCATGAGGTAACGCCTTGTGCAAGTAAGAGTCATTCAGTCCAAGTCGTGTACACGGAGGACTTCTTTCTTCTCAGTGCATATGGTTCCAAATCACAAGTCATGTGCATGATCGAGAATCAGCGGTGCGCATGATAGACTCTTGCTTCAGCAAGCTGTCATGATCAGTTTTTGGATTTCATGTTTCAAAACTTCGTTTCTTTGATTCAAAATCATTTCCTTTCATGTTTATATACCTTTTTAGTCTCCAATAGTGTATCAACATAACCATAATATTAATTTATTAATTCATCAAATATGTAACAAGTATTAAATTCATTGTTTATTATCATCTTCTTCAAAATTCATACATATATGCATATATGTTATATCATCTTTCATTTTATGCACTAAACATGTTACAAAACATAATCAACATCGCCATATGCATGAAAGTAACATATAATCAACAACATTTAAATTGCTATCTCAAGTTGCTCATGTAAGAAGAACAAGACTCAGGAATGCAGGAAACCTACTGTGATCAATTGAAACACCTCAACACTAAACTAATGTTATCAACACACTCCACTCTACCTCAATTGCACACTAGAAAAAGAAGACTCAATTTGGTGTGACACACTCTCTCACAAACTCACCTCTCACTCTTTATTTTTTACTATACCTGAATAAATACACCTACACACATTTATATGTATACTATTATTGAGTAAATACTAGGAATTGGTGAAATGTTTTTTTTTTTTTTTTTTTTTTTTTCATGAGGCTCTTTTTTGGGGTGAAGCTCCTACTTGTTATACTAACAAAAATAATACCCAAAACTAAATACATATACACATGTTAGTTTTAAAAAGTAAGGGTATAATAGTTAATTTACAATATGTTCAAGTTCAAAAATTTTAAATTTAAAATTTCAATTCTCACGTTTAAATTTAAAAGACAATTAATGTATATTTTCCTATTTTATAGTCATTTTTATCCTTACAAAATGTTGTTGCCAATTATGGATAATACTCAAAAATATGTTTACCTATTTCATAGTTATCCTTATTTGGAGATGAAGATTATCTTGGTAAAAAAAAGATTATCCTAGTATAAAGAAGATTATCTCATGAATTAGTTTGTGTCAAAATCATCTATTCTACCTTAAATAATACGTTACATAATCGTATTGCACATCGAATTATATCCTATAGAGTTCTAATGATAAGAAAAGACTGGTATCACAGGTGTGTTATGTGATTTTTTTTTCACATTTTTACTAATTAATTCTCTTACCATTCTTTATAAAGTTTATTTTACAATTTTTTGTTTTTTATTTCATTTTTTTTTGGTCTTTCTACTCAAATCTATAGAATTATAACTTTCAAAATTTAATTAATATTATTTTTTTCTTCTTTCTCTTTCTTCTCTCATTTTTAATTTCTTTTACTACATATTAATTAGTATTCTTAACTTGCACAAGTCTCTTTCGTTTATCATGATTGATAGTTTTAATGGGTTGGTTAAAACTTAATAACAAAATTGAATAAATATCTATAATTGGTAAAAATAAAATATTTTTATTGATTATTAAGAAAAAAATTTTACACGCATCGCATCTAACATTTAGTATATATAGGCACAAGCGTTCTTCTTTGTGAAATAAGAGAATGCAAGTGGGTGAAGTGACATGGCTAGTGAAGCTAAGGACCTATTCTAAGTAGGTTGGGCGGGCAATTAAATGAAAAGGAATCATCGGTTGAAAAACAAAAAAAGTGAGTTGTAACTTGCATTTACCAACTATGAAGGCCGCGCGCACGGGAAAAAGTTGTGTGCACAAAAATAAGACCCTGGTGCGCACGAGATAACCTAAATCCTAAAATAAGCTTAAATATTAATATGAACAAAGCTCAACCTAAGAACTGAGCAACTGAGTCAACTCATACATCACACATCAAGGAACAAGAATATATTCAAAACATGGCATTTGGATACTTTCAGAGGTCATTTGGGGGTCAAAGATCAATTTTTCACCTATCGGTAAAAATGGAGTGTTTGGTAATCCAGGCATCAATTGGACCCTCAAATCCAATTAGATTGGTTTCAAATTGCATAGGGAGGTTAAGGAACATTTACAGAGGTAGCCCACAACCTGGAACAATTTAATACAAATTCTGGTGTTCGCCTTAAAATGCATATCAAAAATTACTAATGATGACACATGTTGACAGAAACACCCGGGAGCCAATTGGGAATCATCGTCAAATTCCATACAGTAAAAAATGGCAAGCCAAATCAACCCTCAGATGTTCTGCATCATTGGGTGAAAAAAAACAAGGGCCTTATCACCATTTGAGCCTATTCTAGAGTATTGATTTTCAGACAGTCACTATTAGGTTAAATTGACTCTGATTTTGATATAATTTTGAACAAGTCAACCAAGAAATTTAAAAATTCAAAATTGGCATACTGGGGTGCCTAGAAACTTTCTGAGGGGGAATTAGTTAACTGAAGGCTTGATAAGAGATCAAGTGTATAATCTATCAAGGGGAATGGGTTTAAAGCCATTGAATTGAGAAGCACCATAATGGAAACACAACCTAGTTGACTGGAAATCCTAAGATCTAGTTCAAAGGGACAACTAAATTGTAGGAGTGTTTGTGAGATCACTGAGGAATTAATTTCTCTATCATTTCCTATACTAAAATGTTTGGTGATAACTTAAACAATGTGTTAGAAAAAGCTTTGCTTTAATGATTCTTATATCTTGGAAGTTCAAGTGCAGTATGACAGGATACATTTAATTACAGATCACTAATATTGAGTGTGAAGGGGTCATTTCTATGAGAATAAATAGACTACATTCTCTAGAGCACTCAAAGAAAGATTGGGCATCTCTAGGACCAAAATAGAAAAAATCAAGAGAACCGAACAATGTTGAGAAGAAACTGTGTGAATATTGCTGCCTTGATTTATACTAAACATGAATAGTTCAAGACATCAAGTTTGCTATTTAGCAAATAATCTTGGTATTATATCACTAGGGAAGGTCTTAAGCCAAAAGCTACCAATCCTAATACAGTAACTTTTCATTGTACTCTCTATCGCATTTGCATTCTCATTTGTATTTTCAACCGTTTCATACATGTGGGGGGTTGTTGGATATTCATGTTTTAACATGATTGCTATCAAACTTTAACCTATAATTAAAGTATAGTCCACACATTATATTTTATGGAACTATAGTGGAATTAATAGAATTATATGAGAACATTAATTCCAAGTATTCACATGTTCAAAATCATAAATTATGTGAATGGAAATTGGCTTGGAAATGGGGATCTTAACAATAAATGAAATGGGGTTGTCCAAGATTTTATCTTTATCTTTTTGGGCTTGATAATTTTTTGGCCCATTAACCTAGTCCAACCGTTGTCTCCCAAAATACATCATTTTGGAGTATCACTTTCTTATTAGGCATGTCTATTTTATGGAAAAGAATAGATGCTTATCTTTGTGGTTTTTTTTTCATTAGTAGACACGTTTGTTCTATATAATAGAACAAATGCTTCTCTTCATGAACAGTGGTGGCTGTTAAACTTTGTGATTATTTGAAACAATCACTTACTCTGTATAAATAGAACCATTTCCTTCTTAGTTACTCATTTAATTCTTCTCTCCTTCTTTCTCTGCATATTGAATTCTAAGTGTGCTATTGAGAGTCTATCGTTATTTGGTTCGAAGGCACATAGATTACCGCTTCCATCTGTGTGACTACGATTGGTTTATTTTAGGCAACTAACGTCCAAATTAAACCAGACGCAAACCGGTGGTGTGTAATAACCCGGACTTTGTATTAACATAAGTATAAGGTTTTTAATGTATTTTAGAAGTAATGTATGTTAATTTAGTAGTATAAGTCATTAATGGTACTTTAGGGTTGAGAACTTTGAAAGAGGTAAGCCAAATACCTCATAGTTGGCATTTTAGCCAAGTACAGGGGAAAGGGACATTGGGCGCACCAAACATAGCCGCCCAAGATCTTGGGCGCACACCAAAGAAGGGCTTGGGCACCCAAGGTACAGCAGATTTGATAAGCATAGGTTGCTCTACATTTTGCAGCCGAACCTTCTCACATATGAGCCTATATTTAGTTAGGGGAGGTGTGGAAGTCTGAAATTTACTGTTTGGGATAAAAATATTGGCTAAAATATGTATGTATACATTGAGATGATGCAAGAGAGAGAGAGAGAAATTGTTTGGAGAGGAAGGAACCGGGTGAAGAGGAGAAAAGAGCAAGGAGGAAGAAACAAAGAGGAATCGGGTACAAAATTTGAAGGTGAGTTGATCTAGCCTACGTAAAAGCAAATTCATCTTATAAGAGTATAATTGGACACTCAAGGAACCCTTCTATGTGATTCATTTGTAGTTTGGATCAAGGAATAAAGAGATAGAACTCATCAAAGTTTGAGAGCTTAGGACCGAAAGACATCTCCCTGTTGATCCATCTTCTTTCAACTTGAGGTAGGGATTTAATGCTTCTTTCTTACATATGTGATGTGTAACAAGGAGTAGAATACCATTAGAAAACCTTTTTCAAGTGTTATCTTCATCTATGGAAGAAAATTGAAGTTATCTACACATATATATGTATGTATAGGTTGAGAGAGAGTGAAAATGGTGTTTTGATCCATAACTTGACTCAAAGTTGGTGAAAACTCAAATTGTTGGTTTCTTTTGATGCCTAAGAGACTTGCAGTGATGTTAGAAACATGAAATTTTAAGTATATTAACCTTAACTTGGTCAATCTGAGGTCCCAAGAGTGAAAAACCAAGAAACCAAAAAACAAAGCATGAACCCGTAACTTGGACCAAGCTGTGGGCGCACGAGATTAGAATCAGTTAGGCGGTGTGGGCGCACAAGCCCTTGGGTGCACGACTGAGTGCCAGCTTGGGCGCCCATTGAGCCTAGGTTTATTTCCTGACTTTGTTCATTTTGTCCTTCTACCTTAGGTTTATGAAAGGATTTAGTAACATGTTTTTGCACGAAACTTTATTTGTTTAATTGCATGGATTGAGAAAGGGTAATGTGTTCTAAAAAGTTATTAAGAGTTGATTATCTTAAGCTAATGGAATTTAACTTGTAAAGTTGAATAAATGTCACTTTGAATAAAATAAATTGGAAGGATACCATGAGATAAGAACCTTGATCAACTGGAATAGTGAATGTGTGTCATTAAAAACAAAATGTTGATGAATGTAAGTATGGGATTGAATTAATTAAACGATGATTTGAACAAGAGAAATAATATTTATAATGTTGGTGAATGTTGAATGTTTAATGATGTTTGATCAAAGTTGATATGTGATGAATCTTGGGATGAACTGAAACGTGGATATGTGATGTGGGAAAGTATATGATGATGAATGTGAATATATGTTTGAAAGAATTGGAATGTGATTGATGATGTGTTGGGGGCCGTGGTGGGGTGCGAAAAATAGGAAGGGTTTTGAGATTACCCTCGGGTTGAAAGACCCGAAACCTACGCAGGGTTTGGTGTCAATGCCAGTAGGTTAATAGCCCACAACATTGTGTGTATGTGGGTTACCAGTGACCCTGGACTGTGATCCTAAACGATGGATTTCGGTTTATCGTTTTCGTTGGGTATTGGCCCATAAAAGACGATATTGTGGATGCACCCAACCGCTAATGACTTGTGTGACTATGGTTATGTGATGGATTAATGAAAATTGATAATGGGGATATGGTTATGTGGTTGAATGGTGATTAAATAATAAAGTGAAAATGGAATGTGATTTGAATTTAATTAGTGAGAATTCAAAAGTCAAGTTTTATTTGGAATTGAATTCTTACTATGATATTGTTGTGTGATAATATGTTATATTCCAAATTGGTTATGTCGTGATGTTTTGTGAATTGTTATAGCACTAAATATAGTTGAAGTAGCTAACTAAATCATAAATAGCATGCATGTTTGGATTACATATCGTATATGTTTGTTTGAGGCATCGTGGGCACAAGTGGACCCGTGCTCACGACCCTACAAATTTTGATGTAGGAACAGGTCATAACAACCAGGTGGGCTAATGGGGTTGGACTAGAAGTGCATTGCATAAGCCCTTCTAAACTTAGCAAGGATTTTGGTCTCTTAGTACAAGTTTTATTTGAAATTGTAATATTGTACATTTCTAGACTGATTCGATATGGTTGTAAAGGCCTTAAGGCCTAAGATTTGCATTAATGGGAAGAGTGTATGGGTAAGTGACCTAGCATTTGTCAAGGTTAAACTCATTTTATCTTACCTTATGTCTTGGGCTCACTTAGAGGTTACTGTATTGCTCTGATTATGGAATGGTTATATTAGTGCATGTTATATGTGTTTATCACTCACTCCTCGGGTTGCAAGACTTTGTGCAAGCGAGTTGTTTGTGCTCATGTGTGTTTAGTAAAAGAATTTGTGCAAGCGAGTTGTAGTAAAGTTAAGTAGTGTCTTGTAACCGGTTAATAGTGAGATTTGTAATTGAGGTTTTTTTTTCCTGTGAGAGGGTTTCCTCGTTATTCTCTAGTATTATTATTTTTGCATTGTGTGTGATTGTTTGGTTCATAATTTTCAACATTCATCATACAATATCAAGACTTGATCATGGCTTTTTTTTTTCTACACAATGCTGCAATGCATAAAGAGGATCACTAACAATTTGAAATTCATAATTAAAAACAACTGAGGTTTATTAACTCAAGGATCACCACCAATTTCAAAATCATTATACAAAACAACTGTTTATCATAAATTCAGGTCAGTAACGACTGTTTACAACAATAACCCTACAAACTAATTATTAAAGTATTTTCGCCAATATTACAACTAACACAATGAACACCATCCCCATGACAATTACAGTTAACAATTGGAAAAGCTTTAGAACTCCTTGGTTAGCTTCCAAACTCTTAAGTCTTGTACGAATTCCCCTAAATTTGTTGATTACATCAGGAGACACAGTTTCATTGGCTTCAATTAGCTACCTGACTTCTCTGATTTCATCCATGGGTGGAGCAGTGCACCAGGCAAAGTAATTACATTCCCTCTTAACACATCGAAAATAAAGCTTTCCAGGGTTGTTTACCGACTCTAATATGGCAACAACCACCCTTTTTCCACATCTACACTGCCTATTATGACACCTTAATCTAAGGTTGCTACATCCACTGTTGTTTGTTGACATGCTACTATCATATAAGGGAAAAGAATTCAGATAAATGAGGTATATAAATTATGCTAATTACTTAAAAATGCTAATAGCTGTACAGCATAGTGGCTCTAAAGATGAAAAAAGAAAAAAAATAAGAAAAAATAAACATAAAAAATAAGAAAAAATAAACATAAAAAATTCTTAACTTACTATCACATTATAGCAGGGATAGAGATACTACTTTTTTAACTTTTCCAGATGTTGGTTGATATGTTAGGGAAAAGGCAATGTTATGCTCAATAGGTTTTGCTGTGTTGAGGCAATCCTAAATTCAGAGTTGTTTGCATTAGCAAGGTCACTAATGGGTTTGAACTTTTAATCCAAAAAATTACTGAAACGATGTAGAAACCACATACATGCCACCAATGTGATATCAATCCAACAAAGAACCCTAAACATAAATTCTCTAAATTTATTCATCACAACACAGTTTCCCACATTAAACCCATAATAAAATCAATAAAAATAATATTCTTCCAAAAACCCTTAGCTATGAGAACAATGGACAAAACTTCCATACATAAAAAGCAATCCCTAACAAATTGAACCAGAACAACATCACCTAATTTCCAATTTTTTCTTTTGATATAGAAAAATACCAAATGGAAGTTAAAACCTAACAAAAAATGGAGAACCCTTACTATACCTTTCATGTAACGGACCTTGTTCAACAAAAATGGAGAACCTTAACTGAAATGAGGCATGTCTGAACTGATAGGGAGAACTAATAAAGAGAGAGATTTGGCGTAGCAAGAACTGATTGAGACAAATGACAGACAAAATCGATGGACCTTGGTTATCTTCTTATTCTATTGTCGTTCCAGATCGAGCTCTTTTGACTTCATGCTTCGGCTTTGTTGCAGATGGAGGAGAGAGAGATTAAATGTGATAAAATGGTTAAACGTTTCAATTAAAGGGTATTTTAGTGCTTTCACGTATGTTAAAAAGGTAGAAAAGGATAAAAATGGCATTTTGAAAACACTTAATGGCTGATGTCAACGTTTTTTGATAAAATCCTAATAGTAGGCAGGCAGAATGGGGTCTGGGTTACAAATATTTTAAAATAAGGGAAGTGCCTGTCAATTTGAAATGTTAAGGGGGTCCATGTGTAATTACACAAATGTTTAGGGGTCTTTATGTAATTAATACTTGAAATTAAGTAGAGGATAAATTTGAAATAATTAAATATATATATATTTTAGATTTAGGACCTTTTTATTGGACAGGGCCTTAGGCGATTGTTTAAGTTGCCTAGTGCTTGAACCAGTCCCGATTGCAATTTATGCATAATTAGTCAACTACATCACCGTTCAAAAGGATCAGGTGCCATTTGATATAACCGCTTTGGGTTTCTTTTTCATTTTGTGTTTTGAAAATAAGCAAAATAGTTTAAAATGCATTTAATCACTCGTGTTTTTAAAATTTATTTTAGAAAATAAAAAATGAATCTACACATGAAATATAAAATGGTCAAAAATCATTTTAAGTATTTTTAACTTAAAACAAAAAAAATTTTCAAAACTTAAAAAAACAAAAAATGTCAAATAAAATGCATTTTTAATATTTTTAGAACATAAACCTCAAAACAAAAAATAGAAAATACAAAACAAAAGATAGAAATACAAACCAAATGTCATCTTAGAATTTTTTTGGGATAAATAAAACCATATAATAAAAAAAAGAGAGAATAAAAAAATTTCATGTTTCAAACCAAGACACCTAAGATTATAAGTCACAATGAACCAACATAGTACTTGCGCAAGCCAAGACCAGCCCTCAACACAAACATACTACTAAAAAGAAGAAATATTCTATGAGTTAGATAAATACGAGTACAGTGGATTTGAATTTCCAACTGCTAAATGACGTATCAGTCAATGGTATAAGGTATTCCAGCAAAATCACTAGGAAAGCGCCCACTGGAAGATTGATGCAGTTTCTCAATTATCCCTATTTGGTGTTGATTGCAATAATTCATCCAACGGCATTCAGCCCCCAGTTTTATATGTAAGCTGATGGATTGCAAATCAAGAATCAATTAACCTCTCTGCAGAAATATTCACATGGTTAGATTCCTTTTGGAAGGAAGCTTCATTAGAAAAATGAAGGAAAACATGACTTTGTGCGTAAGAGATGGTTCACCTTATTAATAGACCTGTTGACTTAATTAAATAAGAAAAAAAAAATTGACAAAACCACATGGTATTGTGAATTGAATTTGGACACACTAATTTTTCGCTTTGCTTTTTCCAAGGCACTACCATATAGAGTTCTTTTGTCAATTTAGTTTGGTGCGTTACCCCACAACTACCATTTCTCCAAATGAAGTGATTCTAATTATAGTAATAAAAAATATAAAGACCTATATATCCCCTTATACCTTTCCTATATAAACCCCACCAACTGACAGAGCTTCAGCATACTTGATAGGAGAGGAAGAAAATGGAGATCCCTGTGATAGACTTAAGCAAGCTTGATGGTGAGAAAAGAGATGAAACCAAAGCACTCCTCCACCAGGCTTGTAAGGACTGGGGCTTCTTTCAGGTAATTGTGAGATTGAAAAATTTAATGATCATCTCAATTTGAGCTTTTAATTGAAACTGTATACATCTAAATCTTTTCACATGGTTTATGGCTGCAGATTGAGAACCATGGAGTAGACCAGGAGTTGATGGAGAGAGTTAAGCACTTGGTGAATCAACATTATGAGGAGAACATGAAGGAAAGCTTCTACAAGTCAGAGATAGTCAAGAGCTTGGAGAAAGAAAGCATTGTTACCTCTGACGCAGACTGGGAAAGCACCTTCTTCATTTGGCATCGTCCAAAGTCAAACATCAGTGAGCTTGCAAACCTCTCTGATGATCTTCGGTGAGTTGCTCTCCAACTTCTAGCATGAAACATATATATATATATATAGTAGGCTGTCGCCTAGGCCTTGTAAGAGGAGAAGGTCTCAAATTTTTAAAATTTTTATTAATAAAAAATATGAAATAATGTTATAAACCAATTAAAATTTAATAAATTTATGAAATTTTCTACTTTTCTCCGATTAAACTTTAACTTTCTTATATCTATCTATACATGTCATCATTATCTCATATTTAATATATTAATTATTATTTTTTTAATTTTATTTAAAATTTTATCTAACACTAAGAAAAGATTTTTAAACTTTCTATTTAATTCTATCTATACATATCATAAATATTTGATATTTAATATATTAATTATTATTTTTTAATTTTATTTAAAATTTTATCTAATAAACACTAAAAAAAATTTTGAATTTACCTCTTAAACTCTATCTATTGCTGCGTTTGACGTGCAAAATTTTACTGAAAATCTCTGAAAATCTCTATAAATCTCTGTTAACTTTATATCACATCAACTTTTTTTCTCTCACTGCACGCATTATGAACTCTTCCCAAACCACAATTTATCTCAATTTATCTCATTTTTTCTTACTCCAAACAAACCCTATATATGTCAAAAAACTATCTCATATTTAATACATTAATTATTATTTTTTAATTTTATTTAAAATTTTATCTTACAAAAACTAAGGTCAAGTTTGTCTAAAAATTTTGCTGGTCCTCAAATTTTTGGACACGATATTTAGTACATCAATTAATGCAAAGCAAGATATATAAATTAGCGAGTGCAATGCACCGTGCATTTGCAATACTCTGTATTTATATTTCTCTAACTAAAGAAGAATACATACACGAACGTATATATATATATATATATATGCAGCAAAACTATGGATGCGTACATTGATCAACTGATCAAGCTAGCAGAAAAAGTTTCAGAGCTCATGAGTGAGAATCTTGGGTTAGAGAAAAATTACATAAGGGAAGCATTTTCAGGAAGCAAAGGTCCTTCAGTAGGAACCAAAGTGGCAAAATACCCTCAATGTCCTCGACCCGAGCTTGTCAGAGGACTTCGTGAGCACACAGATGCTGGTGGGATCATTCTCTTGCTACAAGATGACCAAGTCCCCGGTCTCGAATTCTTCAAAGACGGGCAGTGGGTAAAAATCCCACCTTCAAAGAACAACACCATCTTTGTTAACATAGGGGATCAAGTGGAAGTGATAACTAATGGAAGGTACAAGAGTATTCTGCACCGTGTACTTGCTGACAAGAATGGAAGCAGAATCTCTGTTGCCACCTTCTACAATCCTGCAGGCGATGCCATCATTTCTCCAGCTCCCGAACTCTTGTATCCCAATCACTTCCGTTTTCAAGATTATCTGAGCCTTTATGCCACGACTAAGTTTGGAGACAAGGGTCCCAGATTTGAATCCATGAAGGAAGTGTCAAATGGGCTCCAGAGTCTTCTCATCTAGCTAAATGTATAACTGTATTAAATTAATTACTGCATGCTATGTATTTTGCTTGCTCTCTCTGTATCCATGCAGGCTCTGAGTAGCCTTTTGCTCTTATAGTTTCCATAAGAACTTACTACAAGTATAGCTAGCTTCCTTGTATTTTCTGGATATCATTTAAATACAAATCTATAATATAATATGTTTGAGTCAAACATCTTATGAGCCTTCACTTTGTTACTTTTCAAAATTAAAGAAAGGAATCCACCACCAAAGTAAAGAAACCTCATTCATATGAATCAATCATATCATAATTACATGTGCTTATAATGAGGGATAGATTCAAGATTTAGAATTCTCTTAGACTGATATAAAATTTTGTAATAAAAAAATCTAGTTTTTGCTCTTATAAATATTTGTAACAGAAATTAAAAAAAAAATAAATATTTGTAATGGGCAGATTGGACTGAGTTAAAAATATTTAAAGTAGACTAAATTAAAAAAAATAATTGACTTAAAAAAAAATGTGGACCAGACTGCCTGAATTGCAAGCCTTGATCCTCTTGTGGTCATAACTATGACTGATAAGCAACGATTTTTCTGAAAGCTGTTGATTTTCTTTTTGCGCAGAGAGCTTTCTCGGATAGACCCAAAGATTTGTAATTTTTTTATATGAAAATAAGACTAAATTTCTTATGCAAAATATTGCCCCAACTCATTTTCTGGTGCCTTCTCACCTTTGACTATTTGGATGCAGTAATAAATAATTTTTTTTCAAGTCTAAGCAAAGAATGTGCTATGAGGAAATTCCAAGTATTCTTTGCAAGCAACATAAAAGTGCTTGAAGATTTACCACATGCGAGTGGCGGACCTAATTGGACATTTTTAAGCTGACATAAAGTAGGTAAAGTGTTTTTGAGTCAAACTTCAACAATTAATCAGGGGATTTCAAGAGGCCGGTTTACGAAAACTACCTTCTTTATGATGCTTCATATCATGCCCTTTTCACGGTCACTTTTTTGAGAGATACACTATGCATTACAGCTAGTCTGGACCAACAATAATGGAAATGGATGCAATATTAGAAGGAGAACATAAAGCAGCCAATGGAGCAAAGACAGCTCCTCTGGAGCAAAAGTGTTTCAGAGTAGTTTGTCTTAGACTTTTAGAATGGAAGAACTATAATGGGAGAAAAAGAAAAAAGAATGTAGATTTATATGTATTACATGTTTACAAGAGAGAATACAGTGGTATGTAGGTTAGAATTACCTAAATAAGGAAAGTAGAATATTTTAAAATATATTAATCACATATGGTAATAGAATATATATACAATAATATATTCTAATGTTGGTAAAGAATATATACAATAATATATTCTAATATCCCCATAAACTCAAGAAAGTACAAAGAGATCCGTTTGAGTTTGGATATTAAGTCAAAAAACTATCATGTGACAAAACATCTCGCAATCTAATTAGTGGAGGTGACATTGTGGAGATGAATGATACCACGAACTACATATTGGCACATAAAGTGGCAATTAATCTCCAGATGTTAGTGTAGTTATAAACTACATTATTGTAAGTAATCTGAATAGTACTCTGATTGTCACAGCAAATATCAATTGTAATGATAGAGGAGATTCTTATAACACCAATATGGAGCCAGAAAAGCCATGGGTTAGTATTAGTAAGAGCATGATACTCAGCTCAGCTTTACTATCAAAATGAGTAGTGACTGTATGTTTCTCTCAGCACTAGGATATGAGAGAGTTACTAAAAAAGAAACAGAACTTAAGGATAGATCACCGATTAATAGAACCACTAGCTTAGTCTACATTAGAATATTAATGTGGAAACAGATCCCCACATGCTTTTATCTATGTCCATATGAAATTTGCTTTGAAGAGGCCACCTAATAGTTTCTCACATTCTACATTTGCACGATGTTGTCCTATGTGAATGTTTACTATATATGTGTGTGTTTGATTGACGAATTGTTTTTCAATAGTTTAATTTCTAGTTAAAGCAAACTGTTTTTCTATTTAACATGAAAGGGAGTATCAGCTTTAAATGTGGGGTATCTCCTGCGACTCTTTCTGATCAAAAGAAATCAAATGCCCATTATTTTGATTTCAATTTGGAGAGGTGGATCTAAACGGCTGGAAAGTCAAAAATATAAGCATGAATTGGGAGAAAGATTTTTGGAAAGATTTTTGTAATGAGTATAAAGGCAATAAATGAAATTTGGGGAGGAAAGAAAAAGTTGAAATGAAAATTTATGTAATTACTGGATTGAAGTGGGCTTTTGAGAAATAACGTACCATGTTCTTTCACCTCATCCAAATTCTAATAATGATTTTTCTTCTTCTTGAGAACCACAAAACAATGGGTTGTTGGATGAAGAACCAATGGAAATTTAAGATCTTTTTCCTTGCTATTTTAAACAAAGGCAATAAGGATTTTTTATTTGCCCCTTCTTAAAGGCAAATGAAACAACAGTGCATACACAGCAGCCACCTGATGAACCTTGCAGTACTCCATTGTTGTAGTCACTGGAACTTAATTGGGAAGAACAACAGAGTATAGAACTTGTTAGTGTTGTATAGGTTGTTTATTGGCAATCTTCAAGCAAACACTTCACTTGTATTTGTTCCTTTTAAAAATGTCACAAGGTTGTTGAAATGATTCACTAACACAAGCCAAAGAGCGTTGGTGAATTATTAGGTAAGGTTGGGAGAAGAACAAAAGAAGAAAAGGGTGTGTTTGTGCTCAGCATAGGCTCTTGCCCACGAGCATCATTTTTGGTTTTTGAAAAAGTGCAAGACAGTGTGCTTCGCTAGGATGAGGAAGGAAGCTTGTGCCCACAAGCAGCCATTGGCACCTGAGAATTATTGACCAGTATGTCTCATGGGAATGAGATGGGAAGCTTGTGCCCGTGAGCTGCCCTACTATCACTTAAATTTTTTAAAGACTATTAAATGATTTTTTTACTCTCTTCTTTTGATACAAAAAGTTAAAATTCTTTTTTAACCCTAAGCTTTTGATCCCAGCGCAGCCTTCCTATACCTTTTTGAGAAAAAATCTAAAAGGATGACCATAAACAAAAGCTTGGACCATTCTTGACATCATCAACTGTCTTTGACTTAGATCTGCTAATTCTCGGCTCAAATCTGTTGGATTGCATCAGACTGGGGAGTTTCTTTTTCAATGATTGAAGGTTGTCTTCTTCACAGATTGAGGTGAGTTATGAGATACCACCAAACAAGGTTAGGGAGTATTTTAATGCAAGTGGATCAAAGGTTGTTGGTTGGGGACTTGTAATAATCTCATTTGAACACCTTGTAACCTCTTTTAAATATGGTAAAGATTTTTAGTTTGATCCGTTTAAAGATTTGGGTTTGTTTCACATTTGAGCTTAAGGGAATTTTTGCCCTTATTAACAAATCCTTGTGCCTTTAAGGTGGATGTTGATTTTGGGTTGACATTTGAGTATAAATGTCCTCTAGTTTATGTTGGTTGTTATTGGATTTGGATGCTAGTCTTAGTTTTAGGATTTTCAGAACTTGTTCGCTTCCATCAGAAAGATTTGTAAACAAAATTAAAGCAGTCTCATCATCCGCTTTCCATGGTTCAACTAAACACAATACTTTCGATGAATCTACCCCACTTTCCGAACAACGTCTCCGAATTTCATTCCCCAAGCACAAGCTTTTAGAAGTAGACTAAAAATTTAATAACCAGGCTTTCAAACAAGCAACCTTTTCCCCAATTTCAGAATCCACAGGGTCACTAGCCGTGTTTATTCCCTCGTGGCTTCTTTCATGTTTCCTGTCACAATCTCTTCTCGAAATTCAAATAATGATAATGAATCCTCGCCATCTCTATAGGCATCGAGTGCCGTTTTTTAATTCAATTCATCGTGGGCAATGCGACAACTAGGAAGAAGCAGATCATTGGCCCCGGTCTGATCTGCAAGCCAATTTAATTGGTAACAACTCAAACTCGTTTTCCACTCTTGCTTCATCAGAATCCAAATTCAAACAATAAACTCATTCATAACTGGCAGTGTATAGAAAATTTGTATTTTATAAAATTTATACACTGTTTGGAAAAATTTCTCTCCTAAAATTAATTTGATTTTAAAATAAAGAATTGATTTGATTTGATTTGTCAAATAAAATTTTATGTTTGGAATGCATTTTAAATTTAAAAATTAAATTAATTTGATTTAAGAGAAATACTAAATTTGACCATGTTAGTAGGAAATAAAAAATATGATAAATATGATATATATGGATATATTTATCTATTTACTTAAATAATTTAAAAAATAATAAATTCTATCAAATTTTATTATTTTAGATTGAATTTTAAATGATATGGAGATCTCAAAATTTAAATTATAAAATGAAATTAAATTTAACTTGTAAAATTTTATTTATAAAATTTTATTTTAATTCTAAGTATAAGAATGAATAAGAATTCTCAATGAAATTAAATGAGGCAATAGGCCTTTACTGCACTTTGTAGACGGAGCCGATTAGCAGCTTCATTCATGGCATGAGACGGTCTAACTTATTGGCATTGGTATAATAATCTTTTCTTTATGAGTGTCGTTATAGTGAGAATTCAGGAAGGAAAAACATAAAATAAAATAAAGAAAAACTATAAAATATAAAATTTTTGATATATAATTTTATTTGATTATATTAAAAATAAAAAAGAAAAATATTTATTTATAAATTAAAAAAATTATTCTAATTATTTTTAATTTCTCAAATATCATGATTTTTACTTTACATTTTTTAGCACAGGAAGTGATTTTAAACCTGCAATCCACCGCCACAGCCCCCCACTTAAATTCTGGCTGCTCCAAGTGAGAATCGAACCTGCGACCTGGGTATATCACTCAAGTCTCAGACTTGACTCCCGCTCCACTGGACCAACCAAGGATGAGTTTTCTTTCTCTTTTAAATGTATAGTTTTACTTAAGTAAATTAGAAAGTATAAAAAATAAAATATATTTATTAATAAATTAATTTTTTAAGTTGAATTTTGGCTATTGCCTTAGGACGTAATCAAAAGGCTTTTTTTTAGTTGTGATTGCTGCATGCATCTAACTACATTGGCACACACAAATGACGATTGGTCTGTTTGAAGGCTCAACCGTCAGTCTATTCACATGCATTATTTGCATTACGTTCATTTTGAGAGTTTTATTTTTATTAGTAGTATTATTATGATTATTGTATATTGGAGATTGTATTATAGTTTTTGACTGCGAATGGTGAAAAAGTGTACACTGAACATCTGCAGGTGCCTAAGCGTACTCCCTGACCTAGCTCCGAACCCACAATCAAATCCGGACAATAAAAAGTAATATGAAAAGTGCTCTTATCACGTTTTCAAGAAAAAAAATAAAAGTTAAAAAAAAAAAAGATTATTTTCAAAGTTTTCAGCACACTTTTTTAAAGTATCAAATGAAAATTCCCAATTATATATAATACCCCATTCAAAAGTCAATTTTCAAAAATTAAGGGTGAGCATCGGACGATATAATCCGGAAATGATAATTTTTATAACTGAATTGGTTATTTTTCAAAATCGGAAATGATAATCAAATCGACCAAAATATATATACTAACAAAACATTAACTAAACCAAATTATGAGCGTGGCCTATAACTTAGTAATTGAAAGTTTCTCCTACCTGTTTATGACTTGAGTTCGAGTCTTCCCCCTCCCCTCTAAAAAAAAAAAAAAAGAAAAAAAACCTTACCTTTCAAAAAAAAAAACTAAACCAAATTATATTAGTTCGTTTACGGTTGGTTCGATTATATAGACTTATAAATTTAAATATATTGTTTATATTATTTTATCTAAGTTATTGTGATATGTGGTTCATATTCAGATTGCCGAATTAAGAAGGAACGAGAAGTCTCCAGAGCAGAATATAAGGAGCTTCGGAAACTCCTCTGCAGGTTACATGCATTGTTGTATTGGGAAGGGAGGGAGGTGCAAGGGCACAACCCCTGTAATATGGTATGAGTATTTTAATCTTATTGACTAGATTAGGGTTTTAGTATATATATACACTGTTGTACTATGTAATCCTAACAGAGGTGTTTGAAGTGAATAAGAAAATATTTCAGTTGCTGTGAAAGTAGGTAAATTTATTAAACCACATAAATTCTGTGTGTTGATTTTTTGCTTGTTTGTTATTAATTTCTTCATTCTTATTCTCACAACATAAGTACTATTTGAGACTTAGAACATGTATTTAATATTATTATGATCTATTAATTTTCTATAACTTTTGAGATTTTAAAAGACAAAATCATTCATAGGGATGCATATTTAGATTAATTATATATATATATATATATTTAATATGTAAGAGCCTTGGCATAAATTGCATAGAACAAATAAGAAGTGTCTATCCGCTCATCAAGTAAAGAAAGGCATCGATACATCGAGGACCATGGCAGTGGGGTGGGAGAGGAAAGTTGACAGTAAGCTAGTAATTGTGTTAAGAAAGCAATAGAAAGACATGAATAAGTAAATTTAATTCAACTATTTTAGTTCATTTGGTTTTAAAATTTCAAAATCATAAGTAAAATTGATAATTGTTTTTTTTATAAAAAATAACTGAACTGACCGCTATTAAATAAATAATCAAACCAAACTTCTTAAATTTAATCGGTATGATTTGAAAAGTAAAATTTAACTAAATTGTGCACAACCCCCTTAAAATAACTACATAGGGTTATCAAAAACCCACGTTGCAGCATACCATCCGAATCCGCATGCCATAAGGGGCACGGGGGAGTCCCATCGCCATTATGGGCATATCTCCTTTTAATCTATATCTTTCCCAATTTCACTCTAAACTTTCATTACATTTTCTCTCATTATATTTTATATAAATAGTACAAAGAAATTAACGGAGAAGATATTTGTAACTAAATAGGTTTGGTTGAATAGCATAATAAATCTCAAAAATAAGAGATTCTAATGACCAAAAAGTTGGTGCACGTGGTAGAAATTGAAATTGACACTCAACGTTAGGAGTGAAGATGAGTTGCATCGCATTGAATTTTAACTTATTTGGACGCAAAAAGTAAGAAATTTCACATATTTTGACCAATTCAAGGTGAAAAATGAGATTGCTCCCTCGACTTTGACTTTAAGTTATTATACGAATTTCGAACTCGAGCTTAATTCTCGAATTCATTTCAAAATTTTATATAAACTCGAGTTTGACTCGATAAAAAAGAATTTAGATTCAAAATCGGCTCCCGAATAACTTGATTAAAGTAAAACGATGTTATTTTAAGGCTAAAATACAAAAAATATCCCTACAGTTTACCCTCGGTATCACTTTGGTCCCACACGTTTCAATTGTAACAGTCAAATCCCTACACCTTCGGTCAAGTATCAATTTGGTCCTTCTGTTAGTTGACCGTTAGAAATAACCGTTAGACTGAGGATAAAATGGTAATTTCATTTATAGTTTACCCTCAGTATCACTTTCAATCTAATGGTTGTTTTTAACGATCAATTAATGGAAGGACCGAATTGATACTTGACCGTAAGTGTAATGATTTAACTGTTGCAATTAAAACGTGTGGGACCAAAGTGATACAGAGAGTAAACTGTAAGGGTATTTTTTGTACTTTACCCTTATTTTAGTCTAAAATATAATAAAAAATATTATAAAAACATAATAAAAATATTATATATATTATTATTTTATCAAATCAACTCGCGAACTTTCTAACCTAGACTTTTTAAGGTTGAGCTCAAGTTTGAATATAAATGAGTAACAAATCCACCTTGATTCAAGATCATTTTAGTTACGAACCAAGTTCAAATCGAGTTTGAACCGAATTTTTTTTTTTTTTTTTTAAAACAAGTTCGAATAACTCGCAAATAACTCAATTTATTTTTATCTCGTCTCTGTGCTCACCACATGTGACCTAGGTTTTTTTCTCGAAATTAGTACCTGAAAACCAAAAAAAAAAAGAAAGTCAAGAAAAGTGGTCACACACCTCAATTGTGCTTATCCTTTAGGTATTTATGTGTAAAAAGCAATGGTTAATAGATTCTTTTATTTTATCGTAATGCTCTAATAATCCAGCTTTCTACATTTTTTCCACACAAATGTAAAAATAGTGATTAATAGATCCTTTTATTTAATTGTAATTCTCTATTTACCATAATTTTTATCTTTTTTTTTTTTTTTTTCAATACACAAATAATAGTTCAAGATATATTTAATGTGTATATGATGTATTTTCAGACAGTTACGCAAGATGTGACAGTTATAAAAATGATATATTTCTCGTCTTCTTTCTTCGAGTAATGAGCCTAGACTATTGCAATTGCATACCGGAAACTAGATGTCATGCTTGGAAAAACCCTCCTAACCATAGCTATAATGTATGGTCGGGATCTTGTCACGTGTGTGGCCTATATTTTTGTGCCATCAGCTAGATTACTGTAGAATAATATATTATAAATTTCGAGCGTGGCCTTTAGCTCAGTGGTTAAGAGCCTCTCCTGCCCGCTCATGACTCGAGTTCGAGTATTCCCCCTCCCCCTTAAAAAAAAAAATATATATATATATATATATTATAAATTTCACGTAAAAGAAAAGCATGGGGCGAGAATCTAATGACCCGAAAAAAAGAAATTACAAAAGAATAATATATGATGTGTGTTGAGGGAAAAAGGTAAATAGCATAATTCACGAGAACAATATATGAGAGGCAACTCTAACGAGTTAGATGGGATGGTCTTGGACTGAGATTTAGGGGTTTATCACTCCCAAGGTCTCAAGTTCAAGTCTCCTCTCTAGCAAAACTTGGGGCCAGCCTCCCGGGCGTAAAGCGTAGTAAAGGTTGGTAGCCAAGGCCTCCTTGGCTGGACGAACCGTATCCAGTTCTTGGGTGTGGATCCGACTCCCCGCCGCTACGCGAGTTCGCGATTTACTGCTGTAAAGGTCAAATCATTTTTTTTTTTTTTTTAACAATATATGAGAGGCGTTGGGGGAAGGGGTAAACACCACAACTCACATGTAAAAGATATGTTAATACGCCCCTTTAGGGGTGGTTGAGTGGGGGTTCGGGGGCGTCTAAGGGCCTGAGCCGCGTGCGGTTCCAGGTTCGACTCTCCTTCGGGAGGGTAGGTTACCACTTTGGCGAGCTTCTAACAGTCCTCCTTGATTGACCCGGTCAGTCAAGGCTTGCCAGACTGGTTTACTACCTCGTGGGCTATTGCCGGCTTAATTCACGAGGCGGGTTTCACCCAGTGCATACCCTCGAGTAGCGGTTGCGAGTTTCTTCCCGACCCCAGAAGATTGTAAATACAAAATTTTTCTGCCAGCAGAATTAGGAATTTTGTAAAAGATGGTTGGAAGTTATTTTTCATTTGCTGCGCTCGAAATAATGTAACAAAGGAGGGAATATTTTTTTCCTTTTTTTCCGAAACATTTTTAGTTACCTATGGTACCTTTTACCAAATTCAAATTATAAATCAAAAGAATTTATAAAAACTCATTTTGCAAATTGTAAATTTTTAATCACAACATTATTTTACTAATCTCTACGTTTTATCTTCACACATATACTAACGTCTTATTTGTCCTCATTGCAGGAAGAGGTAGTCGTTAAAGTCAGGAAAGTAAGCAGTTGATGCATGACTTCACTCGTATACCTAGAGATGCCAGGGTGGTCGAGTACTTGGTGAGAGCAGGGGTGTATGGATTCTACAGGATGGGTTCCATTCAATTGTACCATGCCCTCATCACGACCCTAGTTGAGCGACGAAGGCCTGAGACACATACATTTCACTTGCGTTGTGGGGAGTGCACAGTCACCCTTGAGGATATCAGTGTTATCACCGGCCTTCCAGTTGATGGATTTGCCGTGAGTGGCATGGACGAGGAGCACCGTGTGCCAGAGTGGATAGCCATCGTACAGAGGTTACTAGGCATTACCCCTCCTGCAGCTGCTATCCATGGAGCACGCCTACAGATCACTTGGTTGACTCGACATTTTACACGACTACCGGATGGTGCAGATGACGAGGTTGTGCAGCAGCATACACGGGCCACGTTGTTGTTGTTGATTGGGGGTGGCTTGCTGGCAGACAAGTCTAGAAATATGGTCAAGCTGATGTACTTACCGATGTTGGAGCATCTCAAGCACGTTGGTCAATATAGCTAGGAGTTCGCAGCACTTGCGTGGTTGTATCGAGAGATGTGTAAGGCGGCGCAGCCAAGCACTAAGGAGATCTCAGGGCCACTGGTCATATTACAGATCTGGGCATGGGAGCGATTATCCCTTGTACGACCACTGATCCGCCAGCCGGATCTGATTGCAACACCTATTGATCCTCCGGAGCAGGATGCACCCATACAGGACATCGCACCTGCAGCGGGGATAGCAGCCGCTCACTCAGCCCATGCTGCGGACGCACATCCCGACCCCCCACCACTACCAGCCGACCCATATAGCTATAGGTATGAACAGTAATCACTTATTATTATGATTGTTATTTTCTCGGACATACGCATTACTGCAACTGATACTACCTTTTCTCACTGTAGGTGGCTGGCTCCACTTACGATGACTAGTTCCCGTACTCTCAGATGCTATAGAGATCAGTTGGATATCATGACCGAGGCACAGATGGCGTGGCAACCATATCTAGCAGATCTTCCCATTCCACCACGTGACCAGGCGATTTGGCGGGCTAAAGTGCCCCTTATATGCTATGATGTGGTCGAGATGTATTTCCCAGATCGAGTCATGCAGCAGTTTAGGATGATTCAGGAGGAGCCAGCCACATGCGACACCAGCTTTGCATTGCATGCACTTGATCGACGAGGTCGCGGGGGGACTCGCTGGGATGTCCACCATCGAGAGCACATCACAGCATGGGAGGATCGACTTAATGGAGTGGTCACAGCAGACCCATTTATAGGCCAGATGCCAGCAGATGATCTGTACATGCGATGGTATCGGACGATCACCAGGACGCCAATTGGACCTCTGCGACCTGTGCCTCCGATCGGATCTCAACCTGTTACAGCTACGAGGACTATACTGGTGAGTGACTCGTTATTCATTAAGTAATGAATTGCTATTCTTGTTTTCAATACAGTATAACTTATGACTCGTTAATCGTTGTTCGTACGTTTACAGATGGACACCGCTGTGAGGGCTAATCAGATAGCGATAGATATCCTCAGTTGTAGGGATTGGGGGGAGGTCCGTCGGTTGGCTGAGATGATGAGGAGCATCGGGAGGAGGACCATTGCAATCATAGATGAGGAGTATCGATTGATCGAGACTGGATGCACTGCGACCTCGTCATCTTCCCCCGATGGCAGACCATCATCATCTACTGCAGTGGGACCATCTAGTTATGCAGGAGTTATGCCCTCTAATTCTACAGGAGCCATACCCTGCAGTTCTCCAGGAGCGCCACCTTCTGTGTCTGCCAGGCCACCATCACCGATTCCTGATCGACATCATCCATTAGAGAGCATTGATGATTACACTATAGTCATGAATAACGTGGATGTTACACCGTCACCACTGTCGCAGTCTACGCCATCAGTTCCTACCACTACCATAGCACCGCCATCACAGGACATCACAGCACCTCTTCCTCTTCCTCCCATACACTACACCCGAAAAAGGCCTAGAGCTCGTTTTGACCCAAGTCAGGATCCAGTCCATTTACAGCTACCTCAGGACCCACCACCTCAGGTATAGCCTACAGCACCACAGACTCAGCCACAGGTGTAGGAGGGGCGGAGGATTCCTCCTCCTCGTAATAGGAGGCAACCTCCTTTTGGGACAGAGTAGCCATTATTTATCTCGACTTTTGTAGATTCATTGTACAAGATATACAATTCAAAAGTTCATGTATATATTCTTCATAACTTTCTTTATTTATCTTGCAATCTTATTTCTTTACATATCTTGTAATATCATTTAAAATTTAATTTAGTTTTAGTTTATAGATTTTGTGATATCATTTAAAAGTTAGTTTAGTTTTATATTTGGTTATATGTTTAGGATATTATTTAAAAGTTATTATTACTTTTACTTTATAAATGTAATGTAAATGTTGAGTGGTGTTTTCAGTAACTCGGCAGGTTAACAGGAGAGAAATAGGGGGAATACAAAGACGAGTTGGAGGGGGCAGAATGAAAAACGCTATTTCATATAGCGTTTTTAATGTTAGAGAAAACGCTAAATGAGGTGAGAAAGCGCTAAATGAAATAGCGCTTTGAGAAAACGCTAAATGAAATAGCGCTTTGAGAAAACGCTAAATGACATAGCGCTTTGAGAAAACGCCCAATCAGATAGCGCTTTTAAAAAACGCCAAATCAGATAGCGCTTTCTTTTGAAAAAGTAGCGCGCTTTTAATCTTCCATTGAAAACGCCCTTTGAAAGAGCGCCTTTAGTTTTCAGAAAACGCATTTTCAAATAGCGTTTTCATTAATGGTACATTCACAAATATCCCCCCCCCCCGGGCAAAGATAACCTATATTTTCACCAATTAACGGCAGAACAAAAAAAACGAATTTGTCAGTACTATGACAATGTTCAATCAGATGTCATGTCATACCATTTCAGTCCTATATATACCGTAAACGATGGAGTGATACAAGTTTCTGTTCGTCCTAACATATTAACATATAACATTTCCAGAAAAATTAGCACAAGAAAACATCATGGGCAACCTAAAAACGCACGAGCAAGAAAAAAGAAAGGCTGGGGTTTAAGCCTTTTATGCTGCGACGACTCTCACAAGTGTATATGACAAAATAAAAGAACTTACTAAAAATTTTGAACAAATGGTTGACCTCACAGATAAATTACTCAGATTCATAAAATTAAGTGAATTATGTTATGCCCCAAAAAATGCGTAGTGGCGTCAATTCAATTCAAGTCCAAATAAGCTAAATTTTCAACAAACAGAAAAAATGCAAAACACAATTCACAAACCACATCAAGCAAACCCCCAAAGGCGAACAAACAGAACTCAGATTCAACTAAACCTTGAGACTGGTCGTCATTATCGGTGAACTCCTTTTCCAGCGCCCGATCGATCATGTCGGCGAAGCTATCTTCCTTGGATCTCGATTGCGAGGCGTTCAATTCGGCGAAGGCGGTGACATTGGCGTCCTCCACCAAGAGGCGCTGGGCCGGAACAGTGTCGACGACAGAACGAGAGTAGGAGGGCAGAGAGAGAAAGCAGAGAACATCGAAGAGGAGAGAGAAGGCAAAAACTTTATGCATTGCAGGTTTAGAGAGAGAAAATGGTGGATTTAAGGAGAGAAAAGGAGCGGCCGCCGTCGTCGTCGTCGTCGTCGTCGTCGTCCCCGGGTCTGATTCCCCCCTCTCTCTCTCTCTCTCTCTCTCTCTGATTACCGGACCGGAGGGAACCTAGTAGTTAGAGTGGAAGCTGGGGAACGAAGGTGGAGTGAAATTACATAAAAGTCTCCCGGTTTTGCAATTTTTTTTATTTTTTTTTGGGGCCGTGGGAATAAGATAGCGTTTTTTTTTTTTTTTTTTTTTTTTTTTTTTTTTTTTTGGTAGCAAGTGGAATAAGATAGCGTTGGGATGACGAAAAAAAATTTAGAAATTATAAAATATTAGTATAAAAGTGATATGTAACGAAATTTAATTAAAAAAAATAAAAAAAATTACTTTTGTAATTTTTTTTAATTTTGATGAATTTTGGCATATGCCAAACAACACCTAAAAACAAAATTAAGAAAACACTGTCCCAATAAAATAATTTAGAAATTTGGGTGGCATTTGATTTGTATTTTTATTTTTTATATTTTATTTTTGTTTTCTATTTTTTATTTTTTCTTTTGAGATTCATGTTTTAAGAATGCTAAAAACTCATTTGGTTTGATATTTTCTACTTTTTGTGTTTTGGAATTTTTCTTATTTTTGGTTAAAAATGCTTAAAACGACTTTTTGTCCTTTTGCATTCTATGTGTAAATATATTTTCTATTTTTAGAAAGATTTTGAAAACACAATTAACAAATGTATTTTGAATTATTTTTCTTATTTTTAAAAACGTAAAATGAAAACTAGGCTTAAAATAGATGTATTACTAGTAATGAAAACACATTTTAAAATGCGTTTTTCAATTAACCTAAAAATGCATTCTGAAAATGCTCTTTCAAAGTTTTCCTATTGGTTTTTTGGTTAATTATTCTATTCTAAAAGCTTACTTAAGAAGAAACTGCATTTTGTTTTTTGGAGAGGACCGAAAATACAATTTCATAATGTATTATTTTGCAACTAGAGAAATATTGAAAATACATTTTTGGACTAAATGAAAATACAAAATACATTTGCATTAACTATACATTCCTAAATATTTTCTCTTAATTAGTATTTCGTCAATTCTTTTCAGGTAAATTACACCTACCTCCCCAAGGACGGATCCAGAAATTATGTTAAGTGGGGATAAAATTAAATAAAAATAAATATTACAAATTTTTACATGACAAACCTTAAGTACCGTTAAAATATTACAAATTTTAAAAATGCTAGTTGTTGTTTTCGATAAATTTGGTAAAACAAATAATAATTTTTAACAAATTTAGTTACTTTTTGTAATTTTTAAGTGTTTAATAAACTTTTTGGCAGCTTTTGGGTTGAGCAAATCACTTTATTGAGTAAAAAAGTAACAAATTTTAATTCATTTAACAATACAAAAAATTATCAAACATATTTAAAAAAATAAATTTTAAATTCAGTGGGGCTAATTTATATATTATGTACTAAAAATAAAAAATTTAAACAGAAGATATATAAAATATATATAGATTTTCGAGCCAGTGGGGGCGACTGCCCCCTTGCCCCATGCTAAATCCACCACTATACTTCCCCTTAATATTTGGATTATTATATTTAACACTCACAAGATTTAAAAATTACACTTACCTTTCTTATTTTAAAATATTGTTAACATTGACCTCCTTTAATAAAATCAGTTATTGAAAATTAATATAAAATGTCAAACTAATCCAAATTTTAGGTATATTTTTTTTACCCTTCTTTTTTCATATCTTGTTAATTTTCTTTACAAAAATTTTTTATTTTTACTTGTTTTTTTCCTTACTTTTGGGGATTTCTGTCAAAAAGACTGATGAAAATATGATAAAGTGAGGAATAAAATAGGAAAAATACATAAAATTTTAGTTATTTTAATATTTTCTATTAAGTTTTAATAGTTGATTTTATCAAAAGAGAACAATGTCAACAACATTTCAAAATAAAAGAAGTAAATGTAACTTTTAAATATTGTGAGTGCTAAGTTGTCCATCTCCATATATAAAGCGTGAAGATACATGTGAATAGTGATTTTTGTCCAAGTGATGAATAATGCTTTTATCCTCTCAAATGTCTATTATGCCCTTTTTATCTATTATATTGTTTCCTCTACTTCTGGTGGCTCTTATATAAATAAATCCTAGTTATAAGCTTTGATTTTTTGTTGTGCTTTTATCCTCTCAAATATCCATTATGCCTATATTTTTCTATTCTATTGTTTCCTCTACTTTTACGGGCTCTTATATAAATAAATCCTAATTGTAAGCTTTTGTTTTACAGTGACCTCATCCTAGTTGTAAGTCATAGTAATTTGGTATAAATATGTATATATATCACACTTTGTTTTCTTTCTCACATCAATTCAAGTCCAGGATTGCTGGCTTTACCCAAATGGCAGCTTGGCCATTTTATTTTATTATTTTGGTTCAACAAAAAAGCCTCTCAACTGTTGAGGTTAAATTACCAATTTATCTTTTAATTAGCCATTTGCTCACCTATTATTGGGGTTACCAATGGAATCTGAACAAAAAATTCAAGTGCTCATGACTAATTTTTCCTTCTTATGTAATAAGACTCTTCTCCCATCAGATGACTATGTTGTCTTATCTACAAAAAAGTTCAATGAGCACATTTCTCTCTCTTTTCACACATGTTTCTACTCCTTTATTTTTTTGAACTTATCAACTGTGATTTTGTATTTGCTTCGTTTATATCAACTATGCTTCGTTCATTCTCTGGTGAAGAAGTCTCAGGAGCTCAATCTTTAGGTAACCATTTTTAATTCATGTATTCACTCCATCACACCATCATGCTGGTAGCTTCTCTCCTTTACCAAAGACTCACTTCTTTGATGGTTAGTTGTTAGACCCTTGACCTTCTCTTCCTATACTTCTGATTAAGGGTTAACACTGAAGCTAAAAAAAATCCATCACATTTGTATTCCTAACAACATAAAAATTTGTTACCTGTGTTTACTGCTTCTTGTATTTTAGATTTTTTTTTTAATCTCTTCTTACTTGTGTGCTTTATAACATTTTATTCTAAAAATGAATTTGCTCATGTTCTTGTAATTTAACAACATCAAAATTTATAACCTGTGTTTACTGCTTCTTGTGTCTTGGATTTTATTTTTTTATTATCTCTTCCTACTTGTGTGCTTTATAACATTTTACTCTGAAATTGGATTTGCTCATGTTCTTGTGATTTTTTTTTTTGGGTAATTTTTATCCAATTTCTCCTGCCGTAACATAAAAGCTTTCAACTAAATAGGTGTTGAAGACGTTTTCCCCTAACTTCAAACCAAATCTTCAAAACTATTCTTTTATCCTTTTAAATAAAAATCTATTGCATGTTAAGATATATGCATATGGAGTTTGTTATTTTTAGTATCTAATTCCAATTCTTTAAATTCATATTGTAGCATGGATAATTTGCTCTTCTTTTTCTTTTCTAGTGTCTAACTTATTTATTAAAAAAAAAAAAACAAATATACATTCTGCCTTTGTTACTCTACAAATGTAATTTTTAACTTTTTAATATAGTTTTAGAGTTTTTGTTTATGTGAGCTTAGTTCTTAATTAATTTATGAAGTTTTTTGTTATTGTTAGAACGTTAAGTTTTTTTTTTTAATTCTTAACGTAGACATTTTATTGTATTTTTTAATGTCTCGCATTTATTGCATTTTAGAGCTTCTCTAGCAATTTCATATTTTGATCCTTATGCTCTGTCACGCCCCGAGTCTCGTAACCCGAAGGGTGAGTGATAAAACACGCACATAACATGTACTAATATTACCATCCCATGATCAGAGTAGCGCAACAGCTCCTAGTGAGCCATGACACATTTTAAGATAATATGAAATTAGCCTCGGCTAGTGCCAGGCCTCAAACTACAATATATCCTCCCTGGTCATTCATTACATAGGCCTTAGGGCCTTTATAACCAAATCAAATGAGACTCTCAAAATAAAAATATTACAACTTTCAAATAAATATTCAACTTAAGTAACCAAAAATTTTGCTAAGTCTAGAATGGCTCATGCAAATGCACTTCTAGTCCGGCCCCATTAGCCACCTGGTTATTATGCTTTGCTCCTACAAAAAAATCTGTAGGGACGTGAGCGCGGGTCCACTTGTGCCCACGATGCTACATACTAACATATATGGTATGTAAACTAGACATACATTCTTATCATCATACATTCATAGATACTTCAACATTTTCTATAAGCTATGACAAATTACCAATATCAATAAGTTTTCGACTTAAGTAAATATTTATCATCATTTAACATCACTATAGTATTACATACAATTCCAATTATTTTTCATTATTGAATTTCCCAACATTAAATCCCATTACATTCCATATCTACATTATCACATATTCATTATTCAATCACATAACCACATCCACTTTATCACTTATTCATCATTTAAGCACATAACCACATCCATATTATTATTTATTCATCATTCAATCTCATAACCATAGCCACACAAGTCACAGGGGTTTGGGTGCATACACAATATCGTCTTTTATGGGTCTAGATCCAACAGAAATGATAAACTGAATACAATAATTTAGGATCGCAATCCTGGGCCACGGGTAGCCAATACACACACCATGTTGTGGGCTACTAATCCACCAACATGGACACCAAACCCTGCGGAGGTTCCAGGACTTTCAACCTAAGGGTAACCTCAAAACCCTTCCTATTTCCGCACCCTACCACGACCCCCGGCACACAATCAATCATTACATCACATTCAATTCTCTTTTACCACAAGTTCACATTCATCATCAATGCTTTCCATCAACACATAACCACATTTCAATTCATCATAAAACTCATCACATTTTCATTTCTTCCAATTCACTTGTTCAAAGTTTAATTCATTTACCATCACTTATCAATGAAAGTTCGCATTTTATTACATGCATTCTTGTATCACAAAGTAAACAATACTTATTAACACTTCGAAGTATTAAATATACCTTCAATTCATATATTTAGACAAATAAAATGTCATGCAAAAAGATGGTACTAAACTCTTTATGGACCTAGGGTACAATGTCCAAAAATAAACTAAGTCAAGAAACTACATTAGCCTCAATGGGTGCCCAACTGTCAATAGGTCGTGCACCCAAGATCTTGGGCACCCATGTCTTGTGCACCCAATAGGGCGAGCACCCAACGGATAACACATTATGCGCCTACAGATTGGTTTGCTTCATGCTCTGTTTTCTGGGTCTAACATCCTCCACACTTGGAACCTCAATTGGACCATGTTTAGGGCAAAATACTTAAAATCTCTTGTTTCTAACATTACCACCAACCTTATAGGCATCAAAAGAAACCAATAATTTGAGTTTTTCATTAACTATGGGCCAAATATGGATTAAACATCCTTATCTCTCCCTCAACCTATACCTACACATATATGTGCATATAACTCCCATTTTTCTTCCATAAATGAAATCAAAACTTGCAATGGTTACTCAAATGATGTTCTAATACTTGTTACACATCATATATGTAAGAATGTTGCATAAAATCCCTACCTCAAGTTGAATAAAGATGAATAACAAGAGGTGATCTCTTTCCAGTTTCAAACTCCCATCTTTGATGGATTAAATCACTCAATCATTTGATCTAAATGACAAACAAATTACATGGATAGGTTCCCTGAGTGCTGAATTGCATTTTTGCAAAGTTAATTTGATTTTACTTAAGGCTAGAATGACTTACCATTCGAAACTCCACCTGGTTCCCCTTATGTTCTTCTTCCCGGTTCCTATCTTCCAACCAATATTTCTCTCTCTCTTGCATCATACACATATGTATATATATAATTTGGCTAATATTTTAATCTTTCAACAGTATTCTCCAGATTTTTCCATCTCCCTAGCTGGTTATAGGTGTGTAGGGGTGAGGGTTAAGCCGCACAAGTCAGAACACACCTTACCTGTCATTTCTACTATAGCTCGGGCGCCTAACGGAATTCCTCCTTGTGCGCCCGAGCCTTGGGCGCCCAAGAATTGAACCCTTGTGCACCCAAGGTGCTTCATTCCAGCACTTGTGTCAAAATTTCAACTCTTAAATGTTTGGCTTATCTCTTTCAAAGTTCTCAACTCTAAAGCACCATTAATGATCCATACTACTAAATCAACATATCATTCCTTCCAAAATGTACCAAAAACCATATATTCATGTTAACACAAAAGTCCAGGGTATTGCATGCTCCATTCATTGTGTATTATGTTTAGAACTTATACTTCTCTTTTTTGCTCCATGTTAAAATGTGTCTTCCCTCACCCTTTTGTATTGATATAAGATCCCTCATTATATGCCTATTTTGGTGTTCTATAAGTATTTTTTCATCATTTCATTGACTCATCTCTTTACTAGGTTAGCCACTAGAACCTCAACCTTCTCTTCTTGTAATTTTGATTAAGGCTTAACACTGATGATATAAACAAATCCATCATATTATACTCCTAACGACATATAAATTCTTAATCTATGTTTTCAGCTTCTTGTTTTTTAATTTATTTCAATCTCTTCCTATTTTTGTGCTTTGTAACATTTTATTATGAAATTGATTTTCCTCATGTTCTTGTAATTTTTTCCAATTTCTTCTACTGTAAAATAAAAACTTTCAATTAAATAGGTGTTACTCATTCCAACAACAATTTTTCCCCTAATCTCCAAAATTGTTCTTTTCTTCTTTTTAACAAAAATCTATTGCACATCAAGAGATATATATGTGTATATATATATATATATATATATGAAGTTTATTGTGTTTAGTATCTAATTCCAATTTCAAAAATCCATATTGAAGCATAGATGATTTGTTTTCCTTTTTTTCTTTGCGATGTCCAACTTATTTATCTTAAAAAAATATATATATTAAATATAGATCCTACCTTTATTCATCTACATATGTAACTTTTAACTTTCTAATAAAATTATAGATTTCTTGTTTATGTGAACTTAATTCTTAGTCAATCAATAAAACTTTTTGTTATATTTTTTTAGTGTAATCAAACTTAATTCTTAATCAATCTTTGAAACTTTTTTAATATGATAGAATGCTATTATATTTTTTAATGTCTGTGCTTGCCATTTCTTGTATATTATGTTAACAACTTATACTCTATGTTGAAATGTGTCTTCACTTATTCTCCTATATGTATATAAAATCCCTTGTTCTATATATATTTTGGTATTCTATAATTATTTTTGATCCATTTCATGTAAGATTTATAATAAACATGTTTATGAATTTAGGAACATTAAAAATATATATTCAATAGTGCGAAAACGTATCCATTTGTTCTATAATCCTTGAATGCAAATGGAAGAGGTATTCAAGATTGAAATCAACTTTGGTAGCTATGGATCTTTCTCTTTATGCCTTAGGTTTGTATGACGACTTTTTATTAGTAAAACACTGTCTATCTAGAGTAGTGAAGGGATCTAGCCATATATATAGTATAAACCCTAACTTCACTGAATCCTCGCAATAGAGGCCTACAATGGGCTTCTTAAGCCCACACTATTAATCATCCAACCACATAATTAATATATCTGATAAGTGTACAAAAACCCAGTCCATATAAATCACTTCTTTATTGTACTTATCATACATGTCTTAACTTTAAATACGACTTATTAAAACTAAAATTCAATTAATGTGCATGCTTAATTTAAACAAAATGCTAACATTTTTCCACTTGAGCAAACATTAATTGAAGTTATAATTTTGAAAATCTTTTTAAAAAATGACTCTTGGGTTGAAACTATAAAATCTGTGTTCGACCCCCACATTTTCAAAAAAAAAAAACCAAATAAAATCAAGAGACAACACCTAAAACAATCTAGTCTAACAAAGCAATTAATATCACACCATGATTGTCATTACATTATTAATCAATGCAAGACCACTTATAATCACAAATACCAAGTTCCTTATCAATATAGATCATATGTGGTAGTGTGGTGGAAAATAATACTCCTTAAGTTATCTTATACATGTGTTACTTCTCTATTAGTCCTCAAATTCTATTTAATTGTATGCTTATTTACCAAGTAAGAGAATTTAACAGTTTCTGATGAAACTAATATGTCTTGTATATGTATCTCGAGAAAACTTTACGGTGCTAAACAAGACATATTCTTGACTGCTCAAGTACACCAAACTTATGACTTTCCTTTAAATCTGTATCATGAATACATATTCATCCATAGATGACATATAAGATATCACAAACATATATATTCATGTATAAATGAAATCAAAATAAGATGACCAATAACCATCTATAAACTTCAATGACCATAAATAAACTGAAAGGTCTCAACATATAATATCTTTCACATAATGTAAGGAAAACAACTCCCATTAATCAAGTACATAAAAAAAACTTAACAATACCTATATTTGAAAATGATTAAAAATAACAGGCCTAAGTCCCCTGGTTAAGGGGGTCCACCACCATTTGTTCCATATCAATGTGCTCAATGATAATGTCACATTTCCTTACCAAATCTCTAACTGACAGATACTTAATCTCAATGTGCTTAGACCTACTAGAAGTTTTGTTGTTCTTGGAGAAAAAACATAGCTACGCAATTGTCACAAAAAATTTCTTAGTGGTCTAGCAATGGAACCAATCACCTTAACTTTTGAAATGAAATTTTACAACTAAATAGTATGAGTTTTAACCCCAAAGTAAGTTACAAATTTAACATTCATAATTGAAAAAGTTGTAACAATTTGCTTAGCATTTCTTTCATGAAATAGCTTCCTTAGCTAACACAAATATGTATCTTGAATTAGAAGTCATTTCATTCACATATCCAACAAAATCTAAATCTGAATAACTAATAACTTCAAGATCATCAACTTTTCTATATACAAGCATGTAATTTTTAGTTATCTGCGATTATCTCATAACTTTCTTTATAGCCACTCAATGATTTATTACAAGATTCAAGAGATACTTCCCAAAAACACTCGTAATAAAAGCTATATTTGGTCGGGTACATGCCTATGCATACATAAGATTACAAACTGCACTAGCATAAGGTACGTCTTGTATGGATTTCACTTCAAAATTAATCTTGGGACTCAGGCTCTCATCGAATTTTTCACCCTTGGTAACAGGAACATCACAAAGTCTACAATTCTGCATTTTAAATCTTTCAAGTACACGATTAATATACCCTTTTTGAGAAAAACGTAGCACATCACGAGATTTATTACGAATGATCTCAATACCCAAAACAAACTAGGCTTTTCCTAGATCTTTCATGTCAAAATTATTAGGCAATAGCATCTTAGTCTCATTTAAAAGACTCAGATTGCTGCTCACAAGTAGGATATCATCAACCTAAAGAATAAGGAAAAAATATTCCTCCCACTAACTTAGGGAAATATGCACTGGTCAACCTTATTTTCCATAAAACATATCGAAGTGACAATTTCATCAAACTTTTAGCTACCATTCATGCAAGACTTGTTTCAAACTATGAATGGGTTTCTTAAATTTACACACCACGTGCTCTTTACTTTCTTCCTTAAAACCCTTAAGTTGCACCATATAAATTTTCTTATTTATGCATCATTAAGAAAAGTAATCTTGACACCCATATGATGAAACTCTAAATCACAATGAGCCACCACAACTATGATAATTCTGAATAAATCCTTAGATAAAACAAGAAAAAAGGTCTAATTATAATCAATGCTCATTTGTACTAAGTAGGCTTACAACTAGCTAGAAGATTAACTAGATACCATACACCATTATATGTTGTAGACCTCTCTCATCTGTCATAATATCCACCCACATGCTAAATCGAGGACTTGAAATAGCACCAGCATAAGTTAGTGGGTCAACAACAAGACCTACATTATAATCACATTCATTGAGACACACAAAGAACTAATTTAAGTATTTCCTCACAGATGTATCTAGAATAGGATTATAAAAATCAATAGAAATAGTAACACCCATTTCAACCAAAAATTTTGTCATGACATTATTTTAGGTAAAATTGTCCAATGTCATACCTCGTATACTAATATGCTAGTAATCACATCACTATGGGCGTATAACCAAATGCACCTTGTGATCTCAAATATATTGCCAAAACATGCATAAAGAAAAAAAAAATAGAGATAGCCCAGTGCATCATTGTCGTCTCCCCTTTGAGTTGAGAGTGCAACATGTTATGAGATTCTTCACGGTTAACTACCAATGAGAACACTCAAATATTTAAACAATTAGTACTCTTTTGGCAGACTGACTTCTTAAAAAATGAGTATTCTTTGGTCAGTTATTGAAAATTCTTTGTCATTAAAAACATACAATAACTCCTTCTTGGGTAGGTGATTACATACAATAACACAAAAGATATTGTCATATTTTAGATGTCAATAAATATACCTTTTTGGCCAGTAACACCTATATCAATCTATAAGTCCTTAATATGATATTCTTTTATTTAAATTGTCTTATGTTATTTCTAGCATTCCTAGGGATATGCTTGCAATTACATCCATATGGATATTTATATATTTGAATATATCCAATGATCTCATAAATAACATATATGTTGCCAAAATAATACTAAAAAAAAATTCGTTGCAAAAAATTCACATAAAATGATGGTTTAGGCTTTTTAGGGATAGATCTCATAGGAGAGTACAATAGTCCATGGTGTTCAAAATGTTGAAAATATTCCGTCTATGAAAAATCATTAAAAATGTGCAAAAATACGTATTCCCCCCCCAAAAAAAATACCAAACATGCTCCAAAAATTTCAAAAATAATATTTTAGAACTTATTACAAAAATTGGCACAAAACCCAAGGACTCTACGCCTAGCCAGTGTGTGGTACTTCTACAAAAAAAAAAAAAAAAAAAAAACTTGCACACCAATTTTTTTTAATTAATGATGTAAAAAAAAAATTTACTATTTGTTTCCAGAAGGCAACCAATTGCCTTATGACTTCAAAGTTTTCAAGTGCCATTGACATAAATAATTTAAGCTTTCAAATCAATCAACAGAGAATGCAATAATGTGTTGCATTCAAGTTACCAATGTGTAACATGCACTTATAAGTGATTAACTGTGAGACTTCAAAAAAATTGTAATATGCAATGTTAAGTGATTAGTTACAGATTTAACGGAAAAAAAAAGCATACAAACAGCCTAAAACCACTGCGAACTATATAGAGAATATGAACTTTAATAACCACAGTAAAATATATATATATATATATATAAACCACAAAAACTGAGACCACCATTTATAAAGGAAAAATTGAGACCAAACTTTTACCTTCCTTGAGATATATATGTACACATATATATTTGTATAATTACACATGCCTACTGTTTGTGAAAGAAAAAAAAAAACTTCCTTTTTTTTTTCATTATAATCACGGACAGCATAAAACACGTAGGCAAAAATATATATATATATATATAATAATCATCAATCTAGATCTGTGGTTTGATTTAGATTCAAATTTATATCAAAAAATTCTTTGAAAATTTTGAAAAATAATCATTGTATTTTTCAAATTCAAAAAAAAAATTTTAATTACATGTAATCATATAATGAGTCCTTAATCCATATACAATACGCTCTGATATCACATATAAGATTTGTAATAAATCTGCATATGAATTTGGAAATATCAAAAATATATATTCAATAGTGCAGAAGCATCCCCGTTTGTTCTATGATCCTTGAATGTGAATGGAAGGGGTATTCAAGATTGAAATTAACCTTGTCGACTATGGATTTTCCTTTCTGTGCCCTAGGTCTGTATGACAACTTTTTATGAATAAAATACTGCCAATTTAGGATAGAGAGAAAAGCTAGCCATATATATAGGGTAAAGTATAACCTCACTGGGCCTTCCCATAAAAGGCCTACAGTGGGCTTCTTAAACCCATACTATTAACCATCTAACCATATAATTAATATATCTGATAGGTGTATTGAAATCTAGTCTATATGGATCACTTCTTTATTGGGTCTATCCTATATGTCTCAATTTTAAACTTAAGTTCAACTTGCTTTATTAAAACTAAAATTCAATTAATGTGCATGTTCAATTTAAAGAAAATGCTAACATTTCATTGATAACTAATTCATTTGTTTATTTGATTGTTTCATTTTGTCCCCTAATTGTTGCATGAAAATATTTTTATCATTTTTCCTATTTCTCTTATAGTTTCAAGTACATTGCCTTTATGTTATATTAGAGCAATGAACTGATCTATGCTATGTGTTGTCTTTTTTTTCATTCCTTTTTAGGTTAATGTGCTTTAGGGGTGATACTACTTTTTGCATCATTTGAAATATCGACCTCTGATTATCAAATTTGCCAATACTGTCTTTTGTTTATTTCTTTGCTCCTATCCAATGACTTTTATTGTTAATTATTTTATGTATCTTAATATTTGCTTTTTAACACTGGTTGGAAAAACAGTTTAGTCTTCTGGTGTTATACTTGGCTATTTTAATTTTTTATCAACTTTACTGTTCATTTATCCTTTCTCTTATTTAAACTTCGTTGTCTCCTCATAACTTAGATTTACAGTTAACTAAACATATATTTCCCTTTAGTTGGTATTTTCCATTAATTTAATGTTGTTTATTACATTCTTTGTTTGTTTTATTGGCTTATGAGATTTGCTATAAAACTTTTTTGTTGCCAGTCATATGTACCCATTAATAAGTCAATAGATGAGGAAGAGAATTTCAAGTGCTGATGATAGCAACTTTTCAGAGTTTGTTTTGAATAGTAAGTATAAGGACTATACTTTTAACTCACTCTTAGGTTCTTGTTTGACTATCTTATAAATATAAGAGTGTGTTTGCTAATTTCATCGTGGTAGACTATTTGACATTACATCTAAATAGATGATTATCTTTTGACATTGCCATATTTCCAATCAAAGCAATAGCAACAAAGGCTTTAGTGAAATAAGAGACACCAAGAACTTTATGCAGCAAGAACTCATGTTTCACTTCCACAGGCAGATAGTTTTCTTGGTATCAAGTTCTCTTTTCTATTATAACATGTGGTTTATTAGATTACCTTAATTAATGTCTTTCTCCCTGCTCCATGTTTGAGAGTTAATATGGGATTAAAAATCAGTTGACATTATCTGCAATTGGAAATCATAAGGGAGAGAATTTGTCTATGATTTCTACTTTGGAAAACTTTCAAGAACATCATCTTTTGATAGGTATTACCATACTTTATCTCCCATCATACATTTACATTATATTTTTCTCTTAGAACAATATATGTATTTTAAAAGTGCATGAGCATTTCTATCATGTACTGAACATTATATTATAGTATATACATCTATATTGTCATCTTTGAATGTGTATTTTTGAACCATAATTGTCCATAGCAGTTATTCTGCATCATTATCGTTACTTATTCTTCTTGTACTTCAAAATGTAAAAAAATTCAGTTTCTATCAATAGATATAATTAACCCATATAAAGATGATATCACCAATTTTGGTATCTTACAATTTGGTTAGCATCTCTGCTACATAATTTTCTACCAAAAGACTCTTACTTTTTACTTCATTTCCTATAAATATTTTACTATTTTACTTTCATACGTTTGCATTTGTTCAACAAATTTAATCTGCTTCTCCATTACATTAGGTTCACTATCATTATTTATTATCTTTTGTTTTGCTTGAAACAATTACTTATCTCTTCTTTCCTATTTTGCATGTCATCGATTAGTCATTAGGAATCATCTGAGGTAAGGTTTGCTTTTCTTCTATAGTAGTATCTTCCATGAATTATTGTAATATTAAGAAAAAAAAGTAAGCACACACTTTCAATATTATGTGATGTCCCAATAATATTGTCAATTCTATTGAAATAGTAGTCTTGGAAGAGGTGCGATGCAAAAATATTCTATCCTGAGCCAACTAGCTTTTGTTGCATGACTGGATAGATTTGCCTTAGGATGTCTAACTATTCATCAGAGTATAAAATTCTTTTCATAGCTAATTTTGAGGAAGTAAAGGAATTTTGATTGTATATTTGAACATACAACAATTCTTTTACTTTTACATCATTTGACATGAAGTATGATAAGAATCTTTATTGAAGAAATCAAGGAATTTATACATTTAGGAGCTAAGGTAAAGTTTACCACTATATTAATGACCCTAGTACTATCGTAGGCAAACTTTCTTTTTTGCATTATACTTTTATGATACTGATCATGAGGTTGCAAATAGAATGAAATTGTTAGAAAAAATAAAAGCTACAATTGTTAATAAACTGATGACAGTACTACATTTGAATCAGTATTCAGTTTTCTTTAGGAGCCTTATTGACGTATGTCTTCTAGAGTCTCATTCACTAATCATTAAGTGTCATGCTGGTTTAGATCAGTGAGTCTATAACACTCGTTCAGCATCACAAGTTGCTACAATTTGGTTTAAAAATTCTAATGAAAATAACCTTTTAGAAGGAGATATTATTATTCGATTGAAATATGGTCAGTGTGAGAGGGTGCATTATTGCTTTGGTTGCTTCTACAATATCCGTTGTTATTTCTTCATGGTGAGACTAGATGTCATTATGGCATAAAAAAGGATTTCGATCCTATTATGTTGACCTTCGGGATTAAAGTAGTGATTAACAATAACAGTCGAGGGCATTCGTATTTCATAGTCAGAGATGAAATTTTTGGATTTACAAAAGACGAACAACTACAAAAGTGATTTGCCAAGGATGTTTTTCATTAATTAAGAATGAAAGTTGGGGCCTCGAAGACGATTAGATACCATCCTAGGCTCAACCCTTACCCTGGGCAATGTTTACTCCTAGCATCTTGAAGAAGGCTCAAAAAGCATATATGAAATGGTGGGTCTCCGCAGCAATGTTAAGATAGCATGCCACACCCCCTGACACTTGATGAGTATCCTTGGCATGCTTGCCCTGGGTGATAGGGCACACCTTGGGCATCCCTGGGGCCACGGTTGACGGATAACATGCTAGAAATTGTCAAGAGACGTGGTTGGACGATGTCAATAGCATTGCCAAGAGGCATGGCAAGACGAGATAATTGGTGCACACCCAAGGGCTGACCAGTCGACCCATCGCAAAGTCCAATTACAAGTTTTTTAACTGCAACAACTTGAATATACACTATTGGAGCTAAAATTACCGCGGTTGCTGGCACCAGACTTGCCTTCTAATGGATCCTCGTTAACGCTCTTAGAAAATGCACATCAAGTTTCTTGCTTTGGGTAGTTTATCATTTCTCCCTCTCACATGAGTATAGCTTCCGATTTGCTTCAACAAGAAAAGAAAGGTATCTAGCTATTATATGATATTGATATTTTTGTGTTTTTGTTTTTCTATAGTTAAACAACACTCATTTATGTGGAAAAAACATGTTATAACAATTTTAGTATTCAAGTACGTCGTTGTCTACACGCCCTACAGCAACTTTGTTTTGAATTCTGCTTTTGCTATTGCACATGCACTCAGGACGTGGTACTTATTTCTTCTAGCCATTATTGTTAATTACCTTCTACACACAACATGTGCTAATAATTATTTCTCCTATAGGTGCATAGAAAATGAAGACAAAACATGAGCATGTACATTTCCAAGACAGTTCAGGTATATAGGTTAAGGTAAAAATGTTAATAGCTTCTATTGATCAACAGTTCTGGTATATGTGTTATAACAATTGCTTTTAGTCAATCAATGCAAATTACCAGACTATTTTGACTGCTTCTAGTGTAAAGAGAAGAAAGTCAGCAGACAACCAAGGTAGATCAATTTTAACACAGCCAATGTAGATCAATTTTATACATGTGTTGAATTGCCACTATTTTTCTAATTTTATTAAATAAAAATGTCTTATTTGCGTTAGAACTTTTATGTTTACTTATGTTACTACCCCTGCATTGTATAGAGTTAAGTTTGATGTGAAGCTTAGTGATACATCTGGTTCAATGATAGCAATATTTTTTGAAGACTATGCAAAAAAGTTATTTTCTTCGATGAGATCACAACTAATGAAGCACTTATATAAGGTAATGATGCTTTAAACCATTTGAATTACATCTTCATTTTCATATTTAGTATCTTATTTGCAAATAATTATTCCATATATTGAAAAGGATAGAAAAGTATCACCCGAGGCATTTTTAAACTTGAATGTTGACAAGGACTGCCTCATCTAATTAAAGGCGTGATAATATCACTTTTGTGTAACATCAAAGCTTTAGTTCATTAATCAATGATGAAGCTACTAGCAATGTGAATCAAACACTTATTGAAACAATGTTACGCCCCGAGTCTCGCGACTTGAGGGGTGAGTGATAAACACACATAACATGCACTAACACTATCATCCCATGATCAGAGCAGTGCAACAACTCCTAGGTGAGCCATGACATGTATTAAGGTAATATAACATTAGCCTCGGCTAGTGCTAGGCCACACACACACTACAACATATCCTTCCCCTTTAAGCATTATATAGGCCTTAAGGCCTTTACAACCAAATTGAAATAGAATCCCAATATATATTAAAATTACAACCTTCACATAAACATTCAACTTTAAGTAACCAAAAATTTTACTAAGTCTGGAATGGCTCATGCATATGCACTTCTAGTCTAGCCCCATTAGCCCACCTAGTTATTATGTTCTGTTCCAGCATCAAAATCTGTAGGGACGTAAGCACGGGTCCACTTGTGCCCACGATGCCTCAAACAAACATATATGATATGTAATCTAAACATGCATGCTATTCATGGTATATTTAACTACTTCAACATTTTCTAGAGCTATAACAATCATCAACACAACAAGTAACCAATTTAAGTAAAACACATGATCATTCAACAATACCATTGTATAAAATTTAATTCTAGTTAATACTCATCTTTTGAAATCTCTAACATTAATTCAAATCATATTTCATCTTCACTTTATCATTTAATCATCATTCAATCACATAACAATTTCCACACAAGTCATCGAGGGTTGGGTGCATACACAATATCGTCTTTTATGGGTCCAGACCCAATGAAAAAGATAAACCGAACAATATCGTTTAGGATCGCAGTCTAGGGCTACGAGTAGCCAATACACACACATTGTTGTGGGCTACTAACCCACCAGGATGGACACCAAACCCTGTGCAGGTTTCGAGTCTTTCAATCCAAGGGTAATCTCAAAACCCTTCCTATTTCCGCACCCCACCACAGCCCCCAACATATCATCAATCACATTTCAATTCATTCAATCATTTATTCACATTCATCATCACTTACTTTACAACAACACATAATCATTATCCACTTAATCATAGATCTCATCTCACGATATCCTTACATTTCACTTTATTCAAAGTCTCTTTTATTCACCATCACATGTCAATTTCCACTATCATAAGTTAATCAACTCTTAACAACTTTTTAAAACATAATTCCCTTTCTCAATTCATGCAATTTAAACAAATAAAGTGTCACACCAAAAACATGTTACTAAACTCTCTTATAAATCTAGGGTAGAAGGTCAAATAAATAAAGTCAAGAAATTAAACTGACCTTGGTGGGCACCCAAACTAACACTTAGTCGTGCGCCCAAGGGGTTGGGCGCCCATGACTTGTGCGCCTAACTGATTCCTACCTTGTGTGCCCACAACTTGGTAGGTTTTATGCTCTGTTTTCTGGATTCTTGGTTCTCCACTCTTGGGACCTCAAATTGACCAAGTTTAAGATAAAATACCTAAAGTTTCATGTTTCTAACATCACCATAAGGCTTATAGGCACCAAAAGAAACCAACAATTTGAGTTTTCATCAACTATGGCCCAAGTTATGGATCAAACACCATTTTCACTCTCTCAACCTATATATACATATATATGTGTATATAATTTCTATTTTCTTCCATAGATGTAATCAACACTTGAAAAGGCTTCTCTAATGGTATTTTAGTCCTTGTTACACATCACATATGTAAGAATGAAGCATTAAATCCCTACCTCAAGTTGATTAAAGATGAAGAACAAGAGGTGATCTCTTCCCGGTTTCAAGATCTCTCAAACTTTGATGAATTCAATCCTTGCACTTCTTGATCCAAACTACAAATGAATCACATACAATGGTTCTTTGAGTGTCCAATTACACCTTTGCAAAGCTAATTTGATTTAAATCAAGGCTAGAAGAACTTAACCTCAAAAACTCTACCCGGTTTCTCCTTCTTTCTTCTTCCTGATTCTTCTCTTCCAACCAACATCTTTCTTTCTCCCTTGCATCACACACACACACATGCACACACACACATATATATAATTTAGCTAATATTTTAATCTCCCACAGTATTTTTTAGGCTCCCCCACTCCCCTTAGCTAGATTTAGGTATATAGGTGTGAGGGCTCGGCTGCACAATTTAGAGCAACCCATTCTTGTCACTTCTGCTATAACTCGGGTGCCCAACCACTTCTCAGTCGTGCACCCAAGCCTTGGGCGCCCACGTTCCATGCACCCAAGGTGCCTCCTTCCTACACTTTTGCTAAAATGCCAACTTTTGTATGTTTGGCTTATCTTTTAAAGTTCTCAACTCTAAAGTACTATAAATGATCCATACTACTAAATCAACATATCATTACTTCCAAAATGTATCAAAAACCATATATTCATGTTGACACAAAGGTCCGGGGGATTACAAACAACTCCTCTTCAGAAACTTGATTATGACCCAATAGAAAAAACAAAACTTTTCATAGCTGCTACTTTTACTGAAAGCACCTCACTGGATGATGATAGATGAAATGCTGTGTGTTGACATAATTGCTATCTCTGATCTAACCTTTTTGTAATAGTAGTTGGTCTTCTTTTGCAAGTTGATAAATGTTCAATTCTTATCTCAAGTTATGCAAATAACTGACTTAAGGTTTATTTTGTAAGAAATATGTATTTGTGTATATAATATCTAAATGGAATATGGTGCTAGGTATGTACTAGCATTCCTTTCTAACTTAAATGTACAACCATGCACTTTGAATACAAGTTCTAATACTCAAACCCCTCTGCCCACTCAAGTATTTCGCAGAGCTTACTATGTACTCAAAACCCTCATAACTCTCTAGTGAACTTGATCTGTGTTCATTATTTGTGTACATATAATATTACTCTTATGTATATTATATAACAGTTTCTTTCATAGTTTTTTACAGATACAAAATTGTCTACAGGAGATGCTTTTTTTCTATTTTTATATTGTTTTACATTTGCTAGTCTTAGTTTTCCAACAATCTTTATTAACATTTTTTCTTAATATTTTCATATGTTCTAACTTTTATTTACAGCTAATGATTTTCTTGTGCATGATTTTAAATGTACTTTACTACAAATCAACTATACTGACATTTGTTTCAATAAATATTCTATTATCCACTTCCAATACTGGGTACCTGCTCGTATGTGAAGGGTGTAGTCTTCTAACTAGCAATTGCCTAAATATTAAAGGGAGGTAGATATAATTTATCCATTCTTTTATATTCTAATAGCATTATTATTATGATGTTCCTACGTGCACAGACAATGTGGAAGCACATGCTGACTTAGGCAATTGGCCCTATTCAGCTCTTATGAGATTGCACAACCAAATCAAAACCTTCAAATCAAATTAAATTGGTTCTTTTGATTCAATTTTATTTACCTTTTAGAATTAATAATTCATTTATGGTTTGAAAAATAAAATAAAAAATGAACAATTGATTCAACTTGTGATTTGATAAATTAGTCAATCAAACCAAACTAGTAGTATTAATATAATTATAATATTATATAATATTTATCAAATAGATTTTTTAAAAATAATATATAAAAATATTACATTTGGATATGTGTTATAATTATAAAATTAGATTTATAAAACAAATAATTTTAATTAATTCCTTGTAATTTAAAAAATAAAGTAATTTTATTTCCAAACTCTACATTTTGTGTTCATTTAAGACAAATATGAATGTTTATGTGTGTCTGTATATAACTATTGTTATGAATCAAGTTAAACTTAATGATCAGCAAGACTTTTATGGTATATACATATTTCTCATCCTATAAAACTATCAAACCAAATCAAAATTAATGGTACCGTTTAGTTTAGTTTCTTAATTTAACAGTTTGGTTATTGTTTTAAAATCTTTCAAATCAATAAATTGTAGTTCAATTTTAATTTTTGTACTAAACCAATCCATGTGCACATCTAGGCACCACTGGGCTAGCAATATTTGATATGGTACAATTGGCACGATTTAACGTGCATATGTATATTAACTATTTAGTATGCTTTGAGATATTTAAGCATTGGCGTAAATAGATACAATAAATGCCCAAACACGACGTGCGATTGAGGCACAAAAGATAGATGATGAGATAAAGGATATTCGTATTAAAGTTAAAAAGTTTAGTGGTTATGCTTGGATGGGTAATGGAGGACAATGATGTGGTGAAATATTTGGGGAGACTTTTTGTACCTACATCTATTTAGGATAACATCATGAGAGAGTTCCACCACTCTTGATTGACCATGCATCCTAAGGATAAAAAAATGTATCATGATTTAAGAAGATGGATTGTCACATCCCGGATTTCGTAACTCAAGTTGTGAACATTAATCACATGCAATCAACAATAATTAATCATAAACCCAATCAAAGACATATAGCCACACTGAAGTAGACATCAAAATAAAAAAAAAAATAATAAATAACAAAAGTCTCAGTCTTAACTGGGCAATAATGCTCCAATATATAACTAGCATAATATTCAGGCTTATCAGGCCTTTACAACCAAATTGAAATAACATCTAATACAAAAATAATATAACTCCTTAGAGTTCCAAAATAATATCTCAAAAATATCATCCAAAACAATATTGGGCCCAACTAAGCGTCAAGCTCTAGACCTACAACACAATTTGTAAGGATGTGAGTACTAAATCCATATGTGCTCACAATGCACATATAAATAGGCATAACATGCTAGCATGCTGCTACTGTGTAATAGGTAATCAATAATAACTGATAAAAATTAAAGTATCATCATATAACAATAACAACATCATTATCAATATCTCATTGTTAGTTATTCAACCATTATCTGTCATCTCATTAAACTCACGCACACATGAGGTGGATACTTTGCAAGATTGTCCTATGATAAGGGAGCACAACCCCAAAAGCAACATTATCTTTTATAAGCCAATACCTAACGAAAATAATTAATCAAAATGTCGTCGTTTGAGTCTAGGCTCAAAAGTCATGATTAACCAAACTATCATCGTCGTTTATTATATCCAATGGTCACAATTAACAAAGTCAGCGTCGTTATATAGGGTACTAACTTACTGGTACGTTAACGAAACCTTGCGTAAGTTTAGAAATTCTCAACCCAAGGGTAATCATGTGCTTTTCTGCTTTCAATATCATCTATCCCCAAAATCAACATCATATCTCATCATCATTACCATATTCTTTTATCGTTATCATAATCATCTTTGTCACATGGGCCATTTTACTATACTCGTATTACGTGTCACACATAGGCCACAACTTATCTAAATTTATTATCCTTTTATTTTATTTTATTATCGTTAAGTTTTACAGGAAAACATCATTTTTGAAATCATTTCAAAAAACTAATGTCAATACCTTTGAAAACTCATTTTAGTTTAAAAATGTTATAGAAAAATAAGTAGGGGTTATCTATCATGTGTACTTGAGGTAATATTTCGTGTGCACGGAGTGGCCTTTAGCAAGCCATAAACAATAGATCGTGTGTGGTGCACACAGGAGGTATAGAGTATAGTCATTCACATGGAGAAACAAGGCTTGTGCACCTGGGGAGGCTTGTGCACCCATGAGGTAACGCCTTGTGCAAATAAGAGTCATTCAGTCCAAGTCATGTACACGGAGGACTTCTTTCTTCTCAGCGCACATGGTTCCAAATCACAAGTCATGTGCATGATCGAGAATCAGCGGTGTGCATGACAGACTCTTGCTTTAGCAAGCTGTCATGATCAGTTTTTGGATTTCATGTTTCAAAACTTCATTTCTTTGATTCAAAATCATTTCCTTTCATGTTTATATACCTTTTTAGTCTCCAATAGTGTATCAACATAACCATAATATTAATTTATTAATTCATCAAATATATAGCAAGTATTAAATTCATTGTTTATTATCATCTTCTTCAAAATTCATACATATATACATATATATTATATCATCTTTCATTTTATGCACTAAACATGTTACAAAACATAATCAACATCGCCATATGCATGAAAGTAACATATAATCAACAACATTTAAATCGCTATCTCCAGTTGCTCATGTAAGAAAAACAAGACTCAGGAATGCAGGAAACCTACTGTGATCAACTGAAACACCTCAACACTAAACTAACGTTATCAACACACTCCACTCTACCTTAATTGCACACTAGAAAAAGAAGACTCAATTTGGTGTGACACACTCTCTCACAAACTCACCTCTCACTCTTTATTTTTTACTATACCTGAATACATACACCTACACACATTTATATATATACTATTATTGAGCAAATACTAGGAATTAGTGAAATGTTTTTTTTTTTTTTTTTTTTTCATGAGGCTCTTTTTTGGGGTGAAGCTCCTACTTGTTATACTAACAAAAATAATACCCAAAACTAAAAACATATACACATGTTAGCTTTAAAAAGTAAGGGTATAATAGTTAATTTACAATATGTTCAAGTTCAAAAATTTTAAATTTAAGATTTCAATTCTCACGTTTAAATTTAAAAGACAATTAATGTATATTTTCTTATTTTATAGTCATTTTTATCCTTACAAAATGTTGTTGCCAATTATGGATAATACTTGAAAATATGTTTACCTATTTCATAGTTATCCTTATCTGGAGATGAAGATTATCTTAGTATAAAGAAGATTATCTCATGAATTAGTTTGTGTCAAAATCATCTATTCTACCTTAAAGAATACGTTACATAATCGTATTGCACATCGAATTATATCCTATAGAGTTCTAATGATAAGAAAAGACTAGTATCACAGGTGTGTTATGTGATTTTTTTTTCACATTTTTACTAATTAATTCTCTTACCATTCTTTATAAAGTTTATTTTATAATTTTTTGTTTTTTATTTCATTTTTTTTTTGGTCTTTCTACTCAAATCTATAGAACTATAACTGTTAAAATTTAATTAATATTATTTTTTTCTTCTTTCTCTTTCTTCTCTCATTTTTAATTTCTTTTACTACATATTAATTAGTATTCTTAACTTGCACAAGTCTCTTTCATTTATCATGACTGATAGTTTTAATGGGTTGGTTAAAACTTAATAACAAAATTGAATAAATATCTATAATTTGTAAAAATAAAATATTTTTATTGATTATTAAGAAAAAAATTTTACACGCACCGCATCTAACATTTAGTATATATAGGCACAAGCGTTCTTCTTGGTGAAATAAGAGAATGCAAGTGGGTGAAGTGACATGGCTAGTGAAACTAAGTACCTATTCTAAGTAGGTTGGGTGGGCAATTAAATGAAAAGGAAACGTCGGTTGAAAAACAAAAAAAGTGAGTTGTAACTTGCATTTACCAACTATGAAGGCCATGCGCACGGGAAAAAAGTTGTGCGTGTGCACAAAAATAAGACCCTGGTGCGCACGAGACAACCCAAATCCTAAAATAAGCTTAAATATTAATATGAACAAAGCTCAACCTAAGAACTAAGCAACTGAGTCAACTCATACATCACATATCAAGGAACAAGAATATATTCAAAACATGGCATTTGGATACTTTCAGAGGTCATTTGGGGGTCAAAGATCAATTTTTCACCTATCGGTAAAAATGGAGTGTTTGGTAATCCAGGCATCAATTGGACCCTCAAATCCAATTAGATTGGTGCCAAATTGCATAGAGAGGTTAAGGAACATTTACAGAGGTAGCCCATAACCTGGAACAATTCAATACAAATTCTGGTGTTCGCCTTAAAATGCATATCAAAAATTACTAATGATGACACATGTTGACAGAAACACCCAGGAGCCAATTGGGAATCATCGTCAAATTCTATACAATAAAAAATGGCAAGCCAAATCAACCCTCAGATGTTCTGCATCATCGGGTGAAAAAAAACAAGGGCCTTATCACCATTTGAGCCTGTCCTTGAGTATTGATTTTCAGACAGTCACTATTAGGTTAAATTGACTCTGATTTTGATATAATTTTGAACAAGTCAACCAAGAAATTTAAAAATTCAAAATTGGCATGCTGGGGTGCCTAGAAACTTTCCGAGGGGGAATTGGTTAACTAAAGGCTTGATAAGAGATCAAGTGTATAATCTATCGAGGGGAATGGGTTTAAAGCCTGTAAATTGAGAAGCACCATAATGGAAACACAACCTAGTTGACTGGAAATCCTAAGATCTAGTTCAAAGGGACAACTGAATTGTAGGAGTGTTTGTGAGATCACTAAAGAATTAATTTCTCTACCATTTCCTATACTAAAATGTATGGTGATAACTTAAACCATGTGTTAGAATAAGCTTTGCTTTTAATGATTCTTATATCTTGGAAGTTCAAGTGTAGTATGACAGGATACATTTAATTACAGATCACTAATATTGAGTGTGAAGGGGTCATTTCTATGAGAATAAATAGACTATATTCTCTAGAGCACTTAAAGAAATTCAAGGGCCGCTTCTATGAGAATAAATAGACTACATTCTCTAAAGCACTCAAAGAAAGATTGGGCATTTCTAAGACCAAAATAGACAAAATCAAGAGAATCGAACAATGTTGAAAAGAAACTATGTGAATATTGCTGCCTTGATTTATACTTAACATGAATAGTTCAAGACATCAAGTTTGCTATTTTGCAAATAATCTTGGTATTATATCACTAGGGAAGGTCTTAAGCCAAAAGCTATCAATCCTAATGTAGTAACTTTTCATTGTACTCTCTATTGCATTTGCATTCTCATTTGTATTTTCAGCCATTTCATACATGTGGGGGGTTGTTGGATATTCATGTTTTAACATGATTGCTATCAAACTTTAAGCTATAATTAAAGTATGGTCCACACATTATATTTTGTGGAACTATAGTGGAATTAATAGAGTTATATGAGAACATTAATTCCAAGTATTCACATGTTCAAAATCATAAATTATGTGAATAGAAATTGTCTTGGAAATGGGGATCTTAACAATAAATAAAATGGGGTTGTCCAAGATTTTATCTTTATCTTTTTGGGCTTGATAATGTTTTGGCCCATTAACCTAGTCCAACCGTTGTCTCCAAAAATACATCATTTTGGAGTATCACTTTCTTATTAGGCATGTCTATTTTATGGAACAGAATAGATGCTTATCTTTGCGGTGTTTTTTCATTATTAGACACGTTTGTTCTATATAATAGAACAAATTCTTCTCTTCATGAACAGTGGTGGCTGTTAAACTTTGTGATTATTTGAAACAGTCACTTACTCTGTATAAATAGAACCATTTCCTTCTTAGTTACTCATTTAATTCTTCTCTCATTCTTTCTCTGCATATAGAATTCTAAGTGTGCTATTGAGAGTCTATCGTTATTTGGTTCGAAGGCACATAGATCACCGCTTCCATCTATGTGACTGCGATTGGTTTATTTTAGGCAACTAACGTCTAAATTAAACCAAAAGCAAACCGATGGTGTGTAATACCCCGGACTTTGTATTAACATAAGTATAAGGTTTTTGATGTATTTTAGAAGTAATGTATGTTAATTTAGTAGTATGAGTCATTAATGGTACTTTAGGGTTGAGAACTTTGAAAGAGGTAAGCCAAATACCTCATAGTTGGCATTTTAGCCAAGTACAGGGGGAAGGGACCTTGGGCGCACCAAACATAGCCACCCAAGATCTTGGGCGCACACCTGAAAAGGTCTTGGGTGCCCAAGGTACAGCAGATTTGACAAGCATGGGTTGCTCTGCATTTTGCAGCCAACCCCTCTCACCTCTGAGCCTATATTTAGCTAGGGGAGGTGTGGAAGTCTGAAATTTACTGTTGGGGATAAACATATTGGCTAAAATATGTATGTATACATTGAGATGATGCAAGAGAGAGAGAGAGAGAAATTGTTTGGAGAGGAAGGAACCGAGTGAAGAGAAGAAAAGAGCAAGGAAGAAGAAACAAAGAGGAATCGGGTACAAAATTTGAAGGTGAGTTTATCTAGCCTACGTGAAAACAAATTCATCTTGTAAGAGTATAATTGGACACTCAAGGAACCCTTCTATGTGATTCATTTGTAGTTTGGATCAAGGAATAAAGAGATAGAACTCATCAAAGTTTGAGAGCTTGGGACCGAAAGACATCTCCCTGTTGATCCATCTTCTTTCAACTTGAGGTGGGGATTTAATGCTTCTTTCTTACGTATGTGATGTGTAACAAAGAGTAGAACACCATTAGAAAACCTTTTTCAAGTGTTAACTTCATCTATTGAAGAAAATTGAAGTTATCTACACATATATATGTATGTATAGGTTGAGAGAGAGTGAAAATGGTGTTTTGATCCATAACTTGACCCAAAGTTGGTGAAAACTCAAATTTTTGGTTTCTTTTGATGCCTAAGAGACTTGTGGTGATGTTAGAAAAATGAAAATTTAAGTATATTAACCTTAACTTGGTCAATTTAAGGTCCCAAGAGTGAAAAACCAAGAAACCAGAAAATAAAGCATGAACCCATAACTTGGGACCAAGCTGTGGGCGCACGAGATGAGAATCAGTTGGGTGCCCAGCTGTTTGGGTGCACAAGACATGGGCACACAAGGTGTAGGTGCACAAGCCCTTAGGTGCACGACTGAGTGCCAGCTTGGGTGCCCATCGAGCCTAGGTCTATTTCTTGACTTTGTTCATTTTGTTCTTCTACCTTAGGTTTATGAAAGGATTTCGTAACATGTTTTTACATGAAACTTTATTTGTTTAATTGCATGGATTGAGAAAGGGTAATGTGTTCTAAAAAGTTATTAAGAGTTGATTATCTTAAGCTAATGGAATTTAACTTGTAAAGTTGAATAAATGTCACTTTGAATAAAATAAATTGGAAGGATACCATGAGATAAGAACCTTGATCAACTGGAATAGTGAATGTGTGTCATTAAAAACAAAATGTTGATGAATGTAAGTATGGGATTGAATGAATTAAACGATGATTTGAATAAGAGAAATCATATTCATAATGTTGGTGAATGTTGAATGTTTAATGATGTTTGATCAAAGTTGATATGTGATGAATCTTGGGATAAACTGAAATGTGGATATATGATGTGGGAAAATATATGATGATGAATGTGAATATATGTTTGAAAGAATTGGAATGTGATTGATGATGTGCTGAGGGCCATGGTGGGGTGTGAAAAATATGAAGGGTTTTGAGATTACATTCGGGTTGAAAGACCCGAAACCTACGCAGGGTTTGGTGTCAATGCCAGTGGGTTAGTAGCCCACAACATTATGTGTATGTGGGTTACCAGTGACCCTGGACTGTGATCCTAAATGATAGATTTCGGTTTATCGTTTCCGTTGGGTATTGGCCCATAAAAGATGATATTGTAGATGCACCCAACCCCCGATGACTTGTGTGACTATGGTTATGTGATGGATTAATAAAAATTGATAATGGGGATATGGTTATGTGGTTGAATGGTGATTGAATAATAAAGTGAAAATGGAATGTGATTTGAATTTAATTAGTGAGAATTCAAAAGTCGAGTTTTATTTGGAATTGAATTCTTATTATGATATTGTTGTGTGATGATATGTTATATTCCAAATTGGTTATGTCGTGATGTTGGTGAATTGTTATAGCACTAAATATAGTTGAAGTAGCTAACTAAATCATAAATAGCATGCATGTTTGGATTACATATCGTATATGTTTGTTTGAGGCATCGTGGGCACAAGTGGACCCATGCTCACGACCCTATAGATTTTGATGTAGGAACAGGTCATAACAACCAGGTGGGCTAATGGGGTTAGACTAGAAGTGCATTGCATGAGCCCTTCTAAACTTAGCAAGGATTTTGGTCTCTTAGTACAAGTTTTATTTTAAATTGTAATATTGTACATTTCTAGACTGATTCGATATGGTTGTAAAGGCCTTAAGGCCTAAGATTTGCATTAATGGGAAAAGTGTATGGGTAAGTGACCTGGCATTTGTCAAGGTTAAACTCATTTTATCTTACCTTATGTCTTGGGCTCACTTAGAGGTTACTGTATTGCTCTGATTATGGGATGGTTATATTAGTGCATGTTAGGTGTGTTTATTACTCACCCCCTCGAGTCGCAAGACTTTGTGCAAGCGAGGTGTTTGTGCTCATATGTGTTTAGTAAAAGAATTTGTGCAAGCGAGTTGTAGTAAAGTTAAGTAGTGTGTTATAACCAGTTAATAGTGAGATTTGTAATTGAGGTTTTTCTTCCTATGAGAGGGTTTCCTCGTTATTCTCTGGTATTATTATTTTTGCATTATGTGTGATTGTTTGGTTCAAAATTTTCAATATTCATCATACAATATCAAGACTTGATCATGGCTTTATTTTTTTTTTCTGCACAATGCTGCAATGCATAAAGAGGATCACTAACAATTTGAAATTCATAATACAAAACAACTGAGGTTTATTAACTCAAGGATCACTACCAATTTCAAAATCATTATACAAAACAACTGTTTATCATAAATTTAGGTTAGTAACGACTGTTTACAACAATAGCCCTACAAACTAATTATTAAAGTATTTTCGCCAATATTACAACTAACACAATGAACACCATCCCCATGACAATTACAGTTAACAATTGGAAAAGCTTTAGAACTCCTTGGTTAGCTTCCAAAGTCTTAAGTCTTGTACAAATTTCCCTAAATTTGTTGATTACATCAAGAGACACAGTTTCATTGGCTTCAATTAGTTACCTGACTTCTCTGATTTCATCCATGGGTGGAGCAGTGCACCAGGCAAAGTAATTACATTCCCTTTTAACACATCGAAAATAAAGCTTCCCAGGGTTGTTTACTGACTCTAATATGGTAACAACTGTCCTTTTTTCACATCTACACTGCCTATTATGACACCTTAATCTAAGGTTGCTACATCCACTGTTGTTTGTTGACATACTACTATCATATAAGGGAAAAGAATTCAGATAAATGAGGTATATAAATTATGCTAATTACTTAAAAATGGTAATAGCTGTACAGCATAGTGGCTCCAAAGATGAAAAAAAAAAAAAGAAAAAGAAAAAATAAGAACAAAAAAAAAGTATAAGAAATTCTTAACTTACTATCACATTATAGCAGGGATAGAGATGCTACTTTTTTAACTTTTCCAGATGTTGGTTGATATGTTAGGGAAAAGGCAATGTTATGCTCAATAGGCTTTGCTGTGTTGAGGCAATCCTAAATTCAGAGCTGTTTGCATTAGCAAGGTCACTAATGGGTTTGAACTTTTAATCCTAAAAATTACTGAAACGATGTAGAAACCACATACATGCCACCAATGTGATATCAATCCAACAAAGAACCTTAAACATAAATTCTCTAAATTTATTCATCACAACACAGTTTCCCACATCAAACCCATAATAAAATCAATAAAAATAATATTCTTCCAAAAACCCTTAGCTATGAGAACAATGGACAAAACTTCCATACATAAAAAGCAATCCCCAACAAATTGAACCAGAACAGCATCACCTAACTTCCAATTTTTTCTTTCGATATAGAAAAATACCGAATGGAAGTTAAAACCTAACAAAAAATGGAGAACCTTTACTATACCTTTCATGTAACGAACCTTGTTCAACAAAAATGGAGAACCTTAACTGAAATGAGGCATGTCTGAACTGATAGGGAGAACTAATAAAGAGAGAGATTTGGCGTAGCAAGAACTGATTGAGACAAATGACAGACAAAATCAATGGACCTTGGTTATCTTCTTATTCTATTGTCATTCCAGATCGAGCTCTTTTGACTTCGTGATTCGGCTTTGTTGCAGATGGAGGAGAGAAGGATTAAATGTGATAAAATGGTTAAACGTTTCAATTAAAGGGTATTTTAGTGCTTTCGCGTATGTTAAAAAGGTAGAAAAGGATAAAAATGGCATTTTGAAAACACTTACTGGCTGATGTCAACGTTTTTTGATAAAATCCTAATAGTAGGCAGACAAAATGGGGTCTGGATTATAAACATTTCAAAATAAGGGAAGTGCCTGTCAATTTGAAATGTTAAGGGGGTCCATGTGTAATTACGCAAATGTTTAGGGGTCTATATGTAATTTAACCTTGAAATTAAGTGGAGGATAAATTTGAAATAATTAAATATATATATATATATATATATATTAGATTTAGGACCTTTTTATTGGACAGGGCCTTAGGCGATTGTTTAAGTTGCCTAGTGCTTGAACCAGTCCCGATTGCAATTTATGCATAATTAGTCAACTACATCACCGTTCAAAAGGATCAGGTGCCATTTGATATAACCGCTTTGGGTTTCTTTTTCATTTTGTGTTTTGAAAATAAGCAAAATAGTTTAAAATGCATTTAATCACTCATGTTTTTAAAATTTATTTTAGAAAATAAAAAATGAATCTACACATGAAATATAAAATGGTCAAAAATCATTTTGAGTATTTTTAACTTAAAACAAAAAAAATTTTCAAAACTTAAAAAAACAAAAAATGTCAAATAAAATGCATTTTTAATATTTTTAGAACATAAACCTCAAAACAAAAAATAGAAAATACAAAACAAAAGATAGAAATACAAACCAAATGTCATCTTAGAATTTTTTTGGGATAAATAAAACCATATAATAAAAAAAAAGAGAGAATAAAAAAGTTTCATGTTTCAAACCAAGACACCTAAGATTATATGTCACAATGAACCAACATAGTACTTGCGCAAGCCAAGACCAGCCCTCAACACAAACATACTACTAAAAAGAAGAAATATTCTATGAGTTAGATAAATACGAGTACAGTGGATTTGAATTTCCAACTGCTAAATGACGTATCAGTCAATGGTATAAGGTATTCCAGCAAAATCACTAGGAAAGCGCCCACTGGAAGATTGATGCAGTTTCTCAATTATCCCTATTTGGTGTTGATTGCAATAATTCATCCAACGGCATTCAGCCCCCAGTTTTATATGTAAGCTGATGGATTGCAAATCAAGAATCAATTAACCTCTCTGCAGAAATATTCACATGGTTAGATTCCTTTTGGAAGGAAGCTTCATTAGAAAAATGAAGGAAAACATGACTTTGTGCGTAAGAGATGGTTCACCTTATTAATAGACCTGTTGACTTAATTAAATAAGAAAAAAAAAATTGACAAAACCACATGGTATTGTGAATTGAATTTGGACACACTAATTTTTCGCTTTGCTTTTTCCAAGGCACTACCATATAGAGTTCTTTTGTCAATTTAGTTTGGTGCGTTACCCCACAACTACCATTTCTCCAAATGAAGTGATTCTAATTATAGTAATAAAAAATATAAAGACCTATATATCCCCTTATACCTTTCCTATATAAACCCCACCAACTGACAGAGCTTCAGCATACTTGATAGGAGAGGAAGAAAATGGAGATCCCTGTGATAGACTTGAGCAAGCTTGATGGTGAGAAAAGAGATGAAACCAAAGCACTCCTCCACCAGGCTTGTAAGGACTGGGGCTTCTTTCAGGTAATTGTGAGATTGAAAAATTTAATGATCATCTCAATTTGAGCTTTTAATTGAAACTGTATACATCTAAATCTTTTCACATGGTTTATGGCTGCAGATTGAGAACCATGGAGTAGACCAGGAGTTGATGGAGAGAGTTAAGCACTTGGTGAATCAACATTATGAGGAGAAGATGAAGGAAAGCTTCTACAAGTCAGAGATAGTCAAGAGCTTGGAGAAAGAAAGCATTGTTACCTCTGACGCAGACTGGGAAAGCACCTTCTTCATTTGGCATCGTCCAAAGTCAAACATCAGTGAGCTTGCAAACCTCTCTGATGATCTTCGGTGAGTTGTTCTCCAACTTCTAGCATGAAACATATATATATATATATAGTAGGCTGTCGCCTAGGCCTTGTAAGAGGAGAAGGTCTCAAATTTTTAAAATTTTTATTAATAAAAAATATGAAATAATGTTATAAACCAATTAAAATTTAATAAATTTATGAAATTTTCTACTTTTCTCCGATTAAACTTTAACTTTTCTATATCTATCTATCCATGTCATCATTATTTCATATTTAATATATTAATTATTATTTTTTTAATTTTATTTAAAATTTTATCTAACACTAAGGAAAGATTTTTAAACTTTCTATTTAATTCTATCTATGCATATTATAAATATTTCATATTTAATATATTAATTATTATTTTTTAATTTTATTTAAAATTTTATCTAATAAACACTAAAAAAGATTTTGAATTTACCTCTTAAACTCTATGTATATATGTCAAAAAACTCTCATATTTAATACATTAATTATTATTTTTTAATTTTATTTAAAATTTTATCTTACAAAAACTAAGGTCAAGTTTGTCTAAAAATTTTGCTGGTCCTCAAATTTTTGGACACGATATTTAGTACGTCAATTAATGCAAAGCAAGATATATAAATTAGCGAGTGCAATGCACGGTGCATTTGCAATACTCTGTATTTATATTTCTCTAACTAAAGAAGAATACATACACGAACGTATATATATATATATATGTATATGCAGCAAAACTATGGATGCGTACATTGATCAACTGATCAAGCTAGCAGAAAAAGTTTCAGAGCTCATGAGTGAGAATCTTGGGTTAGAGAAAAATTACATAAAGGAAGCATTTTCAGGAAGCAAAGGTCCTTCAGTAGGAACCAAAGTGGCAAAATACCCTCAATGTCCTCGACCCGAGCTTGTCAGAGGACTTCGTGAGCACACAGATGCTGGTGGGATCATTCTCTTGCTACAAGATGACCAAGTCCCCGGTCTCGAATTCTTCAAAGACGGGCAGTGGGTAAAAATCCCACCTTCAAAGAACAACACCATCTTTGTTAACATAGGGGATCAAGTGGAAGTGATAACTAATGGAAGGTACAAGAGTATTCTGCACCGTGTACTTGCTGACAAGAATGGAAGCAGAATCTCTGTTGCCACCTTCTACAATCCTGCAGGCGATGCCATCATTTCTCCAGCTCCCGAACTCTTGTATCCCAATCACTTCCGTTTTCAAGATTATCTGAACCTTTATGCCACGACTAAGTTTGGAGACAAGGGTCCTAGATTTGAATCCATGAAGGAAGTGTCAAATGGGCTCCAGAGTCTTCTCATCTAGCTAAATGTATAACTGTATTAAATTAATTACTCCATGCTATGTATTTTGCTTGCTCTCTCTGTATCCATGCAGGCTCTGAGTAGCCTTTTGCTCTTATAGTTTCCATAAGAACTTACTACAAGTATAGCTAGCTTCCTTGTATTTTCTGGATATCATTTAAATACAAATCTATAATATACTATGTTTGAGTCAAACATCTTATGAGCCTTCACTTTGTTACTTTTCAAAATTAAAGAAAGGAATCCACCACCAAAGTAAAGAAAACTCATTCATATGAATCAATCATATCATAATTACATGTGCTCATTAATGAGGGATAGATTCAAGATTTAGAATTCTCTTAGACTGATAAAAAATTTTGTAATCAAAAAATCTAGTTTTTGCTCTTATAAATATTTGTAACAGAAATTAAAAAAAAAATAAATATTTGTAATGGGCAGATTGGACTGAGTTAGAAATATTTAAAGTAGACTAAATTAAAAAAAAATAATTGACTTAAAAAAAAAATTTGGACCAGACTGCCTGAACTGCAAGCCTTGATCCTCTTGTGGTCATAACTATGACTGATAAGCAACGATTTTTCTGAAAGCTGTTGATTTTCTTTTTGCGCAGAGGGCTTTCTCGGATAGACCCAAAGAATTGTAATTTTTTATATGAAAATAAGACTAAATTTCTTATGCAAAATATTGCCCCAACTCATTTTCTGGTGCCTTCTCACCTTTGACTATTTGGATGCAGTAATAAATAATTTTTTTTCAAGTCTAAGCAAAGAATGTGCTATGAGGAAATTCCAAGTATTCTTTGCAAGCAACATAAAAGTGCTTGAAGATTTACCACATGCGAGTGGCGGACCTAATTGGACATTTTTAAGCTGACATAAAGTAGGTAAAGTGTTTTTGAGTCAAACTTCAACAATTAATCAGGGGATTTCAAGAGGCCGGTTTACGAAAACTACCTTCTTTATGATGCTTCATATCATGCCCTTTTCACAGTCACTTTTTTGAGAGATACACTATGCATTACAGCTAGTCTGGACCAACAATAATGGAAATGGATGCAAATATAAAGCAGCCAATGGAGCAAAGATAGCTCCTGTGGAGCAAAAGTGTTTCAGAGTAGTTTGTCTTGACTTTTAGAATGGAAGAACTATAATGGGAGAAAAAGAAAAAAGAATGTAGATTTATATGTATTACATGTTTACAAAAGAGAATACAGTGGTATGTAGGCTAGAATTACCTAAATAAGGAAAGTAGAATATTTTAAAATATATTAATCACATATGGTAATAGAATATATACACAATAATATATTCTAATATTCTTATAAACTCAAGAAAGTACAACAAAGATCCGTTTGAGTTTGGATATTAAGTCAAAAAACTATCATGTGACAAAGGTTTTGGTGAACATCTCGCAATCTAATTAGTAGAGGTGACATTGTGGAGATGAATGATACCACGAGCTACATATTGGTGCATAAAGTGGCAATTAATCTCGAGATGTTAGTGCAGTTATAAACTACATCATTGTAAGTAATTTGAATAGTACTCTTATTGTCACAGCAAATATCAATTGCAATGATAGAGGAGATTCTTATATCACCAATATGGAGCCAAAAAAGTCATGGGTTAGTATTAGTAAGAGCATGATACTCAGCTCAGCTTTACTACCAAAATGAGCAGTGACTGTATGTTTCTCTTAGCAGTAGGAAACGAGAGAGTTACTAAAAAAGAAACAGAACTTAAGGATAGATCACCGATTAATAGAACCACTAGCTTAGTCTACATCAGAATATTAATGTGGAAATAGATCCCCACATGCTTTTATCTATGTCCATATGAAATTAGCTTTGAAGAGGCCACCTAATAGTTTCTCACATTCTACATATGTACAATATTGTCCTATGTAAATGTTTACTATATACGTGTGTGTTTGATTGATGAATTGTTTTTCAATAGTTTAATTTCTAGTTAAAGCAAACTGTTTTTCTATTTAACATGAAAGGGAGTATTAATTTCAGGGCCAAGTAGGCTGATTAAAAGTTGAAATGAAAATTTATGTAATTACTGGATTGAAGTGGGCTTTTGAGAAATAACATACCATGTTCTTTCACCTCATCCAAATTCTAATAATGATTTTTCTTCTTCTTAAGAAGCACAAAACAATGGGTTGTTGGATGAAGAACCAATGGAAATCTAAGATCTTTTTCCTTGCTATTTTAAACAAAGGCAATAAGGATTTTTTATTGGCCCCTTCTTAAAGGCAAATGAAACAACAGTGCATGCACAGCAGCCACCTAATGAACCTTGCAGTACTCCATTGTTGTAGTCACTAGAACTTAATTGGGAAGAACAACAGAATGTAGAACTTGTTAGTGTTGTATAGGTTATTTATTTGCAATCTCCAAGCAAACACTTCACTTTTATTTGTTCCTTTTAAAAATGTCACAAGGTTGTTGAAATGGTTCACTAACACAAGCCAAAGAGTGTTGGTGAATTATTAGGTAAGGTTGGGAGAAGAACAAAAGAAGAAAATGGCGTGTTTATGCTCAGCATAAGCTCTTGCCCACGAGCATCATTTTTGGTTTTTGAAAAAGTGCATAAGAGTGTGCTTCACTAGGATGAGGAAGGAAGCTTATGCCCACAAGCAGCCATTAACACCTGAGAATTATTGACCAGTATGTCTCATGGGAATGAGATGGGAAGCTCGTACCCGTGAGCTGTCCTACTATCACTTAAATTTTTTAAAGACTGTTAAATGACTTTTTTACTCTCTTCTTTTGATACAAAAAGTTAAAATTCTTTTTTAACCCTAAGCTTTTGATCCCAACGCAGCGTTCCTATACCTTTTTGAGAAAAAATCTAAAAGGATGACCATAAGCAAAAGCTTGGACCATTCTTGACATCATCAACTGTCTTTGACTTAGATCTGCTAATTCTCGGCTCAAATCTGTTGGATTGCATCAGACTGGGGAGTTTCTTTTTCAATGATTGAAGGTTGTCTTCTTCACAAATTGAGGTGAGTTATGAGATGTCAAGCAAACAAGGTTAGGGAGTATTTTAATGCAAGTGGATCAAAGGTTGTTGGTTGGGGACTTGTAATACTCTCATTTGAACACCTTGTAACCTCTTTTAAATATGGTAAAGATTTTTAGTTTGATCCGTTCAAAGATTTGGGTTTGTTTCACATTTGAGCTTAAGGGAGTTTTTGCCCTTATTAACAAATCCTTGTGTCTTTAAGGTGGATGTTGATTTTGGGTTGACATTTGAGTATGAATGTCCTCTAGTTTATGTTGGTTGTTATTGGATTTGGATGCTAGTCTTAGTTTTGGGATTTTCAGAACTTGTTCGCTTCCATCAGAAAGATTTGTTAACAAAATTAAAGCAGTCTCATCAGCCGCTTTCCATGGTTCAACTAAACACAATACTTTCGATGAATCTACCCCACTTTCCGAACAACGTCTCCGAATTTCATTCCCCAAGCACAAGCTTTTAGAAGTAGACTAAAAATTTAATAACCAGGCTTTCAAACAAGCAACCTTTTCCCCAATTTCAGAATCCACAGGGTCACTAGCCGTGTTTATTCCCTTGTGGCTTCTTTCATGTTTCCTGTCACAATCTCTTCTCGAAATTCAAATAATGATAATGAATCCTCGCCATCTCTATAGGCATCGAGTGCCGTTTTTTAAATCAATTCATCGTGGGCAATGCGACAACTAGGAAGAAGCAGATCATTGGTGCCGGTCTGATCTGCAAGCCAATTTAATTGGTAACAACTCAAACTCGTTTTCCACTCTTGCTTCATCAGAATCCAAATTCAAACAATAAACTCATTCATAACTGGCAGTGTATAGAAAATTTGTATTTTATAAAAATTTATACACTGTTTGGAAAAATTTCTCTCCTAAAATTAATTTGATTTTAAAATAAAGAATTGATTTGATTTGATTTGTCAAATAAAATTTTGTGTTTGGAATGCATTTTAAATTTAAAAATTAAATTAATTTGATTTAAGAGAAATACTAAATTTGACCATATTAATAGGGAATAAAAAATACGATAAATATGATATATAAGAATAAATTTGTCTATTTACTTAAATAATTTAAGAAAATAATAAATTCTGATCAAATTTTATTATTTTAGATTGAATTTTAAATGATACAGAGATTCTAAAATTTAAATTATAAAATTAAATTAAATTTAACTTGTAAAATTTTATAAATAAAATTTTATTTTAATTTTAAGTATAAGAATGAATAAGAATTCCCATGAAATTAAACCAGGCAATAGGCATTTATTGCAGTTTATAGACGGAGCCGATTAGCAGCTTCATTCATGGCATGAGACGGTCTAACTTATTGGCATTGGTATAATAATCTTTTCTTTATGAGTGTCGTTTTAGTGAGAATTCAGGAAGGAAAAACATAAAATAAAATAAAGAAAAAATATAAAATATAAAATTTTTGATATATAATTTTATTTGATTATATTAAAAATAAAAAAGAAAAATATTTATTTATAAATTAAAAAATTATTCTAATTATTTTTAATTTCTCAAATATCATGATTTTTACTTTACATTTTGTATCACAAGAAGTGATTTTAAACCTCTATCATTTTTCGGTAAAAAGAGAAATCGCCCAATAGTTTTATCTACTGAGTTACAAACCCTCAAGGAAACTAGGACAACAATCTACCGCCACGACCTCCCACTTAAATTCTAGCCGCTCCAAGTGAGAATCGAACCTACGACCTTAGTATATCACTCAAGTACCACAAGCTTGACTCTCGCTCCACTGGACCAACTGGGGATGGGTTTTCTTTCTCTTTTAAATGTATAGTTTTACTTAAGTAAATTAGAAAATATAAAAAATAAAATATATTTATTAATAAATTAATTTTTTAAGTTGAATTTTGGCTATTGCCTTAGGACGTAATCAAAAGGCTTTTTTTTAGTTGTGATTGCTGCATGCATCTAACTACATTCGCACACACAAATGACGATTGGTCTGTTTGAAGGCTCAACCGTCAGACTATTCACATGCATCATTTGCATTATGTTCATTTTGAGAGTTTTATTTTTATTAGTATTATTATTATGATTATTGTATATTGGAGATTGTATTATAGTTTTTGACTGCGAATGGTGAAAAAGTGTACCCTGAACATCTGCGGGTGCCTAAGCGTACTCCCTGACCTAGCTCCGAACCCACAATCAAATCTGGACAATAAAAAGTAATATGAAAAGTGCTCTTATCACGTTTTCAAGAAAAAAAATAAAAGTTAAAAAAAAAAAAAGATTATTTTCAAAGTTTTCAGCACACTTTTTTAAAGTATCAAATGAAAATTCCCACTTATATATAATACCCCATTCAAAAGTCAATTTTCAAAAATTAAGGGTGAGCATCGGACGATATGATCCGGAAATGATAATTTTTATAACCGAATTGGTTATTTTCCAAAATCAGAAATGATAATCAAATCGACCAAAATATATATACTAACAAAACATTAACTAAACCAAATTATGAGCATGGCCTATAGCTCAGTAATTGAGAGTTTCTCTTACCCGTTCATGACTTGAGTTCGAGTCTTCCTTTTCCCCCCCCAAAAAAAAAAAGAAAAAAAAAACCTTACCTTTCAAAAAAAAAAAAAAAAAAAACTAAACCATATTATATTGGTTCGTTTACGGTTAGTTCGATTATATAGACTTATAAATTTAAGTATATTGTTTATATTATTTTATCTAAGTTATTGTGATATGTGGTTCATATTCAGATTGCCGAATTAAGAAGGAACGAGAAGTCTCCAGAGCAGAATATAAGGAGCTTCGGAAACTCCTCTGCAGGTTACATGCATTGTTGTATTGGGAAGGGAGGGAGGTGCAGGGGCACAACCCCTGTAATATGGTATGAGTATTTTAATCTTATTGACTAGATTAGGGTTTTAGTATATATATACACTGTTGTACTATGTAATCCTAACAAAGGTGTTTGAAGTGAATAAGAAAATATTTCAGTTGCTGTGAAAGTAGGTAAATTTATTAAACCACGTAAATCCTGTGTGTTGATTTTTTGCTTGTTTGTTATTAATTTCTTCATTCTTATTCTCACAACATAAGTACTATTTGAGACTTAGAACATGTATTTAATATTATTATGATCTATTGATTTTCTATAACTTTTGAGATTTTAAAAGACAAAATCATTCATAGGAATGCATATTTAGATTAATTATATATATATATATATATTTAATATATAAGAGCCTTGGCATAAATTGCATAGAACAAATAAGAAGTGTCTATTCGCTCATCAAGTAAAGAAAGGCATCGATACATCGAGGACCATGGCAGTGGGGTGGGAGAGGAAAGTTGACAGTAAGCTAGCAATTGTGTTAAGAAAGCAATAGAAGGGCGTGAATAAGTAAATTTAATTCAGCTATTTTAGTTTATTTGGTTTTAAAATTTTAAAATCATAATCAAAATTGATAATTATTTTTTTATAAAAAATAACTGAATTGACCGCTATTAAATAAATAATCAAACCAAACTTCTTAAATTTAATCGGTATGATTTGAAAACTAAAATTTAACTAAATTGTGCACAACCCCCTTAAAATAACTACATAGGGTTATCAAAAACCCACGTTGCAGTATACCATCCGAATCCGCATGCCATAAGGGGCACGGGGGAGTCCCATCGCAATTATGGGCATATCTCCTTTTAATCTATATCTTTCCCAATTTCACTCTAAACTTTCATTACATTTTCTCTCAGTATATTTTATATAAATAGTACAAAGAAATCAACGGAGAAGATATTTGTAACTAAATAGGTTTGGTTGAATAGCATAATAAATCTCAAAAATAAGAGATTCTAATGACCAAAAAGTTGGTGCACGTGGTAGAAATTGAAATTGACACTCAACGTTAGGAGTGAAGATGAGTTGCATCGAATTGAATTTTAACTTATTTGGACGCAAAAAGTAAGAAATTTAACATATTTTGACCAATTCAAGGTGAAAAAATGAGATTGCTCCCTCGACTTTGACTTAAGTTATTATACGAAATTCAAATTCGAGCTTAATTCTCGAATTCATTTCAAATTTTTATATAAACTCGAGTTTGACTCGATAAAAAAAAATTTAGATTCAAAATCGGCTCTCGAATAACTTGATTAAAGTAAAACAATGTTATTTTAAGGCTAAAATACAAAAAATATCCCTACAATTTACCCTTGGTATCACTTTGGTCCCACACGTTTCAATTGTAACAGTTAAATCCCTACACCTTCGGTCAAGTATCAATTTGGTCCTTCTGTTAGTTGACGGTTAGAAATAACCGTTAGACTGAGGATAAAATGGTAATTTCATTTATAGTTTACCCTCAGTATCACTTTCAATCTAATGGTTGTTTTTAATGATCAATTAATGGAAGGACCGAATTGATACTTGACCGAAAGTGTAATGATTTAACTGTTGTAATTAAAACGTGTGGGACTAAAGTGATACCGAGAGTAAACTGTAAGGGTATTTTTTGTACTTTACCCTTATTTTAGTCTAAAATATAATAAAAAATATTATAAAAACATAATAAAAATATTATATATATTATTATTCTATCAAATCAGCTTGCGAACTTTCGAACCTAAACTTTTTAAGGTTGAGCTCAAGTTTGAATATAAATGAGTAACAAATCAACCTTGATTCAAGATTATTTTAGTTACGAACCAAGTTCAAATCGAGTTTGAACTGAGTTTTTTTTTTTTTAAATCAAGTTCGAATAACTCGCGAATAACTCAATTTATTTCTACCCCCGTCTCATGTGCTCACCACATGTCACCTAAGTTTTTTTCCTCGAAATTAGTACCTGAAAACCAAAAAAAAGAGAAAGTCAAGAAAAGTGGTCACACACCTCAATTGTGCATATCCTTTAGGTATTTGTGTGTAAAAAGCAATGATTAATAGATTCTTTTATTTTATTGTAATGTTCTAATAATCCAGCTTCCTACCTTTTTTCCCACACAAATGTAAAAGTAGTGATTAATGGATTCTTTTATTTAATTGTAATTCTCTATTTACCATCATTTTTATTTTTTTTTAGTACACAAATAATAGTTCAAGATATATTTAATGTGTGTATGATGTATTTTCAGAGAGTTAGGTAAGATGGGATAGTTATAAAAATGATATATTTCTAATCTTCTTTCTTCGAGTAATGAGGCTAGACTATTGCAATTGCATATCGGAAACTAGATGTCGTGCTTGGAAAAACCCTCCTAACCATAGCTATAACGTATGGTCGGGATCTTGTCACATGTGTGGCCTATATTTTTGTGCCATCAGCTAGATTACTGTGGAATAATATATGATAAATTTCACGTAAAAGATAAGCATGGGGCGAGAATCTAATGACCCGAAAAAAAGAAATTACAAAAGAATAATATATGATGTGTGTTGGGGGAAAAAGGTAAATAGCATAATTCACGAGAACAATATATGAGAGGTGTTGGGGGAAAGGGATAAACACCACAACTCACATATAAAAGATATGTAAATACAAAATTTTTACCTATAATACACTTCAACCTCTTATCAAATTTAAATTATAAATCAAACAATTTTTAAAAACTCATTCTACAAATTGTAAATTTTTAATCTTTAATTAAAGCCAAGTTTTTAAGAAAGAAAATTTTTGGTGAATCCTATTTAACAGGGTTAAATTTGTAAAATAATATAAATATAAATTTAAAAAAAGTGGTTGGTATCAAATAAATCAGTTCGTTTTTGGTCACAACATCACTTGTAACAAAGAAGTTTTATCTAACCATTTTCAAAATTCTCTCTAAAATTATTTTCCTACAAAAATTTTGATAAACTTCGTGCTTTTTGTTGTTTTGATAAACTTTTTCTTTTGATAAACTAATAACCCCTAAAAAATGAAGATATCTAAAAATGTTTCTAATCACAAATTGGCATAACATGCTATTGTCATTTCTAAACAAACACTATTTCACTTTTATTTTTATTTTTTATCCTTTTTTTAGTCTTCAAATATATTATTTTTCACATTAATTTAAATAAAGTAAAAACTCTCTCAATCCTCATTTTATTTTTGTATTTTTCTTTTGATCTTTCCTTAAATGAATTATATATGACGTGTATAATCTAAAAATTTTTAAGAGTTTATGGTAATTGCTTATTACAAATTTAAAATGAATTTTTTTTATATATTAATAAGTTTAGGTAGATGATCTGCTCTTCAAAATCTTAATAAATTTATAATAAAAAATCTTTTATATTTTTCTTTTTAACTTTTTTATTTTTAAACTAATTAATGGTTTTTAAATACTTTATTTTTTGTCTATATGAATTTAAAAATTAATTTTTATAAAATAATTTTTTTTACATGCATCGCATGTGCACTTGTCACCTACTAATATAATATTGACGTTAAAAAAATTAGATATTTTATTTAAAATAATAATTCAAGTTAAAAATTCTTTTTTATTGTTTTCACTATAAGATATTGAAAAATATTATCCTAATTTAATATTAAATTTAACTTTATTATAAAGGCTTGTAAATTAGATTGCTTCTTTTTATTTTCTTTTTTTCACCAAAATTTCTTACCCTAAAATTTTATCAATAATATTTCAGGATTTAGTAATTGTTTTTTCTTTTTATTTTTTTTTATAAAGGCAAAGTTTCTAAAGAATGGTTTCAAAAATTTTTAATTGTATTTTTGAATTTTTCACAAAAAAAAAGGTAACCTTTCCAAAATTTTACTTTTTTAATTTGTATTTATTAGATAAGAAAAAGAGAGAAGGAGAACCATGAATCAAAAAGGTAAATCGTTCGGTGTTCATTGTTTATTTATTATTTTTAAAAAAATGGTAACATTTTCAAAATTTTAATTTTTATTATTTCTACCTTTTTATTTATAAGTTAAAATTAAGAGAAGAAGGGGGAATGGAGAGTTCTAATTCAAAAGTTTCACGTAGATTCTTATATTTTAGAATTTTTGAAGAATTAAGAATTCATAGTTTCGATACTTCTCGTTGCACACGGCTATAGGAGAATTCTAATTCGAAAGAGTGGCGTAGATTCTTGTAGTTTTAGAATTTTGAAGAATTAAGAATTCATTGCGTAGAGGCATCTCATCGCACACCGCACTTGCAACTTTGAGGTCTAGGTATTTGCTGTGTTTTAATTAAGGGTGTAAAAAAAATCAAATAATTCAAAAATTGAACTAATTTGACTTCAGGTTGATTATTTATACAGAAATTGATTTATTCTAAATTAGAAAAGAGGTTATTGCCTTTATACCCTTATATTTGGGGTGAAAGTTAATTACACCCTGTATCTCATTATTATATGTACTCATGATTAAAGTTATAAGTAATTATGATTAAAATGCAACAGTAGACGGAGTTATATTAAATAGTTAAAAAAAAACAAACAAACAAACAGAATTACTCTCTTATTCTTTGCTACACTCTTCTTTCTTCTTCCATGTTTTTCTCTCAACACAACTTTCACCATTATTGAAAGATTCAACCAAACAAATTAATACTCATTGACAAAGTCAGTGCAAACAAATAAATTAATCCAATTTTCATCTCCGCCATTTCAGTAATTAAATAAGAAAATATTGTAAAATATGCAATCATCATCTACACACAAAATCTGTGCAAAACGCATATATATATATATATAACACAAATGAGAACTCGATTAATTGAAGAATTAGATAAATCAGAAACTCTATTAATTGAAGTGTCCACAACCTATATCTCATATCCCAATTTTGAACAAAACAACAAACCTAATCTTATGATTTCCTTAACATCTTGCTCTTGAAACCTATTATTCCAAAAAAAAAAAAATTTTTGAGAGAATTTGATAGACGCATATGAAAAAATGAGATTTTGGTAAAGATTTAATCAGACCCAGCCTGGAGTTCTTGCGAAATTGAAATTTCTTTTATATATATATATGTATATGTAACTGTTATACTTGAAAATCTTAATCTTAGATTACAGTGGTTGTTCCTGAGAGAATTGAAATCAGAGAGAAAATAATCAAGGGAAAGTAATCAATAAGAAAGGAGATCTTGTTTGGTAGTTTTTGTCCGAGAGGATTGAAATCGGAGGCCATGTCAGCAACAGAGCCTTTGATGGTGAGAGCAAAGGGTATTTAGTTAGTTCATCCTTTTTTTTGTTTGATATTTATCATTTACAGTTTTTATACGCGTGTATCTCACGCAACATTAATTTTAATAGTTCCACCTAACTTAGCACTTTAGTCATGAGTATAGGAATATTAGTGCATATTAACGAGATACATGGGACATAAGTGATTTTCACTCCAAGTACAAGGGTGTCAAGGCATAAAGGCAATTAACCCATTAAAACATTAAGAACATTATATTTTCGTTTGGTTCTTAGGTTAATAGACAAAAAAAAAAAAAAAAAAAAAGAATTGAACCGATCCCAAATAGTACAAGAATGGCAATCCACCTATTGGAAAATAATTTAGTCCAAACCAATTCAAAAAATATAATATATAATTATATATAATATATTATTTATAATATCATATTAATATATAGTACATTATTTATTTATTTTTGATGGGTAAAATAAAATTTCATTAAATAAGAAAAGTATAAAATACAAGAGAACCATACATTTTATAGTATCATGCATTATCTTTAGTAGAAGATAATACAAGATGCCTCTAACCAATTAAGAGCCCCTATCCCTTTTATATACAAAAGTTTTACAAGTAGTACATTATTTATTTGTATGTTTAGGAACTGAAAATAAATAAATAAATTGGTTCAACCTAAAAATCAAATCGATCTAATCTGATTTAGACTAACTCAAAAATTGAACCAATCTAAATTAATATTTGCGATTTAGTTTCAAGTCAAATTTGGTTTGGTTTCTGGTTTAATTTTCAAGAACTAGAAAAAATTGGTACGATTTTAAGTTAAAGTATGAATCCAAACTAGTTCGATTTCAAGTTGAAAGCAATTCAATTTCTGATCTAATTTTCAAGAACTAAAAAAAATTGATTTGATTATGAGATAAGAATAAATTCAAAACCGATACACAATTCTAGTTTTAATAGAGCTCTTCTTACCAAAGCAGCTTGATGATTGTGAAATATCTATAGTTATTGGTGGCAAGAGTGTTTTTGAGTAAAATGGTGTTTGAAACTTCATAAAATCTAACAAATCTTTATATTTTTACCAATTTGTACAATTTTTTTTTCTTAATCCAAATATCCTCTTTGCGTCGTCAACATAAGGAATATTCTGGCTCCGTTTGGTTTGTAAACAAACAACAAAAAACTCTATAAATCTTTGTTAATTTTATATCACATCAACTTTTTTCTTTCATTACACGCATTACGAATTCTAAATTTATTTCAATTTATCTCATTTTTTTTCACTCTAAACACACTCTCTGTTGGTGAATTACAATTCTACTGGTTGTGGATCTTGGGGTGGAAAAGCAATTATTTGGGATAAAGATTTATGCGTCAAAGTTATAAAGTGGAAGGTGAGGTCAAAATTAGATCGGGATCCTCTAAATTTTCTGTGGATGCGAGGAAATCCAATCCCCGTGATGATGGTTGTGGGGAAAGAATGCGACCATGGGGGAAGAATGGGACTAAGGCATGGTTTGGTCACGGGAAATTGTTTTTTAGTTTTTTATAATTTTTTATATGAATTTTTTTCATTAAAATTTAATTTTGTTTTAAAAGTTATAATTTTTAGATTCATAAAAAAAAAATTAAAAAATTCACGTTTATTTATTTGAGTAGAAATTATCTATTTTGATAAAAAAAAGTAACAAAAAAATTAATTTTTTATTTTTTTTCCAAGGCTTTTCTTAAATGGATGTGGATTTTTAATTTTTTTTTTTTTTTTTTTTTTTTTACGAATGCAATCAATATACCTAAAAGTCCTAAAAATTGGAGTGTCTTAAAAAAATTAAATTCTGATAAAAAGAATTATACCACCAAACCACCAAACCAAGCCTTTTCCCACTAAATGGGGTCGGTTATATGGATTTGTCGACGCCAATTAGATCTGTTTAGGAGCATGTCCTCTGATAAATCTAGGTAGGTCAGGTCATGTTTAATGGTTTCTTTCTAGCTTCTCTTGGGTCTTCCTCTACCTCTCCTACTCCTGTCAATCTCCATACTTTCACACTTTCGAACAGGTGCCTCTGCTGGACGCCTTCTAATATGGCCAAACCATCTTAAGACGAAAAAAATTATTTTATTTTAATTGTAGCAAAATGAAGCCTATGGCTAACCATGAAGATTTTTCACCTTTTTAATTCAGGACATCTAGATTTCTTCTTCTTCTTATTATTATTATTTTTTTTTCCGGAAGAGGTTATTACTGAAATGTATGTACCAATGAGAAAGTGTAGGAATGAAGTTATTTGGACTTCAACGAAGAATGGGACATTTATTGTGAAAACACATATTTCTTGTGTGTGATTCTGTGAAGGAGCAATTCGGTAATATGGATGATAGAGTGGATTTAAATAATGGAGGATGGATACTTTGAAAGAACGGAAGCATTTCCTATAGAGAGTATTATATGATATTTTACCGGTAGGTGAAAATTTAGTTAATAGGGAAAATATTGATTTTTGAAGAATGTCCAGGGTGTTTGGGGGCTTAAAGGAGACATTAAATCATATTATTGTGAGGGTGTTTGAAATGTAAAAAGTTAAAAAAAAATTAAAAAAAAGTAAATGTGTTAAATAATTTTTAGCATTTGGGATGTCAAATTAAAAGTTACTGTTAGAACTCGTTGGAAATAGCGTTTTGAATGATCTGTTTCAATGAATTTTCCGCTGGAATAGGAATTAAGTGACTCGTTTCAATGGTGTTGATCAGAATAATTATAAAAAAGTTAACAAAAGTTAGTACAAATTAATAAAAAATTGTAAAAGTTTATACAATTGAGAATTTTAAAATAAATGCACAAAAAAATAAAAATAAGCAAAAATTGTAAAATTTTAAATTTTTTATAACCTTTGTATTTTTTTTTAATAAACTTTGATCTTCCAAACAGGCAATCAAAATGTTGCCATGATGGTTTGGTGGTAAGGACTTCCAATATACAGCAAATGAATTTCATGAATTGAATTGGGTTGGATTGGATTGGGGCTTTCAAAGGGCCACGAGATTAATGTAGGGCCCATTTAAAAAAATTATTAGTTTTTAATTTTTGTGTTTAGTTTTTATATTCAGTATTTATTTTTTGTATTTAATTTTTTATTTTTAGTTTTTATTTTTTAATAAAATAGAAAACAATAATTTGAAAGCGCATTAAATAATGATAATTGTTAGTTAATAGTTATAGTTGTTAATTAATTAAATTAATTAAATTTAATTATTTTAATTATATTATTTATTAAAAATAATTTAATCCAATAAAAATAAAATATATCAAACATAATTTAGTAAATTATTTTAAAAATAATTCAATAAAATATATTTCATGTTAATTAAATTAAATTAATTATTTAATTTAATTCTTTTAATTATATTATTTGTTAAAAATAATTTAATTATATTATTTATTAATTTAATGAAATATTTTTTATTAATTTTTTAATTAAATTTAATTATTAATTATTAATTAAATTATATTTAACATAAATTTAATATATTAAATTAATTATTTACAAAATTAATTATTAATTAAATAATATTTATGTATTTTTTATTAAATAAAAATAAAAAAAATACCAACATCAACAACAATTTTATCGTCAAATTAGGAACTAAAAAAAAAAAAGCCCAAAAAAAAATCATGCAATCCAATAGAAAAAGTATAACTTTTATTGCTTGTATTTTAATCATTATAGTATATGTTAATATATTGAATAAATATATATTTTTATTTTTATAAAATGATGATTTAGAAAAAAAAACTTATTTTTCTAAATGAATCAAATTAAAAGTTACTGTCAGAACCCGTTGGAAATAGTGTTTTGAATGATCTGTTCCAATAAATTTTCCGCTAAAATAAGAATTAAATGACTCGTTTCAACGACATTGATCAAAAAACTTATCAACAAGTTAACAAAAGTTAGTACAAATCAATAAAAGTTTGTAAAAGTTTATAAAATTGAGAATTTTAAAATAAATATACAAAAAATAAAAATAAGTAAAAATTTATAATTTTTTGTAACTTTTGTATTTTTTTTATAAACTTTGATCTTCCAAATAGGCAATCAAAATGTTGCCATGATGGTTTGGTTTGGTGCTCTAGTAGGGGTAAGGACTTCCAATATACAGAAAATGAATTTCATGAATTGAATTGGGTTGAATTGTGGCTTTCAAAGGGCAAAGAGATTAATGTAGGGTCTATGTAATAAAATTATTAGTTTTTAATTTTTGTGTTTAGTTTTTATATTTAGTATTCAATTTTTGCATTTAATTTTTTATTTTTAGTTTTCATTTTTATAATAAAAAAGAAAATAATAATTTAAAAGTGCATTAAATAATGATAGTTGTTAGTTAACAGTTATAGTTATTAACTAATTAAATTAATTAAATTTAATTATTTTAATTATATTATTTGTTAAAAATAATTTAATCCAATAAAAATAAAATATATCAAACATAATTTATTATATTATTTTAAAAATAATTCAATAAAATATATTTCATGCTAATTAAATTAAATTAATTATTTAATTTAATTCTTTTAATCATATTATTTGTTAAATATAATTTAATCTAATAAAATAAAATATATCAAAATAATTTAATTATATTATTTTTAAAAATAATTTAATAAAATATTTTTTTATTAATTTTATTAATTAAATTACATTATTAATTATTAATTAAATTATATTTAATATATAATTTAATATATTAAATTAATTATTTACAAAATTAATTATTAATAAAATAATATTTATGTATTTTTTATTAAATAAAAAAAATCTACCATCATCAACAACAATTTTATCGTCAAATTAGGAATAAAAAGAAAAGCTAAAACAAAAATAAAAAAAATAAAAATCATGCAATCCAATAGAAAAAGTATAACTTTTATTGCTTGTGTTTTAATCATTATAGTATATGTTAATATTTTGAATAAATATATATTTTTATTTTTATAAAATGATGATTTAGTAAAAAAATTTATTTTTCAAAATGGATCGAATTAAAAGTTACTGTAAGAACCCGTTGGAAATAGCATTTTGAATGATTTGTTCCAATGAATTTTCCGCTAAAATAGGAATTAAATGATAGTTTCAATGATATTGATCAGAAAAATTATCAATAAGTTAACAAAAGTTAGTACAAATTAATAAAAGTTTGTAAAAGTTTATAAAATTGAGAATTTTAAAATAAATGTAAAAAAATAAAAATAAGTAAGAATAAGTAAAAATTTATAATTTTTATATTTTTTTTATAAACTTTGATCTTCCAATCAGGCAATCAAAATGTTGCCATGATGGTTTGGTTTGGTTTGGTGCTCTAGTAGGGGTAAGGACTTCCAATATACAGAAAATGAATTTTATGAATTGAATTGGGTTGGATTGAATTGTGGCTTTCAAAGGGCAAAGAGATTAATGCAGGGCCCATTTAATAAAATTATTAGTTTTTAATTTGTGTTTAGTTTTTATATTCAGTATTCAATTTTTGCATTTAAGTTTTTATTTTTAGTTTTCATTTTTAAATAATGATAATTGTTAGTTAATAGTTATAGTTGTTAATTAATTAAATTAATTAAATTTAATTATTTTAATTATATTATTATTTTAATTATATTATTTGTTAAAAATAATTTAATCTAATAAAAATAAAAAATATCAAACATAATTTATTATATTATTATAAAAATAATTCAATAAAATATATTTCATGCTAATTAAATTAAATTAATTATTTAATTTAATTCTTTCAACTATATTATTTGTTAAAACTAATTTAATCTAATAAAAATAAAATATATAAAAATAATTTAATTATATTATTTACTAAAAATATTTTAATAAAATATTTTTTTATTAAATTTATAAATTAAAATTAATTATTAATTATTAATTAAATTATATTTAATATATAATTTAATATATTAAATTAATTATTTACAAAATTAATTATTAATTAAATAATATTTATGTATTTTTTATTAAATAAAAAAAAATATACCAACATCAACAACAATTTCATCGTCAAATTAGGAACTAAAAAAAGGCAAAAAGAAAAGAAAATGAAAGAAAAATCATGCAATCCAATAGAAAAAAATATAACTTTTATTGCTTGTATTTTAATCATTATAGTATATGTTAATATATTGAATAAATATATATTTTTATTTTTATAAAATTATGGTTTAGAAAAAAAAATCTTATTTTTCAAAATGGATCAAATTTAGGTAAATGGATTGCATGTAAATCTAACAAAATTAGATCGACAGGACGAGACCGTTGGCGGTAGTGAGAGGTGAGCGAGGGGCAGTAGCTATTGGCGGTGAGTGGAGATGGATAAGAGGTTGTGGCAGTGAGCAAGGATTGGTAGTAGTCAGCAGTGGGTAAGGGGCGACAATTGGTGGTGATCGGGGGTGGGAGTGGAGGTGGTGGCAAGAGGTAGGTGATGCCAGATGTGGGTGATGACCAGCGGACGATGATGGTTGATAGTGGTTGATGGTGGATGATGGTTATAATTACTAGTGGTTGAGAAAGAAAATGAATACTAAAAAAATATTTTTTTATGTTTTCACAATTTTTGAAAATTTTAAAAATAATTTTTTTTCTTTTTGAAAATTAAAAATTAAAAACAAATTTACTAAACGAGTTTTTTTATGTTCAAAATTTTCAAAAAAAAAAATGTTTTTAAAAAATATGAAATTGAAAACAAAAATTGAAAACTTTGCCAAATGGGGTCTTAATATTGTGAATGAATTTTAGTTTTGTGGACATTGTGATTAGGAAAATGTTGACACCCCAATTTTACTCCCTCATTTAAAATTTACAATATTTAATGTTTTTAGTTGAATGGTGCTCTATTTATTAAAATTTCTTAATCATAGGATGTATCAAAGCACAAGAAATCAACAAAAAGCAAACAAATAGCAAAATGCCTATTGTACCCCTCGAGCTAGGGAAAAGTCAAGATGGAGGACCAGATCAAGGTAGAAGGCCATCAAACTGCACAAACATGTCTAGGATACCAAGCAAACAAATCCAGCATCAATAGAAGTCCCAAATTTAAATTCAAGAGTCAATTCGATTCAGAAGTTAAGAATAGCATTTACCAGCACACTCGAAGACTGATATTGATTGGATTGCCCAAATCAAGCTAGAAAGATATAAAAATACGTATGAATTCTTAGGACATGTCACACGACATAGAGGCTGATTCAGAGTAGTCAAAATATTACTCTAGAGCTCATCTGACTTCGCTAATTCAAAATGGCTCCTACTGAGGAGGAGGAAGCTAGTGGTGCTTTAGACACAGTTTGACGAAGTTGGAATGCCCCCAAACTGCACACAAATGTTGAGGGTTCATTCTCTTAGGTAATGACATAACTAAGTTTGACCAAGTCAAACCTTAAGAGGTCCCTCTGTGGATTCGTTTGTATAATTCTTTAATTTTTTTTTTTATAAATTGATAAAAATGTCTCAAAGTCCCATCGATGGTATTTTTGGATTTTTCATACCTAAAAGTGGTGGGAAGAGTCATCCTGGTACTACCTTCAGGGGTTAGTCAAAGGATTGGCTAACCCTGTCTCTGTTTCAGCCCGTTTCAGAATAGTTATTTTCAAACAAACATAGCTTGATCCCAGAGAATCTAAATTGAACCAAATTTTGACTTAGTTGGTTTAATTCACTCCAAAAAGTGCACAAAAGATCTCGGAAGCTCCTAGAAACTGTGCCAAAGGTTTTTGAATTGGCCAAACCTTTGTGGGTGAAACCTAAACTTCGCCGAGTATAGCCTAAGCTCGAGGCTTAGGCCAAATTGACCTTCTATTTGGCCTAGTTGCCAAACCCTTCGCCAAATAGGCTTTTGGCAAACATTTTGGCCTATTTTGAGATGCAAATTTGTTTGCTCAACTTGTTTTGCAATCTTAATTGCCCCGGGCACTGTGCAGACTTGTTTGTCTATCCTATTTAGCAAAAAGGGTTGCAAAATGACCTTGGCAAAGAGTTTTGTTTGCCTTGCCGTTCAAACTTATTTGCCTGGCAAAATAAGCAATTTTTTTTTTTACTTGTAGAGTTATGCAAAACATTTGTTCGGGTCTAAGAAATCTATAAATAAGAGCCTCTCCCTCCTCAGTTGCTTATTTATAACCAGTGCCCCTTTATGGCTCTCAAGGCTAGAGTTTCTCCCTCTAGAAAAATCCTACAATGATAAAATTTTCTCTCTCTAAAAAATTTTTATTTTATTGTTCATGCATAATTTGAATAAAATAATTGTAGTTATGTAAATAAAATTCGAATAGAGTAATTTTAATTGTATAAATAAAATTCTTTGTCAATAAAAGGTATCTGGATCACAATTTAAGACCAGGTTGTACCTGATGCATGATATTAACCGGATATTCTCGAGACAAATTTTGTAAAATTTCAAACATCATACATATAACATGCTCACATCATATTAACATCCCATATCATGCCATAACATCATTCTATCATGCTATACCATGTCATAATACCATGTCATGCCATGTCATCATAATATCATGCTAGGTCATGCCAAACATCATATTTTTCATGCCATGTCATTCTGCAATGTTACACAATATCATTGTCATCATATATCATGCTAACAGGCCATATTACCATGTTATACTATGTCATGACCATGCTATGCCATGCTAACATGTCTTATCATCATCCTACGTCATAGTATAACTTGCTAGGACCCCATTTACCATGCTTGTACATGCTATGACATGCCATAAATCATGTTTTGACCTACCGGCGCATGTCTTGACATGCTAGAACACATTCAGACATGCTAGAACACATTCAAACACACACCCACTAGGGTTGATACAAACTTAGAAATCAAATGCTTATCAATCCAAAGCATTCACCTAAGTGAGTGAGGATCGGGAATGACTTAGAATTGGCTAAGCCAGTGATTTCTAAGTCATTGCTTCCCTTAGATATGTTTGACATCCATTCTTAAACTGTCATATAGAATATAAGTTGTCATTACATTTAACATGCCCTTGACATATTTGATCATAGAAATTGCATCATTTACATTACACTGGGCTCTTAGGCTATTCACATAGACATGATTATCATAACCAAAAACTGAGCTCTCGATTTGAGTTAAGTTCTTTTTCCAAATGATAGACACTCACTCACAAGTGTTAGGCATATCCTTGGAGTGAGGCTCCATTCCTACAGTTATGTATGAGGCGCTAACTGTCTCTTATTGATTCCCCAAATGGAGTGAAACTCCATCTCCATTTATGTGCAAGGCACTAACTGTTCCCTCACTTAGAGTAAGTCTCCTTCCTACATTTATGCACTAGGCGCTAACTGTCTCCTTATCTGGAGCTAAGCTCCTTTCCATAGTTATGTGCAAGGCGTTAACTATTTTTTTTCATCCATATGCGTGAAGCTCAAACCTAAATGAGAGCTAGACTTGAACCCTTCACAGGGTATGTAGGTAGCTCAACCAGAAAGCTTGAGTCTAGTTACCATAACGCAAGGCGCTACCTTAGAACTAAGATCCTTTTCTTAGTTAAATGCAAGGCTTTGACCATCTCTTCCCTAGAGCAAGGCTCCATCCTTTTTATTTGGAGCGAGGCTTATTTCTCTAGTTAACCATTTTCTAATTATGTGTTAAGCGCTAATTATCTTTTTCCTAGTGGAGCAAGGCTCATTTCCTCCAGTTATGCGCTAGGCGCTAACTACTCTCTATCATCTGGAGCTAGGCTCCATTTTCAGTTAAGCACATGGTGCTAACTATCCTTTATCACCTAGAGTGTAGCTCTCTTCCTAAGTTATGCGTGAAGCACTAACTTTCATTTTAGTCTCAGAGCCAGGCTCTAACAATACAAAGATGATTAATCCTAATCCATATCTAGAATTAGGCTCTTTCCTTCCCCCATCCCATATCCAGAGCGAGGCTCCTTCGTACTAAACTTGTATACAATAATGACCTCATCATACCTATTTGTACATCACATCTGCACCAGGCACTGTCCTAGAGCTACGTCGACTTGATCCCTTAATAGGATACGTAGGCAATTCGAGCAGATAGCTTGAGTGTGGTCACCATGGTCTTCATAGACCATCTACGCGAAGAGCTAATTTAAATTTAAAGCTAGACTCTTACATCTGTATACTAGTTCACATCAACAAATAGTTTAGGCCATCAAAGGTCTAAACTACGTCGACCTAATCTTTTTACAAGGTACGTAAGTAGCTTGAGCACATGGCTTGAGTCTGGTCACCTCAGTCTTTATAGACCATCTTCAATACTTACTATTTCTCAATATACATACACACACACCTATGCATAAGAACTATATAAGTCCACACATCTAAAACAGTCCCTAGAATGCATCACTGCCACATAGGCAAACATGTCACTACATCCGCAAACATAAGTTAAGCTCGATCACCTCACATTTCATGTATCATATACATTTAGGGTTGTGTGCAATGATAATTATAAATCAGAGTATTATATTGTGAGATCACGACTGCAAATAATAGAAAGGGACTCTAAATATCCCTAGGTATGCATGCGTAACGATTTCTGTGCGCAGCCAAACCCTCGGACCCACCATCTCTGATTGCACAAGCTAGTTGAGAGTCACTAAATAGGCCCTTTACTACATCTTTTAGAAAACATAAAACAACATATTTTAAATCATAATCAAAACTTGAGTTTCTCGAGACACCCATTTTGAAAGTGTTGGGTAGCGATTCCTAGTCTTTGTAATCAATGCCTTATTTCAAAACAAAACATAATTTTTCATAATTGGGTGATCTCAAATGTACCATGTCATAATAAAAACTCATAACCCGTGCTTATCAACCCCAACACGTGGATCTGGTCGTGACAGAACAAAAAATTATTGTTTTTAGTAATGAGAAATATAGTAACAGAACTTAATTTTATAGCTAACAATACTTGTAATTCTATACACTTGTTTTCAAGATCTTGTATGGGTATAAGTTTGTATGATCACATCAGGATTGTCATGGAAGGAAAACTTGGAAAAGTAAAACTTAATTTGAGAAGAAAAAAAAATTAACTTTATATAATTGGCTGATAACTAACTATTAAAAAGTTATTTTTTTTTTTGTATTTGGGAAAAAACTAATTTTTTTAGTGGTTAACTTTTTATTCATTTGACAATTTTATCTTTCATTGTGTAAAATAAATTTAAAGTGTAAAAAAATAATTTTGATCATTAGAAAAAAAAAAAGTAAAAAAGCTGTAGCTGAAAAACTTCTAATAAGTCAACCAAATGCAGCCTAAAGATAAGTTCACATTTTGTTGTTAGAATGCAATAGCTTTATTGCATATGAAATTATTATTCGATTAGATGCGACTTAGAAGGAAGAGTCAGGAAAAATAACTATAAATTAGGTTGTCGAAAATGATAAAGAAAGTTTGCTATATGAAAATCTTTCTGTGTGGAGGCATCCTCTGCTCTTATGGTCTTGTAAACTCTTAATTGTTTGGAGGTCTTTAAAATAGATAATTTATTATATGACTTGTTGGGTAGTTTTGTTAATGGATAGTATAATTTTGGTTAAAAATCTTGTGTGTGTAATAGTGTAAGTTTGATAGTTATGTATATATATATGTATACATGTATGTATATGTATTTAGGCACATCAACTCTTGTCCATTGATTGGACTTCAATTGTTACAGATTTATTTATTTAATTATACCTTTCCACAATACATAAATGATATAAAAAAACCTTTGTTTTTTGTAGAGTTCATCCTCATTACTCAAACATGGAGCATATGCTAATTTTTATTATAATGTACAGTGATTTGAGCCATATTACAGATGTGAAAGAAGAAACTTGAAGAATAGTGGATATATTAGAATGTGATACATCAATTGATCAAAGCCACTTGTGGAGATGAAGGACTCTCATTTGAATTCCATATAAGAGGATTAAATCACCAGCATGGATGTTTTAGAAGTAGAAAATTGTATTTAAATATGAAATTGGCTTATTCGAATATTGTTAGTGAGTGAAACAAATTTTGGAGAGAATAGCATATTCAAATACAGCTCCACAGCATCCAAATGAATAATTGTTTATCAACAACATCTTTCATGCGACCTCAACTTCTCCATATGACGAAGGTCCTGAAACTAGGGAAGGCCAAATCTGTAATTAAATGGGCATTGGCTAAACAGAATAGGGAACTCTCTAGAAGGATTAGAGGAGATATGAGATATAGTTGACATCACATGACACACCCAAATTCCATTAGTTGGTTTTTAAATTAGAATTCCTTATCAATTTCGTAGAGAAAAAGGGCTTTGGTTTTTCAATTCTGTTTTAACTTTGAATTCAGTTTTTCAATTTAAAGTACTGCAATCATATTCCAATTTTTAAGTAATTTCAATTTTAGAATTCAATGTATTTCAATTCGAGTTCCATTGTTGTTTCTAGTTTGCTGAGCATGATCGGTTAAGTTTTCTTAGGCCAAGGCAAGGACAATGATTTTTCCATTGATTCTCAAGATGCTAAGCATCATGGTTTTATTTTTAGTTTTTTAATTGCCAATTTTGTTGTCCCAAATAGCAACACTAGAGGGGGGTGAATAGGGTTGCTTAAAAATTTTGCAAATAAAAATTTCAACCCTAAAATAAATATGTTAAGATGAATATGAAATGCACCAAAAAAAATTATTCAATATTTGTGAATGAAGAGTGAGTGTTAGTGTTTGCAATAAATATAAAGAGAAGGAAAGAGAAGCAAACACAATCGATTTATAGTGGTTCGGCTTCAATGTTGCCTACGTCCACTCCCCCAAGGCCTTCCTTGAGATTTCTCCACTATTCTTTGAAGAGCTTATTACACACTAGCTTCCTAAGGTGCTAGAAACCTTTCCCAAGTGATTTTATCCCCAAATCACTCACATAAGTCTCTCTCAAAGAAAGTATCTTGTTTTGGTTCTAACACTTGAACCAAAACCAACAAGAGCTCACCCAACTCCTACAAATTAAAAGGGCTTTAAATTTCCCTTTCTTACAGCAACAATGATGAGTTTGAAACTCAATCAAATCAAAAAGAAACTCTCACAAGTTGAATATGAAAGATAAAGCACAAGTGTGGGAAGAAATCACTCTATGTTTGCAAAGTTATGCAATTTTTTGTATCTCTTTGTAAGCACTTCTTTCTTACCTTGTTCTTCTTCTTAAATCCGAGTTTGAGGCTCTATTTATAGATGAAAATCTGCAAATGGCCGTTACTAAGTTAAAAGACACTTTTGCCCTTGAAAGAAATTGAATTTCCTTGTTTCCAATGCTGTCTTTCATATTCAGATTTTCTGAGATATATTTGTGACCATTTTTCACGCTCATAACGTTCAAATCTAATGTTACCCCAGAGTAAAGACTTTGTAGATATATAAGTCAGCTATCACATGTCAAATTTTAGCTTCATCCAACGGTTAGATAGTCAGATATGGCTTCTGAACCGAGACCTGCTTCTGATAGCTCTTTCTGACATTCTGAATCTGTGTTTCCCGTTTAAGCTTCCGTTTCACTAGGATACTTTTAGAATTAGAAGAAACTTAAACTACAAAAGTTGTAGCCTCTTGAGTCTTCTTTTCACACGCCAGAAATCAGAATTTTTAAAGCTGTAGAGTATGAGTTATGTCTCAAAAACTAAGACTGGCTCCAGAATCCAGAATTACAATCTTTTCTGTAATGACTAATATTCCAACTCATGTTTGGACACTTTAACTTCAGATCCACACAAATCTCCCTTCGGTAAAGTTTTAGATATGGAAGTCTAGTTTACTATATTAAAATTTCATGAAAATTGAACCGTTGGATCTTAAGATATCATCTATATACTAACACGTGTCTGATTTCTCTGTTTATCCGAGTTAACCTCTAGTTCAAATATTCATCTTACTTTGATTTCTATTACTCCAAACTTTGAAATTCCTTTATTCCTTCATCCAAATTATGTGAAAATATCTAAAAAATAATATCAATCTCTTCCAACTCTATTATCTTGAATCTATCAAATGAATTGTAACATTTCATACAATGTCTATTTGAAAATTAATTGTGAAAATTTAATTCAATGTTTGTTATCATCAAAATCAATTATAAAACTAACTTTATAAACCTTGGGCCAACAAATTTAATTTGTGTTTGATTACTTTAAAAATCATTAATTCAAAGTATGATTAACATTGATTTGTATAGTTTATCGACAAGTTCATAAATGTTGCTTAACTTAGAACTCTCATGACAAATTCGTATGTGGGTTGCTAGACTTAGAACTTCTATTGCTCTAAAGATAGATTATGCACATCAAATGTTCAATCCGTGGATTGTTTCAATTGAACTTTGTTTTTAAAAAAATCAGAACAAATCGAATTGGTGATTTACAAACTCTTGGCATTTGAGATTGATTTGGATTGGCATTGGAATTTTCTTGCGTAACTTTCTCACATCAAATTTTAGTTAAATTCAACTCTTATTTCAAAAACCACAACCAAAAATTGAACCAAATTTTCAATTTTGTTTTAAATTCATGTGAGTCATGTTTTTACCACTTTAATCCATTGGAATCGACCACTTTGCCCTTTAGATCCCTATGGATGCTGATTTGGTACTCACCAGTTTATTGTGCTTCAACTACACCTTGCACTTGGAGAAGTTTATTTTGATTTTCTTTACACAAAGCATTCAAATTAGAATTTAAAATTAAGAGTGAGGTAATTGAGCAAAACAAGCAACCATAGTAAATTTTTTCTTTATCATGGACTATTCTAACTAGGATTGTCATTGGGTTAGATTTGGTCTAGAACTGACTAGAACCAGATCTAATAATATTAGAATCAAATACGTGATCCAACAAATCTAGATTTGTTGGTTTTAAGAACTAATGGATCTGGATCCAAATGACTCGCCAAACCTATTATTTTTAAAAAGAACTAAATAAACCAATGAAAATAACTAACAAACCCCTTATTAGAGAGTCTTACCTCTTGTGTTATAATATGCATGTATATATATGTATCGGGTTATAATGCAACAATGGACAAGTGCTCACCTCTTATACCACCAACCGGAGAGCTTCTTCTGGAATACGCCAAGGACCTTCGACACGAAAGAAGCCACTGCAATCATTACGACCTTGAGCTTGAGCCTTTAAAGATCAAACTCGTCAATAACGGGGTTCCTCACCAAGTCCAAGATGATTGTAGGCATGATCAGTGCATAGGTGACCTTGTGATTAATCAAGGCCCTTAAAAAATGCATTGATTTTGTACCTATCCATCACCACCACCTTGCCTTTGTTTTTGAGATCAGCATATAAGTCCTAGCCATTCCATAAATGTGAAAGAAGGACATGAGGCCCAGCGTGGTGACCTGTTTGACTAGTTCAAGCCCCACACTAAAGAATGTAAAGCGGAGACAGTCTTTGTTGACGATCATGCTCACCAGAAAGAATTTCATCATACTTTCACTCTGTTGCTTGATTTTTCCTTAGAATTTAATGAATATTTGGTTAAACACGATTCGATGTATGAAGATATTGATGAACAGATAGATGCTGGGTGGATTTTGATTCCCTCTCATGAACAAATCCTCAAAACCTCACTTGAATTCTTCATTTTCTTTATGTTGCCATTGGTGATCAAAGCAAATTAAATATATTTTTTATTTTTATGAAATGATAATTTAAAAAATTATCTTTTAAAATAAGTTGAATCTGCCAAGTATATGAATTTGGACTAGATCTTACAAATTAGATTTGATTATTTTTGGATCTAGATCGGATCCATTATAATTGGATCTGGATCCAATCTAGATTTAATAGATATGATTCAGACCCACCTCATTAAGTTATTAACAGGCCTAATTGTAACACTAGCCTTATCTACTTTTCCAATGTTAGAAATATTTTAAAAATAATTGAATTAATTTTGGTACTTTACAATGACTAACAAGAGTTGTATTTATAGTGTTAGGAAAAATCTATACAAGGTAGAAAAACTTATATATACAATATAGTAAAATATTTTCTAACTAATAATGAAATTATATGGAAGTTAGGTTGCAATATTCCTTAAAAAAATATTTCCTAACTAATGTGGAAACTATATGGAAGATATGCTGCAATATTCCTTAACATCCCCCTCGAACTCAAGGAGGTAAGATAGTAACCAACTTAAGTTTGGAGACTAAAAACTTAGCTAAAGCAGCTAATGGTGAAGCTTGATGGGGGGCAGCAACATAGAAGCTGAGTGTAAGTCATATTGGCACGTAGAAATGCGCTAAACTGTAGGAGGTGTATGGAATGGCCAGAGGTATGAGAAAGCACATTAAAGGGTTAAAGATGCAAAAAAAAATGTGTTGAAAAGCCAAAGGCATGATGAAGTGCATTAAAGGATGTGAGGAAGCACGTTAAAGGGTCAAAGGCACGAAAAAGAGCGTTAAAAGGCTGAAGGGGTGAAAAATGCATTGAAGGGTCAGAGGCACAATAAAGCACGTTAAAAGACGCAAAGAAGTGCGTTGAAGGGTAAGAGGTACAAGGAAGTGCACTGAAAAGTCAAAGGCAGAAAAAAGTGAGTTGAAAGGCTGGAAGCACGATAAAGTGTGTTGAAGAGCCGCAATGTTAGTCAAGAACAATGCATCTCCAATAAAAAGAATGAAGTGACAATGGGGTCTCCAAAAGATAAACTGATGTGCAAATAGGCCAGAGTTCTAGCTAAGTATAATAGGGTCTTCAACAGGAAAACTATGGTCTCCAATAGAGAGTCTAAAGCAGTAATGGTCACTAATAGAGATAAAGCACAATGGGATATCTGATAGAGAGACTGGGGGGTAATAGGGTCTCTAATGGAGAAAGTGGGATCTTTTTATTTTATTTTATTTTTTTAAGGCAGGTTAAAAGTTTTGGGAAAGATAAGTGCTAAAATTAAGGAAATAATGACAAGGGGTTCAGGAATAAAAAATGGTTGTAGGTAATCAAATATAGGGAATTAATAAGGGTTGATGGAATTAAATAAAGGATTAGGGACATAAGAAATTAAGGGAACTAAGAAATTAAGAAAATAAGGAATTAAAGCGAAATTAAGGGTAGTTCAGTAATTTACGTAGAAGATAATATTGGAATTGAGAGTTTAGGTATCATATGGATTGAAGGATAGAATGATAGATTGCTGGGAATTAGGGAAAAGGTAGTTTAATAATTTAGGAATTAGAGTAATTTAGGAATTGGGGTAATTTGGGAAAGGGCTTAGATAGCTATAAAGTTCAGCGAAGGTGCTTACAGATGAAATTGAGGTGATGAAGAGACAAGTGATCTCAGAACTTGTCCACGACATTGGACATTGAGTCAGACTTGGAGAAAGCAGAGTGATTAACGAGCTCAAACCACGGGCAGCGCTGATAGAGTCTATTGTTGGCGGTATAACGACTTGCATTCGCACAATATAATACTATCTGCTTTAGGCCTTGTTAGCTGCTTCCCAAGGGTTACCCATCCTGGTATTATTCCTACTGGAACACGCTTAACCTCGGAGTTCTCAATGAATCCAGTGCCTCTACCACTTTAAAATGCATGGTACTTTATAGATGTCAAACATTATATATATGCTACTTCCTTCTACTACCTAGGCGATATAAGATGAAAGGCATTACTTCTCTGCTTCATCCCTTATTTCACTCTCCCACAGGTAGGTGATTCATAGTCCCTCACAATCTTCCCCCTTAATAGGATATGCATCCTCGCTTGGCTCCCTACTTCACTCTTCCACAGGAAATCCTTCATAGGTGGGTCCCCACACACGTACTTCCAACTGGGTATTGGCTCCGATACCATTTGTAGCAACCCACATTAACACAGTATAATATTATCTACTTTAAGCTTGGTTAGCTACTTTCCAAAAGGTCATGTATCCTGGTATAGCTCCCATTGGAGCACACTTAATCCTGGAATTTCCACAAAACCCAGTGCCCTTACAGTTTTAAAACGCATTGTACTTTATTGTTGTTGAACATTAAATAAGTGCCACTTCGTTCCACTACCCAAGTAATGTGGGACGAAAGGCATTATTTCTCTATTTCACCCCTTGCTTCACTCTCCCACAAGCAGAGTTACCTTTTTAGTGGAGATTAACTTTTCTTGGAGCTTGTGCCATGCATCTCTCCTATGTCTATTGCATCATGTCATATGGCATCAATTAAGCTAAGTAAGTTCAGAATTCAATTTGATGGTTTGTTATCCTATGGTTTTGTTTAATGTAGTATTTTTCCATAAAGTCATTATAAAATTTTGGTTTAGTAGAAAGATGAAAATTTCAAATTTGGTGTGGAGAAGGTTGTTAAATTCATAATAATTGGGAATGACAATTAGTTGTTGAGGTTCGATATTTGTTTGACTATTTGTGTTTTAAGAAGAGAAAGTTAAGTTTTGATTGTTTGAGCTAAAGTTTGAGATTGGGCAACTCTCAGTTGAATTATTACAGTTAATTTTCCAAAGGTTTTGGTTATTCTAGTTGAGCACAGCTAAAGTTTGCGATTGATATCCAAAGTTTTGTAAGTCAGGTAGGTTGTTATAACCGTTCTATTCAGGATTCCTCCATATTAGAGGGTCCATTGACTCAGTTAATTTAGAAGAAAGTTAAATTGTTTGATGTAAAACTTGTGAGGATATTTCAATGGGCCGAAGTGTCGATTGGTTGAGGCTTCGGTGTTGGTCATTTTTAAACGGTGAATGAGTTACTTTATATGTTGTAATGTTTCACTTAAAGATTTTAGTTTTGTTCTAATACAGATAAGCAAATGATGGTGTAGGTTGAGGCGGTTGAAGCCTCAATGGTACTAATGGAAAAATGAAAAGTTTAGGGTATGCTTGGATTACTAGAATTAAAAGTATTTATATACATAATGTGAGTTGATTTTGAGGCAAAATAAACAAATAGAGTACTTGGGAAATTATAGTTTGGATATCCAGTGTTGTTTTGGTAGTGTCAAAGAAGTAATTGATACATTGTATAAGAAATTGCAGAGTTTAGCATAATTGCTTGTGGCACAATAAAAATGAGATTGTGATTATGTATTTTGTAACTCTTTGGGTGATTGTGCACCAATTGAGTGGGCTCATTTTCTTCGTGTTGAAATAAAAATTCTATTAATGAGCAGTGTCCACCCTATATTCAAGAGATTATTTAGCTGCAGGGTACACCGTTATTGATTGTGTTAGATCAAGGCCAAATGTTCACAATGAAATTTTGGTAAATTTTTAGGAAATACTAGGGACTTAGTTATGTTCTAGTAAAGTGTTCATCTACAAATAGACGGGTTATTGGAGCAGATTATTCAAATTTTAGAGGATATATTCACATGTTATATATTGAATCTGGGCTGAAATTGGGAAAACTATGTACTATTGATTGAATTTGTGTATAAAAATAGTTATCAGGCAAGTATTAGTATGGCTCCGGATGATGCCTTGTATGGATGATTTTGTAGATTTCATTTATGTTGGCCTAAATGATTAGCATGCATTATTGTACAATTATATATATATTGAGCATGCTAATTATGCATTTATAGTTATTATTGGTGATGTGTTAACGTAATTATCTCATTTCCATGCATTCTTAGTTTTTGTGTATTTCAGGTAATATAACTTGGAGCTTTTGGCCTAAACAACATCAAGGTTGCATATGAGGAGGAGCTAAGGCAAGCCAGAATAAAGAAAGTGCAAGAAAAGTCCAAAGACTCCCAAGACTTCGTCAACTTCCGAAAAGTCATTCCAAGGCATAAGATCGACTACTGTGGTTGCCAAGGAGAAGAAAATGGTTCGAAGTTCAAAATGGTTGAAGTGGTGTATGGTTGAAGTTCCAGCTCACCACCCTCTCAGATTTCCAACCATAACTTTTTTCTCACAACTCCAAGTGGTACAATTCTTTTTGGGTTAGAAATAAGACTTGAAAGGCTACAACTTTCGTGTTTTAGCCAAAGCCCAAATCGATCATCTTAAGGGTCAAAATCGTGTAGGAAGTTAGGGATAGAAAGCTGACTAAGAAGTACTATTCACTGTGGTTGCAGACGGGCGCCCCACCTTGACCATGGCCGCCCTTCAGTGGTCACGGGTGCCCCACTCTAAATCAGGTGGGCACCCACCGAGAGGGGGAAATTGGCTACTCTTTGAGGAATTTTATCAAACAGTTGGGAGATGTCCTTCAGGGGCACCCCACACCTACCAAAGGTGCTCGTCAACCTTGACTGTTGGATTTTTTTGTTCTATTTGATGTACCAAATTTACCCTTGAGTAAAAACATTTATAAAAAGAAGGGAGAACGTCAAATGAATAAAAAAAAAAAGGCTTTTCCCTCTTATCTCTCTTCTCTTTCTTTTCTTAGTTTAGTTTAGATTAGGGTTAGGGTTTAAGCTTTCAAGTCTTCATTTCAGATTGGTTGTACTTCAATACTCGTAAGTTTAATTTCAACGCACTTTCTTTGTTCATTTTATTTCTTCATTGTGTTGATTTAGTTTTCCTTGCACTTGTTCTTCTTTAACATATTATTATGTGTTGTTAGTTTAGATTTTCATTATGCTCGTAGCTTAGTTTTATTCTTGGCTTCAAGCCATTGAAAGTATTGGGGTTAGTTATGGTTTAATCAGATGTAAATGGTTTTCATGAAAATATTTTTCATGGCTTTCAATTGAAATCTCTTGGTAAAGCTAGGGTTCTTACGAAACCTACTCACCCGTGTTACAACTGTAGCTCGGTTACAAGTTTTCACTTGTGCACACCATGTGTTCGGTTCAATGTCCTGGTGAGTTAGACTCTTATTTTCCAAAACCCAAATTAGGTTTTCTTATGAAATCAAGTTGCCCATGTTACAATCTTCACTTGGTTACGAGTTCACACTCGTGCACATCAAGTGCTTGATTCAATGGCTCGGTGACTTAGAACTTATTTTGTAAAACCAAAATATAGGCTTTTTTATGAAATCGGTTCACCTATGTTACAATCAAAGCTCGGTTGCACTTGTGCACACTAGGTGTTTGATTCAATGTCCCGGTGAACCTGAAACTATTTTCAGAAGCCTCTACTTACTTTAAGGTTTCCACAAATCATGTTTCAAAGAATATCTTCCGACCCAACAACGCATGTGTGGTTGTTGAGTTGAGTTATAAATGCATTTGAAAGAACCATTATCACCCCCAATACCAGATTTGGCTTATAGTTAAGATTGTTTTAGTTAATATTATTTTTAATACTTTTGCTATAGTTTAATTCCTTCACTCCACCATCCTCAACCAAACCCATATCTAAGCAATCCCATAATCCAAATTTAGTTTAGGTTAAGTTAGGTTCACCTACTAAAATAAGAGAACGAGTCTAGAGGTTTTAATAAAGCCCTCTTTGTGGAGATGACCTTGGTTTTCACAAAGTAAGACTACGACCACCCTCTTGCACTTAAGAGATAGAACCCAAACGCATTTCAGGGTCGGTCACTAAACCTAAAGAATTTGTGACAACAGTTGGACCTTAGTTGGTGAGATAGGGATCAATGAAGATTCAAGTGACCCAACATAGATTTTGACGACTCAAAGTAAACACAAAAGTTATGCTGATAAACGGAGTTGATTCGAAGGTCAAGTTGGAGTTTTTGTATCTTTGAAAGTTTCACCGAGACAATATATTATTCGACAGGGAAAACATAAAAAGTTTTCACCAAGGTCGACACTTCTTCCATAGTTAGCATGGGTTCATAATATGTTTCATGTATCAATGCTGTGGAAGTATGTATTAGATCTTTCTCATGTGATTAATTGGGAAGAATTAGATATTGAGAAGGATGTGACTTTTAAGAATCTACCAGTTTAGACATTGGACTAGCGTGAGTAGATTTTACATGGTAAAACCATTCCTCTAGTTCATGTGTTATAGTAAAACCATCGAGTTAAGAAATCCACTTGGAAGTGATATCTTAGTGATACGGTTGAAGTACCCCTCCTTATTTTCTGATTAAGATATGTTATATAAATTTCAAGGATGAAATTTTTATAAGGGGGGAAGAATGTAACACCCGGTATTTTATTTTAGCTATTTATACAAAATGTTGGGCCATGAGAATGTAGTGGCCGACCATTTGTCACAGTTGCTTAGTCAAGAGCTAAATCATTTTGACCCTCCTATTAATGAGCATGTTCCAGCTGAGCAATTGTTTTCTATGAGCGCTGAGACACAAATGCACACACCACATGGTATGTAGACAGTGGTAGTTATCTTGCCACTAAATAGATTCCTTCATACTAGACACTCTTGGATAAGAAGAAATTTTTTTAGAACATTAGACACTTCTTTTAGGATGAGCCAGACTTGTTTAATATTGTTCAGATCAGGTTATTAGATAGTGCATTTCTGAGAGTGAGACCCTAAGTGTTATATCTTTTTGTCATACCCTAGCTTGTGGCGGTCATTTCTCAGCTAGAAAGACCATTGCAAAGATTCTCTAATGCGACCTGCATTAGCCAAGCATGTTTAAAGACATCTTTGCCTTTTGTGTTGCGTGTGACCATTGTCAAAGATTAGGAGCTCTTTCTAGGCATAATATGATGCCCCTTTACCCCATTTATGTTCTTGAGATATTTGATTGTTAGGGTATTGATTTTATAGGACCCTTCACTAATTCATTTGGCAATGAGTGCATTTTGGTGGCAATTGACTATGTATCGAAGTAGGTTGAAATGATCCCTACTAAGACAAATGACCCCAAGGTGATTCTCAAATTTTTGAAAGACAATATATTTTCTTGATTTGGGAAGCCTTGCGCTATGATAAGTGATGGAGAAGAACACTTTTGTAATAAAACCTATGGGCATCCTGATAAGAAAGCATGGAGTGATACGCAAAGTAGGAATCGTTTATCATCTATAAACGAGTGGTCATGCTGAGTTGGCCAACCGAGAGATTAAGATGATTATAAAGAAGACAGTGAACCCAATAAGAAAGACTAGTCCCTCAAATTGATTGAATAAATTATTGTTTTTACATATGAGGTTTCATTTGATGATTACGAACATGATTTTGATCACATGCATGCTTATTTTGCTTTATTTTGTTGCAAAAATCAAAAAAACAAGAAAAAAATAAAAAAATTTAAAAAAATTGAAAAATTTTAGGTAATTTTTTTTAAATTTAGTTCTCATTATTAGAATTTGTTTTCATAGGTTAATTAGTGTTTATTTTGAGTCATTTAGTGTTGGTGAAACACTTAAACATCTAAAGGAAACTTTATACTTCATGGTTGGTTGGTATTGAAGTGGAGCAGTTGGTTGGTATTGAAGTGGAGCAAAGCAAGAAAAGTTATGAACCTACTGTGGTTTGAATCTTTTTCAAACAAGCCATGAAAACCCCTCTTGTGCGCACCTTTGTTCAAACAACTCATTAGCCTAAGGTGAAAAAATTAGCTTATAAGGGTTTGTGAAAGCATTAGTGGCTCATTTGTTCTATCATATGTTTGCACAAGGTAGAGAAAGAGTGCAGGAAACTTGAAAGAAATCATTCTCCATCCTTTTATTCCACTTCCAAACTTGACTTAAGTGATAAACTTCAACTTCAACCATACTTAGAAGGTTGTGTTTGGATTGAAGGGAGTTCTCAAATTGAACCCATGGCTTCAAAATAGTAAGTTAGAGTTTTTCGTTTGGTTAAAATTTTGGTTGTTTGTCATTCGAAGTTAGAAGAATCTTGTATTGTTGTTGTTGAGTAGTTGTTTTGAATAAAAAAATTTAGGGTTAAAAAGGGCTGTGAAGTGGTTTTATGAAGTTGAGTTCAATCCTTGCACACCAAGTGTTTGTTAAATTGTTTGAAAGAAGTTACTTTGATCTTTCTAGAGTTTGAATTCACGTCACCAAAGAAGGTTAAAGGCAAAGAGAAAGCTACTAGTTTCAACCCTTCTAAGGAGCTTGAAATGTATAAGAGAAAGAGGTCAAAAACGCTCCTCAAGAGGCTCCACCACCACCTGATGTAGAATCGATTAATGAGGAAGATGAAGACTATGATCATTTTAGGTTCTCTAATAAGAAAAAAGAAAATGATTTTAAAGATTACTAGAGTGATAGAGCTGTGTTGGTGGAGTGGAACTTAGATCACTTCCAAAATGAAGAGTTTAAGATCAAACAAAACATGGAAGAGAAGAGGTTGGGAGAGATTTACATAATTTAGTGGCACGGCAGTGGTCATGTTGGTGCAAGAGTTTTATGCAAATATAACTAATTTGAAACAAGATGGGAAAGACTATATCTACACTAAAGTAAGAAAGATTAACGTAGCTTTGACTCCAAAGAGAATTGCTAGCTTTTTCAAGCTACGAACTGTTGAGAATCCTAGTTATCTATTTGATGAGGATGGGGCCCCTGACAAAGGCGCATTTGCTGTGATTTTGACCGAGAAGAAAGGTGAAGTTTGGGAACACAAAAGCAAACTTGAGCAGAAGATGTTGACACCTAAGTTCAATCCATTGCATTTTCTTCCATACTCTCAAATCATGCCTATATGGAACACTTTAGAGGTGAGTTATAAGAAGGGGTTGCTCATGTATGCTATTGACTCGGGTGTGGTGATTGACTTGGCCAAAGTAATCTTTGATACTATTGTGTCTTTGGCTAAAAATGAAATTGGAATTTTTAGTCTTCTCTTTAGAGGTTTTATTAACAATTACATTGTGAAAAAGAGGATGAATCTTGAGATAGGAATGGAAGTTGCCAAGCCATTGGACCAACTATAGCAACTTCTAAGGAGAAAAGTGAAAGTCAGCTAAGGAGATGATAGGCCCCTACTTTGGAGAAGCATATGAACCAAAATGCAGACAATTGGGAAGAAGTGAGTCAAAAATTTTCTCAAATCAAGAATGATACTTACTTCGTCATGGAGGAGCTTAAGAGATTGAATGATAGACCAGATGCTATGGGAGCTCCTGAAGTTGCTCCTGAGCTATCTCATGCTTCTCCAACTCATGAAGACTAGAGTTCTTTTAGATGTGTTTTGTGGTTTCACCAAACTTAGTTTGAATTTAGTTTTTGTTTTGTGTCTTAAACGAATAGTTTGGTTAACTTTTTGAATTTTGCTTTGATGTAATGAAGATAAACGTTAACAAGCGAAGCTGATATGCTAACTTTTGTAAAGAACCTAGAACATGAGTGTTGAACTTAACTGCTAAATGAATGAAAGAAGTTCTTTTGGATAAAAACTTGGTTTAATGTTAATGCATGGTGATTGATGTTTGTACTTGATAATTCCTCATGAGCATTTTTGAAGTAATGAGTGTAACACAAATTTTATAAGTGTTAATGTTGGGATGTATGCCCTAAAGTTATATATTAAATGATGAACTGATTTTATTTTAGCAAAGAACTATCATTTAGTTTATCTAAAGTTTCTTTATTATTTATGGATGCATATATTTCATGTGATGAATATAATCCTTGATTGATTAATGAACATGATTCATGTGCATGAAAGTGTTTCATACACAGGAGATATGAATCTAAGTATTAATCAGTTTAGATTTGTTCATAATCAGTGTTGAGATGGGGACATCTCAACTAAAAGATTGTAACATTTTAGATTTCTATATTATAGAATGATTTATCTCAATCATTAGAGTAGTGGACTTTGAATCTAAAGTGTTGGTGTGAAAGGCACCAAACGAGACAATAATAAGAAACACATTTAAGCTATGCTATCTGCATTGATGTATTTCTTATATTCACTCTAAGCAATTGCTCTAAATCCTATGATAGTGATGGACACTGTTTTATGTAATGATGACTTTAATTTATTAGGAGTTAGGCTGATTATCATTAGGCCAACACCTCAATGTTTTGGGAAATCATTACATAAAATTAGGGAACATACACTATCAAGAAGGAATCTACAATCTCATTTGAGATAGGATATTATCCATATTAAGAAATTAACTAATCATTAAATCTAGATTTGGTCGTCTTAATAATATGTTATTAAGATGGTGATCAACACAAAATGATTAAAATAACAGTTCTTAGAATATGGAGGGAGGTATCAATTAGAATTGGATAGCTTCTTAATTCTAATTGTCTCAATATCTGGTGGATGGGCTCAATTGCAGAACTAAAGAGTGAATAAGATGTTTTGTGACATTATTTCAATAAACTGGGGTTGGAGTTCAATTATACCTTTTAAGTAGAGTAATGTATAATTATTAGGGGATATATTCGTAATTATGAGATAATTATGAGTAATTTCCTAATTAGCCAACTTAAGTTTATTTGCACCTAGGTCCTCTGCTCTTGCCTATATAAAGGATCAGTCTGTTAGGTTGCCCACACAACCCTAGACATCAGAAAATCCTGAGAGGATCCTAATAGGAGAAAGAGCGGAAAACCTAGGCGTCTTAACCATTAGAAAAAGAAAAGTTCAAGAAACTAAGATCAAATCAAGAAATAACAAAGGTTAGTTTTGTTTATTAATTTAATTTTGCTTTTGTATTTTGAATACAATTATATAAAGGAGTTTATAAATTTTCATGCATGATTGATCCGAAATTTTTTTTAAAACCTATTCTGCTGTGTTCTTGATTCCAACAGTTGACACTCTTAAAATTACTTGAACATGGATTGCAAGGTTAATTGAATTGTGTGAATATGAATTCAAAGTGTATAGTCCTTGTTCAAGAATTGCATACATTTAATCTCTAAACTAAGTAGAGACTACCTTAGCGAGATTTGAGCCTTATTGTTTATTCTTTAAGAGTGCGAACACTTAACTCTGAATTTCATTACTTTATTATTCTTTCAATAGCTCTATTACTTTTGCTTTGAATTCTTGAGAAGAAATGACAACTTTCAATGAATTATAGCTTTGGAGTTTTGAATTTAACCTAAAGGGAACATTGGAAATAAAGTAGGCCATCTTTGTGAAAATTTGAACTTAATGACCTTCTTTCTTGTTACATTGCCCTTAGGAGCCAAGTTGAGCCATCTAATGAATTATTTTTTTGGGCAAATCTCAATTACCACCCTTACCTTGTATATAGGGTTAATGTCTACCATAAGTGTCTTGGTTTGTAATAAGAGGAAAAGAGTGAGGATTTGAGAGAAACAAGGGGAACGATAAGAAAGAAAGAGATGATAAATTAAACTTGATATGTTACCTTAGCTGGAGTTGTTCTTTTTCTATTTAAAAAAAAAGACTTGAGAAATGTTAAGTATTTTTACACATAGTGAATCTGCTCAAGTTATGTAGAAAGATCAAAAGAAAAAGAAGAAAATGCCAAAACAAGAAAGTATATGAAATAATTGATTTTTTTTTTTTTTTTTTTTTTTGGTAATTGTATATGAAATAATTGGAAGAAGTTGTGAACAAAAATGGATGAAAAAATAAAAAGGGGGGAATGTGTGGAAATAAAGACTAACATTTTGAGTGTTGAGAGGAAGTGATGATTAGTTCATCCAAGACACTTAATTTGAATATGCCATCCTTTATTTGGTCCCACATTTAACCCCCTAGCCCCTTTACAACCAAAATAAAGACCTAATAGATCCGAGGTGACAAATGGGTGAAATTGCAATTCTAAAGTGACTAGCTCATTCTATTAATGTCCTTGTTTTGGATTCTCTTATCATAAAGCTATGCCAAGTTGAGAATTCTTTGAAGAAATTCCGCTGTTAACTAAGGAAGATTCTTATTAGACTTCGAAACACATTTACTCTTTTATAAAGAATCTTTTAAGAGTGAAACCCATTCTCATTTTCTTTGAGGAGTGTAAATCATGAGAGAAATGAAGTCAAAGCTTGAGAGAACTTGCTATCATGATTCTATTGAAGGGTTATGAATGTAAGGATGTTAACTTTGTGTTAAATTTCTTGTAACATAGAAAGTGTTACATTTATAAACTTTCATGATAGTCATTGATTGCTTTGATAATAGTATGTGAAAATACAAAATTTGCTGCTAAAAGATCCAAATCAAACAATTATACACACAAGAATGAAGAAAGCAGGATAGAAAGAACGAGGAAACCCACACAGGGAGACCTCAAATAAAACTTTCACTAAAATAAACGTTGATTACAAACTCAAACTCTCGATAGATCGACTCCTCGACTCTATACTCTGTTAACGTTTGCTCGAATCCACGATTCACCAACTCTTTTAGCGAAAGCCCTTTGACTCCTCGAAGGCACGATACTGATTTCTCAGTAGCTTTGCTGAATCCTCAGTATTCAAACCTCAAACCCGAAGACACCCAGAGGATATTATATAGACAAACTGAGGTAGCTAGGGTTCGAAATAGGCTGAAATTGGCTAAAACATTATATGTTGTAGGAAGGGCGCACCCGTAGTCTTCCTGCGGCCATCCCGCGAATCAGAGCGAGCTTTCTGCACGGCTTAATCTCCAATTTCAGCTCTCGGGATTTTCCTGCGCCAAATTGCGGCCTTCCTGCGGTCCTCCTGCGTAAATCAATTCTGAACCTTGTTTGGCTTCTTCTAGACTTCTAGTAGTATCCGAACACAGCTTTCCTAAAGACTTTTCACTTCTTCTTGACTCAAAACTCTAGTGTCTTAGCCTACACTAAGTCTAGTTATTACAAAACACTTTCTTTGACCATGGATTTGCCAATTTACAATTTTAGTCTTAACAATCTCCCCCTTTGGCAATTCTATGTCAAAACTCAATAAATGAAATTAATCTACATTAAGACCTCAGTAAACATTTTGCAATGATCAATATGCTTTGATTATTAAACCTGTTTGCTGCACACTTAAACAAAACGATTAAGGTATCATGTGGAATAAATAAATAATTAAAAATTAACAAACAATGAACAATGAAATAAAATATTTTCCCCCTTAATTATCACAAAATATTCTCTCCTTTTTTGACATGAATTGACAACAAAAAAAAAGGTATAATGTACATTCTTGATCGATTCATTCCAAGTTCTATTTTCCCAAACACAAAACGAAACATAGTTTCAAAATTTTGACTATACATAAGTAGTTTCAAGAATCACCCTACTATTTATGTCATAAGTTGTTCACACATGTCATACCAATGGTTAAATGCCTGTGCGGTGTGTAAAATGAAGTTTAAGTGCAATATGATTAATACTTTTCACATACTCGCATGAATTTTAAAATTGCTCCTTTTGGACTTTGAATTGAATTAAGTAAAATATGTAGTGTTAGCTCTTCGACTAGTTTCTCCTCAATTCATTGTTTTCAACTAATCACCAATTTTTCAATTTTCATCCGCCAATATTTTTTTTTATTTTTACTTGGCAGCTTTCACACACTTATGGGTAGGTAGCCTTCTTCCTGTATTGTCAAACCTAGAGGGTGGTTATTTTGATAACCCGCACGTCAACAAGTTAGCTTTACTCTATCCCATTGGTAGCCCTTTCCAAGTGATTTTTTTTTTATTTTTTTATGTAAACTCAAGAGCAACCAAAAGTCCAAAAAGGAGAATTTATTAAACCAATTAAGTAGTGTAAAAAATTTCTCATATTGTACTAAACTTCGTGTAATTACAATTCGGCACACCACTACCGTGACAAGGAACAACAAAACATAGGATTCAAGTTCATCAAGCAATTCAAATTTATGACCACTATGTAGATCAACAATTTTAATTCTATGATTTTGAGGTGTGTATGAAGTAAAAGAACATGCAAGAATATCACAAAGAAAAACATTGCACAAAAAAAAAAAAAATTAACTATCTAAAAAAATTGAAAAGTATCTAATTTACAAGAATTCATAGAACTAGGTAAGAATATAGTAATGACACATAGCCTAGTTCATAAAAACAATTTACTTTTACATATCAAGGCTCTTCCCTTCAACACTCTTAGGGGTGTGGGTGATATAGAGATCACTCTTCCTAATCCAAACAGTTCTTATTTTTTAAAAAGCATTTTGAGTCTCGGGATTGTTGGGTTTTGGACCAATGGGTTTTGAAAAATTTTTCTTTATGTTTTTCCTTACTAGCTAAGTCATGTAAGGTTTAGAATCAAGATGTGACTTTTGAAACCTTAATGGATTAAACCTATTTGACACTCAAAAATTGGATCTAAAAAAATCCCTAGTGTCAACATAGGATAAGGGAAACCCATATAATTTGTGACAATGTGGTCTTGTGTGACCGGGTATACCACAATGAAAACATATAGGAACAAACTTATGTTGCAAGTTAGGGAGCGTACCTTTGGGTTTCTGAAAATAAGCTCTAGACTAATTTCCTTTCTTGGGTTGAGGAGCTTTAACTGTTTTTGGAGCAATTTTCTGCGTGTCACTGTAGCCAAGTCCTCTTTTGTCATGTGGGCTCCTTTGCATCCCAAGTATGTCATCAAGTTGTGAAGATACAGTATTCATCTTGAGTTGTATGGATTGCAACTTACCCTAGGCATCCTTCAATTCTTTGTTTTTTTGATCCAATTTGTTCTTGAAGGCTGTTATCAAGTCATCTTGGGTGTTTTTACTTGCTTCAAGACCTTCAATTTTAGCTTGCAATTCTTCCAAGGCAATTTTCAGACTGTCTTTCTCCCTTTTCAACACTCTATTCTTCACAGTCAATTTTTCATTTTGCTTGTGGAGTTTGCGGCAATCTTGATACAACTGTTCATAAACCTCTTCAAGATCAACTACTTTATCTGAATCTTTTTCAACTTCACTTTCAGAGGATTCTTCTTTCTTGCTCTTAGAAGATGATGACTCTACTGAATTTGAGGAGGCACTAGCTCTAACCATGAAAGCAATATAATTTTTTGAAAAATCTTCTGAAGAAGAGGAGGTACTCGACTGATCATCTGAATCATTAAGGGTTGCATTGAGTACCTTCTTCTTACTCTTCTTATTTCCATAGTCTTGAGCTATGTAACCATAACCCTGGCATTTGTAACACTTCACGCCCTTAGACATGTTCTCCTTCTTCTTCTTTTTTGAAGATTTCTCTCCTTTGACTTTCTCATTCTTCTTCGTCTTTCCTTGCTTGCTATTTTTTTTTGAAGAATTTTCTAATTTTCTTGGTATAGATAGCAATTTCTTCAGGAAAGGGGATTGACTCATCATTACTAGAGGAGGACTCGTCTTCCTTCACTGTTTTTAGGGCAACTCCTCTAGACTTTGGTTTGATCATGTTGGCTTCATAAGTCTACAGGGAGCCAACTAAATCTTCTACCCTCATTGAATCAACATCCCTAACTTCTTCAATAGCTGTAACTTTTGCTTGGAATGACATAGGTAGGGATCGGAGAATCTTAGTTACAATCTTTTGGCTAGGAATTTGTTCTCCAAGGTTGAAACTAGTGTTGACAATATCACTGAGCTTTACGTAAAAACTATCAAAGGATTCATCTTCAGACATCTTCAAGTTCTCAAACTCAGACGTTATTTTCTGCAGTTTGGACTTCTTGACTGTGGAATTTCCTTCATGGGTCAATTCAAGAATTTTCTATGCCTCCTTAGCAATCTCATAGCTTGAATTCTCCTAAACACATCGGTGGAGACTGCACAGAAAATAGAGCTTAGGGCTTTGTAGTTCCATTATGCCTTTTCCTACTCTGCCCTGGTCCACATATCCATAGGTTTTTCTACCACTACGTTATTAATAGAATGAGTTGGTTTAGCCAACCTGTTTCTATGGATAGCCAAACATTAACATTCAACGAGATCAAGTGCGCTCTCATGCGAACCTTCCAACAGGCGTAGTTGGTGCCATCAAACCACGGGGGTCTCGTGCTCAAACCGCCTTCTCTTGGAGGATCCATCAGCAAATAGTAAGATCACATTTTGTTCTCAAATCGTACCTGCTCTAATACCAATTGAAAATTCGTAATTTGTTGGTAACAATCCCAATCAATCAACCACACACACACAATTGTAGAAGGCGAGATAAAAAGAACGAGAAAACCCACTCAGGGAAACCCCAAAAACTTTCACTAAAATAAACATTGGTTACAAACTCAACCTCTCGATAGATCGACTCATCGACTCTATACTCTTGTTAACATTTGCTCGAATCCTCGATTCACTAACTCTTTTAGCGAAAGCCCTTCGACTCATTAAAGGCATGATACTTACTCCTCAGTAGCTTTGCTAAATCCACGACGTGCTGAATCCTTAGCATTCACAAACCTCAAACTGAACTCCGTCGGATTGAACACAAAACATGTTGGCTAAGTAATAAAGAGAATAATTGAACTTTCAGGCTTCCAATCTCATGTGTATTCTCTTTGTATTTGACCCTGACGACATCCAAAAGATATATATAAAGAAACGGAGGCGGCTAGGGGTCAAAACAAACTGGAACTAGCTGAAATAATGCACCTCGCGGGAAAGGTGCACTCGCGATCTTCCCGCAGCCATCCCATGAATCAGAGTGGGCTTCCCATATAGCTTAATCTCCAATTTTAGCTCTCGGGATTTTCCTGCGCCAAACTGCAGCCTTCCTGCAGTCTTCCTGCGTAAATCAATTCCGAACCTTGTTTGGCTTCTTCAGGACTTCCAGTTGTATGCAAACACAACTTTCCTGAGGCCTTTTTACTTCTTCTTAACTCAAGACTCTAGTGTCTTAGCCTACACGAAGTCTAGATATTACAAACCATTATCTTTGACCATAGATTTACCAATTTACAATTTTGGCCTTAACAGTACGTTTAGGATTTGAAAGAATTTACATTTATACATTATGCTTGATATTCAGTTGAGTAATTTTTCAAAAACTTATTGAATGGACTTATTTGCTAGGGGTTAGCAAAGCTCAACTTGGGGGGTGTGATTGTGTGGTAAAACATATAATCAAGCTATCTAAAATGAGCATTGTCACCTAAATTCTAAAAATAAAATGATAGAATTACAAGTTTTTAACATTCTCATGAATATTTTCTTAGATTTGCAGGAAAAGAGCTTAAAAAGGAGAAAAAAGATGAAGTGTGAAGGATATGGTGTGCACTAAGGTTCAAACAACAGAAGTGTAGTTCATCAAAAAGCCAAGAAAATAGCTAAGACATGGCCATGGTGCGAACAAGGGTTCGAACAACCCCTCGTTTGAACAATAGAAGAAGTGAGCAAGTTTCAGCATCAGAAAATTTTCTAAGGCATGGGATGAAGTGAACAAGGGTTTGAACAACCTAATGTTCGCACCTTTATTCGAACAATAAAGGGGGATCAACTTTAAAACTTCAAATTTTATTTAAGTATAGAAGGATGGTTCGAACCCTTATTCAAACCTTTGTGAGTTGTCTATAGAATTTTGTAATTTTTAATTGGTTTTAAGGGCTCTTTGGTCATTCCAACTAATTAGTTTGCACTATATAAGAGAAAAAGAGCTGGGACATTCAGTTAGTTACACTTTTATATACATTTCTAAAGAGAGAAAGTGAATCTTGTTTGATTGCCAAGAAAGTTTAATTTTCCTTTGTAAGAATGTTTCAATTTAATTCAAGTTTTGTTTTCTCTTCATCTATGAGTGAGTAGTTCTATTGCTTGGATTCAAATCAACGAAATGAGGAGATGTATGTGGATTTTCAAAGTATTTTGAATTTTTATGTTTAAATCTTCTTAAGAGACCTACCTTGAAATTTGTTCAGGTTCTACCTCTCAATGCAAGATGGTGGTCGTAGTTTTACTTGGTAAGAACCGAGATCATCTCCACAGGGAAGGTTTTGTTAAAATCTTTAGACTTCTTCTCTTAGTTAGTAGGTGAACCTAAGTTAATCTAAACTAACTTCAGATTTATAAAATGCTTGAGTATGGTTGGGTTGAGAATGATGGAGTAAAGGAATTGTGATGTTAAATTAAAATGAAAATATTAAAAATAAAATAACTAAGATAATCTTAACTTCGAACCAAATATGGTAGTGGGGTAGTGGTTTACTCAAATGCGTTGATAACTCAACCTAGCAAACTCACATGCATTGCTAGGTCGGAAGATATTTCACTAAAACCTAATTTATGGAGCTCAAGGCAAGTGGAGGCTTTTGAAATTGGTTTCAGACTTACTAGGACATTAAATCGAACACCTAGTGTGTATAGGCATCAACTCATAACCAAGTTTCGACTGTAACACGGGTGAATCGATTTCTTAAGAAAACCTCATGTTATGGTTTTAGGAAAATAAGTTTCAAATCACCGGGCCATTGAATCAAACACTTGGTATGCACGAGTAGCCAATCGTAAACACGCTATGATTATAACACGGGTGATTTGATTTCGAAAGAAAACCTAATTTGGGTTTCAAAAAAATATGTTTCTAACTCACCAGGATATTGAACCAAACACTTGGTATGCACAAGTGAAAACTTACTACCAAGTTATGGTTGTAACACGGGTGAGTTGATTTCGAAAAAACCCTAGCTTACTGTGAGATTCAAATTAGAAATCAAAAAGATATTTCATTGAAAAATATTCTTTTATGTTTGAGTTCATCAAACTACCACACCACTTTCAATGGCTTGAAACCAAGAACAAACCCTGGCCTAACATGCTTGAACTTCGAAGAGAAAAATATACTTGCAAACCATCCATTAATCTAAAACAAAAAGCGAAAACAAAAAAAGATATTAAAGACTAAAGAAAAAAAAAAGAAATATGAAATAAATTTGAACTTAAAGCATGGAATTGAAATAATTAAATACGAAGAAACTTACATGCGTAAACCGTAGGACAGAGAAAAGCGAATAGCGAACACCTTATGAAACTTCAACTAAATCTAATGCTTAAATCTAAATCTTCAAATTAAACGTAATGGAAACTCTCTAAGATTCAAAGAAAACTATCAGGAAAACAACCCTAAAATGTATGAACAGCCCCCCAAGGTCTGATACGATGTCCGTATTTGTAGAAGAATGTGAAAAAATCATAAAAAAATCTTAACCATCGAGGCCGCCGTGTCCCGATGCCATCGGGATGCCATAGGACAGTTAGGATGTCTGCTTTGCAGCCTGGAATTAGGAGCTTACTAGTCTTTGCTGTCCCGATGCTTATTGCACTTGAAAAGTGCTATTACAAACTCCACTTTTGTATAACTTTTGATGCATTTAAGTAGTTTATTTTAAAGTTTTATTATTATTTTATTACTTATAGTATTTGTTTTCTTAATTGCAGGGAAAATGGCAAAATAAGTGAGATTAGCAGCGATGAAAGTGGCTACCGAGGAGAAAAAGATGGTCTGAAGTTCAAGATGGTTGAAGTGGTGTGCAGCTGAAATTCTAACTTGACACCCTATCAGTATTTTGACCATATGTTTTCACTTACAATTCCAATTGACCTAATTCTTTTTGGTTTCGAAAGAAGACTCAAAGGGCTACAACTTTCGTGTTTTAGCCGAAACCTGAATCCATCATCTTCAAGGTCAAAATCGCATTGGAAGTTTGAGGATAGAAAGCTGTCAGAAGCAGCAAACAAGAAGCAGAACTTGAAGAGCAAAGTTTCTGTGGTCCGGACCCCCTGCCAAACGGTCTAGACCACAGTGTGTTATGCGTGCACGGCATAATTCCATCTTTTAGGGCTTTCCTTGCAACTTCTTTATAACCCATGCTACATGGCCGACCCTGGGTGAGCCATAGTTTAGTTTTACATAGCCTTAGTTTAGTTTTTTTCATTCTTTTTAGAGTTTTAGATAGTTTTTAGAGAGTTTTAATGTTCATGTAATGCTTTTACGGATCTTTGAAGCCTTCGTAGTTTTCGTTACAGTCGTAGTCGTTTAATACTCTGTTTCAACGTTGATTTCAGAGTATGTTTACTTTCGTTCTTCATTTTAATAATATTGTTTCTCATCTTATTCTTTAGATTCTTTAAATATGTGTTCGATGATTGATTTTATTTCATTTAAAGTTATGTTAGCGTAAAACCCTAGTTCTTCATTCAACGAATTAAGGAATGGTAGGTTACTCTGATCTATGGGATGTGTGTAGACCCTTCGCATGGTTTGCGAAAACTCCTGCGTAGGGGTCTACAATGTTTAAACCTAGTTCAGTATCTTTCAAAAGCATTCGAAAATGAAAACCTTTGACTATATTCTCTGTAATCACCGGTAAAGGTTTTCGATTAAAATTTTCTTAATAATTTTGAAGAACTGAAAATTCAAATTTTGAATCCTAATTTGAATTGGTTTATTTCAGAAACATTCGAAAACGAAAATCTTTGACTATATTCTCTGTAATTACTGGTAAAAGTTTTTGATTAAAATTTTCTTAATAATTTTGGATAAACTAGAAAAATTGGATTTGAATCCAAATTCGAATAGGATTGTTTGAGAACCATTCGAAAACAGAAGTTTTTGACTATATTCTCTGTAATCACTGGTAAAAACTTTTGATTAAAACTTTCTCAATAATTTTTAAACAATCCTAATTTAGGTTTATACCCAAGGATTCCAACACATCCCATAGTAAAGACGTAAGCTACCCGGAATTGAAAGTTGAATCAAGAATTGCAAATTATCTTGAATGCGTAGTGTTATTGCTTTCGTTTTAGTTTAATTTAATTGTTGCTATTGATTTTTTTTATTTAGCAGTTAGTAATCAACACTTTTCAAAACCCAACATAAACTTTCTTTTCCTGTTTTTAAAACAAAACCAGTAGGTAGAAGAACTTAGAAAATCTTAGTGTTTAATCTCATAGTTCCCTGTGGATTAAACCTCAGACTCACCGAGTTAAAACTAACCCCCAAGTGCAACGGTGTGCGGTGTAGTTTTAACTCGGTGAGTCCGAGGTCGAATCCATAGGGAACTATGAGATTGAACACTAAGATTTTCTAAGTTCTTCTACCTACTGGTTTTGTTTTAAAAACAGGAAAAGAAAGTTTATGTTGGGTTTTGAAAAGTGTTGATTACTAACTGCTAAATAAATAAAATAAATAGCAACAATTAAATTAAACTAAAACAAAAGCAATAATACTACGCATTCAAGATAATTTGCAATTCTTGATTCAACTTTCAATTCCGGGTAGCTTACGTCTTCACTATGGGATGTGTTGGAATCCTTGGGTATAAACCTAAATTAGGATTATTTAAAAATTATTGAGAAAGTTCTAATCAAAAGTTTTTACCAGTGATTACAGAGAATATAATCAAAAACTTCTGTTTTCGAATAGTTCTCAAACAACCCTATTCGAATTCGGATTCAAATCCAATTTTTCTAGTTTATCCAAAATTATTAAGAAAATTTTAATCGAAAACCTTTACCAGTTATTACAGAGAATATAGTCAAATATTTTTGTTTTCGAATGTTTCTGAAATAAACCAATTCAAATTAGGATTCAAAATCTGAATTTTCAGTTCTCCAAAATTATTAAGAAAATTTTAATCGAAAAGCTTTACCAGTGATTACAGAGAATATAGTCAAAGGTTTTCGTTTTTGAATTCTTTTGAAAGATATTGAACTAGGTTTAAACATTGTAGACCCCTACGCATGAGTTTTCGCAAACCATGCAAAGGGTCAACGCACATCCCATAGATCAGAGTAACCTACCCTTCCTTGATTCGTTGAATCAAGAACTAGGATTTTACGCTAACATAACTTTAAACGAAATAAAATCAATCATCAAACACATATTTAAAGAATCTAAAGAATAAGATGAGAAACAACATTATTAAAATAAAGAACGAAAGTAAACGTACTCTGAAATCAACGCTGAAATGGAGTATTAAACGATTACGACTGTAATGAAAACTACGAAGGCTTTGAAGATCCGTAAAAGCATTACACGGACATTAAAACTCTCTAAAAACTATCCAAAACTCTAAAAAGAATGAAAAAACTAAACTAAGGCTATGTAAAACTAAACTATGGCTCCCCTAGGGTCGGCCATGCAGCATGGGTTATAAAGAAGTTGCAAGGAAAATCCTAAAAGATGGAATTAAGCCGCGCATGCATAACACACTGTGGTCCAGACCATTTGGCAGGGGGTCTGGACCACATAAACTTTGCTCTTCAAGTTCTGTTTCTCGTTTGCTACTTCTGACAACTTTCTGTTCTCAACTTTCAATGTGATTTTGACCTTGAAGATGATGGATTCAGGCTTCAGCTAAAACACAAAAGTTGTAGCCCTTTGAGTCTTCTTTCCAACCCAAAAAGAATCAGGTCAATTGGAATTGTGAGTGAAAAGATATGGTCAAAATACTGATAGGGTGTCAAGCTGAAATTTCAGCTATACACCACTTCAACCATCTTGAACTTTAGACCATCTTTTTCTCCTCGGTAGCCACTTTCATCGCTACTAATCTCACTTATTTTGCCTTTTTCCCTGCAATTAAGAAAATAAATACTATAAGTAATAAAATAATAATAAAACTTCAAAATAAACTTCTTAAATGCATCAAAAGTTATACAAAAGTGGAGTTTATAATAGCACTTTTCAAGTACAATCAGATGACATAGAGACATCAGAGAATAGTATTCGGTTCCACTATATTGTAGCCCTTTGTCTTGAATTTCCAACCCAGAAAGAATCACATCAATCAGAGTTGTGAGTAAAAAGTTATAGTCAAAACACTAACAGGGTGTCATGCATCCGAAGAATTTCAAATTATGCAACTTTGCAAGTCGATTTCGGGGCAGATGTAGATCTCTTTTGGACAAAGTTGTATCTTAGAATGTGTACTTGATTTTAGGCTTTTAAATCACCTCAATTGGATCCCAGAAACTTAAGATATGCCCCAAGTTGTAATCAACAAGCTTTCCTACTTCTCTACTGATTTTCTTCTTTAAATTTCCAAGTTACCTTTATTTAGGTATTTTCCTTTCATACCCCTACAAAACACATAAAAACAATATAAATAATCAAAACATGATAAAAATGAATTTTACTTGATAAAATGTTCCAAAGAAGAGTGTAAAATGAGGTTAAAATCAACAATGATTACGAGCAATCATTAAGAATGCTCTATGAATGATGGTTGAATTGTTTGGATCCACAAAAATCTTTAGTTGATAATTCTAGATCTCATCTTGTTTGTATGGTTTATATAGTTTACATGCTAGTTACTATTTAGAATTCTCATGAACTTTCTTGAGAAAATTGTATGTGAATTGTTAATATAGAATTTACATGTACTCTCTATAGATTGTGCACTCTAAGTATTCAATTTAGGTTTTCAATTACAAGAACTTAACTTTGAACTCAAATTATTCGATTATTGTTCTAAATTATGCTTCATTGTTTAAGAATCTCCGATCTACTCTTTCAATAGAGTAGATTGAGTTATATTTTGTCCATGAAAATCCATTAGAAATCCTTACTCGAATTAATTTGATCCAAGTCATTTTTATAATTTTTTTTAAATCCAAAAATTTCGCTATCAAATTTGAAAACCATCACCAATTCATTATGAGTTGAAATTCCAAAAGATTTTTCCCAAGTGTTTTGTTACAAAATCATTCAAGTTCCCTATAATTCAACGTGGTATTCACCAAATATTTTATTGGGCTTACAATCAACCACTTTGCACTCGGGGTGTAAATAGAACTCGTAAAGATGAACACAAGTAGAAGGCTATGTATGATAGGTATCAACATACCTATTCATTTGATTTTGGTGGCAAAAGGATTGTTCTAAAGCCACTATAGATAACTAATTTTCTAGTAAGATAAGGCCCAAAAGTGCTATATTAACCATGCGAGAGTTTGAAGGAGCCAGTGGAGATAAAGAGGTAATTTTTTGTTTAATAAGCAAAGAGTCCAAACTAAAAAGAGATCAAGTGCCAATCAAAGTACAACCACTACTAGATGAATTTATAGATTTAATGCATGGTGAATTACCTTAACAATCCCTCCCATGAGAGAGATTCAAGATGTAATTGATGTGATTTCTGGTTCTTTTCTTCTGAATATGACACCATACCGCATGAGTCCTATAGAAAATGAAGAGCTCAAGAAACAAGTACAAGGCTACTAGACCGAGAATTATTAAAGAAAGTTTTAGTTTTTGTGCTGTACCCACTTTGTTAACAACAAAAAAGGAGGGAAGTTTGCAAATATACATTAATAGTAGAGCTATAAACAAGATAATCGTCAAGTAGAGGTTCCCCATTCCTAGACTTGATAGTATGTTAGATTTTCTCAGTGGTGCGTCTATCTTTTTGAAGATGGATTTACAAAGTGGATATCATTTAATTTGAATTTAACTCAATGATGAATGAAAGACGGCTTTCAAGACTAAATATAGCCCTTATAAGTGGGTGGTCATGCCTTTCGGCTTGACAAATGCACCAAGTACATTTATGAGAATTATGACTCACACGTTGTGGCTTTTTTTGGGAATTGTCATTTATTTTAATGACATTCATATTTATAGGCAATGCTTATAGGAACACTTAGGTCATCTTAAGCAAGTGTTGGAATTGTTGCGAGCTAAGCAGCTCTTTATCAATTGAAAGAAGTGTTCCCTTGTACAGAGAATAGTTAATTTTCTAGGGTTCATTATTTCATATTTAGGTATAGATGCTGATATAGAGAAAGTGAAGGCTATTGTCCAATGGCCAATGCTTAGAAGCTTCCACGGGCTTGCAATATTTTACAAAAGGATTATATGAATTTTAGTTCCATCATGGCACCTTTAATTGAATGATTGAAGTCCAATCAGTTTACTTGGACAACTGCTGTAGAAAAAGCCTTTCAAAGTAAAGGTCCAATGACCCGAGCTTCAGTTCTACGTTTGCCAGACTTTAACAAAATTTTTGAAGTGGTTTACGATGCTTCACATGTTGGCATCGGATGAGTTCTTAGCCAAGAAAGGCATCCCATTGCCTTTTTTGGCGAGAAATTGAATGATGCAAAGAGAAGGTGCTCCACTTACGATACAGAATTTTATGCGTTTGTCCAAACTTTAAAGCATTGAAAACCATATCTTATTTGTAGGGAATTTATATTGTATATTGATCATAAATCTTTGAAGCATACAAATTTCCAGAAGAAATTGAATGCTAGGCATGCTAGGTGAGTGGATGTTTTACAATAATATACCTTTGTTATTAAACATAAGACTGGTTCTGAAAATAGAGTAGCCGATGCATTAGGTCATAAAGTATGTACATTGGTTTCTTCCTCAGTTAACTTTACAAGTTTTCGAGAAGTAAAGAACTAGTATGATAAAGATGCTAATTTTGATGGCGTGAGGGAAAAAAGTAAAGAAGTTGGGCGTGCCTTTGGAGGAAACTATGTGTTGCAAGATGATTACTTGTTTAAGGGAACGAGGTTGTGTATTGCTTCAAGTTCCTTATAGAAATTTATTGTTATTGAATTACATGGTTATCTGGACATTTTGGCCAAGATAAAACTTATACTTTGATTAATGACAAATATTTTTGGCCCTTCCTGAGGGGGATATAAAAAAAGTTGTAAGCAGGTGTTGAATATGCTAACTAAACAAAAGAGGAACGCATAAACACCAAATTGTATACCTATTACTCATACCAAATCAGCCATGGAAAGATCTTAGCATGGATTTTGTTTTGGGGATCTCCAAAACACTATGAAATAATGACTTCACGATGGTGGTTGCAGATAGATTCTTGAAGATGACACATTTTGTGCTGTGTAACTGAACATTTGATGCTTCAAAGGTTATTGGGTTGTTCTTAAAAGAAGTTGTGAAGTTGCACAAGTTGCGAAAGAGTATAGTGAGTGATAGAGATGTCTAGATTGTCAACTGCTTTTAGAAAACTTTGTGGGCAAAGATAGAAACTAAACTGAAATTTTCTAGTGCCTTTCATCCACAAACTAATGGACAAACAGAGGTGACAAATAGAAGCTTGGGAAATCTACTAAGGTGTTTAACTCAAGAACATGCTACTAGGTGGAATTTGATTATGCCTTTAGCTGAGTTTGCTTTCAATAACTCATTTAACAGAACCATAGGATGCGCACCATTTAAGGTTGTTAATGGGAGGAAGCCGTTAACGCTAATTGACCTTCTTAAGCTACCACATCCTCATCAAGTTAGCAAGTGAGCAACTGATTTCGTTAAACATATGCAAGATGTTTGTACAGAAGTTAAAAGGAAAATAGCTTTACAAAGTGAAAAAATATCGACTACAAGCAAACTCTAAGGAGCATGACAAGTAGTTTAATGAAGGAGATTTGGTTCTTATTAGGTTGAGGCTAGAGCGATTCGAACCAAGGTTGTATAATAAGTTGCATACTAGGAAGGCTAGACCTTTAGAGTCTTAAGGAAATTAAGATCTAATGCCTTTCTCATTGATCTACCTACTGATTTTGGTTTTAGTCCCATTCTTGAGTTCCAAGGCAAAGACGTGATCAACTAAGTAGTAGAATCAACTCCATTGTGAATACCTCTGCATATTAAGCCTCGGTAAGAAGTTGAAGCTATTATGGACCATCAATTTGTGACAACTGGTCGACGATGTTATTTTAAATACCTGGTTTGTTGGAAGAATCATCCTACATCTAAAAGTGTTTAGCTAAAGTAAAAGGAACTTAAAAGGCTATGTCTAGAACTATTACACAACAACACTAGACCCTCAACTTGCCAAACTCAAGTTTTTGAGGAGGAAGGAAAGTTGATGTTAATTAGAAAACTGACTCTTCTGGGAAACTCAATCAAAAAGCCAATTTTTAGGAGTAGCTTATCTTTTGAATTTTATTTGTTTTGATTTGAATTTCAATTAAGGTTGCTATGTGGTTGGCTAAAATGTAGGTGCATAGTTTGAATTTCTCATCTAAAGATATTGTTAGTTTCCTATTTAAACTATATTAAATAATCGGATCCCATTTGTTGTTGTAGTGATTCTTTAACCTAAGGAGTGATTCTTTGCCTTGTGAGTTTTTTCATGTGATTCGATCTTCACCTTCACCATAACATAATTGGGAAGAGGAGTTGGTAGCCCCTTGGGGAATGAGTCTATTAAATTTCAGTGTGATGGAGTTTGCTAACAACTTTTGCCATTCTGGTAAGAGACACAGTGGAGCAACTATGGACATTAATTATATGCATATTCAAGTCCTCTCAATTTAGCCTCTGAGGTATGAGCCATTCGAGCGGCATGTGCTACGACTATAGAATGGAATGTAAGCATAGCTATTTTTGAGTTCAACTCTTTGAACCTTATTAGCTATCTCCAAGGTAGTAATTCTATTTGTCCATGGGAAGTTAAAACCTTCATTGAACATATTCCAGGAAGGCTTTGGTTGTTCTCCTAGTGTTATAGTCTTATTGTCAAGCCAATGGAGGTGCTTATTTAGTGGCAACAAAAACATTAGAATCTTATCCCTCATCACAACGTCCTAAGCTCTATGCAAGTGGACCTTCTTAATCTTTTGAAAGAATGAGAATACTAGGATTATTAAGCCCTTGGAAGTTTATAAATTTTTAAAGACCAGCAATAAAAATACGTTTGATAGACTTATTTTTGTTTTAAAAAAAAATAAAATAAAACATGCTAACTCTCATTTTTTTTAAAAACATTTTGTTAATTTTAACACTTTATTTATTTTTGTTGTATTATATTAAAATAAGTTATTTTATTCAAATATTTTAGTAAACTAAAATTATTTTTAATAAATACATTATTATAATGACTTATTTTATTAAATAAAAATACTAATTATGATTAAAATGATTTATAAAAATAAGATTATTTTTAATAGATAATAATTATATATTAATATTTTATTAGAATAAAATGAATTATAATTAAGGTAAGAATTTATTCTTAAAATGATATATTTTATTATATTAAAATTATATTTTAATAAATAATGATTACATATCAAAATAATTTATTTTATTTTTATAAAATTATTATTGAAATAACAGTTTATTATTAAAATAATTTATTTTATTAAATTAACATTGTTAGTAAGTAATAATTACCTTTTAAAATGATTTATTTTATTAAAATGTTTTATAAAATTAAAGTAACTTTAATAAATAAATATAAATTTATTATTAAATTTGTTACTTTTAATATATTTGTTAAAATTAATTATTATTGAAAAATATATATTTTTATAAAATTAAATTAGTTAATTCAAACATATTTTATTATATTATCTAATTAAATTAATATGAAATATATTTTATTAAATTCAATTAATTTTATAAAATATTAATATAATGAAATTTTTTATTAAAATAAAATTAATTATTATAAATAAAATGAAAAATAAATATTTTATTAATTTAATTGTTTAAACTAAAATGAAATATATTTATTAAATTCAATTTATTTCATGAAAAATCTAATAAATGAAATATGTTATTTGAATAAAATTAATTACTATTTTAGACACCTCAATTCTGCACCCTTACTTAATTTTACAATTGGTTTCAAAGAGAAACTTAAATTTTACAATATTTAAAGCTTTTAGTCAAATGGTGCTCTATTGATTAAAATCTCTTAATTGTAGGATATGTCAAAGCGCAAAAATTTAACAAACAGCAAAATGAGGATCAAGTTCCTAGAAAAGGAAGAAATCAAGCTGAAAGCTCAAATCAAGGCAGAATGCCATCAAATTGCCTAAATGTAACTCCTTCATCAATAGGACAACTAGAGTTCAGAATCAATGATCAATTCGATCTAGAAGTCAAGAATGGCCTCTGTAACCGATACACGCGAAAGGCAGTATCAACTGAAGTACTAAGATCAAGCCAAAAATATACAAGAAAACATAGAATATCTTAGAATATGCCAAAAGACATAGAGATAGGCTTAAATAGCCGAAGTACCGCTCCTCTGATCATCTAAGCCCCACCGACTCAAAATGACTCCAACTAATGAAAAAGAAGTTACCAGCACACCAAACACAAATTGAGCTTCTAGACCAAGTTAGAAAGGCTTCAAATCTCATAGAGATGCTGAGGATGTAATTCCTAAGAAAACCCTCTCTGCTAAGCTAGATCAAATCAAATATCAGGATTTGCATCAAGAACCGAACCCTAAAAAATCACCAATGACCCATAATTCACCAAAAACCCTTAGAGATTAATCTAACATTACAGATGAATTCCTTATACCCAAATACGGTAAGAGGAGCCATTTTGGTGGTACCCACAAGGGTTAGGCAAAAGATTTGGGTGGGCCCCCTTAATTTTAGACTATTTTGAGCCAATAATTTTTGAATAAACCTAACTTAGTCCTGATAATTCAAATTGAACCAAATTTTAACCTAATTAGTTTATTTGTCTCCTGACAACATCCAGAAGGCCTCTAGGGCTCTCGAAACCCATCCAAAACTTTCCAAAATGGCCTAAACTTATCAGGCCAAAACCCGAACTTAACATAACATTGCCTAAGCTGTGATCTACAAGTCAAATGGCCAAGTTTCCTCTCTATGCCACCAATATGGGTTTGTCACTAGCTTAGTGGTGGACTTTTTACCTGTGAGGATAGATGGAATCCTCTACCTACATTGTCTAGCAGGATTTTCTGCCTATAGCTTCAAGTAGACATTTCCACCCATATTAGCAGGCAGAAATTCTTGCACAAGTGTTCGTGCACAATTTCTCACCTATAACTCCAGGTGGACTTTTCTGCCTGTAGTCATGGGTGGACATTTTTGCTTGTAACTGTCACGCGGTAATTTTTTTGATACATGAGAGACCTATATAAAAGACCTCCATTTCTCTCATTTTCACACATTCAACACTCGACACTTGGAGCTCTCAAGGAGAGACCAATACTCTAGACTTTCTATCTCTCGAAAAAACTCGCATCCGTAAAAATTTCTCTCTGTCAAAAATTTTTATTTTTTTTAATTTAATTTATTTATGTGATTAGAATAAAAAAATTTTAATTATGTAAATAAAAACCCTCTATCAAGGTGTCTAGATTATAACTTAAATCCAGGCTGAACCTAATGTATGATATTAACCGAATTTACCAGAAACAACTTAGTATAATTTCAAGGCGTCATACATAGGACATCCCTACCATACTACTACCATACTATGACTTGTCCAGATTATACCACTGTGCCATGCCATAACATTACATTAACATGCTGAGCCAAGCCAAACATCATATCTACCATGCTATATCTTTCCTACCATATTAAGCCATGTTCACATGCTACCATAACATGTCATAACCTGATATCATGATGGTATAACATGTTACACCATGTCATCACCATGTTACACCATGCTACTATTCCATATTATCATTTTATGACATATTAACATGTTTCATCATCATCATATATCATGGTATAGAATGTTAAGGCATCATTTACCACTCTAAATCGTGCTATGACATGCCATACACCATGTCTTGACATGCCTACACATGATTTGACATGTTGGGAACACTCGTACACATGCTAACACATACCCAATTAGGTTGACACAAACTTAGAAATTCAAAGCTTATCAATTCAAAGCATTCATCTAAGTGAGTAAGGCTCCAAAGACTGGGATTCACTTAGGATTGGCTAAGTTGATAAGTTCTAAGTTATGACTTTCTATAGATATATCTAATATGCATCCTTCAACTGTCATCCATGATAAGGATAAATGTTAGAATATAAACTGTTATTACATCTTATATGCCTATGTCATATATAATTGTATCACTAACAACACACTTGAATTCTAGACTATTTCTTACGTACTTGATCATCATCCCAAGAAGTTGAAGTCCCCATCAGAATTAAACTCCTTTCCTAGATGATAAATACTCACTCAACCACATGAGGTGTACCCTTGGAGCTGAACTCCCCAACGAAGCGAAACTCCTTTCTATAGTTATGCGTGAGTTACTAACTGTTCTTTTTACTCTGGAGCAAAGCTCCTTTTCCTAGTTATGCATGAAGCACTAATTGTTCTTTTTACTCTAGAGCAAGGCTCCTTTCCTAGTTATGTGTGAGGCATTAGCTATTTTTTCTCATCTAGAGCAAGGCTCATTTCCACAATTATGCATGAGGTACTAACTGCAAGGCTACTTTCCCCAGTTATGTGTGAGACACTAACTGTTCTTTTACTCTGCAGCAAGGCTTCTTTTCCAAGTTAAGCATGAGATGCTAATTATCTTTTATCATATGAAGCGATGTTCTCTTCCTAGGTTATACGCGAGGCGTTAACTTTTGTTTCAATTTTTAGAAGCGAGGCTCCTTCATACCAACCTTTTACATAGTATCTACCTCATTGGTTGCTCACCAACTCATATATTTGGCCTACCTTAGCTGATGATGATGCCTGAGGCCATCGGTTTGCCTCCACAGCATTCTAGAATCGAAACTAGTTTATCACGTGCTATCCATAGCATCACATTCTGGCTGATGATAAGGCTCATTATGCCTAAGGCCATAGCATCACATTCTGGCTGATGATAAGGCTCATTATGCCTAAGGCCAATTAGTTTGCCATTCATATCATGCTTATCACACTACACATCAACATATCACATTAGTACAAGATGCTGACTTAAACTAAGGCTTTTGCATCTATCTAGCATAGCACAAACATATAATTCAGACTATCTTAAGTCTGAACTACGTTAACTTGATCCTTTTACTAGATACGTAGCCAGTTCGAGTAGATAACTTGAGTCCAATCACCACGGTCTTTATAGACCATCTGCGCAAATCGCAACCTAGATTTGGAACGAGACTCCCACACACATCTACCAAATACATATAATTTAGATCGTAAGTTTGAAATATGTTAATCTGATCCCTTCACAGGGTACGTAAGCAACTCAAGTAGACAACTTGAGTCTGGTCTCCTCGATTTTCATAAACCATATTTCAATACTTACTCCAAATATATAGACGCACTTACGCATAAAGACCATACAAGTTCACATATCTAACTTTATATAGCTTCTCAGTGCATATCTCATCCCCAACGAAATTCATCTTTTACAAAGCATTTCCGGTTGGCACAGAAATAGACTTAGCCTTTAAATTGTATCTAAAGCCAAAATGAGCATATAGAGCCTCTTAGGCATCATTGCCACATAAGTAAACATCTCATTGCACTTGCACACATGAGCTAGGCTCAACTACCTCACATTTTATACATCATATGCATTTTTGGGTTGTATGTTATGATCATTATAAACCAAAGTATTGTATTGTGAAATCACGACTGGAAAGAGTGAAAAAGGATTTTGGATATCTTTAGATATTCAGTCGTAATAGTTTTCGTGCGCAGCTAAACCCTCGAACTTACTATCTTTGATTATACAGATTAGTCGAAATTCACTGAAAAGGGCTTTTTGTCACATTTTTCAAAAACATATTCAAATCATTTTAAACTCTAATTAAAACTTGAATTTCTCGACGTACCCATTTTTGAAAATGTCGGGTGATGACTCTTACTCTCTTCAATCAGGCCCTATTTCAAAATAAAAACATATTTATTTTTTATTTTTATTTTTTTTTTTTACATTTGAGTGATCTCGGATTCATCATGTCACAAAATACACAATTCGCCCTTATCGCCTTAAATATAAATAAAAAAAATATAAATGTTACCAAATGGTTGAGGCATTGTTTGGTTACAAAAGGTAGCTTTTTTGGTCTTATATGACTTTTTTTTAACAAAATTTGATTTCCCTTTTAAAAGATGTAAATCTAGGCATGTTAATTGTACTCATAAAAAAAAATAAAAAATGTTCATGTCTGTGTAAATAAAGTTAGAAAAAAATAAAAAATTATTTTTGTTATATTTTTATCCAAATAGATAACTTTTATTCAAACGGACATAAATTTCTTTATTTTTTATTTTTATGAATATGATTAACACGCCTAAATTTACAGTTTTTAAGAAAAAAAATTAAATTTTAATGAATGAAATCATATAATAAAAAATTATCAAAAAAGTTACAATTTTTATTTTTTTATTATTTTTTTAACCAAACAAAGCTTGAGTGTCTTATTTTGTGTTTTTTATTTTTATTTTTGATTTTTCTTTTTGAAAAAAACAAATGGGGTATTTTGGTAACACTGGCAACACCAAGATTCGCCCGGTTCACACCAGCAAGTCAATATTTTGTGTTTTTAATTTTTTTTTAAACAAATTGGGTATTTTGGTAACTTTGGTAAAGCCAAGATTAGTCCACTTCACATCAGCAAGTCAATTAACAGCAGAAGTTAGAAAAGCCACCATTCTGTCATTCCGTCCTGTGAGTCCCGTCCCCTTCTCTCCCCACTGCCATTCCATCACAACGCGGATCGCACTACCACCATCTCCGCACAATCCAGATCCCACCTCTGCCCTCTCTCTCTCTCTCTCTCTCTTTCTCTCTCTCTAAAATTCAGTCACACTCACTCATCTTCATGGCAGTGAGCAACAACATAACCTCAGTCCTTAACTTCATAGCCTTCCTGTGCTCCATCCCCATCATCGCCTCCGGCGTCTGGCTTGCCTCCAAACCCGACAACGGGTGCATCCACTGGCTCCGGTGGCCCGTCGTATTCTTCGGCATCGCCATCCTCCTAGTCTCTCTCGCCGGCTTCGTCGGCGCTTACTGGAAAAAGCAGGGCCTCCTTGCCGTCTACCTCATCGCCATGGCTGTCCTCATCTCCACTCTCCTCGTCCTTATCGTCCTCGCATTCATCGTCACCCACCCCGACGGCTCCTTCTCCGTCCCCGGGCGCGCCTTCCGCGAGTACCGCCTCGCCGGATTCTCGCCGTGGCTGAGAGATCACCTCACCAATTACGACAATTGGGGCAAGATCAGAGCGTGTCTCGCCGAGTCCGATTTCTGTGCTAAGCTCAATATGGAATATACATCCGCCGATCAGTTCTTCGCTGCCCACATCTCTCCTCTTCAGGCAAGTCCTCCGTTTTTCTTGTGCTCTGCTTGTTTCATTGCAATTGAACGGTTTTACCACATGAATGCGCTTTCTGTATTCCAAACGGGGCATTTGGATCTCACCCTATAACTACCTACACCACAAAAAAAAAAAAAAAAAAAAAAATTGGGGGGGGGGGGGGGGAATCAATTCAGCCTGTTTGGAGGGTCAAAGCCAAGAATCTCCACTTTTTCAATTTTATTTTTTCAACTTTTTAACTTTTTTTTTTTCATATCAAATATTTTTAATAGTTTTACTTTTTTTTAACTTTTACTAAAGTATTTTAATTTTACCAAACTTTTAAACTTTACGATATTACACACCAAACATTTAACGGTCTCAAATTTGACAAACTTTTTGTTTTTACAACGTTTGGTACTGCAAACGGTGTCCGGCGCTGATTGTACTTTTGTAATTTATGTAGTATGTAAAAAATTTAAATTTTATAAATTGTAATTTTGTAACGTGTGCAATGAGACCAAAAATGGGTAATTTTTAAAAATTTTTTTAATATTTTTTAAGTAAAATTCAGGCTTTAAATGGAACTGTCATTTTTTTGGACAAATTTTGTTTGTTTGAAAAACTTTATAAAAGTTAAAGTAAAGGTAGGAAAATGAATGAGAGAAAATTAAAAAAAGTTGGTGGGTTTGTGTGTAATAATTTTTTGTGTTTGTTAAATTTGTGCATTCGAAATGACAAAAAGTGAAATAAAATAAGATAATGTGAAATAAGTTATAGGTTTGTAATTCGTACAGTGTGATAAAAATTAAATAATTTTTCAGTATTTTTTTACTTTTTTCAAAGTTTTTTTGTTACTTCAAGTGGAGCTAATTTATTATTGAAAAATTAGAGAAAATTAAAAATTAAAAAAAAAAGTTAGAGATTTTGTGTGCAATAAATTTTTGTGTTTGCTACATTCTATTGTTAAAAAAAATTAGAGAACATTAAAAATGTTAGAAGTTGGAGTTTTTTTTCGAATTATTACCAAACAAGCCCTCAATATGTTATATTTTTTTTGGGGGGATGGGGGGAGGATTTGATAATTTTTTTTTTCATATGATCGTTTGAAACTTTTAAAATTTTTATAAATTTTTATAAAATTTAAATTTTTTACTCATAATGTAAATTTTTGAATTTATAATTTTTATAAATTTATACTAATTTTGATTAAAACTTTCTCCAAAAATTAATGTAAAATTAACTTTGTTTTCTCGTCCGTTCGAACTGCAATGCATTGTACTAAGATTTGCAAAGGTTTATCCGTGTCCGACGACAGGCAATTAGAAATTTAACTGGAAGAGTTCAAGATACGATGGTGTTTGGAGTTTTAAAAATTAAAATAAAATTTAATTTAAATTATTTTTTAATATTTAAAATATAATTAACAAATCACAATAGATAAAAATAAACAGTTTAATTCTGTTTATTTGAACGGGTCAGTTTGAAGTTTGAACTTTTACACTTATTTTAAAATTTATAGAGATTTTATTAAGATTTGTTGAAATTTGTAGGAATATAAAAATTTGTAAAAATTTATATAAATTTACAGAGATTTTACGTAGATTTACGTAATAATTAATAAAAAAAATTTTATAAAAATTTCTAGAAAATTATATTAATTTTGTGTTTTTTAGCTCCAAATCCGCGTATAAGTTTTTATACTTTGGAAAAATAGAATAATATTTTAAAATTTTAAGAGATTTTAGTATGTTTAAAGTTATATAAATAAGTATAATTTTATAAAAAATATAATCTAATAATCTGTATTGTGAGTAAAAAATTTTAATTTTATTGAGATTTATATTGATATTAAAAGGGAAAAATTTAGGGTTCATTTGATTTTTTTTATTTTCTGTTTTTTATTTTTATTTTTTATTGTCTGTTTTAAATTTATTTTTCATTTTGTACTTTTAAAAATAAGAAAAATAGTTCAAAATTTATTTGATTATTTATGTTTTTAAAATTTATTTTCAAAAATTAAAAATATTTTTACATATAAAATAAAAAATGATAAAAAATCATTTTGAGAATTTTTGACAAAAAATAAAGTGAATTTTAAAATAAAAAATAAAATATTTTATATTTTCTTATTTTAAAAGTTTTAACACATAAAATAAAAATAAAAAATAAAAAATTAAATTAAATCTCACCTTAAATTTTGTAAAAGTTTGTAGTGTTACGTAGAACACTAAACGCTTATAAATATTTTTAAATTAAAACTAGATAAAAAAAAAATTGCAACCTCAGTCAGCCAGTGTCAGGCCACTCGAAACCTCTTACTGACTACCATGTCTTAGAATTTCGTGGTAATAACCAGGGACAGTACAATGTCCCCATCCTCAAGATGGGACCCACTTTGACAATTTTGACTTTAGGCCCACTTGATTAATTGTTTAAGTAGTATTTAGTTTGTATTTTTATTTTTTTATTTTTTATTTTTAGTTTCTGTTTCGATATTCATATTTTAAGAACATTAAAAATGTATTTGTTTCGATTTTTTTTATTCTTCATGTTTTAAAATTTTTTGTTTTAAATTAAAAAATATTCAAAGTGACTTTTGAACATTTAACATTTTATGTGTAAATTCATTTTATATTTTTTAAAATAGATTTTGAAAACATGAGTTCTTAAATGCGTTTTGAATTTTTTTTCTTTTTTATTTTCAAGAATGCAAAATAAAAAATGGGCTCAAAACAGATATCAAATATCATCTTACTTCTAGGATTTTTTATTTTTTAAAATGAATAAAATTAATTTTTATATTTTATTTTTTTAAATTATGAAGTGTAAATATGTCAAATGAACAAAAAAAATTAAATAATTAGTTATTAAAAATTTAATTTCTTTTTTCCAAACTAGCTCTAAAAAGTTAATTTTTTAATAAATAATTCTAAAAAGTTTTTTTTTTTTTTTTTGGGTCCCAAACTAGCCTAATTGTTAGGTAATCTAATCTCAAGAGCATATATCCACACAAGGCATTGATAAGTTAGGGTTAATTTGGAAAGAAAAAGGAACTTGGATATTAAAAAATTAGTACATTTTTTTGAGGTGTAATTGGATAAATTACTTAAATCCTTCTGAGGTGTATTAATAATACAATCATTTCTCAATGTAATAAAAAATTATGCACATTTTTTTTATTTTTGAAATTATATAAGAAATTGTCCCCCCCGCAGTTAGTCAATTAAGTTCTAACTTGTTAGTTTGCCCCCAATATTTTACCTAATCAAGCAACCACCCCACCCCAGAGAACTATCCTAACTATTTTTTTCTTCTCATTCTCGAGAATCGGTAGCTTCTCTCACTATTTATTATTTTATTCATTTATTATTTTATTTATATCTTAGGGTACGTTTAGAGTGGTAAAAAAATTAAATAAATTGAGATAAAATAAGATAATTTGTGAATTTATAATTCGTGCAGTAAAATAAATAATGAATAACTTTTGAAAATTAAAATTTCAGAATTTTTAAATATTTTTTAACAAACTAAACGTACCTTTAGTCAATAAATGCATACACATTATTTCTCTTAATCCCACATATTTTTTTTTATCTTACGACAAATACATATCTTCTTTTCCACTAATATTTTCTCTCTCTCATCACACATTCTCCCCGACACACACCATTACTTTAAATCTACTTTTTTTTTTTTTGAAACCCAGAGAAGAACTTTAAATCTACTCTCTACAAATCAAATTCTTTTTTGTTTTTGTCTCTCTCAATAATCTTATTCATTTATATTTCTCCCCTTTTAGGTACTCATGCTTTCCTCTCAATCTTCTATTCTCTCTCTCTCTCTCTCGATCATTCACATTCATAGTTCAAGCCCTCCTCACCTACACACATGATAAAAATCCAAACTCGCTGCTATATGTAGGCCATTAGCAATAGAAATTGTTATTCGATAATTTTGATTCATCAGTTTAGTAAATTATTTTAGGAATAATTTTGGTATAAATGAATTGGTGATAATTATATGTCCACAAGAGAATTGAGAGGATGGCTGAGAGTTTGGTTTTTGTAATGTGCTTATTTTTATTTGGCAAGGAATAGACATGTTATAAATGGAAGCGATTACAAATGAGATATTATTATTAATATATGTTGGACTGGAGGGAGAATAAATGTAAGAATATGAATAAAATTTTAAAAAAAAAAATGAGATCAATTTGGAGTATAATAGCAATATTAAAATATATATATAAATGTGTGTGTCTGGAGGGGGTAATTTCAACAAGCAAAAGGGGTAAATTTAACTTTAAGGAGAGATATAACTTTTTAAACTCCAAAGAAGGAGGTATCATTAGCGGATTTCATATAGTTGTAGTAAATTTTTTTACTATCGTACTACAACGAAGAAATTAAGGGCTAAATTTTATCAATATTTACTTGATTAAATTAATAAATGTTATTTAATTAAATTAAAAAATACCGATAAAATCATAACTTTTGGTTTTTTTCATGGCAGGCTCTGCTATAAAAATTTGTAAAAAATTGGCTGCAGTCCTGAAATTCATTATTATTAGCAAGGGAGATTAAATTAATTAGGTTTTCGTGATTGTTTGGCGGGCCATCTTTTATAGGGTCAAAATTTTGCATCATTGTGCTAGATTTTAGAGCTTAATTTAGCCTCCACGTGGTGGGCCCGTGGGAGCACTTATTTGTGAGCGGTGGTTCCACTTTTGCAACAGTGAAAGGTTGGCACCAGAAACAACCTAAACTGAAATAATTGAGATCCTCCGAGTATTATGTGTTCAGGCTGATAAAAAATAAATAAAATGAGATAAAAAATAATAAATTTTTAAAATTTTATAAAAATATTTTTTATTTTTTAACACATCTAACGGTCGCAATTATGTGTATTGCAGAAGATAAAAAGCATTTTGTTGTTGCCAGCCTTGCCATAATGAGACTCTCTCTCTCTCTCTCTCTCCCTCTCTCTCGCGCGCGCGCGCTTGAGTGTATATATATAGAAGTCTGTAATTGTCCGTGTCACACACTTGTGTGTGTATATAGGAATCTGTAATTGTCCCTGTCATCGCATTTATGTGACCGCCCACCGCAACAGAAATGCGCGTTCACAGAGATAAAAAAAGTTCTAGGGGACTGCAGTGAAATTAGTTGTAAGGACTGCAGTGAAAAAATTAAAAATTAAAAATTATTTTTATTTTAATAATATATAATTTTTTACATTCTGTATTAATTGTATTCTAATTAGATTTTATTAATTTTTATTTTTATTTTAAAAATAATTTTAATTAAATTAAATTAAATTAGAACCATTAAATTAAAAACAATCAAATCTTAATCCTTGGTTCCTGCAGTGAATTTCTTCACTACAGTCCCTTAGAATCCAATAAAAAATGCGTTGGTGAGGGTGAGAATAAATTAGAATAGTAGAGTTTAAAGAAAAAATTAATAAGGCTAATATTAAAAAATATGTATAAATAATTTTTTAAAAAAAATTTGAGCGGAAATAATTGTTTATATTATATCATGGTCATCTTTATCTTGGGACGTTCATATTCTATTATTTTTATTGGGACTTGGGGTGATTAGTATTACTTTTAATGTTATTAGATGATTCACAATCTGGTATCACATGACTAATATAAAAAACAACGTTAACCATCCCTTTTATTTATTTTTTTTTTTTTGTCTCCCATCGATAAATAGTCATAATTTTATTTTATTTTGGTTTTATTTATAAAACCACTAAAAATTATGCTATGTGATCTTAATTAATTTGAACTAGGCCCATAATTCTTAGAAGGGACTCCCTTGCCTATTTGTTTATTATAGTTATAAAAATTTACATATTTTAATGAGTTAAACGAAACTAAATTTAAAAACACAATAGGAATGCTTAAATAATATCGGGAAACGATTTAAAAATTATTCTTAATATTAATTAAATTTAAAAAATCTAAAAATTATCTCACAATAAGAACTCTTAGTATATTTTAAATTTAGAAACACAAATAAAAATGTCTAAATATTAATTAGGTTTGAGAGTAAATTTTTTACTTTACAAAAATATCAAAAGAATGTGGTGGGTTCCTTTTTTCTCCTAATATCTGAGTTGGTATGCTTTGTGACTCGCCGATTAGAACTCTCAAATGTAGGGTTTTTCTTTACATTCTTTATTCACGAAATCTATACTATCTTTTATTTTACATCGTTGATTTCAACTCTATTTTTCTATTTTTTTTCTATAAAGTCACTAGAGTTGTGATAATAACCCTAGTAAATGTCAATTGCAAGCTCATGGATTCTTGGAATGGATCCATTTGTCTATTAGTTCAAAGTAGTTGCAGAATTTACATATTTCAAATGAATTAAATTTAAAAACACAAAGATAAATTCGTAAATAATATTAAGCTTGGGAAATGATTTACAAATTATTGAATGTTAATTAAATTTAAAAAAATATAACAATTCTTAGTATATTTTAATTTTAGAAATACAAAAAAAAGGCCTAAATATTAATTAGGCTTTGGGAGAATTTTTTTTTTTAATAAAATATTAAACTTAAATATTAATTAGGCTTTGAGGAACTGTCTAATTGGACCAACTAACAATAATAATTGAACATACTCTATAAGTTTAGTGAATTACTTCATAGATTTATGTTTAATCAATAAAAATTAAATACATTGAGTAATATGACTCCCACTTATATGATATTTTTAATTTTTATTAGTTGGGTCTACTTAAGTCAGGTTTATTAGATAACATTTTTCAGATCTGGTTACTCTGTTATGTATTTCATTTTTATTAATTGGATTCATATAGACTGGTCTATTAGACAATTTCTCAAGCACTAGTGACACGTGGTAAAACTAATTTTCCGTGATTTTTTTTTTTTTTTTTACACCTTTTCCTTCAACACTCTTCATGCACCGTTATTTCAAATTTTGTTAAAAGGGTAACTTCGGAAATTAGTTTCACCACTTTTAACCTTTTAACTACCATTTATATTTTACCAAAAAAAAAAAGAAGGTATACTTATGCAATCACTTATTAGAATGTTGAGGGTAAGATTTTGGAACCCATATACGTTTGCTGTCTCTGTCTGGCAATTGAAGAATTTTTGTGTCTGTTTTATGTTTGCAGTCAGGATGCTGTAAGCCTCCTACTATCTGTGGATTCCAGTTCATGAACCCAACAATGTGGACAAACCCGGTTAACGCAATGGGCGACCCGGATTGCACAGTCTGGAATAATGACCAAAGCCAATTGTGCTACAACTGTGATTCTTGCAAGGCTGGTCTACTGGGGAACCTGAGGAAGGAATGGAGAAAAGCTAATGTGATACTGATAGTAGCAGTTGTGGTCCTAATCTGGGTCTATGTCATTGCCTGCAGTGCATTCAAGAATGCCCAAACAGAGGATCTGTTCCGCAAGTACAAACAGGGGTGGGCTTGATCTTGTTCCCAAACACCCCACCTCAATTTATGTATTTTCTTCCTCCACTGCAAAGTGTCTTTCTTATCTTTGTATGTATTCCTCTTTTAGTATTGATTCGGTTGAATGCAAGTTGGTTGGCTAGTCCCTCCTTTTGAATTTCTAAATATTCTTTTCTTATCTTGTGCATGAAGAAGATAACCTAGAATGCAAATAAGCAGCTTTTGGGGAAGCATTAGATTCTTCTAATATTTCAGAAATCATTGTAATTTGTTTATTGAATGCATCTATATGCGATTTTTTATATTGAAAAGTTTTGTTGCATTTATGTTATTGAGTGCTTTTTTTGAGCCCATAGAGATAAGGGAATTCTAATGTTAAAATTCAATTTTAGAAGTTAAAGTTACTTTTTTAACTTTTAAATTTTTATGTAACGGAAAATTGTATCCAAGTCATACTTTGTAATCTTTTAAAGCTATTAGTCATACAAAAAAAAAAAGTATTGCTTTTAAGTCATATTAATGTGGAAAGTTTTGTATTTAAGTCACACTTTTGAGTGGGTCCCACGAGTTTGTTTTAAATATAATTTATAATAAGACTTAAATGCCATTTTTTCTATAATTAACTGAGATGAAGTTGCCGAGAATTATGGAATCGAGAATTACGTTTTTCGTTTTTGGTTCATTTCCTTATAAATCGCGTGAACAAGCATATAGTGAGATAAAAGTCTGTTAAAGGATTATATACGAAGGAATAGATACAGATTACATGAGTTTGTGCAGTGAGATTAACATCGGTCGAAGGAATACGTACGGATTTGGATTACGCATTTGGGTGAGTTTGTGCTGTGAACGATTTCGATCAGTCATGTCTTCGAATTTGATGCTGCTATGTAAGTTTGGTACAGAGACTTTTGTAGTCAATTTGAACTGTGAAATGTCATTTTCAGATTTTGCGTTAAAGGTGTGTGAGAATTGGTCGAGTTTGAATTTGGAAAATGTGTCATTTAGTTACTCAATCCATGAACATTCTTCATGTTTTCTGAGAAACGATGTTGATTTTCAAAATATGATGATGTTGGCTCGCATGGTTAGTTTGTGTTATATATCAATTGATGTTTTTTTCGGCGGTTTGAACACAGTACCGATCTAAAACAGTACCGGTACTGTTTCCAATAGTTCTGGTACTGTTTCTAATAGCGTGCCAATTGGTGATGCTGGTACTGGTCTAGATTCGTATGATGATTACTGTGATGTTGATGTGTATCGTAGTTCAATTTCCAGCCGTAAGGATAAACCATTGTTGTGTTCTAATTGGTCGTCATTAATATTGAGAGTGGGACAGGAATTCGTAGGAGGTGTTGATGAGTTTCGTGATGCAATTTGTCGATATGCTACAGAGGTTGGCTTTGAATTTTTGTATGAGAGGAATAACAAGGATAGAGTCGAAGTTGTTTGTGCAAAAAAGTTCGCTGAAGGGTGTCCGTGGTCAATTGTTGCATCGTTATCAAAAGTTAATCGTAATTTTTACATAAGGAAATTCAACAATGTTCACAGTTGTGGTCCGACAATTATTAGGGATAGGTCTAAGAGGATGAGCAGGAAATCTTTGGATAAGTTGATTGTTGATCAGGTAGCATTAAAACCTTCAATGTCGCCGGTCGACGTTATTATATTTTTTAAAAATAACTATAGCATGGAAATTAGCTATGATAAGGCTTGGAGTGCTTTAGAGAAAGCTAAAGACATGATTTATGGTGAGTATGCTGATTCGTTTAATCATTTAAGTTGTTATGTGAAGGCTGCAATGGATCTTAACCCGGGTAGTCATATTGTGTTGGATGTGGATGACGGTATAAACCGGTTTAGACGGTTGTTTGTATCATTTGGGGCTAGTATACGTGGATTCAAATATTGCAGACCTATCATTTTTATTGATGGTACTTTCTTGAAGTCACGTTTCAAGGGTATTCTGATGGTAGCTACTGGTAAGGATGCGAATAATGGTATGTTAATGTTCATAATTTTATGCGGTACTGTTTGTATGCGGTACTGTTTTTGTGCGGTACTGTTTTTGTGCGGTACTGTTTTTATGCGGTATTGTTTTATTATGTGGTACTATTTTTAGTAAGATATAGTATCGTATAAACACAGTACCAAATGTATCTAGCAATACAAAGAATGGTACTGTTTTTGTGCGGTACTGTTTTATTATGTGGTACTGTTTTTAGTAAGATGTAGTATCATATAAACACAGTACCAAATGTATCTAGTATTCAAAGACCACAAGTACACCATACAAAGAATGGTACTATTTTTATGCGGTACTGTTTTTAATTCAGTACTGTTTTTATGTTCATCTGCAGGGTTATTCCCATTGGCATTTGCTGTTGTTGATTCAGAGAATTTCGATAATTGGTCTTGGTTCCTAGGTCATTTGCGTGAGATATTGAACCCCTCTGAAGATTTTATAATTATTTCCGATAGAAATCCTGGATTGATGGAATCTTTGTCAATTAAGTTTCCTACATGTCATCACTTTTTCTGTCTACAGCATTTGAAGAACAATTTAAAAGATAAATTTAGTCGTGGTAACAGATCTAATGGATCCCGTGAATACATTGTGAACTTGTTTTGTCAGTGTGCTTATGCTCCCACAGTTGTAGCATTTAAGGAGAAGTTAGATGTTTTGAAGAGGGAATGTGGTGCAATTGCGGATAACTTTTTGAGTGGATTGCCTGTGCAAAATTAGACTAATGCGTATTCTTGTAGTAGAAGGTATGGTGAGATATCTTCAAATGCCATTGAATCTTTTAACTCATGGATTCTTGATGCAAGAAATATGCCAGTGGCACATTTGGTGGACAAGATAATGGTTAAATTAATGGAATGGTTTGCCATAAGAAAGCTCGATGCTACAAAGTGGAATGGTGTTCTATGTCCAAGGATAGAAGAGAAGTTTAATGCACTTGTTGATGCTGGTAGAACATGGACCATCAAGATGTGTTCAGATAGTATTTATGAAGTATTTTCTAATCCTTCAACAACTGTTGATTTGGTGAATTGTACATGTTCTTGTTATGGTTGGCAAATTTCTGGTTTTCCATGCTCTCATGTATTTGCTGTTATTGGGAGGATTAACAGACCTTTGAGTGAGTTTGTTGATGAGTACTTTCATGTTGATAATTACAAATTGGCATATGAAGGTGTGATTGTTCCAATACCAACAGATATAATCCAAGAGTTTGCAGACTGTAATAGTTCAATATTACCTCCAATAACACGGAGACCAGTTGGAAGGCCGAAAAAGCGTAGGATTAGATCAACGGGTGAGCTTGTACGAAGAATTCGTTGTGGTCGTTGTGGTCGCATGGGCTCTCATAATAAAAAGACTTGCAAAGAGCCGTTGAGTTGAATTGTTTTTTTTTTCTCCCAAAATTATGCTGTGAAGAAGTCTGTTATTATTTGTTTGTTATGGTACTGTTTTTGAATTAATAATGAGAATGAGTATGTTTCAATCCATTTTGTGATAGTTATTTATTCAGCGATATTCGTTTTAATGTTGGTATTGAGAATGACAGCGGTATAAAACAGTACCAGTACTGTTTATATTAATACTGGTACTGTTTGTAATAGTGCATCAATTTTAGATTTGCAGACAGTAACGTTATCATTCTTATATTTAAAGGACATAAAAATTTGTTGGTGACAATAGTTGTAAGTGTTTTCACAAGTAAACTTCATTTGCAATACGTTGGTATTAAGATACTTCATACAAATAGTATCGGTATAAAACAGTACCGGTACTGTTAATATTAATACAGGTACTGTTTCCAATAGAGTATCAATCAGCACTATTTGTAGCACTAGCAACATATCAAGAATCAACATCCCAAGAATTATCATACAAATCGCAAAAACCATGACTATTTATGTTAGCACAAATTGTACCATTAACTGAACATTGACTATTTGTATTAGCATAAACTGTATCGTTCAATTTACAGGAAAAAAAATTGAATATACAAGTATGTTGTTAAAAAGAAACAGAGTGTGCACTAATACTGTTTTAATTACAATCACAATGTTTGTACATCACTAATGGACAGAAATTGTGATAGCATCTTTACTCTATAAGCTTGTACAGCTTCTTCTGAAAGCATCGGTTCAAGTGGCTCATCATTTGATATGCATTGCATTACGTAGCACACCATTGGCCCACAGTCAACACTGCACACAAGATGTTATAGATTGTAAGAATTTAGTTAGAGGTGTTCAACAATTTGCATGAATAAAAAAGGGTGTGGCTTACGTTGTAGATCCTTGTGTTGAGCAATTTGCTGCAGAAACAATTGGGTATTCGAATTTCATGCTGGTATGTTCAATGTTTTTTGTTATTGGATCATTGAGGTATTAGTCTTTAAGTTTCAATTCCACATACTCTTTCTGATACAATATGACAAATGTGGAGACAGTATGAGTTTTAATAAACAGCACCGGCACTGTTGTAAATAGTAGAAAAGAGTACCAATGAAATTATGTATAAAATTTACACACAGAATCTTACCACTTTCCTTGCATCCTCAAGATATAAATCTTTGGAATTTGCTCTACGTGGTTTCATGGAATTATAATGTGCCCATGTCCACGTGTCTCTATCCAATACCAAAAAGGTCTAATGGTTGGGATCAGGAGGGATTCTCGTTCTACTTGTATTCAAAGGGAATACAAGTAGTCTGTATGTATCAGATAGTTGCAGCTTTTGATCAATATGAGTTTCTCGAGCTGCATGATGTCTCTCAAATACCACAAATGTCTGCAACAATAAAAAATGCATGTTGTCAAATACCACATGCTTGCGGTACTATTTCCCCTAAGATGCATGCTCTAGCAAAAACAGTACCAAATGATTGTAGTATGCCAACAGTAATATGAAAATAAAAAAGAAGTCTCATATCCATCGCATGGCTGACAGTACCATATGGATGACAGTACCACATGTATGCGGTACTGTTTATGTATAAGATGAATGCTATTTGAAAAACAGTACCAAACGATAACAGTATGCAAACAGTACCGAACGATTATATTATGTAAACAGTACCAGATGAATGCTAGTTGAAAATTAGTATCGAATGATTATAGTATGCAAACAGTACCACGTAACTAAAAAAGAAGTCATATCCATGCCATTTGCTGACAGTACCACATGGTCGAGAGTACCACATATATGCTGTACTATTTCTGAAAACATTTATGCTCTAGAAAAAGAGTACCGAATATATATAGTATGCAAAAAGCACAATTAAACACAGAAAGAGGTCACATATCTTACCCAACACAAACTGCTGAAGTATAAGCATCTTTTGGGGAAAGTGCTGTTGAATGATTCATGTTGTGTTGATTCCAGATAGCGTGCATGACAGTCAATTAGCTGGGCAAATATTGTGATTAGTAAATATCAGATTAATTTGTTGAATTTAAGAAATAGTCAACATACTTTATTAATTCTGTAGAAATATAAGTTAATCATATATGCCTACCATGTTTGATATACTCTCATTTGCTATGAGGTTGTAGATATCTTCAATGCTGATCATGCAGAGTGGTTCATTTGGTACAACCCAAGCAGTTGCACTGTGTTGTGTGTATACAGTGAGCAGTGAGATGTCAACAAGATCAGCCCAAAAAAAAAAACAACAACAACATGAGTTAAGTTTGAAATGTTTATGTTAACAATACCAGATAAAGGAATGACAGTACCAATTATTTGTAAAAAATAGAGAACAGTACCAGATGATAGTAAGTAATTTTTTTTATAATTGACAAGTAATAAAAAAGAAAGAGTTAAATATTGTCTTACGATTTCCCCTAATTATCAATAAGTTTTAAGATCCGTTCCTTTTCTATGTCCGATAGATGTGTGTTTTGTTGAAAAGTTGAAATAATTTGCTTAAGTGAAGGTTGCTTGGGCTCGGTTTGATGTGTAGACAGTTGTAGAAGATCAATGTCTATAACGTCAGATTTTATATCTTTCGGGACAACTGCCGCAGTGTCTGCCTTTTGTTTTTTGGCAACCTTCTTTTTACCATTGTATGTGAACTCAGGATCTCTTTTCTTTTGGCGTATTTTGTCCTTGAGCCTCTTGTACATTGAATGTGGTTCGTTTGCAGCTGGAGTTTGTTTTTCATTGGTATCCGACTTCTTTGGCCTTCTAGTTGCTGCATGTTTCTGCGTCACCTGGTGGACGCTAGATTCGACAAGTTCAGACCTTAATAATTCAACAACTGCATTCACATTATCAAGTTCTTCCTTCAGGTTTGTGTTTTGCAGGTTGAGATTTTCATTGTCAAGGAACAACTTTGTCAGAATTTCATCTTTTTCTGCTATTTGCTTCTCCAATTCAGTAATTTTATCATCTTTTTCCTTGACTTGTTGCTCCAGCTCTTCTATTTGTTCACGGTTCAAAATTGATAAAACTGAAGCAACTGGATCATTATTTTGCTGAACTGGTACTGTTTCTGCTGAGGCAGCCTGTCTTGCCTCTTGTTCTGGTGCCTCTTGTTCTGGTGCCTCTTGTTCTGAGACTTTTTCTGCTATTTTATCTGGTAAGGTGCCTTCATCAGATTCTGGTACTGTTTATGGAAGAATTTCAGCTATGGCAGAGGGAACAGTATCAGATTGATCGAGTTCAAGAGTACAAGACACCTCTTGTTTTTGCTCGCTTTCAGTTGTCTTGTTCAAATGAACTATATTTGTCTTCAGTTTTTTAAGAATGTCAGAAATTACCAATTCATCATCACTGGTTTTTTCTGAGGCAATGATGTATTCTTCTGTTTCTGTCCTTTCATTATCATCATCATATTGTTGTTGTCCATCCTCCTCCTCCTCGTCATCCTCCTCATCATCATCATCAAGATCAGGTACAATTACCTGATATTTTGTTCATCAATTATAGAATTCATTAGTATGTCCATGAATACATTGTTGAATCTAGAATGATTTTATTTATCAGATGCAAACAGTATCATGAAACACAAAAAGAGGTGACAAATACAAATAATAGCTGACAGTACCACACGGATGACAGTACCAAATGTATGCGGTACTGTTTTGTTTAAGGATGCATGCTCGTTCAAAAATAGTACCGAATGTATATAGAATTCAAACAGTATCATGAAACACAACAAAACAGTACCGCATACATGAAAAAAGAAAGAGGTCACAAATGCAAATAATAGCTGACAGTACCACATGTCTGCGATACTGTTTTGTTAAGAATGCATGCTATTTGAAACACAGTACCTAATGCACGGATGACAGTACCACATGTATGCGGTACTGTTTTTTGTATAAGATGAATTCTATTGGAAAAATAGTACCGAATATTCTTAGCATGCAAACATGATTTATTTTATCAGAAATAGTACCTGATTTTTATTCAACTTTTTGAGATTTATTTTTTTCAATGCATTGGACAATGGCTTGAGATCCCAGACTAAACATCTAGGTGTTGCACTCTTCTATACTTGTTGGACCAGAGTAGTGTGCTCACAGATCCAGTACTACATCATTTGTTAGGGCTGATTAGTTGAATGAAGTTCATAAGACAGTACCAACATATAATATAAAATATGATATGAAAAGGTTACCGGTAACATCATGACACAGCCTGCAACACCTTTGTTCCTAAAATCCGAGCACAAACTGTTCTCCAAGAATTCCAGTATATGTGCACTCCAGTTGTATTGGCGGATTTGATCCAAATTTTCAACCAATGTTGTGTAGTGCCACGACAATGAATGTCCTTTGTTAGGGACAAACAACGTTGCCAAACAGAAGAGTGTCAAAAGTCTTGCAACATCTTCTCTGCTAATGCGTGTTTGCTCTTCAGCAGCCTGCCGCAAAGTATCAGATATGTTCTGTTTCTTAATTCGTCGCAACCCAGAGAATCTACGAGAGACGAATTCAGTGCCTGGCCTTGCGATTTTTTTGACACTGTCTATCAGTTGTTCACCATCTTCTATTGCAAACATTGTTCGCAACTCTTTCTCTCTGATGCGAAGCTTTATTCCACCTAAGTTGAAAGCTTTGGACTATGGGTCAAATGTTTTGATGATTGTTTCCACATCAACATCACTTTTCCTCGAGTGATCTTTGTTAATTTCACAGTTTAAAATAGTGAGGATGAGCTTCCAAAATGGAGAATGTTTAAGATATACATGGTGTGCTTTTGTCAAGTTGATGGTTTCAACTTCATTAATGACTGAGATTAGGTTCGAACGGTACTGGATGTTCACCATGTTTGATTTTGTATGAGCGTGATTGCAATACCTGTAATTCGTAACATTTGTTTTCTGTTAGAGATAAAATGCAAGATCATCTAGATACAGTACCACTTCTATGACAGTACCGCATGTCTGACAGTACCACATCATGCGGTACTGTCTCACAAAATATGCTTACTTCACAAAAACAGTACCGAATGATTATATCATGCAAAAAGCACCATGAAACAAAGAAAAGAATCACACATACAATGAAATGACATACAGTACCGCATGTCTGACAGTACCATAGTCTGCGGTACTGTTTTTTTGGTGATGCATGCCCGTTCAAAAATAGTACCGCATGACTCTATAATGCAAACATCATATTTAAACACAAAAATGGCTCACATATCAAAAGAATGACCGACAGTACCGCATGTATGACAGTACCATAGTCTGCGGTACTGTTTTTTTTAAGGATCCATGCCCGTTCAAAAACAGTACCGCATGACTCTATCATGCAAACATCATATTTAAACACAAAAATGGCTCACATATCAAAAGAATGAGAGACAGTACCGCATGTATGAAAGTATCACATGTCTGCGGTACTGTTTTTTATGGATGCATGCTCGTTCAAAAACAGTACCGTATGACTCAATGGTGCAAAAAACAGTACCGCATGACTCTATATCATGCAAACTTCACATTTAAAAACAAAAATAGTTGCAAATATCAAAAGAATGACCGACAGTACCGCATGTATGACAATACCACATGTCTGTGGTATTGTTTCATATTAGGCTATTGTAAAAATAGCAACGATTATACGTTTTAGGAGAAACTAAATACATAATACAGTACCACATAACCTGTTATTAGAAAGATAATCGAAAACCCTAAACAGTACCGCACAATAAATATTCAAACCCTCGATATGTGTTTTATGGAAAAACCCTAAAGAGTACCTTTAATCGAATATAGTACCTGTTTATTGCGAAGGACTGTAATGTGTGAATTTGCTCGGCGAAAAGTTAGGGATCGATTGAGGCTTTATTTGGAAGAAGTTTGATTAGTTTTCAGATGATTTGTGAAGAAGTTGGAAAGTCGCGGAACGTTTCCGATAAAATAGGGAGTTTTCAAATAACAGGTTTTCTGAGTGAAATATCCGCGAGGTCCTTTTTTGTCTTTTCGTTACAAATATGACTTATTCACAAATAATTTTTAAGGGTATGACTTAAATCCTTAAAAGTCTATAAATTGTGACCGGCCTCCAAAAACCCTTTTATGTAAGTTCATGATGGGGTTAGGACCGAATTGAAAGCCAAAAACTCTAAATTTACTGCATGAAAAATTAAGTTACAAAATTTTGAGAATTTTGCTCACTTAGTTTCTCTCTCTAAAGTCTCTATTTTTTCTAGGATTTGCCACGCACATAAATTGATCACAATACATTTATTTATATTTATAGCTAAAGGCTAGGACAAGAAAACAAAAAATAACTTGCAAACTTAATAATTACAAAGTTTCAATTTTGTCAACAATGTTGGCCACAAATTATATTGCAAGCTAGTTTTGAATGGAGGGTCTGCAAAGTGGCTTTGAGCTATAAAGAAAACTAAAAATAATGGCTGTGCAAATGGCTAAGTTGCCAATATTGACTTTAGATTGCAAATTGCTTTCTCAATACCCATGCTCAATTTGAAATCCGAAAGAAATTTTTGAATTCCGCACCTTGTCTGTTGGAACTGTTTTTTTGAGAATAGCTGAAAACTAATCATTTGTGTTAATGAACTCTAGTTGATTTTCTTCTTTGTTGGCAATTTCTGATGAAGTGATGACAAAGTTCTATATGCTTGCTCTTTGCATGAAAAATAGGATTCTTTGCTATTGCAATTGCAGACATGTTCATAGTATATTGTTATAGGAGATTTCCATTTTTGCTTTAAATCCAATAGAATTGTTCTCAACGAAATTGCTTCACAAGCAGCATCTGCTATGGCGATGTACTCAGCTTCTGCTGAGGAGAGTGACACCGTTCTTTGCTTCTTGGATGACCAACAGATGGGCTTGGAGCCTAAACAGAAAACATAGCCTGGTGTGCTTTTATAGTCATTAATGGATCCAGCCCAATCACTATTTATGTATCCAACTAGTTTGTTTTCTTCTTCTCATACATAGTTGATGCTAAAACTTTTTGCTCTTTGCAAGTACCATAGTATTCTTTTTGCTATAGAGAAATGAATTTGACTTAGTTCATTCATAAATCGAAAGATTATACATACTGCATGTACAATGTCTAACCTAGTGTTGGTGAGACACATCAAAGAACCAACTAGGCTTTGATACAGTATTGGGTTAACTTTTGCTACTCCATCTTTTTTGCTACAACTTCTCATTCAACGCCATTGGGGTTAAGATTGGCTTGCATGTTGTCATCTTGAATCTTTACAGTATACCCTCAGTGTATTTTTCCTAAGAAATGTAAATTTCTCCTTTTGCCTATCGCACTTGAATCCCGAGAAAGTATTTCATAAGGTCTAAATCTGTCATTTCATATTCTTTCATCATGGACTTTTTGAAATCTTCTAACGTGTTGGAATTAGTGCTAGTATAAATTAAATCATCAACATAAACATAAATAATATGAAAATCATTGTTACCTCTCTTTTTAACATGGAGGGAAGGTTCACCGAGGCTTCTTTGAAAACCACTACCATGGAAATATCGGTCTATCTTGCTATTCCATGCACATATAGCGCTTGCTTTAGATCGTATAGTACTTTTTTTAGTCGATAGACTTTGCTTTCTTTTTCTCCCATTGCGTAGCCTTAGGGCTATTCAACATATGATTCTTCTTCAAACTCTCCATTCAAGAAGGCTAATTTGACATCAAGTTGGTAGACCTATAGCTCCAATTGTGCTGCCAATGCAAGTACTGTCTGAATCATCTCCATTTGAGCTACTGGGGCAAAAGTTTCATTAAAGTCAACGCCAAGCTGTTGTGAGTAGCCTTTTGCAACAAGATGGGCTTTGCGCTTTTGGATGGAGCCATCTTCATATAACTTTATTTTGTAGGTCTATTTAAGTCCAACAACATCTTTACCTTTTGGGCAACTGACCAACTCTCAAGTATGATTTTTAATAATGGTTTTCATTTCTTCATCCATTGCTTTTTGCCAAACTTCATCTTTGACTGCTTCTTCAAACTTTTGAGGTTCACAAGAGAAAAAAGCAAAATTTCATGTATCATAGAATTCTCTTAGTGAACATACCTTTCTGATAGGTGAGTCTGGTTCTGAATCTAAATCTAAATCTGAGTAGCTTTCTTGTGATGTTGTGGATCTGCATTTGGAGAAGAATTTGGTCTTGCATCATCTTGATTTTCCATTATTTCAAAAGGCCTAGGAAATTTTATTTTCCTACTCTCATGCTTTTGTTTCGTTAAATGTACATCCCTTAAACTAACCAGTTGACTTGTTTTTGAATTATTCTGGTGATAACCTTTCGATTCATCATTATAGCTAATGAAGATAAACTTTTCTCCCTTTTTATCAAAATTTTCCCTATTTTGTGAGGGAATTAGGAAGAATTCAATGCATCCAAAAACTTTGAAATGGTGTACCACAGGCTTTTGGTTATACCATGCTTCATGAGGAGTTCTATTTTGGATTGCTTTAGTTGGTGATCTGTTCAAGATGTAAACTGTTGTGTTGGTTGCTTCAGCCCAGAGATTGTTGGAAAGTCCTCTTACTTTTAACATGCTTCGAGCCATCTCAACTATGGTGCAAGTCTTTCTTTCTGCTACTCTATTTTGTTATGGTGTGTGAAAAACAGTCAGCTGAAGTCTGATTCCTTACTCTTTACAGTAGTCTATAAATTTATTTGATAGGAATTCACCTCTACAGTTTATTCTGAGCATCTTGAGTTGATGGCTACTTTGTCTTTCTGCCAAATTTTTGAATTGGAGAAACTTCTAGATGGCTTCTGACTTTTGCTCCAAGAAATAGATCCTCATCTTCCTGCTATAATCATCAATAAATAAAAGGAAAATACCTTTTGTTGGCAAAATAAGAGTTTTTGTAGGTCCACAAATGTCTGCGTGAACTAGTTGAAGCGGAGCTTTGGCTCGCCATGCAGTCTTTGGAAATGGCAATCTGTGCATGTTTTCATATATACATCATTCACATGGGCTATTATTTTCTTTTTCAATTTGAGACAGTTTGATCACCATATTCTTTTTCTTTAGCAATTTAAGCCCATTGTAGTTTAAACGTCCATATACCCAATGCTAGAGTGTGGATTCATCAATTTTGTCGACTTTTAAGGTAAATTTTCAACTAATGGTATATATAGAGAAAATATCTTGTTCATTGCCATTTTGACATTAGCAACTAACAAGTTAATTTTGTCCCAAATGATACAAAAAGTATTCCTTTTTTAATCATTTGACTGATACTCAATAAATTTTATGCTAAATCTGGGACATATGTTTCTCCAATAAATTTAGTTTTACCTCCTTTGGTTTGCACTGCCACTTTGCCCTTACCCTTGACTGGTTACTGCTTTACATCTCCCATTCTGACTCGAGAAGTGTACTACTCATCTAATTGAATGAACCCTTTTTTTTATTTCCAGTCATATAGTTACTGCAGCCACTATCCAATAACTATGTGTGGGATGATTCCTCTGGGTACACTTATGCACATAGTGTACATTAGAGTCAAATCTTCAATTTCATCGACACACTTGGCTTTATTCTTTTCCCCCTTTTGTTGGTACCAGCAGTTTGTTGCTTAATGATTAGGAATCCTGCACCTAGTGCATTTGAATCTACAGTTCTTTGATTTATAGTTAGTTTTACCACAAATCCTACATTTAGTGTCAGATCTTGAATTACCTGCTTTGTTTGATGGGATGTTAAAGTTTCTAGAGTTGCCAAAGAATCTTCTTCCTCTGCCTCGGCTCCTATTGCAAAAATTTTGGCATCCTTGCCTTTGTTGCTGCTAGTACCCATTGTTTTCTGAATTTTATTTCTTCGTAATGTTTAGCTTTAACTATAATGCTTACTCAATATTTGTCCCTGCAAATCTAGACATTCTTTTTTCATGGGCTTCAAACGAACCCATTTGTTCATGGAGAGTAAGGATAGATAAGCCTTTGGATTCTTCTATAGTAGTAACAATGTGTTCAAATTTCTCTGGCAAGCTTCTAGGAACTTTTTCAACAATTTTCTTTTCAGGGATAGTGTTTCCATATTTTTTTATTTGATTAATAATTTTGGTGACTCGAAAAAAAAAAGAGTTGAATGTTTTCTAAACCTTTCATGGCTAGATTATCAAAATCACGCCATAAAGATTGGAGTTTTACGGAGATTACTTTGTTTAACCCTTGAAATTTAGTTTTTAAAAGATCCCATGCCTTCTTAGATGTATCAGCCCTCATACTTTTTTGAGAAATTGTTTTATTTACCCCCTACTATATGTAGAGTAAATCTTTGTCATCTTTTTTGACATTATTCTTGTATTCTTTCTATTTAGCTGCTATCCATTGTGCAAGTGGATCATCATCTCTAAGGTTGGAATAGCCATTCTCCATTATCTCCTAAAGATCTTAAGAGATAAAGAGAGTTTTCATCTAAATACTCCAATAATCATAGCTTTCTCTGTAAAAAATGAGTACTAGATTTGGAGCATGGTTGAAGATGGAAGATGCTGAAATGGATGCCACTGAAAACATTTGTGTTTTAGATAAAAAAAATAAAAGAAAGGTTGCTTTACTCTTATCTAGGGTTAGAATTTGGTAAATCTAACGGCATGGTCGGATCCAGAACATCGAAAAACCTTAGGTTGCTTTGGTTTGGAAATTTTTTTGGCTTACTAGGGGCTTAAAAATGAGACTTTTTGAAAATAGGGGCTAAATGGTAATTTTAGTAACTCTTTCTTTTTTTTTTTTGGGCAGAGGCTGACGTAACAAAGTTCAATGACATGGCTCTGACAGTACCATGTGTTAGTTATTGAGTGGCTGATGTGGCAGATGACTTGGTGCTGAGATGGATCGACTCGGCTCGGCTCAGCTCCACGGTTGGCTCGGCTCAACCCGGCTCGTTTTCTCTGACAAAATTGGTTTTTCTAGCATTGCATCGACGAAGCTCCGGCGAGGCTCATGAGGGTGCATGTTAGCTCCATTTTTTATTCTAAAAACAATTTTAGAAACTACAGATCAAGAGAAAGTTTTTTATGTAATCAAAATAAAGTTTCAAAGAACTTAATTTCTGGGCAGATCTGGGTTAGTGACCTAGGTATGCTCTAACGGAACTTCTGAGCTTAAGGATGGTAAGGGAAAGGCTCTGATACCAAATTGATGGGTTTAAGATTGAATTGAAAGGCACAAACTCAAAGTTTATTACAAGAAAACTTGAGTTACGAAATTTGGAGAATTTTACTCACTTAGATTTCTCTCTCTAAAGTTTCTCTATTTTTATGGGATTTGCCACACACATAAACTGATCACAATACATCTATTTATAGCCAAAGGCTAGGACAAGAAAACAAAAAACAACTTGCAAACTTAATGATTACAAAGCTTTAATTTTGTTAATAATGGTGGCTACAAGTTGCACTACATACTGGCTCTGAATGGAGGCTCTCTATAGTGGCTTTAAGCTGTAATGGAGATTGAAAATGATGGCTGTGCAAGTGGTTAAGTTGTCAATCTTGACTTTGAATTGCAAATTGATTTCTCAATTCATCCAATTGATGAAACTGTTTTAATTCTAACTATTAGATGAACTTTTATAAAAATTCAAAAGTTGGAAATATAACTTTAACTCTTTAAAGTTATATTTCAACTTTAGAATAGATGTGGGCATAAACTCCTTTTGCAATTATTTTCTATGTCTAGTTACAGAAAAAAAAAAACAAAAAAAAAAAAACACAAAACAAAAACAAATACCTGTGTGTATATATACGCATAGAATGAGAAAGAACAATAATAAATTAAAAAAATATTTATTAAGAAATAACTTTCAACTTTTATATTTTTTAACTTCACCAAATAAAAATATATATTTGAAATTTTTATTTATTTATTTTTTTGTCTCTTGCTCTTTTTCCTTCCTTTTTGTTTTTTTCACAAAATTTCAATTAAATGCATTTTAAAACATAGGGTTACCGCAACATTGGAATCCACTGATGCTTATGGCATTAATGTTCTTTCCATTCTCTATGCACAATTTAATACCATTCACTAGGAGTGAGCATTAGCAAATTCGTTTTAGAAGTGTGTTAAATTAAAATAAATTAATTTTAATTTTCATGGGATGAAACTGAATTAATCGAATAAGAGATGATATAGTCGATTTTGTTTTAAAATATTTCAATTTAAAATTCAATAGGTTTTATTTTAATGTATTTATATTTTAATATACACATTAATATATAACTTACTGAAATATAGTTAAATTTGTTCGTTTCGATCTCATTTTCTTAGATTATTAAAATTTATATAATTTCTAAATTAAATTAACCCAATTAATTAAATAATTCAAATTATTTGGATAAAATATAAATAATTTAGCTCAAAAATTAAATTTTAAACCAATTTTTACATACCCTTTAAAAGAAAATTGGCCTATTAACCCCACGAAATACTTTTCCAAGCCAAAGTTGAGGATCCTGTAAATTCTAAATAATGTAAAATTCTTACAATAACAATACTTTCACTATGATTGAAATGTGTTGATTGATGCTATAGATCATTTGGAATCATCGCACCAAATCTAGGAGGGTTCTTAAAAATTTAAGTTTCTTAAGTGCATAGCCCTCACTTTTGACAATGTCCCGCACTCCATTGTCTTTCTACAACAATGAACTCATCCTTAGTTTTAAGAGTCTAATAGAATATCAAATATCTACATAATATGAATGGAAAATTTTGTAATATCTGATATTTTATTTAGTTACTTATTTGTAGTTTTTGGTTAATGTTGATTTTGAATCTTGAAGTTTGGTCTTGTGGTGAGGACCTATTTCTTTTTTCTTTCTTTTCCTTTTCCCTCTCTATTTCTTTATTTCTTCTTTTGTTCTTCTTTTGATCAATAGAGAAAATGTGAGAGGGAGAGCAGAAGAAGAGGAGATGAAAAGGGAAAGTATATGAGTTTTGCTTATCTTCGCATGCTAGTTTTCATGATGCTATCGATTTGGAGTGAGGGTAATCGTGAAAAATGGTACAACCTAGAGTGGATTTATGCTTTGGATTTGGAGTTCTGTTGAGATCGAAACATACATATACATGTGTGTGTGTGTATTTCAAATCTTGAGATTTATTGGTTGATTTGTCATGCCCTTGACTTGAAATATTTGGGACAGATGATATAAGAAAATTGAGACTAATCTAAACCAATTTAAAAATTAATTTCAAGGTCCAGTCACAATTCGAGAATAGTGACCACATATCACAATTCGGGTCAACTTGAACAATATATATTAATTATAGTACAGAGCTCTAGTATGAATTGCTTCTTATTCCCATATTTCAATAATAAGCATAATATCAAATAATATAAGTCTAAGTGTTACACTCCAAGTCACGCAAATAAAGTGCAAATAAACAATAGGACCAACACAACCAAATTCAACCATCAGTTAATGGGTCAGCTCAGCTTGAGATGACTATTCCCAACTCCAAAAGAATTTTGAATATAACAGAGGTATGAGTTCAATAGTTTATTAGATAGAACAGTGTAAGTGTGCACAAGTGTAGACGCTTAAAGTACACATTATTACAAAATACAATAATTCAACTAAAAACACATGAAAGGGGGGGTGCAACTTACATAGTCATACAATTCTATCTCTATTTACCATTAAATTTATTCTAGGATTGGTAACAAATAGTACGGAGTCACCAACCACATTATTTTATCTAACCAACTGTGAAACAGCATCCCACAGATGCACACTACCTCGAAGAATGTAAATAAATATTATAGCCTCTCATTAGCTTTTCTATCATATCTCGTGACATGCATTCGCTCTCAGGTAGACATTGATGTATATAATCAGATTAATTATCTCTTATATTGATGTCTTAACACCGAAAACCAACCTCTAGTCATATATATCAACTAGGGATCATCTAATATTTTTCAAAAACTCATTGTGTCATTTTCATAAAAATGACCCTAATCCACGTATATTACTATACCCACGATACTTTAATCTATCAATAACATGGCTATCTCATCTAAGCATAATAACTAGACGATGTAACCCAAATCTTATGTACATGATATGTTTTGCCAAGCCAAATGATGATAAATTTCATAATAACATAGTTATATTTCATGAAACATGCAATTCGAGAAACCATCATCTTAAATAAACATGCAATGGTCAAAGTATAATTCAAATATCATCATAATGCCCATGAAATATATCCTATTGCAAAAATTAATGGCAACAACCTAAGTATACATTTGAAGTATCAATTATAGCCAAAAATCTCCAGGTTTCTCAAATTTTTTTTCTTTTTTTTAATTTTCTTCAACTTCTTTTTTTCACCAAAAATCTCCAAATTTCTTTAACTCTTATTAACTTTCTCTAGTTGCTTTTTAATTTTCTCTAACTTTTTCTCACTTTTCATGGAGGTTTTCAAACATCCAACCATTCAACATTTACCTAATTTTTGTTTTGATTTTATTGATTTTTTTTTTTTTGGCCAAAATATACCACTCCAAACAGGCACAAAATATTATTATATGTTCATCAAATATTAACCCAGTCCTCTTTAAGGAGAGCCAAATCTTCTGCAAGGAGTTATTTTGTCTGCTAATTCATTCTTTTCTTGTTATTTATAATAGAAATATCCTAACCCACAATTGGATCCAATTAACCAGATTTTTATAAAAAGCTTTGCACATCATGAATTCGATCACTCCCGGTGTTTACCTTACACATAAAATGCATATTGAAGATCATAACTTTGACTCGTTTCAAAGTTGGACAACCTTTGAGGGCCTGTTTGGTGTGCACAAATTTCTACACCAAGTTAACACGTGTCATTACTTTTATTAGTATTAAGTGTTTAATAAAACATTTACAAAAATTAGTAAAATTAACAAAAAAAAAAAACTTACTAAAATTTGATAAAAGTTGATAAAAATTAAAAAATATTAGTAAAAATTAATCTTGTATTTGTTGGAGAAAATTAGAAAAAAAAAATTAAAGAAAATTAATAAAAGTTTTTTTTGGGGGGGTGGGGTAAAACATTGTGAACCAAACATCCCCTCAATATACAAATAAATTAAAATACAATTAGACTGTGTTTGAATAAAAAATTTTGTTAGAAAAAATAATAAATAGAGATTCAAAATCAATCATATTTATTTTTGTGACGGAAAATGAAATGAAAAGGTAAGAAATTTGTGAAATTAAAAATAATTAAATTAAAAAAATTAATTTATCGATAAATAACTTTTAGATTATTTTTATAATTTTTAACCCACTCAAATGAAATCATGCATTCAGATTTTTATATCTACTTTTTCTTTTCCCTTCTACGTTTCCTATCAATTTCTTTTCTTTCTCCCACCAAATCCTCACTCCAAACACACCCTTAAAGTAAATATACAAGTATAAATAAATAAATATATATATATATATACACTGCTCGGAAATTACAAGATTTAAACAACTAATTAACTCATTTAGCAATTTCCTGAAACATATGGGCGGTATGAGTGTGTAAGTAGTTTTTAAAGGTAGTGATTGCTCTCTTCAGGCTGTAGCTAATTTTCTGGAGTGCACAATGTACATTGGATCCGAACGTCCAGGATTGGGAGATATATCCACCGCCTGCAGAAAAAACATGTTTGCAAATCATCACAGTTTGAAGATAATAGCATTTCACACCAGAAAGGGGAGTCCAACAATCAGGACACTTAAGGCAAAAAATAAACAAAAAATAAATAAATAAATAATAAAAAGGTAAATTAAAAGGAAAAGGGGTACTTGTGGAGTAATAGGTTATAATAGAATTGACTCGAATCGAGCCGAACCAAGTTTTGCCTTTCTTCAGTTCGTCTTAACAAAGACAAAAAACTTGGCCTTGAACTTGGTTTGCAAGTAACTCGATTAACCGAAACGACATCATTTTTGGTCAAAAATATTACAAGATATATATATTATTTTATTAGCCCGGCTTGGGAGCCTTTGACTCATTAAGGCAACAAACTGAACTCGAGCTAAGGCAGCTCGACTTGTGACCACCCTTAATTGCTTGCTATGTCAAACTGGGAAAAAAGAGAATAAGAGTGTGTATGGCAAAATAAATATAATTTTTTAAAAATAGTTAGCAACTTTTGGGTGTTTAATAAAAATTTTGACAACTTTTAGTAACTATTGATTGTTTGGTAAAAATTTGAAAATTTTTTCAAGAAGCTTTAGAACAAAAATAAAAATTCCTCTTTTTTTGCTTCCGAAAGCACCCTAAATATGCTACTGAAATCAAATTTATCTGGTTGATATAATAACAAACAAAATCATTTATGTTCCAACGACATGTATTTTGTTGTGTGGAAACACACTTGAGATGTTTATTACCTGAGGAGGTTCAAACCCTCCAGCATAATGGAAATATGATCCAACAATCAAAGCATGATCAGCATCACCAGTTGATGTCCATATTGAGATTGCCTTCGTCCAGAAACAACGGTTGGAAAAGCTGATTTACAAGCATAAAATGCGAAATCAGCTGACACAAAGAATGTGCAACGAATAAACTTTTTGAGTTTCTTATAATTTTTTTTTTTTCTAAATTTATATGAAAATGCATGAATTATGATGACCTCATTATAGCAAGGCCACCGGGCTTGAGGATCCGACGCATCTCCTTGAAAACATCAATAGGCTTCGTAAGGTAGTCAACGCTAACCTAAAAGAAGCAAATGAATGAAATGTTAGGAGCATTCGAAAAAGGTTACACCCTACCAGTACATTGCAAAAGAGAAACAGTGATAGTTTTTTTTTTTTGCTAATTATATAACAGCGATAGTTAATCTCTAAGGGATATTTTTTGGTATCTATTTAACAATTTCTTAAGATGCGGAACTTTTAAGTTCCGGCATTTTATTCGAGGACCCATAATTCTTTATGATGCCGGAATTTCAAGTTCTGGTCCTGCATTAAAAAAGCATACCCCAAATATAGGAATTCCTCTAACTGAGGAATTTCTCTTCCTGTTCCTGAGTTTGAAGGCGTATAAACATAGTGTAAATTAAAACAATTGCAAATATGATCCTTCATCACACTGCCATTGGGATCAGAAACTGCAAATGAGCTTGTCTTTTGATACTGTTACTTTAATATTAAAAGTTTAATCAAATCATCACCGGGTTATCATCATCATCATCATCATTCGTTCCCCTTCAAAACTTCAAATTCGATGCATTGAAAAAAGTTGAAGGAAGGGAAAAGGTAGGAGAGTGAGATGAAATAAAAGGCACTAAATTTATTTTATTTTTTTGGTTGAGTTAGAAAAATGAGAAGAAAATTGTTAGATATTTGTCCAAAAAATTAACTTTTTTATTGATTAAAAATTAAAAATCTGTACATATAAGTAATTTTATTTCCCCTCTTTTTTCTTTTCCCATGACAAATAATTAATTAATCCAAACATATAGTTAATAGTTGGGTTTTGGACATCATTGATTAATATAAGATTTTATAGAGCCCCCAATTGACTAGTATTTAATGAATACTCTCCCACCACTACAAATACAAGAAAACTCTATTTTCTCCCAATTGTGGATATGCAACATTGAAATTGCAATTTTGAATAACTATCACATAAAAACAGGCATAGAAAGCAGATACCCAATATGTGGCAAATAATTTCTTTTTTTTTTTTTTAGACAATAGGTAAAGAAGCACATACCACATTTGTGATAACATCAAAGGAATTATCTTCAAAGGGAAGTTTAGGGTTAACATTTAAGTCTTGAACAACATATTCAGTTAGAACCTGCAAACAATCAAACAAAGGAAGCATGAGTTTATTCATCAGAATAGTACAAAGATGCTATGTGAATGTAAAATGCAGTTATGTCACACCTCTGGTCAAATAAGAAAGTATGCATGAGCAAAAATTATTTATAGCTGCCTTTAGCTGTTAGCACTTACAAATCCGTGTCCTCATTTTGTCTCTTGTACAAATGAAACATAGGCTTTCAACTTAGGTTTGTCAACTGCTTCATGAGTAAGAAAACTAGTTCTTACTTTGAGACTTTTAGCTCTCTTCTTACCTCTCGTGGGTGGTTGGATGAGAAGCTAGCAATAGGATCCTTCTAGGAAATATGGTAGAAACAGATGGCTTTCTTACTCAGAACAACAATGGTATCATGGTGGCATAATGAGATTTGAAGCCATCCCAGGAAAAAGGGGGGGGGGGGGGGGAAGAAAGAGAGATAGGGAAGGCAAGAAGCTAAGGTTTGCATTTGGACAACCAAAGTCCTTTACTAAGGGTATGAGATGACTTCTAAGCACGGAAATGGCAGCAGCAGCATCTATGAGAGAGACAAACTTGCAAAGGCCAACAGGTGACACATGTCCAGGGCATACCAGGATTGGTGTAGTAATAGGTGGCCCCTTCTGCAAGGTCTGAAGGTACGCTCTGTAGAGATTGTAAAGGAGATGCGCATAGTGTGTGCTGACCATGTCTGGAGGTATCTAATAGACATCAAGTTTGTCTTTGTCCGAAAGCATTTCTCCAAGAGTGGTTAAGTCACAAGTCCTTCCATAGAGTGAGGGATGAGAACCTTGATGAACGCCGAATCCAACCACTGAGCCACAAACCCCAACATCAAATGTTGGCCATAGCATAGCGCTTGGGCACTGTAGCTATGACACTGGTACTGGACCCAAAGGTGACCTTATGCCATGCTGCTGATCTCATGAGAACATTAGGGTGCCACCAGAGAGAAGGGATGACCAGGCATTGTAGGGACACACCCAATTGAACTGGAAACACAATCTTCCAAACTGAGGACTATCAGTGTGTGCCAGAAGCGGATGATGCTTGCACTTTGGTGGCAAATTCTGCTTGATCTAGCCAGGGCCCAACAAATGTTTCCAGTGATTTCTCTATTAATAACCTAAATCTAAAGCTACCTGAATCTAAATCTAAGGCATTGCAGGTGCTAGCCTCACTTGGGACCAGCATAGCCTGACACAAGAAGGGAGCTGGGAAACATGGGAGTATCTTAAGTCGTCAATGTAACATCACAAGAGTAACATGGTAGAACAAACAACATTGTTGAGTTTGGGTAGACCCATATACTTGCACATTTTATTACTAAGTGATTTCTTTTAACAAAGCAGAATCATAAAAGAGGAGCCTTAGTAGATGGCATCGAGCAATCGATACAACTGTGGTAATCAGCCTTCCAGCATAACCACATTTACATCACAATGTTTGTTATCATTTTGATATGTGCACACTAAAAGCTGACATTAATGATTGCAGAAATGATATAACAAGCATGATCTCACCGGGTTTTTCTTGAGCTCTTCTTCATTCATACCCATTCCTACTATCCTGACTTGCTTATATCCTGCAGGAAAATGACTGACCTAGATAAAGTATAAGAATGAGGTTACAATAACATAGAAGTTAATAACAGAGGATAGGAATAATTTGAACGAAAAAATGTCTTACCCAGCTGCTGCACATGTCAAGCATAGCTACTCCCGGCGTATTACTAGGAGGAAAAACCTCTGAATAGTACTTAGTAAGAGCAGCAATGGCTGGATCATCAATATGTGTCACAAAGCGTGGAGCTTCATAGAATAATGAATCCGATGACCTGGAAAATCATGTATAATATTTTGCTCTTGTATAATGCAAAGAAAGATCAACTCCACCCCTTTAGGTGAACAAACAACACGTACATCCCACTCAAAGCAGACAGCTTCAATAAAATAACTCAAATACACAACAAGAAGTCAGTTATCGATCCATATTGTTGATTTAAAGGGCTTAAAATTAAAGTCGTGGGATATTTTGCTTCGGAGGAATGTTCTTGATAGGGAGGCTGAAATCCTCTTTGAGCTTCTCACAACTATATATTTGGCAGAAATTTGGGTAGGAGAGGAAAGGATGAGACGGAAAATTATCAAATTGAGCCACTTCAAGGTGACAGCCTAGAAAACAACTACAAAAAGAAACACAAGATTTACGAGTTCTGCCAACAGGTTTATGTTCACGGGTATAGTATAACCAGTTTTTCACTATAAACCTCCAACAATGGAGTAAAGATAACAATAGGACAGGAAATAACCTTAGAAAGACCATTAGAGAAATCCTTATCACCTTAGAAAACCTTAATCTAAACTTAATTTATATATACAATATGTCCCATATATATAGGAACAAGAAAAGTAGTCCAAAACAAACTCAAACACTATCTAAAAAATCTGGAACAGCGTCACTCACTGGGACGAGATTCCTTGCAAGTTTCTGTGGCACAGAACACTACACTTTGATTTACCAGCGACCTTACTAGTAGGGGTGGAAACAAATCGAGCAATTTGTGAGCTATTCGAGCTCGGCTCATGATTAAAACGAGCTCAAATTAAACTTAATTCGTGACTCGTTTAGATTCGAACTCGAGCTCAAGGCTAGCAAAGTTCACAAGCCAACTCGATAAAATAATATATATTTTTAATAATATTTTTATATATTTTTAACAATATTTTTATATATTTTTAATAATATTTTTATTATATTTTTTTATAATATTTTATTCATTATATTTTAGACTAAAACGACGTTGTTTTAGTTTAATCAAGTTATTCGCGAGCCGAACTCGAGCCTAAATTCTTCTTTATCGAACCAAATTCTAGCCTATATAAAAATTTGAATCAAGCTCGAGTTCAAACTCGGTATAAATAGCTCAAACCAACTCGAATAAGTTAAAGATCGGCTCGTTTCCACCCCCTAATCGCTAACGAGCAACCCTACAGCCTTGCATGCTTTCTGTTTTTTTCCAACGACTCCCAGTAGGCCATCTAATGAGCTTCAGACCATCTACACACACTCCTGACCTTTCCCAATGAGTTTTAGCGAGCTTCTGCATCTGCCCTTTGCTAGAGCATGAGTGTGATGAGTGTGAGCCACAATTAACATATTCTGTATGGTGTTTGCAGGAGATGTAGAGGGGGACATCCTAAGAAGCGAATTTGGAGTAATGGTGATTGATCCATGGAAAGATCCTTACCATCGACAACCTCTTCAGTACGAGGTTGATTTTGGTGATCGAATAGGTGTTGCTTATGCAAGAGAGATGGGGAATCTATCAACCACTTGGTTGTTCATTGTAGTTGGACTAGCCACTTTTGGATTTATCGTGCATGGGGATATATTGGGTGCTCCCATTGGAGGCTGAAAAAAACCTTTTTGTCTAGTTTGGAAAATTTGGGGGCAAAGAAATAGAAGAAAATTTCAAGATACTAAAACTTTTGTGTCCATATATTCAGCTGTATTGTTTTGACAAATTGTATAGTTGGTTGTGCGGGGTTGTAGGGCAGATATCTCTAGTTTTATGCATCTCATTGAGAACATGTCAATTTTTTGGTCCGTGGCTATAGAGGGGCCTTTTGTAGTTGGGCAGCATCCTTGATGCCTTTATTTATAAAAATCTTTTTATCTATAATAATAATTAAAAAAAAAAAGGAAAAACAAATTGAACCTCTGTCACAATGTCATCCAGTAAAAGATTCTACTTTAGTGTGATTGACAAAGGCTATGCTCGGCTTGGTAATACCCAAAACATATGAAAAGATTGAGGCCAATGGTTGGCAAGGAACTTGATCTACAAAAAGGACAGGTCTATTAATTTAGACTACATAAGTAACCATTGATAGAAAATTTCAATTATTTAACAGCAGGTCCAGAGAAAGAAATATCTAATGAAATTGCCATGTATTAAGCATTGGATTGGCTGGAACTAGGAACATCACTCATACTGCAGACTCTATTTTCTCAATATCAGGAATTGAAATTATAAATTTGTACAATATAATTCAATAAACTGATGGGGTGTTGAAGTCATGCAATGTGTTGTTAAAATCTTTTCGGATGGGAAAAAGAGTTAACATTGAACAACGAACAAATGCAAGAAAGAAGTTAAAAGCTTTTACTCATCGAAGCGCTGGAAGTCCTCTTCCTTGAATGGAAATTGCTCTGGCCATGCCACATTCTTCAATACCTTTGAAAAAGATGAAAAATACAAAGAAGTTCAAAACCAAGTAATCATGAGAACGAATCAGAAAACAGTATAAGTGCTCAATGATTCTGTAACGGCAAAGAATAATCTGAAAAATAATCATATTCATGGCAAAGAAAAATCGCCCACACATTATAAATTACAATTGATAATTGGAATGGAAATTTCAAGATAACAGCATTTCCCTGTTCAGCTTCCCTCACAAAGAAATTCAAAGTTTCAGGCAACAAATGACATTAAAATTTGTATGTGTCATCCGAAATCCTGAAATCAGATGCAACACCAACGGTTTGTAGGTAGCGCCAAGGATGAACCTATAACATAATATAAACCATGTCTTCAAATAGTAAGAACAACTGTAGAAACAGAATTTATCTTGCTGCCCCAAAAGTTGGGATAAGGTTGTCTCAGACGGAGTTCATTATTCAGTTTATTGACCACCGTGGATTACCACAAACCCAATCCCTTCATCCAATCATGCCTGAGGAATTTGATCCTCTTATGTGAGAAGATTTTCCCAAATTTGCAAAATGATTAATCAAGTACTGAAATACAAGTAAACAACACATCAACTTCAAATCCAACAACAGTGAATTTGATACTATTTGCTTTACAGTCTACCCATAATCGCGAGCTTCAAAAATTGAGATGCACAGCAAGCATACCCAGCTATCTAAATTCAACAAATCCTCAAGGATCAGGCACATCAAAAATTTCCAAGTCCAGCGACACGTCCCCAATTTAGCACCAACCCATCATCAAATTTCACAATCCAACCAAAACCCAGAAACCAAATTAATCAAAGAAACATCTGTAAGGACACAGGTAATCAGATTCACCTGCTCAATTTCACCCTTTTGCCTAGCAGAAGCAATGAAAGATTTGCTGCCACTAGTGCTAGCCATACTCATGAAATGAGCCCAAAATGAAGCCCCAATGCCCAAGACGACCCGTCTAGGTGTTCTGTATCCACTGGCTCTCTTCTTCAGTGTTCCCCTAAGTTTAGGGGCAGAATCAATAGCATAGGTAACTGAAGAAGCCGTCGAGGTTAAAGAAGTATTCGCGTAGAGACCTAGCAAAGTTGGTTTCCCGTGCTGCGGTGTGAACCCCAGACGATTGGCCATCTTTACCCTCAACTTATACATTATTTTTTATACATTATTTTACCTATTAGTGTCTACGTCTGTGGAAGCTTAGAGCTGGAAACCTTGAGTGAGAAGGAATAGAACAGATTTTTTCGAATGGTCTGGCACTGTGTATATGGTATAAGTGGGCTGGGGTTTCGATTCCCGGGAAATGGATGCTGTGCTAGTGATGCCCAAGTCATTAACGTGGCTATCTTTTGCTTCAAGGGTTCACAATAGCTGTTCGCATATGTAGCTCCATGCAAATAGGCGAGTTTGGATGGATTTGAAGGGGGTTTACAATTGGGTGTGATTAAATAAATTAAATTTAATTATATCTATTTAATAATAAATTATTACTGAACAGGTTAGATATGAATTATATCAATCTCACAAACTTGAATTTTAATTTTAATTTTTTTTAATTTTAAGTATTTTTTTTGAAATTTTTAATATATTTAAAATTTAATTTACATATCTACCGGTTTATAACAATAGATGGATTAAAAATTGAAAGTATATAAATTTGTGGTTTATTTTAAAAAATTATTAAAATAAATTATTAATTAAATAAAATATTAATTATTTATAAATCTAAAATAAATAATGTCACTATAATATATATATATATATATATGTATTAAATGGGTACTTATTAAATAATAATATATTACATATTAGATATGTGCTGACGGACTGGAAAAATGTGCGGTTAAATTTTTTTTTTTCTCTCTTTTGAGTTCTATTTCCTTTTGCAGTTAACTAGTTGTGTATCTATACACACTGATAGGATCGTGGAGTATCGTGGAGCAATTACAGATTATGATTATCTAGGATTTTTAATTTATTATTATTTTGTTAGGATTTATTTTATCTTGTTAAGATTTATTTTATTTGAATTTAGTTTTTATTTACACTTATCTATTTGTTATCTTACATCGTGTAAGTCAGTTACCTTATTTTGGATAAAGTAGATCATGTCAGTTACCTTATTTTAGATAAGGTAGTTTTAGATAAGGTAGATTGTGTAGATGTAGATCGTGTGTAGGTGCTAAGTTTGTGTTTATTTAAAGTCATCGATAATTAATGAAAGAGTAGTAGATGTTTTATTCAAATTGTAGTTTATTCTCACCCTAAGAGAATTTTATTCACTTAAGGCTTTGACTGGTACCTATCATTTGGTTTCAGAGCCTTACTTAATGGCATCCAACAAAGAAAGGATTGAACTTTTGGCGGCGTGCAAGATGGGATACAATAAATGGAGTTGGGCATGGCTGACAAGCTGCACCAATTGGAGTAGACCATCAACAAGATTTTCCAAAATTGTGCTTCTGAACAAAGAATCGTCTAGCCACTTTAGTCACGAACGGGAAGAAAATTCACGTTTGAATCGTGAGGAGAATGAAAGTAGACAACAGATCTTCTCGTCCAAAATGGATAAATTGGAGTTTCCAAGATATTCCGGTGACGATCCATCCGAATGGTTCTCGTGTGGGTCATTTTTTTGAGTACCTAGGCACATCCGATAATCAAAAAGTGTCTCTAGCATCATTCCACCTCGAAGGAGAGGCCAACCAACCAATGGTGGCAATGGTTGCATCGAACTTATGAAAATTTTCGAATCACCCAAACCAATCAACCAATCAAAAAATAACGAACACAAGATTGTAACGAAGAAACCTTTTACCAACAAGGAAAGGTAAAACTCCGGGTCCGATTTCGGAGACCACCCAAACTTTCACTATATAATTAGGTTACAAGTACCCACTCGAAATCTCTACGACTCCTCGCACGACTTCTTTCAAGCACTTGCTCGAATCCTCGACACACCTAAACCAAGTGGAAATAAACTTTCTAACTCCTTAGAAAGTGAACAGACTTAACCAAGAATAATAGAAATAAGAGAAAGAGCTATAAGCTCACAAGGAAAAATTCTCTCTCTCACGAGACTCTATAATATGCCCCTCTCGTTCCCCCATTGTACATTAAGCTTGGGTGCATATATATAGACTTACACATCCTATTCCAAGCAAAATCCTATTCTAATTAGGACTTAAATAAATAAGCAAAATCCTATTCTAATTAGGACTCAAATATACAAGCAGATTTCCTAAACGGAAACAAAATCTTCTATAACTCGAACCATCAGTTTCCCTGCGTGCTCCCTGCGAGGTCTACTGCCAAAAGGTCGAACCTGCGTACATTCTGCGGGCTCCCGGCGCCATGTGGCGCAGCCGCACGCCCCCTGCGTACTGCCTGCGAGGTACACTGAATTTTTACGCGTGTGTTTCCTAATCTGTGCAGTCTTCTTCTTTATTCCTAATTGGACTTGGATTGCAATATTGCGGTTATGATCTTTTGGAAACTTGCCCATTTTGAAAAATCTTCAATTTAGGAAATATGCAAATCTGCCATATTTAATTTAAGATTTTGTATGGATTTGCCACTAAAAAACCTTACAACTTACAAGGAGGAAGGCCAATTGGTGACATGGGAAATATTTAAAAAAGAGCTGTGAGCATGTTTTGGCCCTATAGAGCGTGAAGATTTTGACGAGGCCCTATCTAAGGTTTAGCAAGTCAGTTCCCTTCGTGACTACCAAAAGGAGTTTGAAAGGCTTGGTAATAAAGTTCACGGATAGACACAGAAGGCCCTAGTGGGGACCTTCATAGGCCAATTAAAGGCAGAAATCTCAGAAGCTATTCGTATGTTCAAACCTAAATCGCCAAAGGAAGTTATTAACCTAGCACGAATGAAAGATAAACAGCTTCGCCGATAAAAAAGAATTATGCAACCATTACAAGACACCAACGCACCAACGTTTTTTCCACCAACGACGAAAATCAATTCATCCTCACTAGTAAAAAATTAACTTGGGATGAGATGCAGAGGAGACGTGCACTAGGTCTCTGTTTCAATTGTAATGATAGGTTCACGACTAGACATAAATGCCAAAAGCCTCAACTGTTACTATTAAAGAGTTATGCCACTTCTGATGGGATTATTTGTGAAGAGATTACAGAAGATATGAGTAAAGACAAAACAGCAAGTGAGCATTATCCGGGAAGACCTCCAGAAGCATTATTCGGGAAGACCTCCACAAGCAACGTCTAAGTGTGGACCTTGGGGACAAGTGTCCACTTGAGGGAGAGGTATTGATAGGATCGTGGAGGATCGTGGAGCAAGGGAGGTATTGATAGGATCGTGGAGAATCGTGGAGCAATTACAGATTATGATTATCTAGGATTTTTAATTTATTATTATCTTGTTAGGATTTATTTTATTTGAATTTAGTTTTTATTTACACTTATTTATTTGTTATTTTACATCGTGTAAGTCAGTTACCTTATTTTAGACAAGGTAGATCATGTCAATTACCTTATTTTAAATAAGGTAGTTTTGGATAAGGTAGATCGTTAGATCATGTCAATTACCTTATTTTAAATAAGGTAGTTTTAGATAAGATAGATCGTGTAAGTGTAGATCGTGTGTAGGTGCTAAGTTTGTGTTTACTTAAAGTCATCGATAATTAATGAAAGTGTAATAGATGTTTTATTCAAATTGTGGTTTATTCTCACCTTAAGAGAGTTTTATTCACTTAAGGTTTTGACCGGGACCTATCACACACACCCACCGAAATGCACATTGTATGCTTTAAAAAATAAAATAAAATAAAACACAAACTGGTCATGGCGAGTTGGCACTAAACTCGCATGGTTGAAGTTTTCTTGGGATTGTTTGTTCACACTCACTCTCTGGTTTATTAGAAATTCGGGGCGTGATAAATTTAATTTTTGTTAAAAAAATAAAATACAATATAACTTTTGTTATTTTTATACTGATATGTTAATATATATATATATTTTTTACTTTGTTCATAGGGTAAATGCTGAAAAAAAAGAAGACGTCCCTCACCTACGCTTACTGACTTGATTAATAGATCACATGACGGAAATATTTTTTTATTTATTATAATATTTTTATCAATTAATATAATATAATTTAATTTTTAAAGAATTGTAATTTATAGACCCGTATGTTGTACGGGTGACTTACAATTACTTATATGATTGATGGTTTTTTATGCTTCATTTTTTCAATATTTATTTGTATATGAAAAGTGTTCATATACAAATTGAGTATTTGTTCCAACTGACGGAACGAAATTGTATGATTAAAATATTTAAACTCATTAATTAAGTATTATTTTAGCACCGAATTATATTTTTAATTGGATTTAAACCTCCATTTAGAGGCCATTTGGATGTTCAAAAAAGTAAAAAATCTCAATTTTTAGTAATTTTTTTTGTATGTTTTTTTATTTACATTTTTTTGTGTGTTTGGTGGAACAAAGTGTAATTTTTAGCATTTTTTGGCATCTTTTAGGTGTTTGGTAAATTTTTTACTGTAACAAAGTAAAAAAGTAATAACTTTTTGTGTGTTTGGTAAGTTTTTTTATTACAGTAAAGCAAAAAAGTGGTAATTTTTGTGTGTTTGGTAAAACTTTTAGTTTTATCTTTTACTGTAACAAAGTAAAAAAGTAAGAAAAATAGTGATTCTACCAAACGTACCTAAAATTACAAAATGTAACTTTTGACACTTTTTTTACTAGTTTTTAATCTTTCAAACGGGTAATTTGAATTTAACTGAGTGAGTTGATGAATTTGAATAATTATTATCACCTCTAACTCGCATCCAAATGTTATCTTATTTTCGTACAGGTACATTGGCTAGGTGAAATGGATTAATTTTGGCGCTGTTTTTTTCTGAAAAGTCACAAACCGTGGGAACAATTTTTTTAATCCGTTCCCACGGATTCAAAAAAATTCACAAAAAATAACGACAATGGTACTTGTTTGAAAGCTTTCAACATAAAAAAATATGATTGTATAAAAAATTTATACATTCGGTTAACCAACTTTCAAATTTTTTTTTTTTTTTAGTGAAATATTAGAATTTTTTGAAATTAATGATAGCGAAAAAATTATAAGTAAAGAAGTTGTGAAAATTTATAAAATTTTTTAGAGTTTTATTTTATGTCAAATGGGGCTTACAAGTTTGACCTACTCCGTTTAAGGTATCTGGGAGCGGTTCGCACGTTTAGAATTTACTCTTTAGAATGGGTTTAATGTTGATCCTACTTTGAAGAGATTCCTTGTCACGAAAGATATTAGAAAAAATAAAAAATAAAAAATTGTGAATTTGGAATCCCCGAGTTCATCAGTGCATTTTCTATGAACGGTCATCAATATAATCATATTACCTTATCATTGATGGTCATCATTATAATCATATTACCTTATTATTGATATTTTATAACTTAAGCCCGTTTGAATGTCTAATTTTTAGTAATTTTTAATAACTTTTTAGTAAAAATTATAAGTTAATTTTTTTATGTATTTAGTACAATAAATAGAAAATTTTAGTAACTTTTAATAATTTATAGATATTTTATAAAAATTTTAGTAATTTTTGAGTTGGGTTAAAGTAAAATGACCAAAAATTAATTTTTTTTTTTTTTTGCTTTTTTTCCTCCAAAGGATGCCTTAATCTAATGGAGCAAAATATTAGTTAATTAAAATTAATTTAAAAATATTTTGAGTTTTAAAATAGATTTAAATTTGATCGCCTAAACATTTGAGTTGATTTTAAATGAGCATTAATCAAAGAGCTTGATTAACTAAATTTTCTTTCTTTCATATTTAAGTTTTAAAATAAATGAGTTTCAAATTGTTTTCAATCTTTAGATTAATTTTATATTGACCAGTTTTAAATGAAATTTTAACAAATCAAACAAAACTTGAGTTGTTCATCAAGGTATTTATTGACGAACGCTGAATTTTTTAAGTCAAACTTAGGGTCCATTTGAGAAGAGTAGCCATTAATATGTGCTAATGGCTACTTCAACAGTAGTTGGACTTTTTCACCCTCTTATATTTTAATCTTCTTTTAAACTTTCAAGGGAAAACCCTCTTATATTTTAATCTTCTTTTAAACTTTCAAGGGTAAAAATGTCAATTTATCCTTACAAGTTAGCCATCTAAAAAAAAAGTAACTTTTTTTTTCTTCTCAAACACAAAATTAGCTAACTTTTTTTTAGCTAGCTACTAGCCATTAGTCATTAGTTACTTTTTTTTTTTCCTTTCCAAATACAAAATTAACTAACTATTAGTTGAACTTTTTCTCCCTCTTATATTTTAATCTTCTTTTAAACTTTCAAGGGTAAAAATGTCAATTTACTCTTACAACTTAGCCATCTAAAAAAAAAGTAATTTATTTTCCTTCCCAAATACAAAATTAGCTAACTTTTTTTTAGCTAACTACTAGCCATTAGTCATTAGTTACTTTTTTTTTCCTTTTCAAATATAAAATTAATTAACTATTAGCCATTAACTATTAACGCATGCTAATTTTTTCAAAGCGAAGCCTTAAGACGTCTCTTAAAAAATTCACCAGTTTGGCTAATTTACGAAAGCAACTCTAAAGAAATGACTCTTCCTAAAGTTGACCTTGAGACCTTGTTTAAGAAATCTCAAGTTCTAACCAAATTTTTCTTCTCAAATCAAAAAAGAAAAATAATAATAAAAAAATAAATTTTTAATAGTTAATTAATAGTCAACTACCAAAAAAAAAAAAATAATTTTTTCCTTCCCAAATTAGGGTTAGATATCAGTTCTATGATATTTTTTATTTTAACAATTGAATTTTATTTAAACAGTTTGAGAATATTCAAATATTTTTTGAATTAAAAAATTATGAATATCTTCAAGTAATTGAATTAAAATTTGATGGTCGAAACAAAAATTGTCACGGTCTAACATTGACCTGGATAACATCCCTCGAGTCGATCTGCATTGGATCATTATTAATGTATTTATGGGTTCGTTTGGAGTGGGAAAAAATAAGATAAATTGAGATAAAATGTGGTTTGGAGTTAATTTTGGTGCCTTTTTTTTCTGAAAAATTGCAAACTATGGGAACGATTTTCCAAATTCGTTCCCATGGATTCAAAAAAAATTTAAAAAAATAACGACAATAGTACTCATTTGAAAACTTTTGACATGAAGAATGTGATTGTATAAAAAATTTACACATTCGGTTAACCTATTTTTAGATTTTTTTTTGTTTGTTTTAGTGAAATATTAAAATTTTTTGAAATTAATGATGACGGAAAAATTAGAGGTAGAGGAGTTATTAGAGATTTATAGAGTTTTTGGAGATTTTTTTTACCCCAAACGAGCCCTATATAATGCTATTCTCAATTCCGTATGCTGCGATTAACAAGTTTTGATAATTTATTTAGGTGAAGGAGCACGTTTATATAATATATGTTTGCAAGCTTGGAACAACTAACAGTGTGTTTGAATCTCAGATTTTATTGGAATCTATGGTTTTAATTATAATATTTGATAAATTTTAAGTCAATATTTACGTGGGATTCCATATATTATTAAATTCGGATCAAAAGTGAAATTGAAAATATTTCATGTGAACTTTATAATTCTATACTCAATTGTTCAAAACCATAAATAGTTGAATGAAAATTAGTTTCAAAATAAAGATTTTGACAATATAGAAAGTGAGTTTGTCCCATGCTAACAAAATTACGAAAAACTTCCTAATTTTATATATGTCAAGATTGGAAGAACGAGAGAGGCCCAAGGGAAACTCATGTATGTTAAAGCGGAAAGATATAGATGGGTAAGCTCATATCCTTTATATGGGCCCCCCTCTTAGCCCAGATGGACTTGGGTTTGGATTAGGTCAAATGACCCGTGAGAGACCTGCCTTTTTCAAGTTATAACTAGCAAAATTTTTTTCTCCAACTCTCCCAACAACTAATGGCTATTCACATTTTTCTTAAAAGGTACTTCTTGTGCTTATTTGGACCGGCATTCTGTTTAAAAAAATATTAATCGAATTTTTTGCATAAAATATCATTGCATATAAAGAGTATAAACAGAGTTTTATTTCGCTAGTACACAAATTACTATTTCTTTTTGTGTGGGTGATTATTTTATCTTGAGAGTTTGGTGTATGATAAAATTAGAAACATTTGCGAGTGGACGAGTTTAGTCTTAAGGATATAACATCCCATACTAAGTTTTGATCAAAGTGCATTCGAATTTTTATCTCAAAGTTGTAAGTTTTATTTTTGTATTTTCTTCCAAAATAGTGACTGATTTGAACAAAATCTTACAAAAGATTTATGTAATAAAAATAAAAATATATAGAAAATATTTGTTTAAATAAATTTCTATATTTCAATTTATTAAAATAGTATAAAAGAATAAAAAACATTCATCTATAATTAGTTTTCCAACTTATATAATTTTTAATTTCTCAAATGCTATACATTTAGGTAGCATTTGGTTTGTTTTTCTATTTTTTATTTTTATTTTATATTTTAAAATTTTCAAATTAAAGAAACAAAAAATGTTCTATTTTTTCTATTTTGAGATTTTTTTATTTTACGTTAAAAACACTCAAAAGAACTTTTTGTTATTTTTTATTTTATGTGTAAACTCATTTTTTATTTTTTAAAACAAATTTTAAAAATATAAATGATCAAATCGTTTTAATTTGTTATTCTTATTTTTATAAGTATAAAATAGAAAATAAATTTAAAATAAAAAATTAAAAATAAAAAAAATAAACCAAATGAACCCTTAAGTTTTTTCATTTTCATTACAAATCAAATAAAAAATATTTTAAATATTGTACCATCTCTATTTATTTCCCCCTCCCCCACTTTTTCTATAATAAATTCTTAAATGAAATACATTCTAAAATTACAATGTACGATGGGATGAGGACGAATTCCTGCTAGTCAGATCGCCAACCGGCAAGGGCACGTGTCTTAGCAAAAGCCAACTGCAAGTGGAAATGTTTAATGCATTTCCCTGACATGAAGCATGCGAAAGTAGTGGCATCTCATTAGAAAAGTTTCCCCACCAAACATCATGTTCTCCCTTTGCAATTGATTTGCGAAGAAAAATGATTTTTTTTTAAGTTAAATTTTTTTTATACGGAAGAGAGAGAGAAAATTCGAACTCAAGTCATGAGCGAGTAAGAAAAATTCTTAACCACTAACTACAAGTCATGCTCAGTGAAAAAAAATGATGGGTGTGTTTCTAGTGAAATAAGATAAAATGAGATAAATTATAAATTCATAATTTATATGTTTTAAAATAAAATAAAATAAAATAAATTATAGATTCATAATTTATGAAATAAAATAAAATTAAATAATTTTTTAAAATTTTTAATTTTTTTTATTTTTATTTATTTATTTTTCCATCATGAGCCGACATTTGGGAGTTTTCCACTCCCGAAGAAATGGGAATTTCGATTACTGTGTCAACAGAAAAGCAACGTGGAGAGCGTGTTGGTTGGTTTAAATATAAAAAACCAAGGCTTCGTTTCAGAAATCTAAGTACCTTTTTAGTTTTTGATTATTTAATTTTTTTTATTTTTTTAAAATAATTAAATTTATTTTTTTACATTTAAAATATTTCTTAAACTATAAAATGTAATAATGTGAAATTATCTTTTTTTTTTTTTTACTTCTCAAATACTTTAAAAAAAATTTAATTTTTTAAGCCGCGAACTACTAACCACAAATTTTTTTTTTTTCATTCCAAACTAAGTGTTTTCTATATATATATATATATGTAAGTTTTAAGAATTTGTTTAATTATGAGTGCATTTGAAAGTAAAATTTTTAAGAATTTTTAGTGATTTTTTTACAAAAGTTGCTAGATGCAACTTTTGTGTTTTTGGTAAAACAAACAAAAAGTTTTAAGAATTTTTGGTAACTTCTTAATTTTAGTAAAAAAAAAAATTTGACAATTTTAAATAATTTTTAGTTGTTTAGTAAAAAAATTAAAAAAATTTTGAAAATTTTTAACAACATTTGAGGTATTGCAAGAACCAACTAAATAAATAAATAAATAAATATTATTATTTTTTACCGCTCCCAAGTCCATATTGCATATGAAAGCCGAAAAAGAAAGCCTTGATGCTTGATTCCACCAAAACAGTAAAAATATAAAAATGTGATATAAAGGTGATATGAGTTAAAATTTTATTGAAGAAAAGTATAAAAAATAGTTAAAATTTAGTAATTTTTAGTATTTTTTGATCGGTCAAACAAGACTTAAAGAAAATTTAGAAATAGACGAAATTTTAATAGTTCATTATTATGGACACATTGAATTTAACCATCATAATTAATAATATATAATTAATGAAGTCGAGAGAATAATATGTAAATTTAACGAGAGTCCTTAATATTTAGAGTGTGTTTGGAGCGGCAAAACAGTAGTAAAAATTGATGAAAGTTGCACTCTCAAAATTTGTACAGTGAGAAAAAAAAAAGTTAAAATTATTTTAAAAAATTTTTATATTTTTTAAGTAAAATTTAAACATTTACAGAAAACAAAATAGAAAAACCCATTTTATTTTTATTTGATTTTGTCAACCTTTTGCGAAGAGAATTAATTTTCGCATGATGTACCAAATAAAACAACGGAAATTTCCGCAACTCATCCGAACACTCGCATTGTTGTGGAAAGAAAGCAATTGTACCACACAATCCAATATGGCAAAGCAAATTTGGTCACACTACCTTTGTGTTCCTCCACGAAAATAACAAATACAAATTAAGTAATTCATCTAAGCCCCGTTTGGTATACTACAAAATTCTAAAAAATTCTATAAATCTCTAATAACCCATCTACCTCTAATTTTTCTGCCATCACTAATTTCAAAAAATTCTAATGTTTTATTTAAAAAAACAAAAAATATGAAAATAGATTAACTGAATGTGTAAATTTTTTATATAATCATATTTTTAGTGTTGAAAGCTTTCAAACGAGTACCATTATTGTTATTTTTTGTGAATTATTTTGAATTTGTGGGAATGAATTTGGAAAACCGTTCCCACGGTTTGTGACTTTTCAGAAAAAAATGGTGCCAAAATTAACTCTAAATTACATTTTATCTCAATTTATTTTATTTTTTTTTAACTTCAAACGAGACCTAAGTTGTCAAAATTTCAACGAACAAAATTAATAAGGAAAATTAGTACAAGTGTCAATTGAACGATTCTTCAACCACTCTGTTGGATAGAATTTCCTAGGTGAGAGTTTTAGCGTACAGGATTGTGCGTGAAGTTGACGGATTTCTTGGGATTCCCTTGGCATGGGGGGGGGGGGGGTTGGGGTTGTTAACTTGACTTGGAGCCACAAAAAAAATCAAAAAATTTTAAAAAATTTCAAAAGTTTTCAAATTTTTCTAATCATATTTTGCATCTATCATTTTTACATCACATTAATCTCATCTATTGATTTTTTTTGATTTTTTTGAGACTCCAAACGCACCCATGTTTGTCTGCAATTTACATGAAAGTTCATAAATTTATTTGCGTGACTTTGTTCTCTCTTTCGTTATTGGGTAAGATGACGAGGGATTGGTTCAAGATTTATCATTTATATAGGTGAAATTTTATTTTCAAGATAAACAAGAATAAAAGTAAAAATACAATTAGATAAAATATGTAAAAAAAGATAATTTATAAGAAAAATAATAAAATTAATATAATTTTAGTGTAATTTTTTAAATCAGGAACAATTGCCCCACTAATGTTATTTGAATTCGTCCCATAGCAGTAATGTATATCATTCTTCTTTATTTTATATATATATATATATATATGAGAACTGATTTAGAATTTATAATAACTAGGGGTAAAATTATATTTTTAATATAAATAGAAGTAAAAATAAAAATATAATCAGAGCAAAACATGGGAAATCACTTTTGTCCCCTTCAAAAGCCCAACTGCCTGAAGGGAAGCATTGTTTTTGATAATGAGCAATCCTTAGTCCAGTGTAGAGGAGCTTTTTGGAACTAAATTTTGGTTGGTTGACATTTGAAATTGGTAAGATTTAGCCGAGCATAAGAAATTTAACACTCAGGAACATATATATATATATATATATATATATTTTTACTGAAGAAGTAAATTATTTGAATTTAAACGAATTTAACTGCTTGGAATTTAAGATTATAATATTTATTTACCAGCTTAATTTAGACCTGATGAGTAATATTATTAGATAAGGGGTGAGCCTATATCAATTGTATGAATTGATTGATTGATGGGATTATTTATATCAAGCTTATACTATATAAAATAAGACACCATATATAGAAAAATGATATTTATTTATCTTCCATTCGAAAAGATTAGGTGATATTTAGTTTATTTTTCTATTTTTTATTTTCTGTTTTTGTTTTATGTTTTTAAAATTTCAAAATAAAGAAACAAAAAAAATGCTCTATTTTCACAGTATTTTCAATTTTTCTTTCTTTTAGATAAAAAACGTTCAAAATGACTTTTTGTCATTTATGAGCAAGCTCATTTTCTGTTTTCTAAAACAAAATTTGAAAACACAAGTGACCAAATATGTTTTAAGCTTTTTCCTTATTTTCAAAAGCGTAAAATGGAAAATAAGTTTAAAACAAAAAATAGAAAACAAAAACGGAATACAAAAAATAGAAAAACAAACCAAATGAGCCCTAGAATTGATTTTATTTTAAAATAAAATTTTGATTTAATTTGATAAATATAACTTTGTGTTTGAATGATATGTTTAAAATTAAAAGTTGAATTGAATTAATTTAAGAAAATATTAAATTTGACCATATTACTAAAAAAAATATAATAAATATGAAATATAAGAATAAATTTGTGCACTTAGATGACTTAATAAAATAATAAAATATGATCAAATTCTATTATTTCGGATTGAATTTCAAATGATATAAAAATTTTAAAAATTTAAGTTACGAAATAAAAATTAAATTTATCTCATAAATTTTTATTTTAATTCTAAAAAAAAGAATCGATTAAAATTCTTACGATATGGTGTGTTTGGTTTACTAAAAATTACTGAAAAATTTTAAAAATCTCTGAAAACTTTTAAAAGTTATTCACTTTTTTTCTCATTATACGAATTACGAATTCATAAATTATTTTATTTTATCTTATTTTTTACTACTTTAAACACACTCCGAACGAAATTAGTTTCTATCAAATTTACTGTTACAAATAGAGTGTTAGTGTTTTGAAAGGAAGTAATACTGAGTGATTAGACAAAAAGCGCATCATCATGCTATTTTTATAATTTCTATATTGTTTAGATAATCTCAGCCTATGTGTCATGTGCCAAAGCTAACAAGAATTTGTGGGCCTATTACAAGTCTCTGATCCCATCCAAATCCCCAGAACAAGTTTCGCATCCAAATTAAAAGGATTAGCCGATACCTTAGCTATAGTTAAAACTGAATTCCTAAGTCCCAAACAGCCCCTATAAATCTCCCCATTCCCCGGGCTGTTTTCCCCCCCACACGCACATCTAACTCTTTCTCTCTCAGAACGTTGCTCTGGGGAATTAATACGAGCGAGCAACCATTCCCCAACCCAGCTTCTCTTCTTCCCCATTACCTAAAGAGCAAGATACATATACATACATATATATATACACATACTGACAACGATATAGGTAAGATATTTATCGCCAAGATGGATGGACCCAGATTCGTGATTGAAGCATCGGAGGCGGAATCAATGGCGAAAGAGGCAGGCCTCTCTGTCCTCCAGCTCCTTCCAACGCTTGTCAAATCAGCTCAGAAGCTCGCTCGCCCACCCATCTCCAACTACCACGTCGGAGCCGTCGGTTTGGGATCCGACGGCCGGGTCTTCGTCGGCGTCAACCTCGAGTTCCCCGGGGCCCCCTTCCACCACTCCGTCCACGCCGAGCAGTTCCTCGTCACCAACCTCGCCGCCCACGGGGTGACTGGCCTCCGCGCCTTCGCCGTCTCCGCCGCCCCCTGCGGCCATTGCCGGCAGTTCCTCCAGGAGCTCCGCGGCGCCTCCGAACTCCAAATCTCGATCACCTCAGAAGAAGAACACATAAATTTCAAACCCTTGGCTTCGTTTCTGCCCTGCCCATTTGGCCCCTTCGATCTCCTCGATGAGCTGACACCTCTGCTTCTCGAGCCCCATCACAATGGATTGTCGATTCCGAGCGAAGCAATTTCGAATCATGCAAACGTACGTAATGGGTTTTGTGAATTGTATTCAAATAATGTTTCTGAATTGGAATGTTCTGCTTTAGAAGCTGCCAACAATTCACATGCCCCATACAGTGGGTGCCCATCGGGGGTGGCCTTAATGGATTCTCAAGGGAAGATTTTTAAGGGTTCTTACATTGAGTCTGCAGCCCACAACCCAAGTCTGGGACCGCTGCAGGCGGCTGTGGTGGCCTATTTGGCTGGTGGCGGTGGTGGGTATGATAAAATTGTGGCCGGAGTGTTGGTGGAGAGGAAAGGAGCAGTGGTGCGGCAAGAAGACACTGCAAGGATGCTCTTGAAGTTGATTTCTCCCAAATGCGAGTTTCGGGTGCTTCATTGCGTTTCTGCCACAAATAGTTGATGTGAGTAAATTAGAGCCATTTGTTTCTGAATGGTTTCTCAATTGTTAATGTGGAAGATGGATGTCAATTCAAATGAATTATTTGTCTATCTTCCTTTTCAATCCATTGCTATAATATATTCTTTTAATTGTGTAGCATTGTTTTTTTTTTTTTTTTAGGGTGCTAATACGTACAAAACAAGTCGAGCTAAACAAGCAACCTTTCATAGCTCATATAAACATGTGAAAATTTCATGTCCAAAAGGTCTTGTCTTTCATTTGAAGTTTGAAGTTTAATATATTTTATTTTTTCCTCATACGGTCCTTGTCATTTGAGTTCCGTTTAGCACTATGTGTCTCCAAATCAAGCCTGGATGTATACATGCGTCATATCAATAATCAAAAGGGCAATGCCCCAATGATCTCTGTAGTTCTCTAGGGACCTTGGCCTTTCAGTTGGGTATTGTTGGCTGGGGTTCCCTGTAAGATAGTTCTTGAGGATGGAGAGAATTCTATTTTGAGTCATGGAAATAAATTTCCCAAGTCCGGCCAAGATGATCATGCGGGGGTCTAGAGGCCATGAGAGGACGGTTATGAGAGTAGACCACCAGAAAGAATTTGATGGTATAGCCAAGAAAGTTAAAATTGAGGCTCCGTTTTTTTTGTGGGCAAGTAGACTCTAGTGGCTTCTTTGATTGGTTGTTGAGATTGAGGATTACTTTTGATGATATATGATGATTGATGTTAATAAGGTGATGTTTGTACAAATGAAGTTACTTGGGTTAACCAAATGCTTTTGGTATCATATTCTAACGAGAGCGATTTGAGGTCCCACCCATTCACCGCTTGTTTGACATGAAATTCAAGTTTTAAGAGAAGTACCTCCCACTTACTATAGGGAACAACTTGATGATCAACCAATGGACTTGAGACCCTAGTTGTCAAAATTGTATGTTTTTTTATTTGAATCTTACGATTCAAGTCGATACACCTTTTAATCAATGCGAATCTTACTTCTGAGTCGAATGGAATGTTGAATTGTGGTGAATCAAACCAAATTTATCCAATTCATAAAGAATATTATGATTCAAAAAGCATGGAGATGGACTGGAATTTTGGTTGGATCATTTGGCCGCAATTTGCAAAAATATGTAGTTTTATTCTTAAAAAAAAAAAATGAAGTTAGAGAGCTTCGTAGCGAACCAAAATTCGACAATACTTGCAAATTTATCTTCATGTAAATTGTTATGAACTTTTGGTATTCCATATTCTTTGAAGGTTTCATAAGCGGTTAAAATACTGCCTTTCTAAGCCTTGATTTGGGAAAGGATGGGAAAGGGAATAGACGTTAATTATTTTTTCTTGTTTAGGAGATATGTGAAGGGGAATGGAAAGCAAAAATATTATTATAACCTTTAAAATATATTTATTTATAATAGGCATTTGTGAATATAATGAAAAATATTAAGGGCAAAATAGAGAAAATACAATTATTTTTTTTTTCACACCCATTATATTCCAAATTGGGGGTGAAAGAAAGTTGGTTAATGGAGCTGATTGGTCACCTCCATTTACTTCCCTTTGGTCCTACTGACCTTCACCCAAGCAATGTAAATATTTTCATATCCTCTTATTTACTTCATTCCATCCCATTCACCTCTTCCCAAAGAAGGGCTAAATTTTTGTAAATGTAAGATTCTAACTCATATTTCTAATTGTATATAAGTTATAAGGCCCCTTCAAACTTTTAAAATTTACTTTAATGTGACCGAAGTTAGTCCTTATAGTTCATATTATTTAGAGTTTCCCTAAATTTTAAGTTTTTATGCTTTTGTTAAGGTCCCTAAATAAATATCATCTTTTACCCGCTAAAAATGATTTATGGGTTTGCTATGGTTGTCACTAGGCTAGTTTCTTTCAATTTAGACGTCATGACCATATTAAATTATTAGTTTTTAGGCACTTTAATATATCATTATTCAATATCTCATATATTCTTAATATATAACATTATTTTTATATCATTTTTTTATTATACACCGAATCTTACGATTCATGATTCTAAAATCTAAGATTTTGATTCATGATATGAATATTAGTTTGATAACTATGCTTTAGCCAATCATCCCTTAGTATCACCGAATTCATGGCTAGTTTTGAGGCTCTCTTATGAGGTGATATTTAAGAAGAATCTTGGATGACAGTGGGTAGGTTTATTAATGGGTTGAGACTTGAATAAAGAAGTCCGTTTGTTTTCTCCGATCACTTTAGGGGAAGCACTTAGTAAGCCTTATCTGTTGAACAGATTCATAAGATGTCTGCTTTTAGAGTGTGTTTGGTATGAGATTAAATTAATGGAGTAAATATTGTGGACGTAATTACTAATCTTTTACCCTCCCATTTCTCCACCTTTTTTCTCTCTCATATCAAAAGTTAACATTTAACCCCTCAAGATTGGTGAATTTTAAACCATTTAAATTTTGATACCATATATCAACCAGAATTGAAAGGGATAAAATTTTATAGGAGCAATATTTACCTCTTTTAATCCCAAACCGAACGCACACTTTAAGATTGGCCACTCTTAGAAGCCAATCAAAACTGCTTAGGTGATTCTCTTACCAAAGACCTAGTGCCAACATACAGCCGGGCCCAATTACATCTTGGGGAAATAACAATCCGACTGTAGGAGGTAGTACATTACAACAAGTGGCATTGTTCATTTAGTTTGGAAAACAAAATAATATTACTGATAAGGTTTACCCACCACATGCCATTGTTTAAGAGGAGTGACTATCGAGAATCTCAAGACTACAGAACTACTGCACCTACCCCCTCCCCCCGGGGGCCAAGGGGAATTAGATAAGCCAACTCATGAACACCCAAGAGTTGAATTCTAGACCATTTAGTTTAAGAGGAGTGACTTTTGAGAATCTCAAGACTACAGAACTACTGCACCTAACCCCTCCCCCCGGGGGCCAGGGGAATTAGATAAGCCAACTCATGAACACCCATGAGTTGAATTCTAGACTACTTCTTGTGGAAGAAAAAATCGCAGTTCAATTCATCATTAAATTGAATATTTTTCATATATTATTCAGAGTTTTGTGTATGGATTACATTACATTGCAGCCCCAGAAATTAGACATTCCAACTCATGAGCACCCAAGAGTTGAGTTCTAGACTACTGCTTGTGGAAGAAAAACTTGCAGTCCAATTCATTGTTAAAGTGAATATTTTTCATATATCCTTCAAAGCGTTTTTTTTTTTTTTTTTCTTTTTTTTTTGGGGGGGGGGGGTTAGTAAGAGTTTTGAGTTGATTACATCACATTGCAGCAGGGCTAGAAGTTGCGGTGGAAACTATGCCTGCATGTTCAATCTGTTGCACATCTTTCACTGTATATTTATTTTATTAAACATAAGGTAATGAAAGGTACTTGAGACTACCTTCTATTTTTAATTAGCTTTTGTTGGAGAGAAAAAGCAGAAACAAGCATGATTAGATTAATTAGCAGTGTTGTGTCGCAGTGCTAGCTCCACGTATGTTTGCATTATGATTGGTGGGTGTTAGAGAATTCTGAGAGGGAACTCCAATATTCCAACTGTTACAAGGAACCTTTTGGACCACTTGGTTTGGATGACAGAGTCTGGCACTTTGAACTTGAAGATTCTTACTGCTAAAAGGTCTACTTTACTATTATCATAACCAATAACTATGCTTTTCTTACTTTTGGCCTTTAGACTATCTTAGCAAATAATATGTTGCTGGGACTATTTAGGTCAAAGGAGTTGGTAAAAGTTGGGTTTATTATGGAGTTAAGATTGTGTCCAGCACACAAAGTGGATTTGCCGTGGATGACTAAAAGAAACAAGGGTGATTCAATTGTGCCTTTATAATAGGGGGTTCCGGGAATGCTCAACTATGTGATCATGTCACAGAAGAACAATCCTCCCCACAATACTCCAAACCCCAAAAATTTGACCTGATATCAAGAAAGAGAAGCCAATTTTGTGAAGTAGGGAAATGAAGTCATAATTAAATTCAACTGAAGAATGAATGTTTCTCTACTCACTGTTACTTATTCAAAGTGTAAAACCCTCCAGGTGTTCTGCACACCATAGGCAATGGGGTGACGGGACTTTGTTCTAGATTAAATGATGTCAGCTCAGGGACAATGCTGTTGGAGCCATTGGATTAAAATCCAGCAGTTTAAATGCATTCGTTTGGGGGGAGGGGGGGGGGAGAGCGTGAATGTATCTAGACTATTTGAGCTTACCAAGGCCGTCCCTGCATTGACATCGAAAATGATGTCAGCCTCCCTTTTTTTATTTGTTCCTGCAACAAATTAACATGAAAAGGAAGCGAAGGAATGTAATTCTACATGTTGAATCTCTCTAAATTTGTCTACTTTCTTCATCACTAATTCATCTATTTATTTGAAATTTTGTTATTTCAACTGATGAGCCTTTTTTCCACTGTCGTTTTCTGCAATTCGCCATAGGTGTCTAATTCAAACAAGTGCATTACCGGAGGTGAATAACAGAGTGGTGCTATACTTGTTCTTCTAACACTCCATTTGAAAACATTTTTTTCTTAGAATTAATTTGATTTCAAACATTTTTTTCTTAGAATTAATTTGATTTAGTAAATAAAATTTTGTGTTTGGAATAGATTTAAAATTTAAGAATTGAATTAATTTGATTTAAAAAAATATCAAGTCGGACCATGTTAATAGGAAGTAGAAAAGATAGTAAATATGATATATGAGTATAAATTTGTCTACTTGCTTAAAAGATAGTAAATATGATATATGAGTATAAATTTGTCTACTTGCTTAGATAACTTAAGAAAATAATAAATTCTCATCAAATTTTATTATTTTAGATTAGATTTCAAATGATATGGAAATCTAAAATTTTAAGTTATGAAATAAAATCAAATTCATCTCATAAAGTTTTATTTTAACTACAAATATAAGAATTGATGAGAATTCTTTTCAAATGAAATTAAATTTTATCAAATCTACTATTTCAAACGGAGTGTAAACATTCCTTTGAATTTTATGTTCGTGTCAATTTTGTCAATGGCAGGTCCAGATGCAGTTGTGTACCATGCACCTTGCCAGCTCCGATCTGTCACCGGATTACACGTTTTTTTTTGTTATTTTTTTTATCATTTTTAATTTATTTTTTTTAAAATTGAAAAAAAAAAAAAAAAAGAAACTAACGTCAACGTGGTGTGGAAGGCTGAAAAAAAAAAAAAAAGAACGAACAGTCAGGATCACACGCTGAAGGTCGAACGGCCACGATATGCGAGGACAGTGGGCTAATATCGTGCGCGATGTCAGCCCCCGCTTCCATTATGTACCGCATAATTTCTGGGTGTACCTCTTTGCCATTTTTGTGATGCAAACCATTTTCTTATCATCTATGTTTCAAGTTGGATTTTGATGCAACAGGACTAGTAATTATTAGTCCTGAAAATTTTACTGCAAGACATCAATGAAATGAGCTGACTTGAACGTGGGGGGCGTGACAAAAAGTCTATTAAGAAACATTTTATTCATGCACATCTTTTTTTGTTCATTATTTTTTTTTACCAATATTTTAAAATAAAAAATCATTTGAGATGTAGTTCATTTACACTAGCACATACTGTAATTCTTCATCGTTGACTCTTGTTTTCTTTTAGTAAAAATATTTTCGGTAATGGGTGTTTATGGTCGGATTCGGTTTGTTTTGGGACTCATCAAGAAATGAATGGATCACGGTTGGTTTTCAAAAGTTGGACCCAAAATTCAATTACTTTGAAGTTGGGCCTAGAATCGAACCATGATACTAATAGAATTGAATTAACCCAATTTAAAAATAATAATAATTAGCCTATAGTATTCTGAGCTTAATTCAGACAACATTAAGGGTCGGTTTGGCATTAAAAAAAAAAAAAGAAAAACTCCAAAAAACTCCATAAATCTCCAACAACCTATCTACTTCTAATTTTCCCACCATCACTAATTTCAAAAAATTCTAATATTTAGTTAAAAAAATAAAAAAATCTGAAAGTAAGTTAACTGAATGTATAAATTTTTTATATAATCATATTTTTTGTATCGAAAACTTTCAAACAAGTACCATTGTCACTATTTTTTGTGAATTTTTTTGAATCCGTGGGAACGGATTTGGAAAACTATTCTAACGGTTTGCTACTTAAAAAAAAACATCAAAATTAGTGCCAAATTAAATTTTATCTTAATTTATTTTATTTTTTCTTATGCTAAACAGGGCCTAACTTAGGAGGCTAATTCATTATTTGAACAGCTATAACTTTTTAAATTTTATATTTATATATAGGGATGATAATAGTTGTGATTGAAGATCAAGTCTTCGATCGGTTTGGGTTGTCATCTCATTAACTCACAATTGAACTAATTTTATTGGTCCTTGAAATAATGTGAGCCGACCCGAACTACACTAACACGATCAGAATTGAACTAATTTTATTAGTTCTTGGAATAATGACAAACGGATCCAATTAAACTAAATCACTAAGTCAAGTTTGATAAAATTTGCGTTTCCATTGGTTTTATGTGATTTTATGTGTTATTTATTTATTTATTTATTTATTTCACGTTTTAGAAGAAAGTGAACGTAGTTAAGATCGCAAAAGTGAAAAAATAGAGTTTAAACAATTGTTGACTTTTCTATTCAAAGATAAGACATGTTGACATAAGAAGTTTCTTAATTTCCAAAATGATAGGTATATTCTATCTTGTTGTTATTATAACCGATGAAAACATCAGAATTCAGATATTTATTTTTATTCTTATTATTATTTTTTATTATTTTAGAAAGTTTATTTTAAGTATAATCTATAATATTGTAATATTTAGTTTGATATTATCCTTAATTATTTTAAGATTTGTTAGTCTATTTAAAGGATTAAATCGTTAAGGTTTGACAAATTATTGATTATTGAATACTATTAAACTAACAGTTGCATTGGCTTGAGTTTTTCCTTCTCTTCATTCTCTCTCATTGCTTCTTCTTCTTCTTTTTACTTCTTCTCTCTAACTTAATTTCTTCTCTCTCAGTTGTTTTCAACTTTTTGTTCCATATTAAATTAGTATCAAAACAAATTCCTGGTGATTAAAAAAAAAAAGAAGAAAAAACAATCACTGTTTTTAGCCATTGACGAAAACCCTCAACAACCGTTCATTGCTGATAGCCCACTAAACCAACATCCATCTCATGACTTTGATTATTGTAGTACCTCGACGCTAATGACACTAGTGACACTCCGATGAATTTCTGGACACTGCAGGATGCTTTAGTGCTGTTTTGAGTACAAGATACTTTCATATATGTAGATGAATCAACTTATTTCCTCACTGCTAGGATTACAAAATTAACTAACGCCCCTTCAAACTAAAATGATTCTTACACAACAATGTTTTGAGGCAAAAAGTTTTGATCATGTGTCAACCAATTACGTAACCAAAACTTTCATTATTGAAGACCAAGTAGCAGAGATTGATAAGGATGGCCTAGAAGTCATGGTTTACGAACCTAACTCTAATGACTTTTATTTTTTAGATGATAAGATTGATGATTAAATCGTAAGTAAATTGGTTAAACATCAAGCCCCCAACTCCAAATCAACTTTGGTGGGTTTGTCGGCTATGAGCAAGTACCCAGATAACCACCCAAAATCAACAAGACCCTTGTTGATCACCAAAGAAGGCTAGTCTTAGGCTATTTAACAACGGATGACTCTTATTGAGAGAAATATTACCTAACAGTCAGCTCTTTGCTCCTGTTAACATCACTAACCAACCCCAACCATTGTCCATCAGCATCGCCACTTTTGCATTACTCGGGTAAGCCTCGTGAACCCAAACGAAAAACCAGCTGCAGGCCCATGTGTTTCCAGAGTTAGACTCTCAGAGGCTTTTCCAGTGCACTTTCGTGCATTTCCGATAGTACCTAACTCTAGGGACCCCCACCACTGGCATCGGCTCCCTCTAATGAACTCGCTGGTGACCCCAGTGATCTTTGGTGATGCTCTGTCGACTGGTCAACAAAGCTTTGGTGACACTCTAGTGACTTTCCAGGATACTCGAGAACACTTTCAAGGACACATTAGGATATTTTTGGACCATTTTATATCAAATCGGTGCACTTGTTTCTCTTCTCTCTTTTGGTATATTCTGTGACTTGAATAGCATTATTTCATCTGTAGTACCTTAACATTCCTTGTTTCTACTTAAATTAACATATCACCTTGGACCTAATTTTATTAGCCTCCACTTTAATTAAATCACCTTCATATTTATTTGCCCCTTTGCATCCGTAGCATTCCAATATTATTTCTGCTACCTTTTCCATTTGATTAATTGGCCATATAAAAAAAAAAAGTTTCTTTGTCCTCAATTTTAATTGTGAGTTTGACTAAGTAGTGGAAGTTAATAACTAGTATTCGGACCTCTCTTTAAAATTTTGAAAGATAAAACAGTTTACTAGTTGCATTAAATTTGAATTTTAACAATCCAAAAAAAAAAAAAAAATCAAAGTCACATTTTTGCTTGAATTTTTGTGATCATTCACTTGCATTAAGTAAGTTGTTTATTGATCTCAATCATTATTAGTTGAGCTAGTGGTGCATGCGATTGTATAGTGGTCTTATTCTTACCTCTATCTCACCGACTCGTTAGATGGGTACTCCCGAATGTAATGATCGAATAATCTAAATCTTTAAAGGACTACAAACTCAAATAATGGTACTCTAGGCTGAAATAGTTACTGGTCGTCATGATACTCAAGACTTACTTAATCAGATAGTAACTTTAGAACAATGGCACCATCTGTCAAATGGTGACTTTTCGAATGTGCACGATAATTTGAATCGTCTCGGTAGAAGAGACAATAGAATACTTGATATGCATAATCCTATTTTGCAAAATCATGAGAGAGATCGTGGTAATTTTGGTCCTAAAGACAATGCCTATCTTTGTCGAGGGGAGAACGTCTCTTTAAGAATATTAAGTTAGAGGTCCTTACTTATGACGGTCGCTTAGGTCTTGTCATTTTTAGCCTGTGGATTTGAGATATGGATTGGTATTTTAACTAGCATAGGTTCATAGAAAAAAGAAAAGTGGAGTTTATGAGTACGAGATTGTCTAGTAATGTTAAGTTATTTTAGGAGAGTGTTGAAGATCTCTTAATGAGACACCATGTGCCCCTCGTTCAAACTTGGGATGAGATGAATCACCGCCTTCAGTAGACATATTTGCCTGGACCATATAAGATTAACTTATTGGGTAAGTGGAATAATCTTAAGCATGGTAATAGGTCTGTGACTGAGTATATGACTTAGTTTGATGAATTTAGGATATGCTGCAAAATCCTCAAGGATGAGTCCATAACCTTAAGTAGGTTTAGATAAGGACTACATGACGACTTTAAAAGAGCTGGTTCCTAGAGGTGTTACCACTCTCAATCATGCTTACACTTTAGTCTAGGACTATGAGTTGGTTACCAAGGGTCCTAGTGGACCAAGTTTCAATAATCATTCTTCCTCACACCAAGTTTTCTCTTCGAATTCTAAGTCAGTCCTAAGTCCCCTTTCACCTAGTACCAAATCATTGAATAAGAAGGAAATTGTATAATGACTAATGGAAGATGACCAATTCTGAGAAAGGAGAAGGATGAGAACAGTTCAAAGTCTCTGTTAAGAGCATTTTGGTCTTTTTATTTTTATTTTTTTTATTTTGAAAACTTACATTTTGTACACGCATGCATCACACACACTGTTAAATTAGATAGATTCGTCCATTGTTACACTTTTATGTACAGTACAGGGGATATTAGTGCATATTTATGAAGTTGACAGATAAAAATAAAAATGGGTTTAAATATAGGAAGTGTAATGATAATTAATCCTAACTTTAATTTATTTTTGTCTTATATGCATTTTTCACTGAAGTTTACTTTTTTTTTTCAGTAGTTGGTAGATTTTAAATGTGTTATTCGTATCCATCAAAACAATTGTAAAAGAATTAAAATTTTCACATCTGATTTTAAAAAATGAGTTTTTATGAAATTATTCTTTTTCAAACAAAGTTTTAGTAATCTTATCTTATTTTCATTTCTTTTCCTCCATGAATCCAAAAAAGCCTCCTTACCAGCACCCAAAAAAAAAAAAAAAAAATCCCTCAGCTTTCGCTATGAAGGGAGGGAACTTGCTAAGCCCAACTTGCTAATAACAACATGACATAGTTAAAAGTGGGACATAGTTAAAAGTGGATGAAGAGATCCTAAAATTGAAATATAATTTTAGGAATTAAAGTTGTATTTTTAATTTTTAAGTTCTTATGAAAAATTATTTAATGATAAAAATGTTTAAAAATTAACCGTCAGATTAAACTAATTCATAAGATCTCAAAGGTTGAAATACAACTTTCATATAGAAACCTCCAATCCAGCTAAAGTTATTACGAAATGTGATCATGTAGGTGATTCAACTTGGGACTGATTTCTCACTAAAGCAATTAATAATAAAGAGATTAAAAACAAATTATACCATCTCGGCTGCAAAAGGCGATAACTCTTACCCTCAGGGTTCCCACCTTCCGGCCCCAAGGGAATGGTAGAGAAGGTAAATCACGGTACACAGCGGCCTCTTAGACAGTAAGATCAGTACCTGGTGCCTACAAGGATCCATCCTCACAAGGGAGTAAAACACCCACACTGCGACTGTCAAGACTCGATCTTGCATCCACGACTACAATCTACTGCCCGAATACCAATCGTACTACACCCGCGAAGGCAAATTATACCATCTCGGTGTCAACTTACACTTGCGTTGGAGCAAGAAGATAAATTATGCAAAAATTTTAAAATAAATAATTTCCTACTCCTTTTTTTTTTTTAATCATTGTTATTATTACTAGTACATTATTCGTATTCAAGTATTTTACCTTCTCGTTAATGTACATAATTTAGCTACCATTCTTAGATAAAGAAACAAGTAAACTAGATTATAGCAAAAATAAAAAAAATAAAAAAATAAAATAACTCATATTTTTGCATTAAATCAAATTAATATATATTAAAAACTTAGACAATAAATCATTTTTTAACATATGTAATTCTAAACTAAATTAACCAAATCTAATGATGTGATCTTGTACCTCAATGTATATATATATATATCATATGTATGCGATAAATCGTAATAAGATATTATGATGATGATGAAGAGAACAATGAAGAGGCCGTCTCAACCATCGGCGTCCTAGGCCATCCCGAACGAGATCGCACCTCGCCTTCGTCTTCATCCAAGGTCACCAACTCATCGGTCCTCCAAAAGGCGCCGTGAACCGCCGCGGCCACCACCCCAACCACAAGCCCCACCGCAATGTTCACCCTCGCTTCCGTCAGGAACAGAAGGACGATCGTCACGACGGAGAGGGAAATGAGGACGATGCGATCGTCGACGATGCGGCTGAAGATCACGAGGGGCTCGTCACGGAGGAAGTAGAGGAAGAGCCAGGCGGCCATCATAACGACGAAGACGATGAGAGAGACCGGGTGCCAGAGGAGGCTGAGGAAGAGCACGAAGAGGACGATGATGGCGTAGTTCATCCGGAAGTAGGCGGCGTTGGTGCGGATTCGGACGATGGCGTCGGCGGTGCCGTTTGGCCGCGACATTGCGCACGGTGAGGCCATCTCCCTCCAGGGGCGGCGGGTGCCGAGGCCCGTTCGGATGCGGTCCTTTGCGCATGAAACGAACTGAAAGCTCGGCGAAGCTGGCGACGCTGAAGTTGGAATTGTTCCGTATGTCGTCATTTTCCCGGCGAGTTTCTCAGGATGATGCAAGAGTTTTGAGAGAGAGAGAGTTTTAGACAAAGAGAGAGTGAGAGTTTTAGAGATGCGAAGAAGCAGGAGGCTAACTAATGAGGAAACAGAGTGTCGCGTGATTTTCTAGTTTCAGTTTCTTTCCAGTAGAATTGAGGCAGAGAAGAGGAAGTCAGAGGTGCACCATTCTGGGTGCACCCTATCATAGATTACTACACGTGTACTCATTAAAAATGACCGAAATTTACAAGTTGCACACATTCTTGGTGCACCACGTCTTATTTTTCCGCCAATTCCTTGTCTAAACCTGAAACTAAATAAATTAAATTCTCTTCTGGTACGTAAAAGTCCGCAGCCGCTACCCCGTACTGGGGTGCGCACAGGGCGAAGCACGCTCCAAGACTCGAGTCGGCAACGGCCCCTGGAGAGTTAACCAGCCTAGGTAAGTCCTGGCTGACCGGCACGATCGAGAGGAGGCCTTTAGGCTCCCGTCATTACAGCGATAACCTACTCCCATGGGGGAGTCGAACCCGGAACCTCGAGAGGCCCAAACTCTAAGGCAAGCCCGACGTCCACTCTGGTTGTCACCTTAATAAATGAAAATTCAAGACAAAAATAACACAATACGATCTATAGAGTAAGTGCCCGATGTAAGTCAATGATATTTGATAAGCAAATGACAAATATTTAATAATTAAGATGTATTCAAATATTTATATTAAAAAATAAAGATAATAAAATATATTTTAATACGAATCTAACACGTATTAAGAGTATTAAATAAAGATGCAACAAGTGTTCATTTATTAAAAATAACAAAACATGTTTCGTGACAAGTGTTCTAAAAACAAATAAAACTTACTTTTTTTGATAATAATATGTATTTATTTTAGGTAATAATTAGACATGTTTTTATATATTCAATACATGTCACTTGTTCATTTAAAAACTAAACTAAATCAAATTAAACTAAGCATTTTTCCATTAGGTGGGGTCGGCTATATGGATTTGACGACACTAATTAAATCTGTTTAACTAAGGGTTCCAGGAGGCTGTAGTGAAGAAATCCATTGCAGGGGTTGCAGTGGAAAATCAAAGATTGAGATTTAATTATTTTTAATCGGATGATTATAATTTAATTTAATTAAAATTATTTTCAAAATAAAAATAAAAGTTAAAAAAATCTAATTGGAAGACAATTAATGCAGCATATAAAAAGTCCTACGTCATTAAAGTGAGAATAAATCTCAATCCTTCATTTCTTTACTGTAACCCTTATAGTGGATTTCTTCACTGCAGTCCCTGAAACACTTAGGGACATGTCCTCCGTTAACACGTGTCCATTTAAAAAAAATAAAATTAATAAGTGTCCAATTATCATGCGTGCTTCAGGTTTAATAATAGGTCCTATTAAAATTTAAAACAAAACATACATTAAAACTAAAGTCAAAGTCTCTCAAGGCGATTATCAAAATCTAATTTTAGCCAAACGTCTAAAATATAGTAATATAAGAGCACTGGCGCGATCAGATGCACGCGTTCGGTAAAAAGCATAGGAATTAGGGTTTCGAGGATGGCTATCGCCCTAAATAACATCTCTTTTCTTTGTTTTCAATTATTTCATGGATTTTGATAGGATACTTGAAGTTGTCACTTTTCTTTTAGTTTTTTTTATTTTAAATCAAACGTAAATTTTTTAATTTTTTTTTCTAATTTTTTTATGGGTGTAAATAATATGTCTAAAAATTATCAAATAAAAAATTAAAATTTGATGAAAAAAATATGATATAAGATGAAAATAAGCTAAAAATCAAACCATAAGTGTTTTTTTTTTTTCTCAACACAAACTTTTAGGGCCTATTTGACAACGCCGTTATTTTTTTGTTATTATTTTTCTGTTGCCGTTTTCTATTTTTTGTTTTCTTCTACCGTTTATTTTTTCTGAAATGAAAACTGAAACTGCGTTTGGAAATACAAATTTGTTTATAATTATTAATTTTTTTATTTTAGAAAATATTTAATTTTATTAGTTTTAAAAAATTAATAAAACTTAATAAAATATATTTTATATTAATTTAATTTAATTAATATAATTAATTAAATTAATACAGTAAATTATTTATTAAAATCATTTAATTCAATAAATATAAAATATATTAAAATATATTATTTATTAAAAATAATTTAATAAAATATATTTCATATTAAATAAATAATTGAATTACATTAATTATTAAATTAAATTAAATTAAATTAAAAATTAATGTAATTTAATTATTTATTATTAATTATTTTATATAAATTAATTTAATTATTAAATTAAATAAATAAATTATGATATTTATTTTAGATAATTTAGCAATAATTAATTATTAAATTAAATTAAATTAAATTAATTTAGTTTTATTATTTATTAAAAATAATTTATATTAATTTATATAGTTATTTTAATTTATTGAATTTAATTATATTATTTACTAAAATAACTTATTTTAATAAAATATTTGAATAAATAATTTATTTTTATGTAATGTAACAAAAATAGATAAAGTTTTAAAATTAACAAAATATTATCCACAAAAAAGAAAATCAGTGTAAAAATACATTTTTTTTATTTACGTTTTTCTGTTTATATTTTTATTTTTTTTGAAAATAAAAAAATTTAAATAGATTTATCAAATATGTCTCTATTGTGAATTTATAAAATTTTAAAAATATAAATTAAAAAAAAATAAAAACGTTACCAAATATAACCTTAATAATCTTATTTTATTTTCATTTTTTTCCTTCCTTAAATCGAGCAGTCTCCTTACCAGCATTAAAAAAAAAAAAAAAAGAACACATCAGGTCTCGTTTGAAATTATAAAAAAAAAATTAAAAAATTTTAAAAAACTTCAAAAATTTTTAAATTTTTCTAATCATATTTTACTACCTATCATTTTTACATCACATCAATTTCATCTATTAATTTTTTTAATTTTTTTTTGATACTCGCACCCTCAACTTTCACTGCGGAGGGAGCGAACTTGCTAAACACAACTTCACTCCGATATGACATAGCTTAAGTCATATCGATGTGATGGGCGTGATTCGGCTTTGTACTGATTTCTCAGAAATGCAATTAATGATAAAAATAACAAAATAATAATAAAAAAAGAAATTACACTATCTCGGTGTCACTTTGCTGTTGCATTGTGGTATGGTAAAAAGATAAATACGACCTTTCAATGGAGTAATATTATCGACATGGGTGGACTCAGGCCAATTGCTTGTTGAATTGAAAAATTATATTAAATTTTCTTTGAAAATTATTTTTTTCTTATTTTGCTTGATCTTAATGTATTTTTACTTTTATTCTTATTTATCTTAAAAATATAATTTTATCTCCACTAATTATGAATTGTAAGCCCGTCTTTGACAATAAAGTGGTAAAAAAAAAATAAATACCATCTTCCAATGGAGTAATATTATGAAGTGGTTTACTTTGCTAGTCAATAATTTTAAAATAACTAATTTTCCTAAATAATTTTATTTTTATTTTTATTATTATTTTTTTTACAACTATGCTATTCATACACTACTCTACTCATATTTCAATTAGAAATTCTAATAGAAGATGATTTTACTTTCTCGCTAATTGATGAATTAGTAGGGATATGCAGCAAAATATAAAATTATTTTATTTTAATCCGATTCACTTCTGAGATTAGTTCTATTATATATGTATATAAAATAAAACACTAAACCTATAAGAGCTAAGCAATGATTATCTTACCCTTGTAGTGTAACCCATAAATTCTAATTTTTATAATTTTTTAATTTTGGATATATAGATAATGAAATAGAAGGTAAATAGAATTTATTTGGATTGGATTTAAGAATATTGGGCTTGGTTTATACCTTGAAATATATTGGGTTAGAGAATTTTGAGTCTAAAATGAAATGTCAAAATAGGCACAATGGAAGAGGGTCCTGGGGGCAGGAGGCACCTCCCCGCACGCACACGAAAGGGGCATACGCCCAAAGGGGGCTGGGCGCTCAGCCTATGTTGAGGTTAGTTAGTTAGTTGTTCAACTTTATGTCGCACGCGTTATTTAGGTTGTCATCTCAATCTCGGGTTAGTAGGGAGGAAGCAAGATAGAGGAGTAGGTTGCTCGATCCAAGTATCATTGGTAATATGTGTATGTATATTATATATGTATATTTATTTGTTTGTTCACAGAAAGGAGAAGAAGAAAGAGACTGAGGGAGAAATGATGAACATTGATCGATAGTAAATATATCAAACCTCAACTGATTTCAAATTAAATCTGCAGAAATGAAATTGAACTCAATCTAAACATAACAGTATAAAAATATTGATGTTAGGATTAACAGTTTGAGTGTAAGGTGTGTACGAAATTTTTCAAGTTTGCCAATGAAGTTGTGATTTTCCTCCAGCTAACTGTTCTCTTTGTTTCTTCACTTGAGATAGGGAGATTCTTGAGATAGGGAGATTCTTGTATTTTACTTAAATGTATTTTGTGCAGAGTTTGCTTGGGTATTGTTATTGCGCTTACTTGATGTCGTTATAGAAGAAAACTTAAGTGATACGTTTGTGTATGTAAATGTATATGTTGGTTGCTTCGAAAGGAGTCGTAAGCTAACAATATATTTTATACTTCATGAAACCTTGAATTATTTGTTTAGTTTGTGTCAACCAAGTTGTATAATGTTGTTTAAACAATGAATTTCAGAGAAAAAAGTTTTGTACTTACCAAAATTGAAGGATTCATGTTGAAAACTGAAGAAAACATAAATAGAATACGACATTTGAGCTTTCTGCCCAGACCAGGTGTACACCAGACCAAACTCAGTGGTGCACTCGCTTTTTGGTGCGCACTAGACCAAATCATGTTGTGCATTTGCCTTTTGGTGCGCTCATGGAAAAACCCAGTAGGACGCCCGACCCTCTATGGCCAATTTACTGTTTTGGTTTCCCTTGGCTTATCATTTATGATCTTGAACTAAAAATGTTAAAGAATTGATTATGCATGATATTTAAAATTATCTAGTGTATTTTAGATATAACTTTGTGATTAGAGAATGTATTTAATGTTTGGAAAATGAGATTATGTGTTAGTTATGATGTGATTTGAGGATGCATGAATTTTATGATGATGTTATGATACTAGAACTCTTAATGACAAATGATATCACATGAATAAGATTATGAATAAAAAAAGTGGAAAGAGAAGAAAATGATGAATTGTGAAATTCTTGTTATTAAGATTTAGTAGAGAATATGTTTCTAATTAGAATGGGGTTATATCTTGTCCTTTGATTACTTAAGATAGTGAAATGATGATAATATTAGTTATAAAATTGAAAAGAGCCAAAGTGAAAATTATAGATGATGATTAGTTGTTGTACTATGGATTATTATGAGATGATATTATTAGTGGATGATAATGAAGTATTGACTTATTATAAGATGATGACAATGGTTATATGATAAATTGTAATGATGAGATGATGTGTGATGGATTACTTATGATGAAATCTTATTTATGATAAATGGTTCTAAAGATGACATTAATGATGATGAAAATAGTTATGGTAATGATATAGAAAGCAGTGATGAAATGAGAATAAGATTGTGAATATATAGATGGAAGGTATCAAAAATAGGAAGGGTATAGAGATTATCCTAGAGTTGAAAGTTCCAAAACTTTCGCAGGGATTGGTGTTCATATTAGTGAGTTAGTAATCTACAACGACATATATTCTAACTAATCATAGCCCTAAAAGATGACAGATTTTGATTTATCTTTCTGTTGGGTGTTAGCTCATAAATACGATGTTGGTTACACTTACCCTGTAAATGGGGATGTGGATGTGATTATGATTATGGTTTGATGATAATTTGATGATAATGAGATCAAAAAAGATAATAACTAGATTATTTGTTGAGATTTATAGTACTGATCCTGATATTCAATTTTAATGATTGGAGTGTCCAATAATCGAATGAGATCTACTGCTAATGTGTTTGATCGAGTGGAAATGTGCGGCTAATGTGGTTGGACGAAGGCTTGGTGCTATTAGTGTCTTAGGCTTCTTGACTCGTTACTCAAACCTTGAAATAAAACTCCCCGTCGGGTGGTGTTTGACTAAACATCTTCCGACAATCAAGTCAGAAAACGTAGAAATGAAGGGAAAATTTAGAAATAATTTTGGTAGAATTTTTGTATGGAGGATGGTGTTTACCTTTCTTCTTCATCCTTTATGTATTTATAGGTTCTTAAGTACATATCATCGTCCCTCGAAAGACAGTCCTACCTGGATATCATGGATAATAGTGCAGCTATAATCAGGGTTGTGCTAGAAGGTTGGAACAGATGCGGCCAGAGACATAATCAGCAGTGGATGTAAGCTTACCTCCTATGCCCTTTCATTAACACGTCACGAAAGCTAGCCGCCTCCACAACCACCGACTTGTCCCATCTGTGGATGCGTACCACTTGTCTGAGTCTCTAATCTTGAATGTACGCTATGTGTCCGAGTCCTCCTCTAATCGCCCCCAACTTTGGTGCGTGTAGAATGCTCGACACACGTAGAAGAATTAGAAGTAATGCTGAATATATATACACATATTTGGATAGCGTCTGGCTTGATCGGCATACCTTGTATACCCGGCAATATATGTTCATAAGCGTTATTAATATAACTTACACGTGTTAGGAATATGACGGTTAGGGGTGTTAGTGGGCTATAAATGGGCCAGTCCAAGCGTCACTGGCGCAGGTGCGCATCATGTAGGGAACGCTAAAGGTCCGTTCATTATAAATGCAGTGTGTTGCCCTTTCGTCTTTCACCTCTTGGCATTCTCCATCTATAAATATGAATTCTCCATGTCTGTGAAGGTTTTTCACATCTTTAAGTTTCTAAGGCCCCCATAAAATCGTGTCTTAAGAATCTTTTCGCTTTGCTTTATCCGAGTTCATTTCGTGCCTAATCGAAGCCTCTATTGCTGAATCACATTTGGGTGAGTGCTAGCCTCCATTCCTTCATCTTATTTTTACTTTTCTTGGGATGGGGAAATTCTTGAATGCTCTCAGGAAGCCAAGGGGTGTAGAGGCTTTTAGGGTCAGGCATCAGATTCCCGACTTTGTTGGGTTAGCCCTATCTGGGGCAAATGATTGCACTTGAAAAGTGCTATTACAAACTCCACTTTTGTATAACTTTTGATGCATTTAAGTAGTTTATTTTGAAGTTTTATAATTATTTTCTTAATTGCAGGGAAAAAAGGCAAAATAAATGAGATTAGCAGCGATGAAAGTGGCTGCCGAGGAGAGAAAAATGGTCTGAAGTTCAAGATGGTTGAAGTGGTGTGCAGCTGAAGTTTTAGCTTAACACATTGTCAGTATTTTGACCATATCTTTTCACTCACAACTCGGATTGACCTGATTCGTTTTGGGTTGGAAAGAAGACTAAAAGGGCTACAACTTTTGTGTTTTAGCCGAAGCCTGAATCCATCATCTTCAAGGTCAAAATCGCATTAGAAGTTGAGGACAGAAAGCTGTCAGAAGTAGCAAACGAGAAGCAGAACTTGAAGAGCAAAGTTTCTGTGGTTCGGACCCCCTGCCAAATGGTCCGGACCACACTGTGTTATGCGTGCGCGGCTTAATTCCGTTTTTTAGGGTTTTCCTTGCAACTTCTTTATAACCCATGCTACATGGCCGACCCTAGGAGAGCCATAGTTTAGTTTTACATAGCCTTAGTTTAGTTTTTCTATTCTTTTTAGAGTTTTAGATAGTTTTTAGTGAGTTTTAATGTTCATGTAATGCTTTTACGGATCTTCGAAGCCTTCGTAGTTTTCGTTACAGGTGTAGTCGTTTAATACTCCGTTTCAGTGTTAATTTCAGAGTACATTTACTTTCGTTCTTCATTTTAATAATATTTTTTCTTCATCTTATTCTTTAGATTCTTTAAATATGTTTTTGCTGATTGATTTTATTTCATTTAAAGTTATGTTAGCGTAAAACCCTAGTTCTTGATTCAACGAATCAAGGAAGGGTAGGTTACTTTGATCTATGGGATGTGCATAGACCCTTCGCATGGTTTGCGAAAACTCATGTGTAGGGGTCTACAATGTTTAAACCTAGTTTAGTATCTTTCAAAAACTTTCGAAAACGAAAACCTTTGACTATATTCTCTGTAATCACTGGTAAAGGTTTTCGATTAAAATTTTCTTAATAATTTTGAAGAACTGAAAATTCAGATTTTGAATCCAAATTTGAATTGGTTTATTTCAAAAACATTCGAAAACGAAAACCTTTGACTATATTCTCTGTAATCACTGGTAAATGTTTTCGATTAAAACTTTCTTAATAATTTTGGATAAACTAGAAAAATTAGATTTGAATCCGAATTCGAATAGGATTGTTTGAGAACCCTTGGAAAACAGAAGTTTTTGACTATATTCTCTGTAATCACTGGTAAAAACTTTTGATTAAAACTTTCTCAATAATTTTCAAACAAATCCTAACTTAGGTTTTAACGCAAGTATTATAACACATCCCATAGTGAAGATGTAAACTACCTGGAATTGAAAGTTGAATCAAGAATTGTAAATTATCTTGAATGCGTAGTGTTATTGCTTTCTTTTTAGTTTAATTTAATTGTTGCTATTTATTTTATTTATTTAGCAGTTAGTAATCAACACTTTTCAAAACCCAACATAAATTTTCTTTTCCTGTTTTTAAAACAAAACCAGTAGGTAGAAGAACTTAGAAAATCTTAGTGTTCAATCTCATAGTTCCCTGTGGATTCGACCTTGGACTCACTGGGTTAAAACTACACCGCACACTCTTGCACTTAGGGGTTAGTTTAGACGCACTATTCATTAGCGGTCAGCAGACGATTTCATTATAGCTAAAAACAGAGGGTCCGAGTGGATGTGATGGCCGTTAGTGGCATAAGAGAAGTGTGGGGCACTCTCCTACTTCAGCCTCTTGTTTGGCGTTTTTCTTCTTGGTTGGGAATTGCCTGGGGTAGCAGGCTCCGAATGGGTATAGGATCTTGGTAGAAGTCATAGAGCTTAATAGGATCTTGAAGGTTAACCTAGGTCTTCACGAAATTCTCTACTACTACTTCGTGACCCCATCAAAGAACGGCTGATACTGTCTGAAGTGCCGGGTGAAGGATAAACTCATGCACACCCTCCTTGATTCGAGTAAGAACTTGTTAGATAACTACATCCTCGTTGGCAGGGATTGGCAATGGTTGCTAGGGGAAGATAGGCATAACAACGATCATATTATTCTTGGGGGCGTAGATAGTTGTTGCTTCTTATTTCAGCTCATTTTTTATTTATTTTGTGATCGAATGCTAACTGACCTGCTCTATTCTATGCAGACAATATTTTAATAGGAGGTTAGCTAACTCGAGAAGTGTCAAGTTCGGCTAGATCATTGAAGTTCTAATATACAAAAAGGAGGAATCATTGAAGGGCTTAGCTTGAATAGCGCCAGTTCTACTCGGCCATATGCCCGCATATCACAGCTTCACAACTTTCCCATCAGATGTCAACGAGAATCATATCAACAAACTAGTTAACTCTGATAGTTGTTATATCTCTACTGACTGACTCAGACAACATGCCTCTACGCAATCATCGCTTGGCCATGAAGAAAGGCCCGAGTGATTTGGTGAAGAAAGATGCTAGTAGGAAGCAAAAAGTTTCGATGCCTCTGCCCCCACTCCACACCCTGCTACTTAGGGCCTGAAATAAAGAAAGTAACCATCTATGGTAAATTACCAAAAAAAAAAAAACATCTATGATCGGCTTTCTTGAGGGCGGTGCTCCGAGTAGTAATTGTCCAATCATCCTTGACAATAAGCCCACTGTCAATCATTAGGGTGAAGATTTCATCATTATCCCCATGATCAGTACTCGACTGATCACGACGAGGGATTCGGTAATATCCAATCAGGGGGTGGCTACGTCGGTGGCTCATGCAGTGACGCTTCTAACTGATCGGGACCACATCGTGGCCCTTCCCGGCCACGTGTGGTTTTTCTAGTTGGACCATTTATTTTTACATCGTCCCTTTTTGTAGTTAACTTCTTATGCTCTGATCTATTTTCTTTTCCTTTTTCTTTTATTGATAAGCCACCGAATTCTTTAGAGACGTTGACCAATGTTTTGAGCATTTTTTTAAGAGCTTGTAGAACGTTAAAAGGGTAGCAAATGCCCAACGTGCTCGGTAGAAAAGGCTAAAGAAAAAATAAAAGAGGTCTGTACCGGTAACAACGAGCTTGTAGAGCAGAATAAGCATCTTAAGGTAGACTATGAGGATATATAAGGGCTTCGAAATCGTGAGCAAAAGGTTAGCCAAGACACAGGTCAAAATGCAAGAAGAGTAGAAGAAAGCCTGCGCAGAAGGCTATGAAGTAGCTAGTAATGATTACCAGAAACAGATGTTCATTACAGCTAACACCTACTACCGTAATGGCTAGGTGACGCCCTTAATAATGTCAGCTAGCCTTCTGACTCAAAATTTTACTTCTTTTGAGTAGTCGATGAATGAAGCTGAATTTCTTCTTCTGGACAAAGAAGAAGAAGAAGATAACCAACCTCCTACGACCGAGAAGGCGTCTACTGGTGACGTAAAACAACTAGCTGAGGCCGAGAAACAAGCTCCCCAGGACGCTAAGGAAGTTGGGGTTAGTGCTGGTGACTGGTTACAGGGAAGAACGATGCCTAGTCCGATCACCCTTGTTATGTTTTCTTTTTCAAAAATTTGGACTTTTGTAGCTTAAGAGGGGTTGTCCCCTTCTTTCTATTAATGAACATACTCTTTATTTTATATTGCTATTCTTATTTATGCTTTCGAACAGTTCTTTCTTTATGAACACTTAATATTATCCATCATAATCAGAAGTATTGCCAACCGAATAAAGATAGTTCGATCATCGACACTTGTAGACAATTTCACCTTGATAATTAAATACGAACAAAATCTTATCTAAACTAGAGGACTTGTATGAATGGACTTTTCTGGCCATAGGGCTAAAATCTCTAAGTTGAACTTCTTAATGTAAATGTGAATTTGTGAAAGTTACTAATGCATATATCCAAACTTGAATGGTTTCAATATGAGTAGTGATAATCTGAGCATAAGTGAATCATGTCATGTGATAATGGCCGAACCATATCGAAGTTGAGTTGGAACACTTGTTAAAATAAATTTGTTTTGGATGCAGGGCTTGAATAAGCGTAGGCCAAACAAGGGCTCTTCGGTTTGTCACGAACCACTCTTAATCTTAAAAAGATCGAGTCATGGCTGATCTGTGAAAGTCAAGTGGCGAAATTGTGGCCTTATGTTTGGTATGGCGATGGTCAACCTGAGTGGCCAAACTGTGACCTTGTGCAAGTTATAGCCATGACCGATATGAGCAGGTCATGTGGTCGAATCGTGACCTTGTGCCAGATATGGCTATGGCTGACTTAAGCGAGTCAAGTGGCCAATTTGTGACCTTAAGCCAGGTATTCTCTTTGCTGAAAAGGATAACCCATCATAAGTAAAAACAAGAGTTTGTCATTTATAGTTTGGTGATTACAACATATTTTCAATGGTAATAAATATGCAGATTAGTAATATTCCTTAACCTTATCACTTCTCATTCTTCCATGTCTTCCAAACGGTAGGCTCTATTATTGATCACTTCGATAACCCTGTATAGGCCTCCCTAATTGGGGCTGAGCTTCCCATTTTCTAGATTTCTTGTTGCTAGCATGACTCTTCTAAGTACGAGGTTACTAACATTAAAGGATCTTGCTTTAACATGTTTGTTTCGTGACTTCTTGAGTTCTTTTTGATAAACGACTATTCAAATCTGGACGAGCTCATTCTTCTCATCTAGCGGTCTAATTTCTTTTTGAGTGTCATATCATTGCATCATTGTGAGAAAACTAAGGTACAAATTGTGGGCATACTGATCTCTAATGGTATGGTTGCTTCTGTTCCATATGCCAGCGAGAACAAAGTTTCCCTGGTTGATCAGTGAGGCGTAGTCCTATAAGCCTAAAGCACAGTTGGTAGTTCCTCCTCTTAGTGTCCTTTAGCTTGTTCTAAGCGTTTCATAATGCCATTTAGCATGGTCTTGTTAGAGACTTCAGCTTGACCATTACTTTAGGGGTATGCTAGTGTGGAATAATCGTCGCGAATCTTGAGGTCCGAGCAAAATTCTCTAAATTCATTACTGTCAAACTATGTGCCATTGTTGGAAATCAAGTTCCATGTCTAGTGACTATGTTTTTCTATACAAATCTCCCAGCTTTAGAGTCTTTGATGGTACTAAGAGGCTCGACTTCGATCCACTTCATAAAGTAGTTTGTCGCTACGAGAAGCCATCATCGACCTCCCAGAGCCATTAGCAATGGGTCAACTATGTGCAGTCCCTATTGTGCGAAGGGCTACAAGCTAGTCAAAAGGCTCATGTCTTGTGTCAGTTGATGAGGAATCAAGGCAAATCTTTGACATTTGTCATACTTTATGGAATATTGAACAACATCCTTCTACATGTGGGGCCACCAGTATCCATGAGACATTGCTCAGGCGACCATGGACCGTGCCCCAGTATGTACCCCGTAACTTCTTTCATACAGTTCCCTTAACACGTCCTGTACTCGATCCAGGTAGACGCAGAGTAAATATAGGCTATTAAGCGATCTCTTGTATAGTCTTTGGTCGGGAGATAGCCAAAACCTCGTAACTTTACTCTTGATTTTAACGGCCTTCTTCTTATCTTGGGGCAGCACGTTGTCGCTTAAGTATTAGATGATGGGGTCCATGAACTTAGCACCAAAAGTTAGTGTGCACTGATTGTTCGGTTCTTATGACACTTGGCGCAAATAGTTTCCCGACAGTAATGATTCTGCTCTTGTTGCGTTGCTCGGCTACCACCAAGGTGGCCAGTGCCTCAGCTCAGCTGTTATCCCTCTCCCCTATCAGCTTGAGCTCACTCAAATCGAAAGTGTTTCATTAACGCTCGAGTTTGCTCATAGTATTTAGCCATGTTTTCTGAGTAGACGTCATATTTCTCCACTCAGTTGATTGATAACCAGTTGGGAATTTGAGGATAGCGTAACCCTTATTGCTCCAAAGCTAATTTGAGGCCAATTAGCACGGCCTCGCGCTAGAATTCATTGTTTTGCACGAAATCTCAATTGCATGACATGCTCATAGACAAAGCCTTCTGGTGAATCAGTACGACTCTAACCCCAGAACCATCGTTTATTGCGGCACCATCTACTTGGATTTTCCACGTCCTCTCACCAATGGCCTCAGACATGTTGCATTGGTTGGTATTGAATGGGGAAACAAACTCAGCCACGAAGTCTACAAGCACTTGTCCTTTGATGGCAATTTGAGATACGAAGTTAATGTTGTACTACCTGAGCTCAACCGCCCACTTCTTCAATCTTCTAGGATAGGTCGGCTTTCTTGAGCACAAACTTTCTTGAGCACAAACTTGAGTGGGTTCTTGGGTGTTCAGTAGCTACTACGATAAGGTGAGATAGGAAGTAGTGTGACAACTTCCTCGAGGCAACGATCAGTGCCAAAACCAGCTTCTCGATAGGGAAATATCTCTGTTTTACTCCAACCATCATTTATGTTAACATAATAGACCGGCCGTTGTGTTTTATCCTATTTTCTTATAAGAATTGTGCTGATTGAATGATCTGATATTGCCAAATCAACTATAGCTTTTCACTGAGGTAAGGAGTGGATAAAAGTGGGGATGATGCCAAATAACTCTTTAGCTCTTCAAATGCTCAATCATATCTCTAATCCTAGTGCAAGATACTTTTCTTTTTTAGTAGTTTAAAGAAAGGTTTGCATTGGTAAGAGGACCGACTAATGAAGTGGTTTAATGCCGTTGCCATGCTTATTAGTTTTTGGACATCCTTCACTGTAGTTGGTCGGTGTAGCCTCTGTATGGAAGCGATCTAGTCAAGATTAACCTTTATGCCTTTTCTAGTCACTAGATGCTTGAGGAATTTTCCTAAACTCACCCCGAAGGCGAACTTGGCCGCGTTGAGTCATAGACCATACTTCCTGAGGACTTTGAATGCCTACTTAAAGTTAGACCAATGGTTAGCATTTACCTTGCTTTTGATGACCATATAATAAATGTATACCTTGATTGTTTTTTCAATCACTGAACATCTTTATGACCATTCTTTGGTAGGTGGGTCTGACGTTGTTCAGTTCAAATGGTATTACTTTGTACTAATAAACTCCTCTAGGTGTGATAAATTCCATTTTCTCATGATCTAGTTCGAATATGGGGATCTAGTGGTAACCTCGATAAGCATCTAGCAAGCTTATCATCTCATATCTGGCAGTGGCATTATCGAGTTGATCAATTTTTAGTGAACGAAAAGGATCCTTCGAGCATACTTTGCTAAGATTAGTGAAGTCGGTGGAGACTCGCCATTTGCTGTTCCTCTTTTTCACTACCACAATATTGGAGAGCTATTTTAGATAACTGACCTGTCAGATTGCATTGGCTTTGAGTAGCCACGTGACCTCTTCGATCACAACTTCTGTATGTATAAGAGACGATCGCCTCATTTTTTGGATGACTGGTTTCCTAATTGGTAGCACATTGAGCCTATGGCACATGATTTTAGGGTCAATTCCTGGCATCTCATATGGGGTCTATACGAACACTTTTAGATTCTACTTCAAGAGATCCACCAGCTCTTATTTTTCGCGATGAACCTTCCCAATCAAGAAAAATCTCTCCAATTAGATTCGTGGGCGGGTATGGAATCCAATTCTTCGACTGTCTTTTCGTTAAGTTTTCTTCTAACATTCTTTAAGGTTAGTATGTCCTCGGTTCTGGCCACTAACTTGACCTCACTGGAGATATTCTTCAACCCAATAGTGATTGAGTAGCATCTTTTGGAGATAATTTGGTATCTTCTGATCGAGAACACTCTCGGGGTGTTGAGAGTATGATCATTTAGTGGTATGTTGAGGGAATAGCCTTCATCTTATGTAGTCATGGACATCCCATTATGGCGTTGTATGAAGAAGGGACATCCACCACCAAGAACTCCATTTGTAACTCAACTAGCCCAGCTCGAACAAGAATCATAACCCTCCAAAGTGACCAAACTAGCACCGAGTTGAACCCGATCAAAAGGAAATGGGCCGGGTTGAGGTTGGACTCTGACAACTCAAGCTCCTTAAAAAGGCCACAAGAGCATCATTATGCAGCTGCTAAATACCTTCAAGGTCGTTATCTGTAAAGATGACATCATGTCTCAGTTCTGTTCTACTTCTTTTGCGGCCTTAGGCCGGTGAACTTCCTACACTTAAGACTTCAGTGAGATGGGCTACTTTTATGTAGTTGGCCCGAGATCTAATCTCCTTTTCTCAATACTCATAGTCAAGGTATACCACATTAATGACTCTCTGGGCAGGTCAATCATTGCGCTCGCATGGCCTATCGTCTTTAGGGGGCTGAGTGGGTTATCCTTCTTCATTTTTCTAATCATCAATGAACATGCGTAGACGGCCCACGTGTACTAGCTCCTCCAAGTGGTGTTTAAATGCTTGGCATTCCCCCGTGCGATGACCCTTATCTCGGTGGTAGACACAATGTAGGGACCAGTCCCTTTCAGATGGGTCTACACCCATTTTACGAGGCCACACAAAGTGAGGCTCATCTTTGATCTTTAGTAGCCACTTGAAAATCAGGATTTTGAAGATTGTATGGATAGCCCCAAACACATCTTTATTACTCTGCTCTTTGGTTAGCCTATTGTTGCTGACACGTGCTTTTACTTTTTCTTTTTCTCTTTTCGAGGGATTTTTTTCCGCGTTTCTAATCTCATCATCAACTTTCAAATACTTCTCAATGTGGTTCATCAAGTCAGCTAGACCGTCGATAAGCCATTTGGTTAATGATTGCTAGAGTTTGTTATTAAGTGATTAGCTGAGCTTAAAGGAAGCCACGGCAATCTGCTCGAAACACTCTTCTATTTCGAAGTAGCACTGAGCGTAGCTCTTCAAACTCTCCTTATTTCTGCTTCTCATAATCATTAGCATATCCACTGAGCGGGGTTGTTTGCTGTTAGTGATAAAACCAGCCACAACGCCTCTGCCAACTTGTCCATATGCTGATCGACCCTGGTTTTAGCCTATTAAGCTATTGTTGGGTAGCCTCCCTTAGGCTGGAGGGGAAAACTTTACACATGAGCGTATCGTTGAAGCTCTAAAGGGACATTAATTGCTTTTAATAATGTATGTGCCCCACTGGGTCAGCTTTGCCATCGTATAGGGTGAACCTCAGGGGGTAAACTTCTAAAGAGTCTCCATTTGCTCGATGCTGGCAGTGAATGGTAAAGTAGTAATGCGATTGAGAGCCGTCTTGGCCAAATGGTGGGTAGAATGATTTGCCCTTTGCTTAACATGGTTGATCAGTTATTTGAGCACTACTCTTTTAAACTGTCGCCATCTTATCCGAGTTATTTATTTGCTAAGGGTGTATTCATTTTGAACGAGCTTTGCTTTTGTGTGAGTTTGAACTAGATTGCCTCTCCGTTTTCCATTAAGGTGAGGGGGAATGACTTGTTGATAAAGACCACCTTCTCCTCCTCCATGGAGTTAGGCTCCTCCTTCTAAAGGGGTGTTGGGATGGCTTATGCTGCTTATGTCTGTGTGAACCGTGATAAGAGCAGTGGCCTCTACCTCAAGCTTGTGAATGTTTAGTATAGAGGCCCATCTGATCACGAAGAGTCTCTATCTCACGTTCCTTGTACCATATCTCCACCTAAAACAGGGCCAAAATGAGCCCATTCTATACCAAGAGCTTGTGGTTAGCAACTCGACGGTTTCACTGACTGAGGGGCTATTCATACCCCCTAGAATGCTCCCGTCTAATGGATTGGTCACGTGTAGGAGATTGTTCAGGGTCAGTGGACTTTTTAGATACCTCTAACCTTGCCCTAGGAGGGTCTTGGCCTAGTTGGTCCTCTTTGATGCTTCTACTTATCTTGGCTATTAGTAGGTTGTATCTTACATGGGAATGTGATCTTGATTCCCGCAAATGGCGCCAATTGGAGTATCCAATGATCTAATAAGATCCTTTACTGATATGTTTGATCGAGTAGAAAGGTGCAGCTAATGTGGTTAGATAAAGGCCTGGTGGTTTGGTGTCTTAGGCTTCTCGAATCATCATTCGAAACCTGAAACAAAACTGTTGGTCGGGCTGTGTTCGATCTAACGCCTCTTTGACGATCAAGTCAGAATATGTATAAAGGAAAGAAAAATTCAAAAATAATTTTGGTAGAATTTTTATATGGTGGATGGTGCTTACTTTTCTTCTTCGTCTCTTATGTATTTATAGATTCTTACGCACGTGTCATCCTCTCTCAGAAGATGGTCTTACTTGGATATCATGGGTAACAATGCGGTTATGATCAGGGTTATGTTGTATAGTTGGAACAAATACAGCTGGAGCTGTAATCGACAGTGAATGTAGGTATACCTCTCACGCCCCTTTCATTAACACGGCAAGAAAAGTAGCCGCCTCCACAACCACTGACTTGTCTCCTCTTTAGATGCGTGCCACCTGTCCGAGTTTGATCTCAAATGTACGTCATGTGTCCGAATCCCCCTCCAATGATATTTTATAACGATATCAAGGTTCTTGATTATATATATGACGATTGTCCTCATGTTATTGCTTTGCATATTATATATGTGGGTATTATGCATCATGGGCACAAGTGGTTGGTGCTCATATTCCTATTGATTGCGTTGTAGGTCTTTAAATCAAGTCTTAGGTGGGAATTAATTAGACTAGAAGTTGATGAGCTGTTGCAGACATTTACATTTTAATTATTTGGATTTTGTTAATATTTAGGACTGTAATATTTATTGAAATTTGGAGATTATTTTAAATGGGTTGTAAATGCCATAAAGCCTATGCCTAGTTATTTTCATGGGTCATGTCTGGAGTATGGTGGCCTAGCTTAGCCGAGGCCTAAATTATTTTAATCTATTATTGCTAGATAATTTGTATGTTATTCGGGGGTGGTTAAATAGCTCTGGTCAAGGTGTTGGTGATAGGTGCGTGGTATGTATAATTATTCATTCATCTCTCGGGTCACAAGATCCAAGGTGTGATATTTTTAAAACCTCAGATTTGTTGGAATAGATTCACAGCAATCGCACAATCACTTGGTCTCCAACAATATCTACAAAACGTAGATCTTGAACTCAATATTTCTCTCTTTTTAGAGAAAAATAAAAGGAAAAATTATATATTGTTGTAGTGCTAACTACATGTACATATCAAATATATATAGGTGGGCTGGTCACATATCTATACTGGAATTAGTGTATGGATAGCTTACTCTTGTTTCAAATAGGATTAGTGTAATTAACTCTTAATTGATAATTGAATACCTTTATTTCTTGAATTTGTACACTACCCCTCATGTGTGACCCATTAGAGTCACAACCAATTTGGTGGTGGAAATTAAATATTAAATAAAATAATTTTATTTAATATTTCAATTATAAATATTTCTTATTAATTTAAATGATAGCACGTTCTAATTTTTCTATTTAATGAAGATAATTAGTTAATTTATTAATAATTATTCTCTAAAATTCTACAAATTATAAGTGTCAACTAGCAACGTATCATCATCAACCCAAATTGTGTGAATTAGACTGTGAACATTTCGGTTAATAATTTCTATACAATTTAATCCTTCCACACACAACACTTCGATTAAGTTTCATAAGTTATAGAATAACTATTAATCTATACTTTAATCAAATACATTCGATCCATTGATGTTAACTCTAGAATTTAAATTACAGAAACTCATTTCCAAACCCTGACTGGAAAGTTTTTCTTTGAGTTAAATCATGGAAAATTACACATAATGTTTTTTCTCTTTACCGAGAGTGATAGATCCTATATTACACATTTACAAGTCTTATATGTATCTCACTATACCCAATGATTGTGACTTAAATCCCACGAATGAAACATAAGCCTATTGTAATATCAAGCTTAATATTCTACACATGAGACAACTATAATGTCTCAGGTCTGACAATCACTTGGACAATTGTAACTAAGAATCACTATTAACAAACGCGTAAAATTGCATTTAGCTATTCTTTAATTGGTTACGTTTTAGTGTACTTATTCTTCAACATGCACCCATATGTTTATCTAGTGTTAGTGTCTCTATATGAGTAACTTGAATTTATTGTGAAATAAAAAAGCACGACCATGATAAAATAAACTTTATCTCTTTTATTATTTAAATGAAATACCTACAATGTTAAAATGACCATAATGGCCTTCATAAAAGATTGACATTTAGGGTATAACTCTAACACTACCACTTATGCTTTTTTATTTTCATAGTTGCAGTTTCAATGTACATAATTTAGTTACCATTTCTAGTTAAGGAAACAAATAAATTAGATTATAAAAAAAAATCTCACATTTTCATGGATAAATCAAATTAAATTATATTATATTAAAAACTTAAATAATGAACCAATCTTAATGAATGTAATTCTAAACTAAATTTGTAATGACTCAAGTTTTCATATTGAATAAATTTAAAATCTGTGAAACTTGATTATGATAAGATGAAGTGTTAATGTGAGTGATTTAAGGAATTAATGGATTAAATGCATTAAGAACTTGGGGAGTATTTTAACTACTTAGCAAATTGAGTACGAAAGAGGAACCCGAGCTGCCCAGAGAGTAGTGATGTCAGTGTGTCTGTGATAGGTCTAACTTTTCCCTACCTAGTATCGTACCTGGTCTTTTCTTTTGCCACTCAAATTGATAGCTATTGGGGGTTAGGGCTATCATCTCCACCCTCACCTCTTTACTCCCTTAGTTTCAAAGGTTCATACGTGTATATATGTCTCTATGTGTGAGTGTGGTGTCCATTTGGTTGGGAGAATAAACCAAAGCCGAAGGAGAAGCTACGTTGGTAAGCCCTTCAAACCATAACTAAATTCAAATTAGCATTACAATTATTCAATTAGAGTTGTGTTTAACATAATGGTGTGATTAAAGTGATGTTAGGATCAATTGTTTGAGTGTGTGGGGTTTCCAGGGTTTTTCAAGGAGCTTTTGTGTTTACTATCTTTTTGTTTTTCCTTTCATTCACACTTAAGGTATGTACATAATGCATTTTATTGCATATATGATATAAAAGATGTTAGATGTTGTTTACATGTTATTTTAGATTTTTGAAATCATTTTGTTAAGATTTTGCAAGTTATACACTCATATATATGAATGTTTATGCCCATGAGAGAAATGATAAATGTAACCTTATATTTTGATCTATGATTATTGAAATCACAAATTAATCATTTCGTAAAGTTCATATAACCTTGGTGGTATCATCTGAAACAAGAAATTCTAACTTAATAGTTTTAATTTGAACCAATTTGAAGATGGAAGTATGAAACCTGTGAAACACGAAAACAGAGCAAGCCACCTAAACTTTTTGCCTTTTATCTGGGGACACAGGCCCATTGAGCCAAGCATACAGACCCCGTCCAGATTCTCTTTTCCTTCCTTTTGTTAAGTAAAATATATTTTCTTCTCCAAACTTTAGAAACAAAGGTTTTAAAAGAGGTATAAAGGGTGTTATGATTAAATAAATAAGGAATATATGAATTGGAAAACATGGTTTTGGATATATTATGAATAATGTTGTTTAAGGAAAGATGTTTACATTTAGCAAGAAATGTGAGCTGTTGTTAAAAGATATAATGATATAAGCTTGTTATTGTTTATGATTAGTTGCTAAGGATAATGGCTATGATGCAATTCATTGTTGATACATTGTTGTGATGATAAAAATTATTGATTATGAATAAGATATGCTAAAGATAATGGAAAAAGATAAATGTGAATGATGTTGTGATTGTGGGGCTAGCGAATACTAAAAAATAGGGAGAGTATAGAAAGTGTCCTTAAGTTAAAATGCCTTAAACTTGCGCAGGCGTTGGTTATCCTACCAGTAGGTTAGTAGCCTATAACACGACGTTTACCTAGCTGATCGTGGCCATTAGATTATGATCCATAAACAATAGCGGTAATCTGGCTAATCTTGGTTCTTAGATGTTGATTCATAAATGACGATGATGATTTGGCTAATGGTGACCCTTAAGAACAGGCTCATAAATGACGACGTTTCGATTGATAGTTTCTATTGGGTGTTGGCCCATAAAAATAATGTTGGTAGTACCCACCAATGATTGTAATGTGATGATGTGAAATGATAAAGAGATAAAAAAAGGACAATGATTGAATAATTGATGATATTTGTTACTGGGATATTGATGTTGATACATGACTATTGGTTATTGATTTTTGATTATTATGATAACATATAGATATTAGATAATGATATTATAACATTTATTTATTACTTCTATTATTGTTGCATATTATATATGTTTTTATTATGCATAGTGGGCACGAGTGGATTAATGCTCACATACAAATAGACCATATTACAGGTGTAGAGCCTAAAAGTTAGGTAGGCCCCTCACGTTGGAATATACGTTATTTTATTAGAGTTGGTTTTAGAAATGTAATATTTTTAATTGGACGCATTCAATATGGTTGTAAGGCTATAAGGTAAAGATATTATAGTGGTACTTATGATGGAGCATTGATGGCTGGTTTGACAGAGATTCAGTTAATATTATTTTATTACTATTTTATCATTATTATGGTGGATGTCTGCTCCAGGGTGGTTGTTTGGCTCTAATCAGGGTATATGTTTTGTGTGTGCATGTTGTGTGTTGTACATTTAGTTCACCGCTTAGGTCACAAGATCCGAGGCATAACAAAATTAATCATATATTATAATATGGCCTTATACATAAATGTATGCACATGTGTATATGATAAATTTCTTGGAATGTATGCCCTGAAGTCATTTATTAGATGACATACTAATTTTATTTTAATAAAGAATATTTATTTAGTTTGTTTAAAGTTTTTTTGTTTCATATGGATGCACATATTTCATGTGATGAATGTAATCATTGATTGATTAAGGAACTTGACTCATGTGTATGAAAGTGTTTCATGCAAAGCATATATAAATCTTGATATTAATCAATCTAGATTTGTTTGTAGTTAGCGATAAGATGAGGACATCTCAATTGAAAGACTGTAACAATTTAGATTTCTATTTAATAGAATGATTTATCTTAACTATTGGAGTAGTAGACTCTAAATCTAAAATATTGGTATGGAAGACATTGAATGGGACAATGACAATGCATCTAAGTTATGCTAGCCATATTGATGTAATTTTTATGTTAGCTTTAAGTAGTTGCTATAAATCCTAAGATAGTGATGGACACTATTTTATATAATGATAACTTTAATTCATTAGGAGTGAGGCTGATTACCATTAAGCCAATACCTCAGTATTTTGGGAAGTCGTTGCATAAAACTAGGGAACATACATTATTAAGAAGAAATTCACAATCTTATTTGAGATAGGAATATCATCCATATTAAGAATATTAACTAATTATTAAAAATCCAGATCGAATTGTCTTAATAATATGTTATTGAGATGGTGACCAACATAAAGTGATCAGAATAATAGTACTTAGAATATGAAGGAAGGTAACAATTAGAATTGGATATCTTCTTAATTCTAATTCTCTCAATATTTTGTGAAGGGGCTTAGTTACATAATTAAAGAGTGAACAAAGTATTTTATGAGATTATTTCGACAGACTAGGGTTGGAGTTCAATTATACGTTTTTAGTGAAATAAGGTATAATTATTAGGGGATGTATTCATAATTATGAGATAATTATAGGTAATTTCCTAATTAGTAAACTTAAATTTATTTACACCTAGATCCCTACTCATGCCTGTATGAAAGGATCTGTCTTTTCAATTACCCACACAACCCTAGATATCAAAAAATTTCTGAAAAGATTCTAATAGGAAAAAAAATAGAAGACTTGGAAAACTTGATCGTTGGGAAACTAAAATTATTTAACAAATTAAGATCAAATTAAGAAAAATGTTGGTTTTGATTATTATTTTGAATTTGTTTTTGTATTTTAAATATACTGATATAAGAAGTTTATATTCTTTCATACTATATTGATCCAAAAAATTTTTTTGAAAATTTATTCTGTTGCGTTCCTTATTCGAACAAAATTGTTATTAGAGATTATGATGATGAAGAGAATAAGAAGCGGTCGTCTGAACTGTAGGCATCCTAAGCTATCTCTTCTTTTCACCCACAACTACCAACTCATTAGTCCTACAAAAACATCGTGAATCGCCACCTCTATAACCGCCCCTACCACAAGCCCCACCATAATTTTCACCATCGCTTTTGTTAGGAACAAAAGCACAATTAAAATGATGGAGAGGATAATGAGGATGATGTGATTGTCCCTAATGCAGTTGAAGATCATGAGAGGCTTGTTATAGAGGAAGTAGTGTAAAGCCATAATTAAATAATATATTAAATAAATAAGATCTTGATTCATTGAGAGATTCACATGATCTACCTTAATTTTAAATCATTTTGTCTAGAACACATTCTTTAATCAATTGCTAATAAGAATTTGACAGGAGAAAGCTTTCTCAAATGTTATTCTTGAATCTTCTGTTTCAACCAAAATAAAATCCTTTAGAAATTTGAAAAGATTAGGCTCGGAATTATTGGAAGAATTTTTCATGGAGGCAAAATAAGTTTTTTCCATTACCAATTTTATGCATAAGGAATTCAATAGTGACGTCTAATTGGTTTCTGGTATTTTTTTATCACTATTTGTATTGATACAAGTAAATTTACGAATTTTTTTGAGGTGGACCCTAGACATTAATCTAAGAGGTCCCAACTAGATGGTTACCCCAGTAAATGTGTTCTTAAAGTATCTATGAATTTCAAGTCATTCTAAGGTGAAATGAATGTCCTGATGGTGTTTACCAAATGAGATTTGCTTGATTTGATGAAATTATCATATACAACAAATGCTAATAGATGATTTTCACTCTGTTACTTGATTTTTCCTTGGAATTCAGTAAAGATTTGGGATTCCTTGGAATCTCACCCGATGGCACGTAGATGCTTGGGTGGATTTCAATTTCCTTTCCACACACGAATCCTTAGAAACTCTAATTGGTGAGCTCGAATTCTTCGTCTTCTTTGTGCTGCCATTAGTGAACAAAGCAAATAAAATATATTTTTTATTTTTATCAAATTATAATTTAAAAAAATTATTTTTTAAAATAGGTTGGATCCACTGGGTAAACGGATTTGGACTGAATTTTACAAATCAAATCCAATTACTTTTGAATCTAGATCAGATCCATTATAATTAGATCTAGATCAGGTCTAGATTTGATGGATTTGATTCAGATCCACTTCGTTGACAGGTCTAGTTTCAATTGATTCTTGTTATCGTGTTACAGTCATAATGATCATTTTTGCCTAACAATTATTTCTGTTTAATTCTGGCACTTTGACCAGTCTAAAACTCATGAAATATGAGGAGTATTATTTTAAAATGATGATTTATTAGAACGAGGCATAGGCTTTAGCCCGAGTAGTTTTCATGACAGTTCAAAGAAGTAGGGCAAAAATAAAGTGACTACAATGGCCTTGGACATAGCCTCTTACTTTTGGCATTGACTTTGTGGCATGTCCTTAGCCCTGTCTTTGGCCTTGGATGATCCCTAGGTGTGTACAGTCTTAGCATTGCCTAAGATTGCTTGGGCATGGCTTGGAGTTTTCAGAAATGGCCAGAGGGCTAAGTTCTTGATTGTACCTAAGTGTTAGATGAAACTTCCCAAAGAGCACCTAGGCCTTATGCTTGCACTCGTTCACCTTTTCTCACCTCATTCATCTTCCCTTGCATCATTAATGCCAAATAGGCCTTAAGTGCCATATTTTAATACTTGTAAATACATAACACTGATGAGCACAAGGATATGAATTATTTGAGCTAAAACCAATCCTTTAGTAAGAATAAACAATTAATTAACTTGCCTAAATGATATGTAAATATATAATATTGCATGCCAATGAGCATGGCATAACGTGGTACCGCATGTATGATGTGATATGTCATGGTATAATAGAATATACGCATTCTACATTAGCTATCCAATATCATCCAGCGAAGGTAGCCTGAGCATTAAAATCGATTTTAAGCGATTTGTGGTTGAAAGATCTTTTCATTAACATGGGCCTTATTTACATAATATAGGATTAATTATCCTAACTATGTAAGTATTTGAAGACTAGCATAGATAATTGTATTTCAAGTGTATTAAATCAGAAAGAGTGTTTTATCGATGCATTAATTGCCTCAGAATATAACAACTCCATCGAATAACACCTTAAATGCTCTTGAATGCCTTGAGAGATACGTGTAGGCTTTTAAAGTTGGTGGTGAGAAACGAATTCAAGAAGACTTGTATTTATAGTGGTTTGACTGTGGTAGAAAGGTTCAAAAAGGGGAAATGGATCAAAGTGTGGCCTAAGGTTTTAAAAATCGCCCGTTACGTAACGGAATCGGCTCCCTCCATACCCGTTAAGGCCCCGTTACTTGGATGGAGCAGGCATCACACTGTAATGACGCGTTACAGCACCGTAACGCCCATTATAGAAGCATTACCCTCGCGTTACGACTCAATTCTGCAAAGAAATTGACAAAGAAAGGAAGAATAGACAAACAACTTTAGAGAAAATCGACAAAAAAAACTGAAAAGTAGATGTCTGAATCAACAGAGATTCAAAAAAAAAAACAACAAAACTTTCATTCAAAGTTTGAAATTGCAGAGCACCTACTTTATGTCTTCTCAAAGATAAAAAAACTGTAAAAAATGAGAAGCAATTGAATCATTGAAAGCTTACGGTTTTAGATCGAGATTAAGCCATCATTGATTCGACTTTTTTTGGCTTCGATTTCAATTTTCGTCTTCCTCCGACTGCCGTTTCAGCTTTCAGCCACAACAGATTAGCTCTTAAATCTTGATCTTCAGATCTCTGAAGTGTACGACAAAGAGAACACCGACCGATGAAATGAACGCCGACCGACGAAGCTCGTCTAGGTTCTAGAAGACAGAAACTCTCTGAATATTTGACGAAAATGGACGGAAGCCGTGGAACAAAAGGCTAGAGCTGTTGATTTGATTTGGGTGAGGCTAAAGCTGTTGATTTGAAAAGGTGGTGGGTGCTTGCGCCTACAAACTTCAGTGAATTTAATTCATTGGCAGAGCGGACGCTTGCTTGGTAAGTCTTAACTCTTAAGTAAATAATAAATAAATATAATTATAATCATAATATTTAATATTAACATATAAGTATAATATATTATATTTTAATATAAATATAATAAGATGTTGTTTGATTTGTTAAAAATTAAAAAATTAAAAATTAGTGTAAAGGCAATACATATCCAAATTTGATTGGTAAAATTTCTTTAAAATTGATAAAAATTAAAATTTTTTATATTTTTAAGGATCCGTACACCCCTTAAATTATATTACTTATGTTAAATATTATTAATTAAGTATTAATATTAATATATGAACAAAAATATTTGTAATACTAAAAATTATGTCAAATTAAATTATAATAAATTTAATATTATATAATTAATAATATTATATTAATATTTTATATAATTTTTATTAATACAATTAAATAATATTAATTAAATAGTTTTTATTTTGGTAGTGGTTGAATGGGTTCTTTGGGAGATGGTCCATTAGCACTGTGTTGATATTAGATAGTTAATAAATAATATATAAATATAATTAATGATATATAATGTTAATGTATAAGTATAATATGAAATTCAACTGTTTCCTTAGCTATCATAAAGAAACAGAGCAAGTGCATTGGTGTTAATCATACTATATTCCTTGCATATTTAATGTCTTTCTTGAAGGGGAAACATTGCAGGTTTTTTGACATTGAAAACATTGATGTACAATCTCTTATGAGAGGTGGCTCAATAATTAACTAAAATTTGTTGCTCTTTCAATTAACGGCGTGAAGTTTTTTTTTTTTTTTTTTTAAGTATAATATATTATATTTTAGTATAAATATATTAAGATAGTATTTTAATTTATTAAAATAAATCATAATTAGTATAATAGTAACATTTGGTGAAATATAATCGGACAAAATTAGAAAAAATTTGTAATAGAGTTTTTTTTTTTAGTGTTTTTTAGAGATCCAAATACTCCTTAAATTATATTTAAATATAATTAAATATTATAATAAAATTTTTATATCAAGATGTTATATAATTTATACTATTTATGTTAAAAATTATTAATTAAACATCATTATTGTACCACAACATATAAACAAAAATATTAGTTGTGCTAAAAATTATATTAAATAAATAAAATTATTAACAGTATTATATTAATAAAATATATAATTTATACTAACAATATCAAATAATATTAATTAGGCACTAGAAATTAAAAATTATTAATTAAGTATAATTGTTATATTATAACATAATAATAAAAATGTTAAATTAGAGTTATAATAAATTTTTATACTGTAACATAATAACAATTATATTAGCTATACTAAATTCCTTACTAAAAAAAAAAAGTTATATTAAATTAGAGGTGTAGTAAATATAATTTAATATAATTTATAATATTATATTATTTAATTATTTTAGTTATATTATATTAGACATTACTAACATATTAACAAAAATATTATTTAAATATTATTGTAATATTAGTACTATATTAGTATAATTAAATTAATTTAAAATTTAGCTATAAAAAAATATAACACCAAGTATTTATATTTTATATTTTATATTTTGATGATACAAAATAATGAAATAATATAATATTAAATTTTATTTTGTAGGGCAACAATGCCACGTCAATCAAATATTAGGGGTGATGGTAGTGGTGTTATTCCTAGTAGTGGTGGTGATGACACTTCTAGAAATAATCTCAGTGATGATATTGGTTAGAGGTTTGCAACACCTATTGGCATTAGACATGACGCGAAATGCAAATTTTGTGAAAAAATTATTAAAGGAGGCATTACACGTGTAAAAGAACATTTGGCAGCAAAAAGAGGAAATGTGGCACCGTATGGGAGTGTATCTAAAGAAGTGAGAGAGGAAATGATGAAACATTTGAAAGATGCCGCACAAAAAAAAGAGTGATGAGCAAAAAAGAAAAGATGAACTAGAAACACAATTAAGGGATGAAAGTCGTGGTATTAATCTAGGAGGAGATGAGGATTCTGATGCTAATTTTGACCTAGAACTGGCATATGCAAAATATAGAAGTAGACAAGATCATCAGGATTAGATAGAAAAAATGAGAGGTGCGGGAAGTAGTGGTGGTGGGGGTGAAATTAGACAAGGATTAACTCGGGGAAGAAGTGTACTTGATGTTGGTGGTAGACAGATGAATTGGATTGATCATGAGTCACTTGAAACTAAGTTGAGAAAAATGGATATTTTACTCCAAAAAAGTAAAAGTTCAAAACAACCTAATTTGAATTTTAAGGGTTTGAAAATGGTGAGAGAAAAGTTGGGTAAAGCTATATCCAAATTTATGTTTTTTAATAATATCCCCTTTCGGACTATAGAATCAGAATATGCTCAGCTTATGTTTGATATAGCTACAGAGTTAGGGAAAGGGGTAAAGATTCCTACTGCATATGATATTTTAGAGGTGTACTTGCCTAAGGAGTATGAGAAGATCAAACAATGGATACGCTCATTTGAAGGGATTTGGAAGGAGATGGGTATTACAATCATGTGTGATGGGTGGACTAGACCAACACGTGATCACATAATTAATTTTCTGGTGTATTGTAATAAAGGAACAATATTTCACAAGTCCATTGATGCATCAAATGTGAGCAATCGGATAGCAGAGTACTATTTTGGGTTGTTAGATTCCGTGGTCGATGAAATTGGTGAGTCTAACACGGTCCAAGTTGTGACTGATAATGAGGCAGCTTTGAGAGCTGCGGGCCACAAGTTGATGAAAAAAAGGCGTCACTTGTATTGGAGTGCATGTGCTGCACATTGTATTGATTTAATGTTACACGATATTTCAAAAAAGAAAAGTGTAGCAAAAGTCTTGGATACATCAAAATCAATCACAACTTTTATTTATAATTATCCAACTGTCTACCACATCATGAAAAAATACACTGGGGGAAGAGAATTGCTTCGTCCTACTATCACTAGATTTGCAATAAATTTCATTGTGCTTGAAAGTATAGTGAGATATAAGTAGGAGTTGAGAAATATGTTTACATCAGAAGAGTGGAGAAGATCAAAATGGGGGAGGTCAAGAAGTGGTCCAGAGGTTGAAGTGAAACAAGTAATTTCAATGATATAATTAAAGTATATGAACCACTTCTTAAGGTACTAAGGTTAGTGGATGGTAATGAAACACCTACCATGGGTTTCATATATGAGGCAATAGATAGAGCAAAATTGGCAATTAAAAATAATTGTCGCTACTATCAAGAGTATTGAAAGATAATTGATAATTGTTGGGCTTTGCAGCTACATCACGATTTACATGCAACTGGTATATTTTTTTATAAGTACCTTTTTTGTTTTTTTCTTAAATCACATGTTCTTCATTTATTTTCTTATAATAACTTTTTTTTTTTTACATTTATATTCATGGCAAGATATTTCTTAAATCCTCAATTTCAATATGGGACTCAATCTTCCCCTGATGTTTTAATGGAAGTGTTAAATGGAACAAAAAATGTAATCACAAAGTTGGAACCAGTATTAGATAATCAAATTTTGGCTATAAATAAGGTGAATGATAATTATTTTTATTCATTTACACAAATAATTTAATTAATTCATTTTTATGATTGAAAATCACTTACTAAACTTATGATATTTTACAGTTACTTATCTTTAGGGATAAACAGGACTCCTTTGGTCAACCTGTAGCTCAAAGATCCGTAATGAGAACTAACCCAAGTAAACACATTTTAAATTTTACTCGCTACTATTTTAATATATTTGTTATTATACTTCTATCTCATACTAATTTAAAATTCTTTATATATTACAGCCGAGTGGTGGATTCTTCATGGTTCTAGTGCTCCTGAGTTACAGCGTATAGCTGTTAAAGTTTTGAGCCAAACAACGTCTTCCACAAATTGTGAAAGAAATTGGAGTACCTTTAGCCTAATTCACAGTAAAACAAGAAATAGGTTAAAGTATATCAAACTTCACAAATTAGTTTTTGTTCACGACAATATGAGGTTGAGGATGAGGTATAAAATGAGAAGAAGCCAACTAGAAATTGACAATAGTTTCAACCCAATCGATCTAGACTATATTTTTGAAGAAGATGATCCACTGAATCAATGGCTAGAAGAGAAAGAGGATCGTTTGTTAGACACAGATGAAGATTTTCAGTTAAGAATACATCAAATTATTGATAGTGGTGATGTTGACCCCCTATCACATGACCTTCATAGTGCAAGCTCTAGTCCAAGTCCTAGTGATAAAGATAGTGGATTGAGTCCTCCTAGTGGTGATAGTGGTGGTTGATTGGACCTCTATTGTCACACATTGACTAGTTGATTTACACCTTTTTATGACATAGAAATGATATAAAACTCTTGTATTATGCAAATTTTATCTCTCTCACTCCAATAGAGCATGTGTTGAGTTTTTATCACATGGAAGGAAAATTGAGTTCACTATTAGTTGCAAAGGAGAAGTAATGAAGAAGCGAAAGATTGGATGAGCTTGAACACAACACAGTAGCTGATTTACAACTCCTTGGAAGATTCAGAATTTTTCTTAAGATCAACACCAGGGGATCAAATCATCAGCTCTGAGATTTTTGAAGCAGGAAATTGTATTCAGATGATGGATCTGACCCATTCGAATGCTTTTAGAGAGTGCATTGAGTGCTGGAGGGAATGTTGTATTTGAATACAATGTTGCAGCATTCGAATGACATGTGATATCCCAGTAACAGATTCCACGTGATTGTAACTTCCCCATGTGACATGATCCTGAGATCAAGGATGGCAAATCTATAATTCAGGGATGGATGGCAGAACGGAATAAAGAATTTCAGAAAGAATGAGTAGAGGGAGAAGAGGGAGTGGGGGATATACGGGGGCAAGAGGGTTTTAGAGAGAGGGAGAGTTCTTTTTGTTTTTTTTCAAGTTTTCTTTCCAGCTTCTTCTTCTTCATTTTCTCTGGTTTTCGGATTCTACAGATTTGGATTTCAATTCTGATTTTAATTTTCAGTTTACTGTAATTAGATTATAGTTCTTCAGCACTTTACAATTCCATTCATGTAATTAGATTTCATTTGGAAAAAGAGCAATTTCCATTTCCAGCTTGAAGGTCATGTCTCTGTTCTTCATTTTTGTTGTTCATTTTCTTAAGATGATCGCCTAGTTTTTCTTGGGCCAAGGCAAGGATAATGTCCTGTCCAATGATTTCCAAGATGCCGTTTTCATGGATTAATTTTGAGTGCTTTGGTTATCAATCTTAGTTGTATCTAATTACTCTTGAAATCAATGGTTCAATGTCCGATTAACACTTGTTTACATATTTTATCAATGAGTTCATAGACGTTGCTGAATTCAGAACTCTTATTGCAAATATGTATGGGAGTTGCTAGAATTAGATCTTCTATAGTCTTCATGATAGATTATGCACATCACTTGTTTGATCCATGGCTTGTATCATTTGAAATTAATTTTCTCCAAACATTAGAGCAACTAGAATTGATGATCTATTCACTCTTGGTATTTTGAGATTGATTTGGATAGGCATTGGAATTGTCTTGCCCATCTTGTTAATATCAAGTTTTAGTTTTAGTTAAGTTTAGTTTTCATTTCTAAACCCATTTCCAAAACCAACAAAAATTCCAAACTAGATTTTCAATTCTGTTTACCATTTATGTGAGCCATGTTTCGCCTCTTTAATCCATTTGATTCAAACATGATTTTGCTCCCTAGATCCCTGTGGATATGACCTGGTTCTTACCAGTTAATTGTGTTACAATGAAACCTTGCACTTGGGGGAGTTTTGTCTTGATTTTCCTTACTCAACATCTTTGAAATCTGAATTTGCATCTTTATTTACATTTGAGAGTGAGGTAGTTAAGCAAACACAAGCACAATTTTGACGCCGTTGCCGGGGATCTTTGAAAATCAATGGTGTTTTGAACTCTTGGAGCAAGGATTGGCAACATTACTCACCACCATCTTCAACAACAAAGCTACTCAAGGCATTGGGTAATTTTGTTCCATTCTTATTTCCACCTCTAGTTTCATTTTTATAGGTTTTTGTTTTTAGTTTTAGTGTTTAAATTGTAGTTTCTGATTTTGAAAAAAAAAAAAAGAAAAAAAAATTTCTGAGTTTAGTGCTGTATTTTGTTTTGGATATCTAAATTTCTGAGTTGTTGATTTTCTGTGCTGAAATTTGATTTCTGGAATTTTGATATTCGAATCTGCTGCATATGACATTTGAATGCCTGAGTTTACCTCTGAATTGCTGATCTGTTTTGCTATCATATTGCATTAAATCTGCTGAGTTTATGTGTGTGTGCAATCTGTTAACAGAAGAGTTGTTCAGAATTTTGTGAGAAGTAGTTGAAAAAAAAAATCTGATTTCATTTGCTGAAATTCATCTTTGAATTTTTGTTTGACTTACTGAAAATTTGCATTGAGTTACTGTACATTCTGCTGCAATTTGTTAGAGGAAGAGGTCTGATTTTCCTTTGTGAATTGGTGATTTTGTTTGTGGAGATTGGAGGTTAGGTTGGCTTTATTTCAAAACTGAATTTCTGTGCATGTTTTTAAGGTCTGGTAGAATTGTTGGAATTAATTCTGAGTTGCATAATCAATCATCTCTTGCTGAATTGCTTGAATTTGCATCATCTAGCATACCATTTGAATTTTCTGTTGCACAAATGGATTTACCTGCACCACATGCTTTGCCGGAAGGAAGTGTTCAAGGAGAGAATGATCAAAATGATCAAAATCTTCTTAGACCTCTCCGTGAATATCTTCATCCAGCTAGGCAAACAACTCCATCTTGCATCATACTTCCATTGGGACATCAGAATTTTAATTTCAAACCTGGTACAATTCAACTTTTGCCCACTTTTCATGGCATGGACTCAGAAAATCCTTATATGCATATGAAAGAATTTGAAGATGTTTGTGGAGCATGCATGGATAGGAATACAAATGAGGACATGGTTAGGCTTAAGTTGTTTCCATTTTAATTGAAAGATAAAGCAAAGATGTGGTTGAACTCATTGGAGCCTAGATCAATTGGAACTTGGAGGGACATGCAAACAAAGTTTTTGAAGAAGTATTTTCCAGCTAATAGGACAGTGATACTCCAACAACAAATCATGAATTTTGTGTGTAAGCCTAATGAAACATTTGCACATGCATGGGATAGGTTTAGAGAATTGTTGCAAGCTTGTACACATCATGTTTTTGAGTCTTGGAGAATTGTTAACTTCTTTCATAATACATTAACTCCAAATCTGAAAATGTTGGTTGCAACAATGTGTAATGGTGAATTTTATGATAAAACCGCTGAAGAAGCTTTGCATTTTTTTGATTCCTTGGCTGAAAATACTAAACAATGGGAGGTAGTTTCTCCATTTTCTGAGTTTTCTGACAGCATAGGTGCAAGAGGAAAGTTTCATCTCAGTGACACTGATGATCTTGGTGCTCGTTTGGCTGCATTGTCAAGGAAAGTGGAGTTGATGGAGCAAAAGAAGCAAGGATTGAAAGAAAATGAAGTTAACTGTGTGTTGTGTGAAACTTCGGACCACAAGACGGACGATTGTCCCACACTCCCAGCTTTTAAAGAAGTTCTTTATGGTCAAGTAAATCCCCCACCAGCTGCAAGAAATTACAACTCAAACTAGGGGGTGAACAACTTTGCTTCAGGAAATCAGCCATATTCGAATGCTTACAATGCTGGATATAGAGGCCATTCGAATACATCCTGGAGAGCTGAGGCACAACACCAGCAGTAGCAGCAACCTCAACAACCTTTTCCACCTCAACAACCTTTTCCACCTCAACCATTTCATTCCCAGCCTTATCAACCTTAGCAGAACACAAACTCTTACCAGCCACCTCACAAAAGATCATTGGAAGACACCTTGCAACAATTCATGCAAGGACAAATTGGAACCAACAACCAAAATTCAAGGTTCCAAGATCAAACAAATAGGGCTATGGAAGACATTCGAAGTCAATTGTCAAAGCTCACTCAAGCTCTAACATTGAGGGAGACAGGAAAGCTGCCATCTCAGCCAAAACCGAATCCTTCAAATCAAGTACATTTCAGTGAATCATCTTCTTCAAGTGCAAATGAGAATTTGGAACATGTGCAAGCTATTTCAACATTGAGAAGTGGAAAACAGATCTTGAAACCAGATTATGTTCCAATTGAAGAGGCAAATGAGCAAAATATGTTGGAAGATGAGGAAGAAATCCAGCACAACACCAGCAGCAAAGCATCTGAACAGCAGTTGCTCACTGAAACAGAAGCTGAATTGCAGCAAAAGCAGCTACTAGAAGAGCAAAAATAAAAGCTGGACAACAGTTTAGAATCAGAACAGCAGCACATTGAACAAGCACAATTTCAAAAACAAGAACAAAATCTGCACAGCAGTCCAGAAGCTGAACAAAAACAGCAGCCGAGCAACGAAGAGCAGAAAAATAGATTTCAGAGGGAAGAACAGGTAATTTCTAAAAATAAAAATGATTTTTCTGAAAATACAACCAAAGGTTTTAATGAAAAATAGTTTGAAAAGAGTGAAAAAGTTTCTGGAAAGGAGAAAATTTCAAAAGAAAACCAACTGGACAGCCCTGATTTCATTCCAAAAATTCCTTTTCCTCAAAGGCTGAACAAAGGAAATAAAGAGAAGTTGAATTCTGACATTTATGAACTTTTCAAACAAGTCAGAATAAACATTCCTTTGCTTGATGCCATTAAACAAAATCCATCTTATGGAAAGTTTTTGAAAGATTTGTGCACCGTCAAAAGGAGAATGAATGTCAAAGAGAGAGCATTTTTAACTGAACAAGTGAGCTCAATTTTACAATTCAAAACCCCTCCAAAATATAAAGATCCGGGGTGTCCTACAATCGCATGCATCATTCGGGATAAGAGGGTAGATAGAGCCTTGTTGGATTTGGGAGCAAGTGTTAATCTTTTGCCATTTTCTGTGTACCAACAGCTTGGATTAGGGGAGCTTAGACCTACTAGGGTGACACTTCAATTAGCGGATAGGTCAGTCAAAGTCCCTAGAGGTATTGTAGAAGATGTCCTAATTCAAGTAGAGCATTTTGTCTTTCCAGTGGACTTTATAGTGCTTGATACCCAATCAATTCAAGGGCCACAACCAGCTGTCCCAGTCATCTTAGGAAGACCATTTTTGGCCACTTCTAATGCCTTAATCAATTGTAGAACCGGAGTCATTAAGTTGTCTTTTGGTAACATGACCATTGAGAAGAACATCTTTAGTGTGACCAAACAACCAAGTGACCATGAGGAGATAGAGGAAGTAGATTTGATCCAAACCATCACACAAGAGCATTTTGATAGAGAATACTTAGATGACCCATTGGAAAGAGCTTTAGTGAACAGTGATCAAGTAGATTTCCTAGATGATTGTGACTTGGAAAATTTTGGTGGAGGAGAATTTGAGGAAATGGAAAAATCAGTGATGTCAGTGAATCAGTGGAGGCCCACTTTTGAGTCTTTAGAGCTGCCCACAGTCAAAGCAGAGTCATCCTCTGAGAAGCCACCTGTACCTGAGAGAAAGCCTCTACCTAATGACTTAAAATATGTATTTTTGGGTGAGGGAGAGTCCTATCCAGCTGTTATTTCTTCTCAGCTGAATTCTGATCAAGAGAATAGACTTGTTGAGGTCTTGAGAAAACATAAAAGAGCCTTGGGCTGGACCATAGCAGACCTGCAAGGAATCAGCCCACTGATTTGCACCCATAGGATATTTTTGGAGGAGGATGCCAAACCCATTAGGCAAATGCAAAGGAGACTAAACCCAAACATGAAAGAAGTGGTTAGGGGGGAGGTAATCAAGCTATTGGATGCTAGAATTATCTACCCTATTTCAGACTCTAAATGGGTTAGTCCAACTCAAGTAGTGCCTAAGAAATCCGGAGTGACTGTAGTGAAGAATGAACAAGATGAATTAGTTCCAATGCGCATCCAAATAGGATGGCGCATGTGCATAGATTATAGAAAGTTAAATGCAGTCACAAGGAAGGATCATTTCCCTCTTCCATTCCTAGATCAGGTATTGGAAAGAGTGGCAGGACGGGCATTTTACTGTTTCTTGGATGGATACTCTGGGTACAATCAAATTGAGATTGCATTAGATGATCAGGAGAAGACCATATTTACTTGTCCATTTGGTACATTTGCATATAGGCACATGCCTTTTGGTTTTTGCAATGCTCCTGCAACCTTCCAAAGATGCATGATCAGTTTGTTTAGTGACTTTGTGGAGAAATTTCTTGAAGTGTTCATGGATGACTTTTCAGTTTATGGGAGTGACTTTGATTTGTGCTTGGGGAATCTGGAGAAGGTTTTAGCAAGATGTGAAGAGAAAAATTTGGTGTTGAATTGGGAGAAATGCCATTTTATGGTAACTCAGGGAATAGTTCTTGGTCATATAGTGTCTTCTAGGGGGATAGAAGTAGATAGAGCAAAAGTTGAAATTATTCAAAAACTTCCTACCCCTAGATGTGTCAAGGATGTCAGATCATTTTTAGGACATGCAGGTTTCTATAGGAGATTCATTGCATCATTCAGTGCCATTTCTAGACCTTTGTGCAATCTCCTAGGCCAGGATGTTCCTTTTGATTGGACATCAGATTGTCAGGCTTCATTTGATAGACTTAAGGACTTGCTCACTTCAGCTCCCATTATGCAGACACCAGATTGGACTCTACCCTTTGAGATCATGTGTGACGCTAGTGATAGTGCCATTGGTGCAGTCCTAGGTCAGAGGAAGGAGAGGAAGTCACATGTGCTATACTATGCTAGCAAATCCCTTAGTGATGCACAAAAGAACTACACAACTACTGAGAAGGAGTTGCTAGCTGTAGTATATGCATTGGATAAGTTCGGATCATACCTAGTGGGATCTCATATCATTGTATTTACTGACCATGCAGCATTGAAGTATCTTTTGACCAAATCTGATGCCAAGCCTAGACTCATTAGGTGGATTCTTTTGCTTCAAGAATTCGATTTAGAGATCAAAGATAAGAAGGGAGTTGAAAATGTAGTTGCAGATCATCTTTCTAGACTCCCACATCAGGACTTAGCATCTTTTGAGTCACCTATTAATGAGACATTCCCTGATGAGCAGTTGTTTCATATAGATTCCTCAGAGACACCATGGTTTGCAGATATAGCCAATTATTTGGTTTCAGGTGTGGTGCCCTCTCATTGGACCATGTTAGATAAGAGAAAGTTTTTTAGGAATGTGAGGAACTTTTTCTGGGATGATCCATATCTGTTTAAGTATTGCTCAGATCAGGTCATTAGGAGATGCATACCCGAGAGTGAAGCTCATAGTGTCATTAGTTTTTGTCATACTCTCGCATGTGGAGGTCATTTTTCAGCTAGGAAGACAGTGGCAAAGATTTTGCAGAGTGGATTGTATTGGCCTACCGTGTTTCGGGATGTGCATACCTTTTGTGTTGCCTGTGATAAGTGTCAAAGACTTGGTACGCTCACTAGGAGGAACATGATGCCACTTCACCCCATTTATGTGCTTGATATCTTTGATTGTTGGGGTATGGACTTCATGGGACCATTTGTGAATTCATTTGGTCATGAATATATCTTAGTGGCTGTTGACTATGTTTCAAAATGGGTGGAAGCCATTCCAACTAGGACCAATGACCACAAGGTAGTGATTAGATTCTTGAAGGAGAATGTGTTCTCAAGATTTGGAATGCCAAAAGCCATGATAAGTGATAGAGGAACACACTTTTGCAATAGGCATGTGGGGCTTTTGATGAAGAAGTATGGGGTATTGCACAAGGTTGGAACATCTTACCATCCCAAACAAGTGGACAAGCTGAGTTAGCTAATAGGGAGATTAAAAGAATCATTGAAAAAACAGTGAATCCCACTAGAAAAGATTGGTCTTTGAAATTGGTTGATGCACTTTGGGCTTATAGGACTGCCTACAAAACTATTCTAGGCATGTCTCCTTATAGGTTGGTGTATGGAAAAGCTTGTCATCTTCCTGTGGAACTTGAACACAAGGCTTATTGGGTTGTGAAACATTTCAATGAAAACATCAATGAAGCTGGATCTCAAAGGAAGTTGCAACTTAGTGAGTTGGAGGAGATCCGAAATGATGCATATGAGAATGCCAAGATCACCAAGGATAGAGTGAAGAAGTGGCATGATGCACATATCCTTAAAAGAGAGTTGGTTGTGGGTCAAAAGGTTTTGTTGTATGACTCTAGGTTGCACTTGTTTCCCGGAAAGTTAAAGTCAAGATGGAGTGGTCCATATGTGATTCAGAACATCACTGAGTTTGGGGCTGTTGACATTCAAAATCCGACCTCCAAGAATATTTTTAGAGTGAATGGACAGAGATTGAAAGAGTATCATGAGAATTTCATTGCTGAAATTGAGAGTTGGGATCTTGAAGATCCCTCGGATTGTGGTTGATTGAGGAGAGAAGTCTGTTTTGTACCATAGTAGTTTAGTTTTTTTTTATTTAGTTCTTTTCTGTTATTAAAAAAAAAAAAAACTTTTTTCAGTTTGCAAGTCTAACAGTTGGTTGCAACATTCAAATATGGAAGCAGTAGCTTATTGAGGAGATGGAGCATTCACTGTTCTGTAATGCAAGTATGTTCAAAGTTGGTTTGATCAGCCTACCCAATTGGTACAATTCATGAGCAGAAAATTTTCAATTTTCTGAAGTGCATTTCATGGGACTTAATTGATTTGAACTGAGTTAAATTGCTGTAACACTGCTTTGCATTCAAATGAGCTGTTCTTGGAATATGTTGCATTAACTAGGTTGGGGGAAATTACATTGGAAGCATTCTAAATTTTCAGCACCTCAACTCAATTAATTACGCTCAATTAAGCTTATCAGGTACCCTCTTCTCTCAGAACTTTATTGCTTAACTTGATCTTACATTGGGGACAATGCTCACTTTTAGTTGGGGGGGAGGATCATAATCTAAGATTCTATTTTGAGTGACATTGGTTGCATTGACATGATTTATTGTGACTAGAATTGCTTGAGTTGGTTTTTCTGAATTGCTTGTGATTGAGATTGTCTTGTTTAGTTTGCAAAAATTGGTTTAAAAAAAAATTTTTTTGAAAATTTTTAGCATTTTTTATATTGCATAATATTTCTAGGATTAAGTGTTTTTAGGAATAAATTTAGTGTTAAAAAAAATGGCTTAAGTTTTTTTTTTTAGGAACCATCACAGAAATTGGTTTGAGAAACACTCAGGTGCTGATTTACTGATAAAGTGTATTCGAATGGGGAATTGGATATTCGGATGATCTCGAGATTGGTTCAGTAACCCGACCCGTGACCCCTCATATTCGGATGTTTAATGAAACCCTATCTGAATGAATTATCAGCACCGACCTCCTTATTTCCCTCCAACTACTCAAATTAAAGCCGTTGGCGAGGGTTGGGATTTCTGAATAGAGAGGGACAAGAGCTAGGGTTTTGGGTGATCAGTGATACACAAAGAGAACAAAGGGAAGGGATTTCCGCTGAGCTGATATCTGTATCAATGGCACCAAGGAGGAAGATGACAGCGCCTGGGCCACAAAGAATGAGCCAACGCCTGAGGGCACAACATCTAGGTAAGAAATCTGCTCCTGTTGTTTCTGAGCCCATAGAAATTGACATATCTGAAGCTACACTCCTTTCTTCTGACAATGAAATCCAACCACCCCTTGAGCAAGAACACTCAATGGGTGGCAATGAGGGTAATGAGCCTATCTCAGAAGCAGAGGCTCCTGATATGGCCATTCCAGAGGAACTTTATTCCAGCCCGCATTTTGCAAACCCAGATCTGAAAAAATATATACGGATGGGTATGCAAAACGAGCAGTTCTATGTGAAAGAGGGATCCTATTAGATGACTATACAGAACAGCCTTATGAGTTGAAAGGCATGCTTGTGGACAGGGGATGGTCTGATTGGATAACTGTTAGCCAAAGAGCTATAGTACCCCTAGTTAAAGAATTTTACTCGAATGCTGTGATGGGAAGAGAGGGAAGCAAAGAGATTCACACTAAGGTGAGGAAGATACCTGTAGTGATAACCCCTGAGTTGATAGCAAGAGCTACTGCACTTCCCTTAGGAAATACCTCTAGTGCAACCCCACAGCAACAAGCTGCGTGGACAGAGCAGCTGAGTAAGGAAAACTTGGTAAAATTACTGTCAGGGAATTTCCAAGCTAAATGGGATGGAGTTAGAATGTCAAGGGGAGACCTCACTGATAAGAGCAGGGTGCTGCATATGTTGGTGTGTTCCAAGATTCTTCCTCATGCATATGTGTCCTTTGTGACAGTGACACAAGCTGAGCTCATTGGGAAGTTGTTAATAGGTATCCCTTTTGATTTAGCTAATCACATTTGGACTGTCATAGCCACGGCAGTGGAGAAGCCTGGAGTGAACTCTGGTTTACCCTTTGGAGGATTAATAACAAAAATTTTACAAAGTCATGGAGTGAAAGGGAAAGCAGGAATGGAAATGGTCAAGCCGGCTGCAAGAATTGCAAAAACATCTGTGAAGAGGAGCCAAGGCCAACTGGCAAGAAGAGTGATCAGGGAACCACAGGGTGAGCAGCAACCACCTGAGGAAGTAAGGACTGAGGAGATTACTCTGCGGAGTTTACATGAAATGGTGAAGGATGTCCAAGGAAAACAGGCTGAATTGACTGCTGAGATGAAGAGTTTGAAAGAGCAACAAGAGAAGAATCATCAGCAAGTGATTGAAATGTTAGAAGGATTGTATGAACCAGCTGTCTCAGGAGGTTTCGAACCTACTTAGTGATGGTTATGTGATCCTTTGTTTTGGCACATAAGCTGAAATCTGTGCATGGATTCTTACAAAAAAAAAAAACTTAGAGCCATGTTTTGTTAGGTTGAAAAATTAGGACCTTTTGATTTTGTTTTATTTTTGCTTTGGTACTTTTCTGGATTTTGGACAACATTGACCATGAATTTGGTGAAATTTGGGTGGAGAATTGAGCTTGAACAATTGAAGTGCTGTTTTTGATCTGTCCTGTTGAAATGAGTTTTCATGTTTTGAGATGGATGGAATTTCAATTCTTTCTATTTAACATTGTAGCTTGATACTTGTTTGACTTTGTTTACTTTTGTTTTGCTCTTTACTGAAAATTTGATGGAAATTGCAAAATGGATGAATGATAGGCCAGTTGATTTGATTTTGGTTAGTGTCATTTGCATAAAGTGGATTAAGCTGAGCTTAAATTTTGAAATTTCAAAGACTTGTTCTACTTGCCTTGTGTTTTTAAAGCTGAATGGTTGTTAATGAGTACAATTTGAAACTTGTTTGCTCAACATTTATCTTGACAAATGAATTTATGAATGGACATTGCATTTTATGGATTTTCAGCTATAGTGGAGACTTAGACCTGAAGTGAGATTTTTTAAGCCTTAAGCCTTGTTCATGAGAGATTTACATTTACTCTGAGAGCTTTTCAAAAGCTTAAAAATTTCTTCATTTCAGTTTCTTCAATAACTCCAAGTGCCATACTTTGTTTTTGGGTGTTTGTGAAATTACAGAAGAATTGAACTTGGATTTTGATTCGCAGCTGTAACGGTTGAGTGGAATGAGACCATGGAAATGACATTAGGCCATCTTTTTAATATTTGAGCTTGTAGTACCCTTCTTTGATGAACATCACCTTTGTAACCAAGTTGAGCCTTAACAGAGCATTTATATTTCTTTCTTCTCACCACATTATTCCTTTAACCACAATGAATGCTCTTTAACATTCCTAATATATTTTGGAATACACTGAAAGTAAGGGGGGAAGAGCAATGAAAAAAAAATTGCAGGATTGTGGGAGTAAGAAAAGAAAAAAATAGATGGAAGAAAAGAAGAGTTTGGTGATGTAGAAAAATCAAAGAAAAACACTTTGGCCATGAATTTCAGTTTTTCAATCTCAGTTTCTCAATTTCCAAAAAAAAAAAAAAAATTGAAATAAGGGTGTGATTTGGTAGAACTGTGGAAAGGTAGTGGTATGATAATTTCAGTGTTCCAAAACATTTTTTTTGAACTCCATAACCCTCCTTCAAATCACCCCATTACACCCAAATAGCCCCACTACAACCTAATGCAAGTCCTAATAGATCCATGAGAGGATTTTCATTCAATTGTGAAAGCTGGGAATTAGGAAAGCAAAGTGAAAATTCTGAAGTTATCTCATTACACCATTCTTTCATGGAGTTATGCCAAGTCCTTTTATTTCTTGAATAAATTGTTCTTGACTTATGGATGCTACCTTCTAGAATTTGATTTACATTTACTCTTTAAAAAGGGGCATCTTGAGCGAAACCTTATGTGTTCTATTTTCTTGTGAGTGAATTCCAAGGTGAGGATTGAAGTCAAAACTTGGGAAAGAAATAGAATGCAAATGTTCAGAATTAAGTGAAATTCAAAAGATTGATGTTGAGCTGATGGAGTTAAAAGCTACTATTCTTTTACATTCAATTCACACACTTGGCAAGTTGCACATTTCTTATAAAATTTTGAGTTTTAAACTTTGCTTATGAAAATTTTTGCCCATGATACTGATTGATTTTCTTGAATCACTGAAATATCATTTATTTGAAAATTGAGTAGATTTGTTTTTGTTTATTTTTAATAAAGTAGCTCTCTTACATCTTTTACTATAAGCATTACTAGGGACTAGTAATGTTGTAGTTGGGGGGTGTGATTGGACCTCTATTGTCACACATTGACTAGTTGATTTACACCTTTTTATGACATAGAAATGATATAAAACTCTTGTATTATGCAGATTTTATCTCCCTCACTCCAATAGAGCATGTGTTGAGTTTTTATCACATGGAAGGAAAATTGAGTTCACTATTAGTTGCAAAGGAGAAGTAATGAAGAAGCGAAAGATTGGATGAGCTTGAACACAACACAGTAGCTGATTTACAACTCCTTGGAAGATTCAGAATTTTTCTTAAGATCAACACCAGGGGATCAAATCATCAGCTCTGAGATTTTTGAAGCAGGAAATTGTATTCAGATGATGGATCTGACCCATTTGAATGCTTTTAGAGAGTGCATTGAGTGCTGGAGGGAATGTTGTATTTGAATACAATGTTGCAGCATTCGAATGACATGTGATATCCCAGTAACAGATTCCACGTGATTGTAACTTCCCCATGTGACATGATCCTGAGATCAAGGATGGAAAATCTGTAATTCAGGGATGGATGGCAGAACGGAATAAAGAAGTTCAGAAAGAATGAGTAGAGGGAGTGGGGGATATACGGGGGCAAGAGGGTTTTAGAGAGAGGGAGAGTTCTTTTTGTTTTTTTTCAAGTTTTCTTTCCAGCTTCTTCTTCTTCATTTTCTCTGGTTTTCGGATTCTGCAGATTTAGATTTCAATTCTGATTTTAATTTTCAGTTTACTGTAATTAGATTTTAGTTCTTCAGCACTTTACAATTCCATTCATGTAATTAGATTTCATTTGGAAAAAGAGCAATTTCCATTTCCAGCTTGAAGGTCATGTCTCTGTTCTTCATTTTTGTTGTTCATTTTCTTAAGATGATCGGCTAGTTTTTCTTGGGCCAAGGCAAGGATAATGTCCTGTCCAATGATTTCCAAGATGCCGTTCTTCATGGATTAATTTTGAGTGCTTTGGTTATCAATCTTAGTTGTATCTAATTACTCTTGAAATCAATGGTTCAATGTCCGATTAACACTTGTTTACATATTTTATCAATGAGTTCATAGACGTTGCTGAATTCAGAACTCTTATTGCAAATATGTATGGGAGTTGCTAGAATTAGATCTTCTATAGTCTTCATGATAGATTATGCACATCACTTGTTTGATCCATGGCTTGTATCATTTGAAATTAATTTTCTCCAAACATTAGAGCAACTAGAATTGATGATCTATTCACTCTTGGTATTTTGAGATTGATTTGGATAGGCATTGGAATTGTCTTGCCCATCTTGTTAATATCAAGTTTTAGTTTTAGTTAAGTTTAGTTTTCATTTCTAAACCCATTTCCAAAACCAACAAAAATTCCAAACTAGATTTTCAATTCTGTTTACCATTTATGTGAGCCATGTTTCGCCTCTTTAATCCATTTGATTCAAACATGATTTTGCTCCCTAGATCCCTGTGGATATGACCTGGTTCTTACCAGTTAATTGTGTTACAATGAAACCTTGCACTTGGGGGAGTTTTGTCTTGATTTTCCTTACTCAACATCTTTGAAATCTGAATTTGCATCTTTATTTACATTTGAGAGTGAGGTAGTTAAGCAAACACAAGCAGTGGTGATGATGGTGGTAATGATGGTGGTGATCATGAGATCCCAGAACAATATAGAGAAGAAATAGGAAGGTATAGTTTTAGGGATGACGAAGAGGTAGGAGAACCTGTACCAATGCCTCCACAGCATCCATTTCATATGGATGAGTCTCAGGAGAGGAGAGAACAATCAAGACGAAGTAGGGGGATGCAACAAAATGAGTTAGAGGGTTCTTCTAATGACATTTTTTTAAGTTTTGGAGGCGTTTCACTTGGTGAGTCTTCATAAGGTAGTGGTGGTGAGTCATCATATAATTCACAATATCCATATAGTACTTTTGACCCTTATCATGGCTACCTTCCTCAATATCCCCCTTAATACCCTCAATATCCCCCTCAGTATACCTCTCAATACCCTCCTCAATATCTCCATCCTCCTGGTGCGTATCAATTTTACAATGAAAATACCACGTCTAATAGCACGGGATGGGATGATGATTCTCAAAAAGCAACTGAGCTTGCACGACATTCATTTTGGTGGTGACTTTTGTGGCTAAATCATTTGTTTCATCTAATTTATGTAAGTCTTAATATTCCAACTTTATTTTTTGCTTAGTTTTTATAAGAATGGACTATATTATTGTTTTGTTTCTACGACTACTTTTTTGTTAATCAATGAATTGTTTTCTTCTAAATTGATATATTATTTTAGTTTAGTAATTGAACATTTATTATTATGTTAATTATTATATAAGTAACAATTCAACAAATATATGCATGTGTGTGTGTGTGTGTGTGTGTGTGTGTGTGAGAGAGAGAGAGAGAGAGAGAGAGAGAGTGCTCATTTCATATACATGTCTAAAAAAAAGTAATATTTATATATGATATTATTGATAAATATAAAATCGTTAAACAACATTAATAATTTATATTAATGCATTTTAATTGTTAAAACATCAAAAACTACTCAATTTAGGTAAAATGTGAATTTGAAAAAAATAATCACGCTTCCGGTTTCGGTTTCCGTTACGTAACATCCGTTACATCCCGCATCCGCGTTACCGCGATCGTTATTGTTACGGTACCCGTTACCGTTTTTTAAAACCTTGGTGTGGCCTAACTGTGGCCTAGCCATTTGTGTGTCAATCAAGAGGCCAGCCAAATATGTGGCAAGAAAGGGGCTAGCCAAAATAATGGCCACCCTTTATAAAATCAAAGGAAGTGGCGGGCTTAGTGTGGCTTTGCCTGAAGTGGACCCATAATGGCAAGAGTCTTATTCTGATGCTTACTAACAATTTTAGGATGATTCTAGCTATTTTCGAAACTTCTGATATCTATATAGGCTATTTAATTTGGATATAAATTGAGTTTTCCAAGGATGCCTTTTTCAAATATTTTGACACTGGGATGAAACCAGGGTCCTCTGAGATTTCCCTCGTTGAAATCTAGCCAAAAACTGATTCCGGGATATCAAGTTATGGCTTTCGGAATATCGTCGTGCAAAAACTGACCGAATTACTAAACGGTCTTGTGGCTTCTTTAGTTTCTGCTTATAAAACTTTGTCAAGTTACTTGAATTATTTCCATGGCATCTAAGGAGTGCAAAAGTACAACCATTTTGATCTCCGGAGTCCTTACCAAGCCAATGAGCCGGTGCGGTAAACTGTGCATTTGTCAAAATAGTGCTTAGACTTTGGAATTAGACTACTGTTTATAGATTAGTTCCCCCGCGAAATTATAGGTCATAGTGATTTAAAATAATGGACCTAATTCTCATTCATTCCATTTTCGCTCACAAATAAGGACTATATATGGCCTATGGATGGAAAGATTCCCCTTCATTGGCACCTGGGGCTATTCTGGCTCATGGATTTGGACCTCTGCAGGTGCTGAGTGTCCTTGTAAAGTTCTAGGGTCATCAGGTTAGAAATGGGGTCCCAATCATCATCCGTTTGTTCTCAAGTCGGTAGGAGTTTGTATTATTGGGCAAGTCCAGAACCGAGGACATACTTGTCACTCATTTCTTGCAAAGCTTTTGTTGTGCCAGTAGGAGTTACTTCGGAAACGCAAACTGAGATGAGTCTTCAGATGGTATTATGGTCATTCTAACCACTCGTCCAACCTTCTAGATAGCAGCATGAGCAGTGCCACGAAGTTTGATGGTACTTGGACTTGAAATGGGGATCTCACTTCCAGTCACTCTTTTTTGTCGGTAAAAGGCCAACTAGCGGATTTTAGGTCGAAATCAGGGAATTCTGACTGCTGGATGTCCCATGACTCTTGAAATGTGACCGGTGAAACTCTTACATGTCAATGGTGTAGGCCTGTCATTCTCTAGTTATCTGTAATTGCATCTCATCAGTGGGGCAAAATTAAGTGTCTACAGTGACTTAGTGTATCTCAAATTTGTCAGACCTAGCGGAAAATATATATATATATATATATCAAGGCTTCTTATTTTTATTTGTTTGGAACTTCAATTACGTTTTATATTCCAATGAAGGATAACTACCAATTTAAACTCGTATATTACCTGATAAAAATATACAGTGAAATTTGTTGCGATGCATAGGATTGCTCTTAAAAAAAATAATAACCGCTTAATGTGGATGTCTGGACTTTTAATTTCTTATTTAATGAGATGGTACACATTTATAATATAAAAGATGCATTTAATTTACTAAAAATTATTAAAAATTTATAAAAATTTATAAAAATTATTTATTTATTATTTCATTACACAAATTACGAATTCACGTGTTATTTCATTTTTTCTCGTTTTTTATTACTCTAAACGCACCCAAAATAAAATTTTCTATTCCAAGTGAGAAACGGAAAGGATCTTAATCCGAAAAATAACTAAAACAGATTAAGAATTCATTGTTTGGTTCAAAAATCTAGTAAAAAGGGAAGATAGAGCATCACTTTTAGGGATCATATATTCTATTTTAGACCCAAATTAATTCGTTAAATGCATCTTTTTGTCCAATTAATAAGAAAAACCGTAACAATAAAATATTGCTATTCACAGAAGAAAAAAAAAAATAAAACCCAAATGCAAAAACGTAAATATTACGATTAAAATGTGGTATGATTTACCGAAAAGTGGAATTTATTAAAAAATGAAATAAACATGAGAGAAAAGATAAGATTCTTTCAGAAATGCGTATTCATTTTCTTTGCAAAACGAATAAGAGCATACTTATTTTGAATTCTCTCATTTACCTTCACAATATCATTTAATTTTCCCTTTTCCTTCAGTAAATTTGGGATGCAAACACAGGAAAATACAAAACCAAAGGAAACATAACAAGAACAAAACTACCTATTTGATTATTATCACTAGCATCATCTTTGGTTTTTTAGGATAAAAAATGCTACTATCATCATCATCATCATCATATCTCATCTTAAAACACTTCTTTGATTCGTATGAAATTCGAAATACATATCAATCTGAGATTATAATAACTTATTCCAAAGAGGCAAACGCCAGCAACACTAGAATTCTATTAGTTATCCTGAAAAATGAGATTTTGGTTTGCTTTAAACTAGTAGCGCATTCATTTATAGGATACAAGCACATAAATAAAATCAAGATGAATGAGACTGATGTTCAACGAGTTGCTTGCATATTTCACTGGTTGGGAGGGAGGGTCTCTCCTCTCATTACCTTCCAAGGACCATAGTAGAACTTTGGTTTCATTAGAGGCACTGCTTCGCCAGGGTGATCTTCCCAGTACTTCTCCTGCCCAAATACCACAAGTCACAGTTTTATGAATTTGTGTGGACAATGTAAGAGCTCCAAAAAAGTAGAGATATATATATATACAGTTAATAAAGTCCCACAATTAGACCTTCAAATAAATGAAAATGGACTTCTCCTATGTATCTTGCCCTAAATCAAATTCACCAGTATCCATTCCAATGTCAATATTGAAAATTCCACTGAGACTAGGAAAATACAAGAATATGCGAAGCCCATTACTACTTTGGGGAGAAATAAAAGAGGGTGGACAGATTTGAAGCCTCAATACAAACTTCAAGTCACAGAAGATGTAATAAGGCATTCCTAAGGATTGTCATATGGCAAGGGAGTCACAAAAGATGAGTTCTGTAGCTCAAATAAAAATGCAGCTGCTCACAGGTCTAATCAGCTTAACCATAGATTTGTCTCACAAGAAAATTTTGAACATAATAATGTCACAAACCCTTGTGGAATTTCTCATTGCTGTGGATGTGTAACAGCTAGTCTCAAGTTGATTCTAGGGATTGCCTGATCAATAATCCACCAATCAATTCTGATGTAATTACAATATATTGAAAAAAACCAATCCCTGGTATATAAACCAGTACTAAAGACGTAATTGAGTATAATTGCAATCATATTTGGCTTAAATTTCAATTTGATGATAACAGAAGACAATAATTAAATGGGTACCTTGTAGAGTTGCTCTGTGATAGCTGAACCAATAACCCCAGTATAGAAGGCCAGGATATAGATTGTGACAAGAGGAGTGAAAGATTTGGGTCGCCTGTATGGCTCAACCATGTCCCAGAGAATTGTTTTCTCCCACTTTGAGTACAGATAATCTGCATATTTCCGCCACAAATAGCTTGCCATTTCCCCAAGTCTCACTTAGCTCTCCAGCCAGTAGCACAATGGGATTTTACAGCTCCAACAATAAGAGGGAGATTGCAGTGGAAACTCTGGAAAAGAGAAACAAGATCACAAATATTCAACGCATCACTTATAGGGAACCAAAATATCAGATAACAGGTACCCATACGTAACCTTCTAAGATTGATAAGCTAAGTAGAGAAAATAAAATCATCAACGAGACATTCAATTTTCAATTAAAAATAATTTGTATTCCTACAAGTTTGGCATTTCACATATACTCTTTTCAAGGAATTATTCTTCTAATTTCTTAGTTGTCTCCACATATTAGAGCTACAAAGCCACAGTATTTGCCCCAATTTCTTAATTTTCTTAGAGACATTTCCTCAAAAGTTGTAGAAGCTACAATTGCCTCATGAACCTTACAAGTTCCCATCATGTCCTCAAAGCATTCCTCTGTACACGCTTCATATTGTAATTCAAATCAAAAGCAAACAAAATCAGGAATTACCTCAACTTTTCTTCAATTTGGTGAAAAAAAATTATGAACCCACATCTATACACAATCGTCCACAATATGCATATTCAGGAGAACTATCAAACACTTTACATGCATAGAGATGCCATCATATATTCACATACACGTGCACACACACTAAGTGAGAATCAATGAGTTCCCACATATCACAAATAAGTTTCTGATTATAATCCAAATATAAGAGAAACTTTGTTGGGGGGGGGGGGGGGACAGAAAATTAAATTGTTACAAGCATTCATGAATATAAACAGAAAGCGAAGGAAAAGAAGATTTCTGATTCTTCTATGAGAGACTTCTATGGGGAGAAGAAAGATGCAGCAAAGATAACAAGATCTTGCGTGATGCAGCTGATAGTCGATGCAGAAGAAGAGAAGAAACCTAACCGTGTAATTGCTGGATATGGATGGCTTCATCCAAATAGGCCTTAAAGAAGGTACTGCTGTCCTGAGTTTGCCTTCATGGCAAAAGCTAGGAGGCCGCTTAAATGAAATTCATCATATATAGGCATATATAAAAATAAAAAGTAAATTAGCGTAATAAAATGGCATGAGTTTGAGCTTGGAAAAAAATTAAATTAAATCTATTGCTATAGAGGTGATTTTTGCGCAGGTTTTTTCAAGGGATAAGGGATGGGTAGGATAATTTATCCCATATATGATGTTTTGTGGCCTATATATATATATGTATGTATGTAACACGATGAAATGACACGACATGATAAGTTTATCTTATTATGATAGGATACTTCTATTCTATAAGCAGTTGAATAAACATCAGAGGAGGAAAATCAAAGGAATCCAAGCCCTCTTCGAGGGAGATTACTCCAAATTGAGACAGAATTCTCAAGAAAAGAGATTTTCATTCCACAACTATTTTTCAGATAATATTCCCTATTTTATAGTCTCTATTACAACCGTTAAACTAACCAACTTCATAATCAGGTCCATAACAACTCCCATCCCCTTTAAAATCCACCATGTATCCTTGACTGCAATCAATTCTTTATCAACATTATGCTTTACTTCATCTAATAAAGAAGTTCTTTCCTTTTCATAGTATGGGGCCTTATAACCCTTTAGGACATGGTGGATTGATGTCACCATCTCATGCCACTTTGGATTCCTCAAATGGATTACCTTTGGTGCAAAGAGCCTTGACAACCTTTGCATCTACCATATGCATCAATTTGATGGCCTTTGTAGACATGTAAGTTTTGAGTTCTTCAAGGAAGAAGAGATGCCTTGCTTTTCAGCATCTTCAACTTTTCTATGAATCCCTTTGAATTCTTTACAACTTCAGCCATCTTGCCAACGGGAGCACCAAATAAGTGTACGTGGCTTTAAGTATATGAACTCTAATAACCATTCTTGCATTACACAGCCAATAATTGGCACCACCTGGATTCTTTCCACCAACAGCACCTTTCATAATAACTTCATACAATAAAGGCTTCAATTTTACATCCTAATTTTCTCTTCCAATTGTGTGTAATGAGTTTCAGATCCACCGTTGGAACAGTAAGGGGGCTTGAAGTTGGTTTTGAAATTCAGATCCCTATTAAATCTTGTCCGTTGAGAAGAAATATGTGAATATCAAGAAGTCTTACATAGTCTTATTACTATTCTTTAAATTCGTTCACCTCATTTATTACAATATTCATTCGACAATATTTTTTATTTCAAATATTTAATTTATGTATTTTTAAATTAATAAATTTTAATTAATTACAAGAGATATTAATTTATATTGATATAAATGAAAAATTTTAAGATTGCTATTTAAAATTTCATAAATAAAATGCAACCTAAATATTTTTGAAAAATTATATTTTATAAATTTAAAAATTATTGACAATCTTATATTAAATTATTATTACAATATTACTAAATAAAAGTTCAAATTCAACTAACTATTTGAGTTAGTTTGTAGAGAAAATTTAGTTACATTTTTACTAAAAATTAATATATCTTATAATTTAATTAAATTTCATGCAAATTTTATTAATTTAAAAGATACATAAATTAAACAATTAAGAAAAAAATAACATTGTCATAAATTCAAATATTTGAATTTTGAATTTAAACCTTTTTTTTTTCAATGCTAGTCATAAGCCATAAATAAAATTACACCTAAAAAAGTTCTTTATTTCTCTAATTTGATGTGAAATAAATACAAATAATTTATTAAAATAATATTTCCATTAACTAACTATTTTTGTTAGTTTGTAGACAAATTTTAGTCACATTTTTAATTAAAAAATCATGTATATTAATCTAAACTAATATATCTTATAATTTAATTAAATTTCATGTAAATTTTATTAATTTAAAAGATACATAAATTAAACAATTAAGGAAAAAAAAGAAAAAAATAATATTGTCATAAATTCAAATGGGGGAATTTAAACCTTTTTTTTTTTTTAATGCTAGTCATAAACCATAAATAAAATTTTACCTAAAAAAGTTCTTTATTTCTCTAATTTGATGTGAAATAAATATATATAATTTATTAAAATAATATTTCTATTACTTTAATGTTGTAATGATAGTTTAATATAAGATTATCAATAATTTTTAAATTTATTAAATTGAAGGTGTAATAATTTAAATATAATTTTTTTATTATAAGATATAATTTTTCAAATATATTTAGGTTTGTATTTTATTTATGAAATTTTAAATAGCGAACTTAAAAACCATTCATGTAAGCGGCTGTCCATTGTAGGGGGCTGCATTGGAAAGTGAAAAAATCAACGGTTCTTAATTTGATTGTATTGATTTAAGGATTCTAATTTAGTTTAATTAAAATTAATTTAAAATAAAAATAAAAGTTAAAAAAATCTGATTTGATCATAATTATTGTGATTAAATTAAAATTCTTAGATCAATAAAATCAAATCAAGACCGTTGATTTTTTCACTTGTAGTAGATTTTTTCTACTGCAACCTCCTAGAACCCTTCACTTTCACCATTATCACTGTAATTGTCATTATTGGGATTATGATGAGACATCAGATGTATTTAGTCTTATTTTGTATTGGGACTTGTTTTCATTTATGCTTTTGCTTTAGTTTTGGCCGAATTGTAGTTATTCTAGGGGTTCATGACTGTTGGCTTCTCCTAGGTGACCTTTTGACTATCTTTGTATTGGCCTATACAAGTCTGGCTTGTTCCTTGAGCAGATATGCTTGAGTTGATAAAATTCATAATGAATATACAGTTGAATGCTTGCTTTCTTCCCTCGCTGAATTTCTTCTCTTCCTAAGCTTAATTCATTCTCTCCTTGACTATATTTCTGTTCTTTTTCTTGTTTCACATCATATTTGGTGTTTCTGCAGACCATAAAAAGGTTCAAGCAATTTTGGATTGGCCTGAACCTCAGTTTGTATATGATGTTAGGAGTTTTCATTGATTGGCAATTTTATATTGCCATTTCATCAAGGATTTTAACACACTTATTGCTACTTTAACTGAGGGCATGGAAAAGGAAAAGCTTCTTTGGTCCACTGAAGCTGCTAGAGCTTTTGGGAATGTGAAACAGAAAATGACGAAAGCCCCTGTTATTTATGAGTTTCAAGTATAATCCATGGAACATAATCCAAAACACTTCAAACTACTAGAAATGAAAATGACTCCTACTACAAACAGAGTTTTAAGTCCACCCATAAGATGAAATAAAATCAAAGTAGAACCACAACTACAACAACTCAATCCTTCTGCAGTGGTGGTGGGGGGGGGGGGGGTGGAGCAAAATTAGGAAATTGGGAGAAGAAATGCACCATCAAATGTGTCAGACTTTAAAGCTCATGCATTTGCTCCCCATGATCATTCTACCTTCTGGCTTCTAGTTGTGTCAGCCTATTTTGATTCCTCCCTAGGTTTTCAACCACTGGCTTTTAACCATGGTCACTAACTTAGCATGAGTGGGGACATTTTGTCATGCAGCTGCACTGGAGCTTACACCTTCAGTCTTACTTTTTTTAGAATAAGTTTTTCTTGATCGAGCAAAAGAATTGAAATTCAGAATAGGTGGAGCAGGTGAAAGCGGGAAATCTGAAGGTATCTCGACTCCCTTTTCTTGAGTCAAAACAGCTCCAAAATGAATACCAGATTTGCCGACTTGTTCTAATAAGAATCAACCACTTACCACTACATGCAATGAGCTAAATTAAAGGACTTATCAGTCCCTATAGTATGTAGCAACTTCTATACTACACTGTGCATCCCTTGACAATGGATAAAGGTTAGAATAAGATGTCATAAAAAAATCCAGTATTTATCATTCAATTCAGAGGCAGAAGGTTGCTTATCTGAAGGCCATGGCACCCTTTGTTTCAGGCTTTACCAGCTACTTCAACTATTAAGACTGCTCCTTTCTCAGGGAATGAGAAGTTAGATTTTTCAACCCTTTGTAAAACAAAGAGGGCAGCAAAGTCCGTTGGAGTCAATTAAATATCCACACCTTGGACTCAGCTAATACTTTGTTCATCCTTCTTACTGTTGACAAAGAATTCATGAACAAAAACAGCTACACATTCGCCCCAATAGTGGGCGACTTTGAGCCCCTTTGTCTATTTGAAGTTCACATATCAACAAAATTGCTCTACCCAAAAGTTGTCTGTATTCCAGGACCTCTCCACAACAATCAACTTTCTCATCCTAAATGTTTTCAAAATCAATAGATACATCCAGGCTATTAAGGGTGTGCTTGGGATTTTTAAAGTATAAATTCTGAGGTGTTTAGATGGTATGAATTAGCATAGGTTTTGTGGTGATCAGAAACATCGGTTTAAAAATAATGAACTCATGCTTGAGAGCTTATTTTTAAATGGGTTCTAATGTGTTCATTAATGTATATATAATGACACATATATCTTTATTTATTCGTTAAGCAATAAGTATTGCAATAGCTATTGGTGTTTGGATACGTATATATAAAACAATATATTATGATATATTTGAAGGTTAAAAAAAAAATCAGCAATAAAACTCCAAAGTACTTCAAATTCAGATCAATAAAAACAAAAAGTCTTCCGAAAATGACATCCAAAAATACTAATCCAAATAAGTTACAACCATATTACAAATTATCCAAAATATATAACATTCAAATAAAATAATTATCCAAATAAGTCTTCTAAAAATGACATACAAAAATACTAATCCAATTAAGAGTGCGTTTGGTGCACCAAATTTTTGGTGAAAATCTCTGAAAACCTCTGAAAATCTCTATACATTTTTACACATTATTACTTTCTCAAAGTTCAAAAAAAAAAAATTCAACACCTTTCAAAAAAAGTCGATAACTAGAATTTGATTAATCAAATAGCAAAAATTTTTTCGCCATTCTCACCATAGACTCCCAAGTTACCAAATAACACTCACTTTGACTATTTTTTGTGGGGTCGTAAAAACCGTTCCAACGAATTTTAGAAACCGTTTCGACAGATTTGCGCAACTAACTTCCGTCCAAACAGTTTCTACAATCCGTTTGGATGGATTGTAGTGTAAAGAAGCTATAACTGCCCAAAATTTTGAATCCGTCCAAACGGAAATCCACTCCATTAGAACGGGAATCTTACTATTTATCTTTAAAAATTACGGTTTGAGATGTGTACACCAAATGCAAAAAGTTTTCCGAAACCACATTTTATCTTATTTTATCTCATTTTTTATCACTCCAAACACACCTTAAGTTACATCCATATTATAAATTGTCCAAAATATATAACATTCAAATTAAATAAATATCCAAATAAGTTAAATTCAAATTATAGAGTATCCAAAATATTAGTGTTAATATGAAATTGGAAATATGAATAATAAGGTTTTGTTAACATGGTTAAATTTAAATTTCAATATTTTAATAAAGGCATTACTGTCTAAAATTTTATGAATCCATGAAAGCCTCCCAAATTGGGTGTTTAACTCATGGGTTATGAGTTATTTATTCAACAAACTCATAAAAACACCTTAAAACCCATTACTTAAAACTCCCAAGCATGATTTGTATAAACAACTCAGAACCCAAACCTTAAAAACTCTTCAAAACCCATAAATTTTTTACTCGCAAGCACAACCTAAATCTGTTTGAATTGAAACCCTACTTTGCCTTGATGTTACATTCTTAGTTTGCAACATCATCAACACCCATAAAGTGGTGGCCCAATCTAATCGTGCAATGCACCCAAATTTAAGACCCAATATGCATGGAAGAACTAGAAGAGCGATCGAATGATGAAATAGGAGACTCTTACCGTGAATGGTCGAGTTGTAACGAGGAGTATTTGTAACCGTAGGTGCGAACTTGCGCAAAAGAGAGGAGCTCCTGGTTCCCCTAGGACTAGAGGTTCAACGAATTTGGGGCCTGAGGATATGAAGACTGATTAAGTTGAATGAATGTACGGGGGCATGTATCTGAATTACGGCGCAAGAACGCTGATTTGGGAAAATGAGAAATTAAAAAAGAGTCGGTTGGTTTTAGGACCAGCTATTAATTTTTTAGTTTTTCTATTTTAAATAAATAAATGTATTTTTTTATATTTTAAATTTTCTTAAACTTTAAATGATAAAAATACAACTAAAATTAAAAAACAAATCACTAAAAAAATATTTTTTAAAATATAAAAAAAATAATCTTTTGATAATTAATTAATAAATAATTTTAAAAAATTAACTTTATTTCTTCACAAACTTGGGGATTGTTTGGTGCAATAAAATTTGCTAAAAATCTCTAAAAATTTCTTAAAATTTCTGAAAATTTCTATTATATTTTTACACTTTTTACTCTTTGAAGTTTGAAAAAGGTTCAATACTTTACAAAAAAAAATCGATAACTGAAATTCGGTTAATCAAATAGTAAAATTTTTTTTTCTATTCTCACCACGAACTTCCAAACTACTGAATGACATCCATTGTAACTAATTTTTCCGGAGTCGTTCCAATAGATTGTAGAAATCGTTTGGATGCTTGGATAGAAAGATAAAACATAAAGTGTAATACTTTAATACTGTCTAAACGGTTCGCACCAAACCGTTCTGACGGTTTGGTATTGCCAATTTCCTTCCAAAGTCCAAATGAACCATCAAAAACCTTTCCAATGCCAGTAGCATTTTGAATCTGGTTTGGTCTGTAAAAAAACTATGATTGATACAAAATTTTAAAATCGTCCAAACAAAAATTCAATCTGTCGGAACATGAATCTTACCGTTCATCTCTAAAAAAATTCGATCTAAGATGTGTGTACCAAATGGCAAAAATTTTCCTAAATCACATTTTTCATTGTTTTTCGTTACTTTTCACCGTACCAAAGCGAACCCTTAATATGAGATAAAAGCTCCGTTTAGAGTAACAAGAAATTCTGAAAAATAGTTAAAAATATTAAAAAATTCTAAAAATTATTCACTTTTTATTTCATTATACAAATTATAAACTCATAATTTATTTTATTTTATCTTATTTTTTATTACTTCAAAAGCACTCAAAATGACACGAAGAGTACACGAGGAAAGGAGCAAAACTATCCTCTATGGACTTCAACCGCTAATTTAAGCAGAACATTGACCTCAGTATTTGAAAGAATGGAGCGAAAAGATAAAAACAAACAACGTAAAATTGACCAAGAATGGAAATTACGACAAGAAGAACAATGCCGTTAAGCATCTACTCAAATGGTGGGGGATCAACAAGGTCCCATGATTCAACAAGTTTGAAAAAAGTCTCTGCATGAGGTTTTAATTTAATCTCATTAACCTTGAAATGATTCGCATTCATAGAGTTCTAAATTTCAACGGCTCCAATCTCCAAAACCGCGGGCGATTGAGCAATTGTATCAGACAGTTTTGAGGAATTGAAAATCACCTCAAATTGTAGAGAATATATATGTCGACATCTAATTACCTAATCAACTAAGATACATATATCCGATGTATGACTACAAATGGGGTTACCTCAGACCCAAAGTTCTATTTTAGTTCAACATGTTGAAGACAAAGAAGACTAAAGTGATTTATTATGAGGAGGGTGTTATCTATCCAGCAACAGAAGATCTACATATGGAGCACTTGAATTCGAATTAGGGGTTGGTTTATGTTCGAGGGATTGATCTGTTGGATGTTTTGCTAGGTTTTAAAAGTTCTATAGAATATATGTAGTCAAGAGTTAGGTTAGTTTACAGAGACAAAACTACTCATTGACCGAAGGGTCGGGCTCCCCCCAAATAATATTGCCAAAAAAAAAAAATTACATATAGTATAGATATATTTATAAATATATATATATATATATATATTTAAAATAGCACCACAACTCTTTCACTTTGAGCCATAATTTTTGCGTTAAGTCATTAATAAAATAGATGAGTTAAATTCTTAAGTTAGACCATTAATAATCTAATCTAATTAATTAAATAATTTTTAAGATAAGCCATTGAGATTGCATACTGACAGAAGACAGAAGTTATAATTCTTTTTCAGTTGAGGTTACTCTTTTTCTATCTGCATTGAAGTTGAGATTCTGTAAGTGTCTCTTTCATTAAAGTTTGAAGCCATTAAAGCTAAAGTTCAAAAATTGATAGGAAACTTGAATACTTGATATACTTGTTTGTTTAACATTTTTCAATCCACTCATTTGGCATAATTAACAAGTGTACTAATTGTTTATTTGTTCTTTTTTTCTTTTTTCTTTTTTTATAATTGTACTACTAGGTGTATAGATAAATAAATATCCAATTTATTTTTCTTTTGATCCTTTCAATTTGATAGGTGCTATTTTGAAATGTGTTTGAATGATAAATTCTCATAATTATTTTATCTACAAATAATTGCAAATCCAATATTGATTTATATTACTTGTTGAAAATTCAAATAAAATACTTATTTTTGACATTGTATTTTTGAGATTAAGAAAAAAAATATTAAAAGTTATAAGAACGGGCTCGCCCTCTACTAATTTCCTAGTTCCGTCCTTGCTAATTTGTTTATAGTCTTAAATTTCTTATGTTTCTATTCGTTTCTTTTCTGAGATACAATAAAGAGTAGTTTCAATTTCTGAAGATTACCAGTTCGGTTGTTGTCAATATTAATTCCAGTAATCTAGTTTCGGTTCGAGTTTCAAGATACAATTTAGTGGAATTTGTTTTCTATTTCCCTCTATGTTATTTTTTTTTTTATTTTCAATCACGTTAGGCTAGATATTTTATTCTGATTCGAGCGAATCAAGAATGAATTGGATTGGTGCACGCATTCTAAGATGCTAGAATAGTTCATATAAGTCTTTGATTTTTTGATTCAAATAATAGTAAGTCTCTGTATTGATTTTACACTTCAAAAAATATTTAAAATCTATTACAGTTCATTGAATTCGTTGATGCTTTTAATTGGTGTTTAGTTTTTTTTTTTTAAATAAAAGCAGATTCAATTCTTAGAAATTAGCATTTTAGAGTATGTTTGGAGTGATAAAAAATGAGATAAGTTGTGGGTTCATAATTTGTGCAGTGAAATAAAAAGTAAATAACTTTTAGAGATTTTTAAAATTTTTTAAGAATTTTTTTTTTTATTTTTTAACACACTAAACGATGCCTTAGTTCAAAACTTTTCGAGTCGTTAATCCCTGAAGTGATTTTCAAGTTAAGATAAATAGAACACGTAGCTGAATACATTGATTTCAAGTCCCAAAATGTAGGGTTGAATCACGTTGCTTTTTAATTAATTGATTTAAAATTTCCGATTTTTTAATTCTATTTAGCATGATTTATTGCTTTTGGTAGTTCTTCACCATGCTAGATTTTATTATTTTAAATTTCATGGAGGCTAGGTAATGATAAATTACGTCATATTCTTTCAAAACTTTAATTTATTTTAATTGTTTTTAAATTTTAGTTAAGTGTTGATTCTTATTTTTCCGAAGATAAATTTATTTTAACTGTTTCTTAGGAATACGATCTCGAATTTTCTAAGCAAAACTACAATTATATATTTTTATGCTTAGAAATTATTTTATGCATTTGTAAGAAGTGGTCAACATGTAACAAGTTCTTTTTATAATAGGTACTATAAAGTTCTTTATAATAGCTAAATTTGATTTCCTACTACATTTTTATTGTACGTTTATTGTGTAATACATTGAAGATGTATATTTAGAAGTCAATTGTCATGTATATGACTCTTGCATTAATTAATAAAGTGAATTGGTTTGAAGAATATTTACAGGAATAATGAGGTAAGTATATATAACGTCTCAATAAATTTAGCCTAACTTTTTCTTGATTAACATTTAGGGGTGTTGGACGTTAAATAATAATAATAATAATAATAACAATATATTATTATTATTATTATTATTATTATTATTATTATTATTTTAGTGTCAACCACTTTTTCAAGTTTTTTATTTAATAACTCACAAAAAAGAAAAGTTTTTTAATAGGATTGTCGAAGTCGTTATTTGGACTTATTTACATGATTACTTATATGATTTTTTTATTAAATTTTGATTAATTGAATTATCTTTTTATTAATAAAATAATAAATTATAAGATATTATTTAATTTAATTTACTTTACAGTTGGTTTCTAGCATTCTATTACTCAAAATCCTCCATACTCCTCTTTTCAGCATGCCACCTTTATCAATTAAAATCTAAAGACTCATTATTCTTTACCTATTCAAGAACTTTAAATTAACCTTTTACTTAACCATCCAATTTTCATCTATCATTAAAAATAAAAAGTTATATACCCAAAGTCTAGGCCTCCGTTTGTGACCTTACGAGAGAAAAGACAAAAAAAAACAAAAAAAAGAAGAAGAAAAATTAAATTGGAGGGAAAAAAAAAAAGAAGAAATGATAATAATTTTCTTTCTATTCGTTTTAGATTTTAGGAGTGAAAAGATAATTATTTTCCTTTTCCTTTTCAAAAAAACATTGCTATTAAAAAAATAACGTGACGAATGATGCTATTAAAAAAAAAAAAAAAAAAGAAAACGCGTACCTTAAAACGGTTAGAATATATGTATATACATGCACACGCACGCACGCACACATGCACACATATATATACACATATAAGAAAAATGAAATCAGGTCTTGAAACATAAATGAATAAAAAAAAAAAAAAAAACCAAAGCATAACATTATTGGGAAAAAAAAAATTTACGTAGCCTATAAAACGGCTGGAAAGGGATGAAATTTGAGAAGAGTAGTAAAAACCTACCAAAGTAATGAAGTTAAAAGCTTTAATTTGCAGTAGGACATATTTGTAATTTCCTTTTTCTTATTCGTTATTTCATGGGTAAAGGTGCCATTTTAAAATTTTCACTAAACAACTTTTCTCTTCTCTCTATTTCTTCCCATTTTTGGAATGATGAAAATTTTAAAAACTAATAACTCACTTTTCTTCCCGCTTTCTTTTCCTTTTTTTTTTCCCCAAAATACCTCACAAACAAGAGTTGAGTTTTAAATTCTTTTCTTTTCTTCCCATTTCTCTCCATCCAAATAGGCTATAGAGGTTTGAAACAACATTTTTGCCTATTTAAGAATTTTAAATTCACCTTTAACTTAACCACCTTGTGTTAATTAGCTCTATTTCATTCTTATATGCCAAATGTAGTATGAAGGTTTAAAACAACATTTAATAAAAAAAAATAACTGTAAGGGTTAGTTCAACTGGTTACACTTTAAGCTTACTCCCTAATAATTAGTCACCAGTTTAAGTCTCCTCACATAAGGATGTAAATGAGATACCCTAATAGGATTGAAACGAGTTTGGAAATTAAATTTAACACCCATGTCGGTTTGGGACGGGTTTAGGATTTGTCTATAGGGTATCCAATACCTAATACTCGATACTTGTTTATACTTATAGGACATGCGGTATGTATAGAGTACACGCTAAGTGTCTGTTTAATATAATATAATATAATTTGTAGATTTGTTCGATTCTTTTATTTTAACTTTGTTTAAGTGTAGAAAAACGAATCTTATGTTGGAAATGTTAAGATTTGTGTACGTTTGATTTTTTTTAAACTCTACTGTATTTATAAGTAATGCTGTTTTGATTTATAATTTGTAGATTTGGTAGTGGAACTTCCGCCCCTTCCCTACTATTCTTATTTTTTTTCTAAAATATTGTCAATGGTATTTGGGCATGCATGTGTGCATCATGACTATTCCTTGAGACCCTGGAGTTAACGATTGATTAAACGATCTAGTGACCATGAGAAAAACATAAGAATTTCTTATATCCAAAGTGATGATATATTGTACCATAGGGAGTAGTGCTATATATTTTCTATCCTCTTAATTATTCTTTGCAAGTGTAAATTTGTTTCATACAAATTCATACATTTTATTCTTTTCATATTCTACAACAAAACATAACAACAATAATAATAGTAATCTTTCACAAAAAATTAATCACATTCTACATTAATCAATTTCACATGTTATTTCATGATATTACTCATCCTCTGTGATATTATTCTTGTAATCAAATATAACGTTAACTCATTAATTTCACATCCAAGTAGAAACTTTAATAACATGTTCAAATTATGAATTTATAAGAGAGATAAATGAAAAATAAAATGAAATTTTAGTTTTCAATATATTTTTTCCTCTTTTTTTTTTTAAGTCATTTATGGAAAATGTATGATTTGTGTAAATATCTAATATGAAAAGGTTTAAGACAATAACTCACACTCAGATCTATAAATCACACTTTGAAAATAGATGCTAAGATTTGTTGATCTAATAACAAAAAATAAGCAATTGATCCACAAAAACGCCCACGATTGATCACTAGAGGAACTCCTTAAACTAAGTAGAAAAACTCTGGATCCTTAGTGCAGATCAAATTTCAAAACTTCAGTATGAATCAAAGCTTACAGGGATCTCACCCAAGAGAATACAAGTTTGCCCAATCAATATTCCTATTGATCTACTTAATTTAGATTTTCCTATCCTTACATCTTAGACGCCCACAATGTACATTTTCTGTGAAACTTCAACGCTTCCAATTACTGTAGAAGCACACTATCAATCTAGTGGACAACCCTAAATCTGAGATTCAAAGCCAAAGAAATCTAATGAAGATGTTAATAATCAAGATGGGTTTTTGACTCTCACGTGTTTTTTGTCTAAAGAAATTGATAGATTAGGTTTTGGGGGAGAAAAAACTTAGAGTTTAGAAAATGTTTGAGAATATTTATACCTAAAGAAAAGGCCAAAAAAAAAAAAAAAACGTTGCATAGAAAAATATAGGCAAAATCCTTTCAAACCTTGCAAATAGCTCGTGGGCATGACTGGCCTACAACTGATTGTGCATATTTTCTGTTTTATTATCATGGCTATATAGTTGTTTATAAGTGAGTTATTTGTTAGAAATTTCATTTGTTACCGTTAAATGAGAATATTGATTCACTTATGGAATTTTGCAGGGTTATGTGACCAAATTGAGAAGGAAAGAAGCAAACATGAGCTAAATTAGGCAAGGAGATGAAGATTGAGCTGAGCATGGACCCGATGGGCGCCCCACCCTAAACAGGTGGGTGCCCGCCGAGAGGCATTTTGAAGGCAAAGTCAGGGTTTCAGAGGATTTTTGTCAAACAGTTGGAGGAAGCTTCCCACGGGTGCCCCACATCAACCATGGGCGCCTATCACTTTTGATCTTTGATTTTCCTTATGCAATGTGATGTACCCCTTATGCCCTTCATGGTAGTCATATATAAAAGGGGATTTTCAGATTAGGGTTTGGGGGAAGAGTTCTAGATTACGTTTCAAAAAGGTTGCAAGTACTTGTAATTGATGTTCCAAGCTTTCATAGGGTTTGATTACTCAATTTTTGTAAGTACGTTCGTTTTCAATTGATTTCGCATTGAATTCATTTTGAGAATCTTAAGTTTTGGTGTTTCATTTTTAATGTTAGAATTGATTATAGTTGAGTTTATCTAGTTAGAAAACATGTTAGTTTAAAACCACTTTCTTGGCTTCGAGCCATCGAAGGTGGTGATGTGGGAACGAAATTCCGGAACAACCAATTAAAGAAAAAGGGTTTTTAAAATCAAAAGCTGAGATTTCTACAATTGGGAATTTTGCAATATTTGGGTTGCTTTCGAAATCATTTTACCTGTGTTAAAATTGGTGGTCGAATGTAAGAATCCTTTGCCATTTCATTTACCAGTTCCCTGATCCGGTAAAATTGCTAATTCAATTCAATAGAAACCCTAACCAAATTTACTTCCGACATCGGCCTACCTGTGACATCATTGACATTTCCAAACTTATTGCTTGGAAATGAGCAATTCCATGTTCCGGTGGGTATGAACAGATTTTTAAATATATTGCTTGGTAATTGCAGAAATTCATTTCTGTAGAGCTTTTGAAGTTCATCTTCAAACCTAGCACAATCATTAGGTTGATTAAACCATGTTCCAAAAATTCAAACCCATGTCATCACTGGAGTGGTGAGAAGTCAAAGATTTTACCTCATTGTTAAAGTCAATTTTAGTCCTTTTTTTATCCAGTTTACAACACGGAATTCTAGTTTCAAGCTCTCCAAACCATTTAAAAAAAAAACAAAGAAATTGGAATTTTTTTCTCTTTGTAAATTCTTTCGCAAGTTTCCTAAAAACAAGTTTTCAAAGAATTCACAACTTTAAGCCAGTTTTGCTCCTTGCGGAAATGACCTTAGAACTCACCAAGTAAAACTGCAACCGACCTCTTGCGCTTGAGAGAACCTGACATATATTTTTGAGATTGGTCAAGTTCTTGGCGCTGTTGTCGGGGAGTAATGGTTTGGGGTGTGACAACTCTAAGGACCTTGTGGTGGGGCGTGCTTGCTTCTATCTTCAATGTGATTTTACTTGGACATTCAGTGACATCACTCTATTCCTCTTGTACATATATTTTTAATTTTAATTTTGTTTCTATTTTTTTGTAGGTTTGAGGGTTGAGTCTGTTGCATGTTTTTGAAGTCGGGTAGGGTAGTTGAAGTCATTCTAGATCACAGTAACCCTTCTTACGTTCCTGAACCTTTGGAACCCCTTGCCCTAGTTTCACTCAATGATTCACAATCATCAGATTCAATGGCTAATGTAGAAAGGGATGGAAGTGTCAATGGGGATGATGGACCCCTGGGACTTCAGAGGATTAGGGATCACCATGACCCTGTTAGGCAAACAATACCATCCTGCATTATTCTACCTCTGAATAGAGGAAATTTCACTGTAAGACCAGGGATCATCCAACTCCTGCCCACCTTCCATGGTCTTGATTCTGAAAACCCTTATAACCACTTGAGAGAGTTTGAGGAGGTGACTAATACTTGTGTTGATCAAAATGCCAATGAGGATGTTGTGTGTCTCCGACTTTTTTCATTTTCCCATAAGGATAAGGCCAAATTTTGGCTCAACTCCCTCGTCTTTGTTCCATTGAAACTTGGCCTGAAATGCAAACAGAGTTCTTGAAGAAGTATTTCGCAACTCAAAAGACTCAACACTATAGGCGACAAATCACCACATTTTCATATAAACCTAATAAGAATTTTTGTCGTGCTTGGGAAAGGTTCAAGGACCTCTTAATGGCTTGTCCTCATCACGGTTTTGAACCATGGACACTAGTGAGTATCTTCCACGAGTCCTTGACCCCCAGTCTTAAGCAACTTGTCTCTACTATGTGTAATGGTACTCTCTTTGATAAGATTATAAATGAGGCCATGGACTTCTTTGACATAGTAGCCGAAGACTCTAATGACTGGGAAATTGGGCCACTTTCTTCTTTAGAACATAGGAATCCCATTCCTAGTGGCCATTTGGAGTTGAGTGAAAGTGATGATTTGCGGGCTAAGCTGGCCGCATTGCAACATAAGCTCGATTCACTTGAACTGAAAAATAAAGAAAAATTGGTTGAGATGAAGGTGATTTGTACTGCGTGTGACCAAGTGGGTCATGATACGAATTCATGCCCTGAACTACCTTTGCTTAGAGAGATTGCTTATGGCCAAGCCTATCTTAATAATTCTCAAAACCGGTCGTTTCAGAACAAGGGCCAAGGAAATGTCCCTTACCCACAAGCTAGACGTGTCACCTATCAAGGGGGAAACCAAGCTTTTAATACTTATCCTTTAGGGTGGAGGAATCCTTCTAATTTCCCATGGAGAAATGACACTCAAGCTCAATCATTTCAACCACCTCCTCTACTACCACCTCAATACCAACAGCATAATCCTGTTGCATACCAACCTCTTCAGAAGAGATCTCTTGAGGATATTCTTCATCAATTTATGCAACAGCAGTTGAACATAAATAATCAGGTGACAAAGGCACTAGATGACATTAGAGGCCAAGTTTCCAAGATGACTCAGGCCATGAGTACCACTCAAAGTGGTAAACTTCCTGCACAAACTTTTCCCAACCCGAAAGGTCAAGCGAACATGACTGAGTTGTCGATCTCAGGTGCCATCCCACATGAGCAAGTTCAGGCTGTCACCATCTTGCGGAGTGGCAAAATCATTCAAAAACCTATTGACCCTAGAGCCAATCCCGTTAGTGAGAAGTTAGGTTCAAAAGGGAGTGCGGCGGTTGAAAAGGTGAGTGATGGAGAAGAGAAAGAAAAAGAGAAAGGGGGAAAGAACAACCATCATGGCAAACAAAGTCTTGAGGATGAGAAAGAAAGTGAGGAGGAAACTAATGAGGGGCCTTTGGTTAGGCTAATTGATCACCCACTCAAGTACATTCCTAAATCGCCTTTTCCCTAGAGGTTAGCAAAGGGCAAGAATGAGATGTTGAACTCCGAGATTTATGAAATTTTCAAACAAGTGAGAATTAACATCCTATTACTTGAAGCTATCAAGCAAAATCCCCCTTATGCTACCTTAAGGATATGTGCACCGTGAAGCGAAATTGTGAGGGGCTAAATTCCACGAACGCCTATGAAAAGTGAGGGGCGCCCCTGAAATTGTGATTTCTTTTTTAAGCACGGCAGCAGGAACCATGGGCTCCTATTTAGTCTTATTTACATCTCACTAATCTAAACTCAAGAGTCCTCAACGAAACACTCATCCAAAACAAAACAAAACAAAACAAAGAAAAGGAAAACAAACAACTATTTACAAACATAGGCTCCGAAGCATTACTCGAAATGAGGTGGATCGGTAAGCTCCCAAGTCTCTATCTCAGCCACAATATTCTCCAAATATGGCTTAAGATGATGTTCGTTCACCTTGAAAGTGGTGTTGTTACGTGGATTATGAATCTCACACACACCATGTTCCGAAATTGAGGTGATGACAAAAAGACCAGACCATCGAGACCTAAGCTTCCTGGGAAAGAGATGCAACCGTGAGTTATACAACAAAAATTTTTGGCCAACATAAAAGGACTTTCTAAGAATGTGCCTATTATGCAAATCCTTCATCTTAGCCTTGGCAATTTTAGCATTCTCAAAAGCATCATTACGTAACTCTTCAAGTTCATTCAATTGTAGCTTTCTAAGAGCTCTGGCATCATCTAAACTCTCATTGAATTGCCGAATTGTCCAATAGGCTCTATGTTCCATCTCAACGGGTAAATGGCAAGCCTTGCCAAAGATAAGACGGTAGGGAGACATGCCCAGAATAGTCTTATAAGCCGTCCGATATGCCCACAATGCATTGACTAACCGCAAAGACCAATCTTTACATATGGGGTTAACTGTTTTCTCAAGAATGCCTTTTATCTCCCTATTTGCCAACTCAACTTGGCCACTGTTTTGTGGGTGATAGGAAGTTCCCACCTTATGTGTCACACCATATTTACACATTAAAAAACCCATAGGGTGATTGCAAAAATGCTTACCACTGTCACTAATGATGGCCCGAGGCATCCCAAAACATGAGAAGATGTATTCTTTCAAGAACTTGACCACCACACGATGGTCATTGGTGCGAGTGGTAATGGCTTCTACCCATTTGGAAATATAGTCAATGGCCACAAAAATGTACTCAAAACCAGACGATATAGGAAATGGGCCCATAAAATCTATCTCCTAACAGTCAAAGATCTCTAAAATAATGATAGGATTTTGGGGCATCTTATTATGCTTGGATAAGGCTCCTAATCATTGGCATCGGTCACACCTTAAACAAAAGTTATACACATCCTTAAACATCGAGGGCCAATAGAATCCGCTTTGAAGAATCTTAGCGGTGGTTTTCTTTACAGAGAAGTGACCCCCACAAGCTAAGGTATGGCAAAACTCAATGACACTGGGAATTTCATTGTTGGAAATGTATCGTCTCACAATTTGCTCAGGGTAGTACTTATAAAGGTAAGGCTCATCCCAAAAGAAGTTATGCACATTGTGTAAGAACTTACCTCGATCAACCTTCATCCAATGGGAAGGCATCTGACCTGTCACTAGGAAGTTAGCAATGTTTGCATACCAAGGAAGATGGTCATGAGATGTGGTACCTATGTGCATAATGTGCTCATCAGGAAAATGCTCACTAATTAGGTGGTAACTCGAGTCAGACACATGAAGTGGCAATCGTGACAAATGGTCAGCTACCACATTCTCTACTTATTTTTTATCCTTAATCTCCAAATCAAACTCCTGGAGGAGTAGCATCCATCTAATCAAACGAGGCTTGGCCTCTTTCTTGACAAAAAGATATTTCAAAGCTGCGTGGTCAGTAAATACCGTGACACGAGATCCCACCAAGTATGACCTAAACTTGTCTAGGGCAAAAACTACTGCTAGTAACTCCTTTTCAGTGGTGGTGTAATTCACTTGAGCCTTATTCAGAGTCTTACTAGCGTAGTAAATGACATAGGGTTTCCCCTCGTTCCGTTGCCCTAAAATTGCTCCCACGGTAAAGTCACTCGCATCACACATAAGCTCGAATGGTAAAGACCAATCTGGACTTTGGACAATTGGTGCAGTGGTAAGCAAATGTTGAAGTCTATCAAAGACCTTCTGGCATGAGGTTGTCCATTCGAAAGGAACATCATTGGACAACAATGAGCATAAGGTTTGGGCAATAGAACTAAAGGATTGGATGAATCACCGGTAAAAACCAGCGTGACCAAGGAATGATCTTACATCCTTCACACATCGAGGAGTAGGCAAGTTTTGAATCAATTCCACCTTTGCTTTATCCACCTCAATCCCATGACATAATACTCTATGCCCCAAAACAATTCCCTGTTGTACCATGAAATGGCACTTTTCCCAGTTTAGCACCAAATTGCTGTCTTCACATTGCACTAACACTTTCTCAAGATTGATCAAGCACTCATCAAATGTATCTCCATGGATGGAGAAATCATCCATAAACACCTCCAAAAATCGCTCAACCATGTCACTGAAAATACTCATCACACACCTTTGAAAAGTCACAGGTGCGTTACATAACCCAAATGGCATGTGTCTATACGCAAAAGTGCCAAAAGGGCATGTGAAAGTGGTATTCTCTTGGTCCTCAAGTGCAATCTCAACTTGATTGTACGCCGAATATCCATCAATAAAGCAATAAAAAGCTCTTCCCGTTACTCTCTCAAGCACTTGGTATAGAAAGAGTAGTGGAAAGTGGTCCTTCCAGGTCACAACATTCAAGCGCCTATAATCAATGCACATACGCCACCCAATTTGGGTGCGTTGAGGCACTAACTCTCCTTTCTCATTCTCCACCACAATGACAATGGAATTTTTAGGAACCACTTGAGTGGGGCTTACCCACTTTGAATAAAAAATGGGGTAAATTATACCCGCATCAAGCAATTTAAGCACCTTTCCTTTCACAACCTCTTTTCATATTTGGGTTCAATCTCTGTTGTATCTGTCTTACCGGTTTGGCATCATTTTCAAGGTATATATAGTGGGAGCACACTAAGGGGCTAATACCACGAAGATCTACCACAGTCCATCCTAAAGCCTAACGATGAGCCCTCAGAACTGCCAACAACCTTTCTTCCTGAACTCTCTCCAACTTAGAAGACACGACTACTGGGAACATCTCACTTTCCCCTAGGAACGCATACTTAAGTTCACTTGGTAAGGGTTTCCTAGAAGGACTAGGGGGACATTCAATCGATGGCTTGGGTTTACTCAAAGAGGGCTCCAAAGGTTCAAAGACGAGAACCCAACCACTAACGGCCATGACTTTTTCCTTAGCACTCACAATTTTCTCACCACTGGCAAAGCTTGCACTATCCAAAGCTTCACATCTCTTACTTCTCACTAATGCTCTCTCTATGGGATCCTCAAAGAAGGTTTTCTTAAAGTATTTCTCACTTAAGGCATGAATCACATCCACTTCTCGAATATCCTCAAAATCTCCCATTTGCTTCCTTACTCGAAAAATATTCATCTCCATGGTTATATTTCCAAAGGAAAGTTTCATGACCCCACTTCTACAATTGATTACCGTATTAGATGTAGCAAGGAAAGGTCTACCAAGAATGACCGGAACAGATTGGGTAGGATTTGGAATGGGTTGGGTATCCAACATAATGAAGTCAACTGGGAAGTAGAACTTGTCCACTTGGACCAATACATCCTCCACTACTCCCCTTGGCATTTTGGCTGAACGGTCAGCCAGTTGCAATGTCACTCTTGTTGGTTTTAGTTCACCTAAGCCTAGTTGCTAGTAGACAGTGTAAGGTAAGAGGTTAACACTAGCACCTAAGTTAAGTAGAGCCTTATCAACGATGTGATCCCTAATGATGCAAGAGATGGTTAGACACCTAGGATCTTTATACTTAGGTGGTGTGTCACGCCAGCGTATGGCACTCACTTGTTCAGTCAAGAAAGCTTTATCCTTGACATTAAGCTTTCGCTTCACGATGCACATATCCTTAAGGAATTTAGCATAAGGGGGATTTTGCTTGATATCTTCAAGTAATGGGATGTTGATTCTCACTTGTTTGAAAATTTTATAAATCTCAGAGTTCAACATCTCATTTTTGCCCTTTGCTAATCTCTGGGGAAAAGGCGGTTTAGGAATGTACTCGACTGGGTGATCAATTGGCCTAACCAAAGGCCCCTCTTTAGTTCCCTCCTCACTTTCTTTCTCAACCTCAAGACTCTGTTTGCCATGATGGTTGTTCTTTCCCCCTTCCTCCTTCTCTTTCTTTTCTCCATCACTCACTTTTTCAACCTTCCTATTCCCTTTTGAACCTAACTTCTCACTAACGGGATTGGCTCTAGGGTCAATAGGTTTTTGAATGATTTTGCCACTCCGCAAGATGGTGGCAGCCTGAACTTGCTCATGTGGGATGGCACCCGAGGTCAACGACTCAGTCATGTTCACCTGACCTTTCGGGTTGGGAAAAGTTTGTGTAGGAAGTTTACCACTTTGAGTGGTACTCATGGACTGAGTCATCTTGGAAACTTGGCCTCTAATGTCATCTAGTGCCCTTGTCACCTGATTATTTATGTTCAACTACTGTTGCATAAATTGATGAAGAGTATGCTCAAGCGATCTCTTCTGAGGAGGTTGGTATGCAACAGGATTAGGCTGTTGGTATTGGGGTGATGGTAGACGAGGTGGTTGAAATGATTGAGCTTAAGTGTCATTTCTCCATGGGAAACTAGAAGGATTCCTCCACCCCAGAGGATAAACATTAGAAGCTTGGTTTCTCCGTTGATAGGTGACACGTCCAGCTTGTGGGTAAGGGACATTTCCTTGGCCCCTGTTTTGAAACGACTGGTTTTGAGAGTTATTAACATAGGCTTGGCCATAAGCAATCTCTCTAAGCAAAGGTAGTTCAGGGCATGAATTTGCATCATGACCTACTTGGTCACACGCAGCACAAATCACCTTCACCTCAACCAATTTTTCCTTGTTTTTCAACTCAAGTAAATCTAGCTTATGTTGTAATGCGGCCAGCCTAGCCCGCAAATCATCACTTTCACTCAACTCCAAATGGCCACTAGGAATGTGATTCCTATGTTCTAAAGAAGAAGGTGGTCCAATTTCCCAGTCATTAGAGTCTTTGGCAACCATGTCAAAGAAGTCCATGGCCTTCTCTGCAGTATTATCAAAGAGAGTACCATTACACATGGTAGAGACAAGTTGCTTAAGACTGGGGGTTAAGGACTCGTGAAAGATACTCACTAGTCTCCATGGTTCAAAATCGTGATGAGGACAAGCCATTAAGAGGTCCTTGAACCTTTCCCAAGCACGACATAAATTCTCATTAGGTTTACATGAAAATGTGGTGATCTGTCGCCTATAGTGTTGAGTCTTTTGAGTTGGGAAATACTCCTTCCAGAACTCTGTTTGTATTTCACGCCAAGTTCCAATGGAACAAGGACGAAGGGAGTTGAGCCAAAATTTGGCCTTGTCCTTAAGGGAAAATGGAAAAAGTTGGAGACGCACAACATCCTCATTGGCATTTTGATCAACACAAGTATTATTCACCTCCTCAAACTCTCTCAAGTGGCTATAAGGGTTTTCAGAATCAAGACCTTGGAAGGTGGGCAAGAGTTGGATGATCCCTAGTTTTAGAGTGTAATTTCCCCTATTCAGAGGTAGAATGATGCAGGATGGTGTGGTTTGCCTAACAGGGTCAAGGTGATCCCTAATCCTCCGAAGTCCCGGGGGTCCATCATCCCCATTGACACTTCCATCCCCTTCTACATTAGCCATTGAATCCGATGATTGTGAATTCGTGAGTGAAACTAGGGTAGGGGTTTCCAAAGGTTTAGGAACGTAAGAAGGGTTACTGTGATATAGAATGACTTCAACTACCCTACCCAACCTCAAAAACATGCAACAGACTCAACCCTCAAACTTACAAAAAAAAATTAAATTAAAATTAAAAATATATGTACAAAAGGAATAGAGTGATGTCACCTGAATGTCCAAGTAAAATCACATTGAAGATAGAAGCAAGCACGCCCCACCACAAGGTCTTCAGAGTTGTCACACCCCAAACCGTTGCTCCTCAACAACGGCACCAAAAACTTGGCCGATCTCAGAAATATATGTTAGGTTCTCTCAAGCGCAAGAGGTCGGTTCCAGTTTTACTTGGTGAGTTCCAAGGTCATTTCCGCAGGTAGCAAAACTAGCTTAAAGTTGTGAATTCTTTGAAAACTATTTTTCAGGAAACTTGCGAAAGAATTTACAAAGAGAGAAAATTTCCAATTTCTTTGTTTTTTTTTTTAAATGGTTTGGAGAGCTTGAAACTAGAATTTCGTGTTGTAAACTGGATAAAAAAAAAAGGACTGAAATTGACTTTAACAATGAGGAAAAATCCTTGACTTCTCACCACTCCAGTGATGACATGGGTTTGAATTTCCGGAACGTGGTTTAATCAACCTAATGATTGTGCTAGGTCTGAAGATGAACTTCAAAAGCTCTACAGAAAAGAATTTTTGCAATTACCAAGCAATATATTTAAAAATTTGTTCAAACCCACCGGAACATGGAATTGCTCATTTCCAAGCAATAAGTTTGGAAATGTCAATGATGTCACAGGTGGGCTGATGTCGGAAGTAAATTTGGTTAGGGTTTCTATTGAATTGAATTAGCAATTTTACCGGGTCAGGGAACTGGTAAGTGAAATGGCAAAGGATTCTTACATTCGACCACCAATTTTAACACAGGTAAAAGGATTTCGAAAGCAACCCAAATATTGCAAAATTCCCAATTGTAGAAATCTCAGCTTTTGATTTTAAAAACCCTTTTTCTTTACTTGGTTGTTCCGGAATTTCGTTCTCATATCACCACCTTCGATGGCTCGAAGCCAAGAAAATGGTTTTAGCCTAACATGTTTTCTAACAAGATAAACTCAACTATAATCAATTCTAACATTAAAAATGAAACACCAAAACTTAAGATTCTCAAAGTGAATTCAACGCGAAATCAATTGAAAACGAACGTACTTACAAAAATTGAGTAATCAAACCCTAGGAAAGATGAAAGCTTGGAACATCAATTACAAGTACTTGCAACCTTTTTGAAACGTAATCTAGAAGTCCTCCCCCGAACCCTAATCTGAAAATCCCCTTTTATATATGACTACCATGAAGGGCATAAGGGGTACATCATATTGCATAAAGAAAATCAAAGGTAAAAAGCGATGGGCGCCTATGGTTGATGTGGGGCGCTCGTGGGAAGCTTCCTCCAGTTGTTTGACAAAAATTCTCTGAAACCCTAACTTTGCCTTCAAAAATGCCTCTCGGCGGCCGCCCACCTGATTTAGGGTGGGGTGTCTGTGGCTTTTATGGGGCGCCCATCAGGTCCATGCTTAGCTCAATCTTCATCTCATTGCCTAATTTAGCTCATGTTTGCTTTTTTCCTTCTCAATTTGGTCACATAACGCTGCAAAATTCCATAAGTGAATCAATATTCTTATTTAACGGCAACAAATAGAATTTCTAACAAATAACTCACATATAAACAACTATATAGCCATGATAATAAAACAAAAAATATGCACAATCACAACCAAAAACTTGACCGACCCTGAAATGTATTTTGGTTCTACCTCTCAAGTGCAAGAGGTGGTCTTAGTCTTACTCGATGAGAACCGAGGTCATCTCCATAGGGAGGGCTTTATTAAAACCTCTAGACTTGTTCTCTTATTTTAGTAAGTGAACCTAACTTAACCTAAACTAAATTTGGATTATGGGAATGCTTAGATATGGTGGTTGAGGATGGTGGAGTGAAGGAATTAAACTAAAGCAAAGGTATTAGAAATAATATTGACTAAAACAATCTTGACTGCAAGCCAAATCTGGTATTGGGGGTGATAATGGTTCTCTCAAATGCATTTATAACTCAACTTAACAACCACACATGCATTGTTGGGTCGGAAGATATTCTTTGAAATATGATTTGTGGAAACCTTAAAATAAGTAGAGGCTTCTGAAAATAGTTTCAGGTTCACCGGGACATTGAATCAAAGACCTAGTGTGCACAAGTGCAACGGAGCTTTGATTGTAACATAGGTGAACCGATTTCATAGAAAAGCTTATATTTTGGTTTTACGAAATAAGTTCTAAGTCACCGAGCCATTGAATCAAGCACTTGATATGCACGAGTGTGAACTCGTAACCAAGTGAAGATTGTAACATGGGCAACTTGATTTCATAAGAAAAGCTAATTTGGGTTTTGAAAAATAAGAGTAACTCACCAGGACATTTAACCGAACACTTGGTGTGCACAAGTGAAAACTTGTAACCGAGCTATGGTTGTAACACGGGTGAGTAGGTTTCATAAGAACCCTAGCTTTACCAAGAGATTTCAATTGAAAGTCATAAAAAATATTTTCGTGAAAACCATTTACATCCAATTAAACCATAACTAACCCCAATACTTTCAATGGCTTGAAGCCAAGAGTAAAACTAAGCTATGAGCATAATGAAAATCTAAACTAACAACACATAATAATATGTTAAAGAAGAACAAGTGCAAGGAAAATTAAATCAACACAATGACGAAATAAAACAAACAAAGAAAGTGTGTTGAAATTAAACTTATGAGTATTGAAGTACAACCAATCCGAAATGAAGACTTGAAAGCTTAAACCCTAACCCTAATCTAAACTAAACTAAGAAAAGAGAGAGAAGAACCTGCTCACGAAATACACTAGTTTTTCACTGGCAGAATTGGCTGCCAGCTCACAAATGTGACCTACTCATGAGTGCAACCTCCTCGCGAAGTGCCCTGGACAGCACATTTTTTCTTTTTGAAAATTCAAAAACTCTCGCACCTTTAATCATTAAAATCCTCACTCAAACAACCTTCTAATGAAATAATGAAGTGTCCAAACACTCATTGGCGATGTTCTTGACTTGAATTCTATGACTCATTAGATGACATCGCGACATTCTAAACTCTACAAACTAAAACTTACAAGTACAAATACTAACAATCTCCTCCTTTGACAATTCGGAGACAAAACACAACCTAACCAATATTAAAAAAAGAAATGGTAATTACCTTTATACCCCTATACATTGAGTGAAAAAATTACTTATAACCCCTGTACCTAGTTGTTATACACTAATATTCCCTGTACTCCTAACTAAAGTGAAAAGTTGGACGGTGTTAGGTTAAGTGATGAAAAGATATAATTACCCTTTTCTTCTTCTTCTTTTTTGCTACCATCTTTTCTTTCTCCTGTTCTTCAATTCTTCTCTCAATATAACATTCACTATTACTAAAAGTTTCAAACAAAAAAAATTAATGGTGATGGGCAAAATGAGTACAAACGAACAAATTAATCTAATTCTTGTTCCCACTCTTTTAACAATTAAATAAGAAAATATTGTAAAATATGCAATCACCTTCTGTGATTCAAAATGTAAAAAATACACAAAATTTGTGCAAAACTCATAATATATATATAACACAAATCAAAGCTAGATTAAAAATTAAACAACCAGAACCTCCATTAATTGAAGAGCCCTTAAACCAAATTCCAGATCCCAGATTCAAGCAAAGCAACAAACCCAATCCTATGATTCCCTCAACCTCCTACTATTGAAACCAATTGATAAAAAAAATAAATAAATAAAAATAAATAAACCTTAAGAGAATTGGACATATGTAAATGAATAAGACTTTGGTAAAGATTTAATCAAACCTAGTCCAGATTTCTTGAGAATTTGAAGTTGCTTTTATATATACATATATGTGTGTGTGTGTGTGTGTGTGTGTGTGTGTAATTGTTATGCCTAAAAACCTCGACGATGACTCTGAACCTTACCAAAAATGATTTAAAAATCATTAATTGTAGATTTGGCGCAGTTTGCGTTATTATCGCTATTACTTTAATCTTACTCTGCTCATCTTCATGGAACTAATTTTTGGAGAAGAAATGATATTTCTTTTATCTATGTATCTATACATATATACATATATATGCATATTCACTTAAAAACATAATATTGTGTTTGTCTATGCACACACGTATTATATAAGCTAAAATTTTCTTCTATATTTCTACACTTTTTTCTTGAGAAACTTTTAAATAGTTTGTTCCTTATGGTAATCTAATTTATTTAGTCCTAAAAATGAAAAATTGAGATATTCTTAACAGAAGAAAGATAAAAAGATGGAAAGAGAATAACGGGCTCAAAGAGAGAAGATGCTAAGAATCATGTGACACATTTAAGAGCCTAGAATAACATCACAAGGCATTTTTGTCTATTCACTATTTTTTTTTTTTTTTTGGATGCAAATTGGACACTTGCACTTTTAATGCGTGTTTATCTCCCACATAGTTGAATTTAACAATTCCATCTAACTTTCCACTTTAAATACGAGTACAGGAGATATTAGTGCACAATAACGAAATACAAGGGATGTAAGTGATTTCACCCCAAGCATAAAGGGTGTAAAGGCAATTTTTCTCAAAAAAACCTAGATGTCATAAGTGGTATTGAGTACCTATTGGCTGAACACAATAACTTAAACAATAAAAACATTAAGGCACATCTAGTATAACAAAATAAGCATTGCCTCTGCATCATAAAGGCTTGTTTTTTAGTGCATTAAAAAATGCTTGCAATTTATAACTTTGAGACACAACGACATCAAATAATTCTAGTTTTGATTATCTTTCAAAATTGTCATGATTACAAGGAGATGTAGCTACTTGGTTGTTACCACATGCACCGGTCCCTCAACCTGTATGATAGAAAGTCATATACTAGCCTAGCAACAGAGATTCAAGCACACACCCAAGAACTTATTATGATTCGACAAGCCAAGAAGGTCTACCCGACTAGCCTTATTACATTTATTACGCCCAAGGGACTTCGAATCTATGACTTCTTGAAAGAAGTTACAAGTTTTGGCCAGATAAACTAACCCACTGGATATGTTGAATAATGTAAATATACTTGCAATCATTACCTAAGAAGCGTAGATATGAACACAATGATAAATACGATATAGATACGAACATAGTGAGGAATACAATATAACTACGAACATAGATACGACGATTTGAAAATTGAGAACACAGACACGGCATGGATAAGACCAAATATATACATTTTTTGCATATTTTTATTAGTTATATATATGAATATTATAAAAAATATTAGCTTTATATATATGAATATAAAATTCAAAATAATACTAAGTCACTTTAATGCTACAATTCAAACATATTTCAACAAACAAAAAGCAACAAAAGATGATATAATTTCTTTAATATGAATTTAAGGGTTTTGGTTGCAAAGTTCCAAGCGTGTCTAAATCATAGAAAGATTTGAAAAATAATTGAATAATCCATGTGACGTATTTGACATGTATTTTGCGTGTCTGTCAAATAAGGATGTGATCCTTACTAGAAAGTGTGGCGTGTCTGTCAAGTATGTGTGTCCGATGCATGTCAGATATGAATAGAATACTCACTTAAAAGTGTTCATGCTTCATAAGTCATGACCATATAAATGCATATCCAACAAAGGAATATAGGACTAAAAATGGCATGTAAATTCAGAAAAATTGCTACCTAACAAGACAATTGAATTTGAAAAAGTAGAAATATACAAGCTGCCAGTTTTACATGAAGTAAACATTTTTTTTCTAACCCATAGAATCACCACCGGACATAGCCTTGTTTTTTTAAAAGGGTAAACCTTGGGGGGATGCAATACCTTCACCTACATAGCCATGCAAAATTGTACTTCGCCTTAGGGTGGCTATCAAAGAGCAATAGCATCCGATGGAATTGAATTAGACATCATTCTCTTGGCACTTAACTCACTAACCACATGAGGTACGCCTTGGATTTATCTGAAGTAAACATGACAATGCTCGTAGCAAAATGATAAAACAAATTACCTGGACCAACATCACTGCCCTCAAGATCACCCAAAAGAAATGTATCCAAGTCTTGCTCAGCTGCTGATGAAGTTGAAGTTGCACTTTTATTGTTGGTTACCATCATTACTGGTTTTGGGTGTCTTCATTTGTCGCAGTTTGCTTGACTTTATCATCTTTAATTTGCTCTGCTTCTTTCAACTTAATGTCCTCTATGTATTGCTTCTCATACGGAGCCACATGAGTGCTCACCCACCCTTGGTTGGTCCAGTGGAGCGGGAGTCAAGCCTAAGACTTAGGTAATATACCCAGGTCGTAAGTTTGATTCTCACCTGCAGCGGCCAAGATTTAATTAGGAGGCCATGGCGGCGGGTTGCTGTGCTAGTTTCCCCGAGGGTTTGTAGCTCAGTAGGTAAAACCGTTGGGTGATTTCCCCGGTTACCAAAAAAAAAAAAAACATTGCCTCTCCTAAATCAAAGCATCAAACAACTTACCAACTAAAAAAAACAACACAAGTAGGGCAACAAAATGAATAAAAAATCAACACCTTCTTCTCTTTTCTGTCGCAAAATGACAAAGATAGCACACACAATTCAAAAATCTAATCGGGACATAACTCAATCAAATTACCATATCCTCCCCTTGTTGTCATGCAATTTGCAAAAATTGATGAAGGAAACAGGGGTAGACCTAAGATTTGGATTCCACTCGAGTTGAGCAAAGAGTTTAAAAGTAAAATGAGCTAGGTTATAAAAATTTAGGCTAAACAAAAGATTTAAAGGCAAAATAGATTGAGTTATAAAAATTTAGAGTGGGCTAAACTTGAAAAAGAAATATTTTTTGAACTAATTTTTTTTTTAAGGGGCCAGGCTATCCGGACTATAACCCAAGACAACTTAGGTGTGCGTCCGCCCCTGAAGGAAACAAATATAAACTCCTCATCAAGAGGATGCCCAAAATAAAGCAAGAAACCAAAGATATGGGCTCATTAATTAAAATTCACCAATGTAAAATAAAATAAAATAAAATAAATAAGTCAATCAATAAAATAAAATATGAGAGATTTTTGCACATAATCACTAGATAAATTCTTCGATAATTAAATCTATGATAAAAAAAAATATTATTCCATTACAATCCAAATAAAAAACAGTTAGGCATGAAAACTAATATGAGCTAAACACATGATAACAATGAACGTCTGTGAAATAATGTGTAATATATCTCTCAAAACCTTCTCTAAGAACTCAACCATATTAAATAGAGATAGAAAAAATAGATCACACTATCACAACCGTCACACCTATAATCCAACCAATATACAAGAAAATTTTCCTAACAAATTTCACTCTTTTTAAGCTCCAAAAATAACCATAAGTATACACAATGTTTAACTTTCATTCCTCATTCTATATGGTAAATGGTGGCTTTCACTCACTTCAAGGATAGGTAGCCTTCCCAGTTTCACCTTAATAAATTTTTTCACTTGATTTGTAATGGTGCCGATGACTTTTACTTTATCCCTTATGGTAGCCCTTTCCAATCTATAACTCAATTTTTTCAACTCCAACAATTTTGGTATATAAATAGGCATGAAGAAATGATCAACTGCTCACTATAGGAAATCTCTACATGATAGAGAAAATAGCACTAAGACTCAAAGATGTATTTAAGTGATGCATACCATAACCATATAAGTGTTCATCAAGTCATAGAAAAGTGTAGGTGCTTTAAATTGAAAGAAACCGATACTAAAGCATAGACGCCTATTGCATGAACATTCAAAATCACAAAATACTTAGCATTCAATATTTTTTTTTAATTTTTTTAAATAAAAAATATATAACACAAAGGTGGAAACTAAGTAGGTGAGCACACACCTATAGTCATCCTAACCCACATTTGTTTGGTCTTAGGAAAGAAGCCCTTTGACTTCACTCTATTGAAATTCATGGGAGTTCTCATCTCATGGTTGGAAATCAATATTGCCAATTTTTTATTTGAAACTCATCCCTATTAACCAAATCATGGAATCCATTCAGCTCACAAGGTTTCATTATCTTAGGTTGAGTTAGCTTAAATGACATGCTCCCAAAATCATTTCTAGGCACACCATACAATTTGTAATAATGGGGTCTTATATGCCCTCTCACATAACAATGATATGACAAATTGGGACAAATTTATTATGGTGTGTGGAAACATAGGAGGCCTTCTATTAACATGCACCATATATGCACTATTGAAAGTATTCACTTAAGGATAAGACTTACCTTGAGGGCTTGAAACTTTAATATTTTTTACCATTTTTTTTTCTTGTTTGACTTCAAGTTTCCCTTCCAAGGTATTTGAGGATGAAGTGACAAATTCCAAGAGGTTCACTTTTATTAACTTTCCTCCAACATATCCTATTCCTGTAGAATCCTTAGCATACCTTTGAGATTCCAAAATGTCTTCAAGGTTCTGGTGCTTGAATTCTATTTTTTAATTGATTCATTCGCTAACCTGCTCTTCAAGAGACTTTTCACACATAGTTAGCTCACTTTCATGTTTTTTTTTTTTTCAAAGATTCTGCTACTCTCTCCAGATTGGTTGTTTTACCCTTTGAATTTTCAAGCTCATTTCTCAAATTCTCTTTTCTAGCTTCAACAAAACTCAGTTTTGAGATTGCCTTAGCTTTATATTTTGCAAGAGTTATATTTTAAGTATATAATTCATCATACTTCTTTTGCAACAAACTGTATTCTTGTTGAATATCCATATCAGATTCAGAATCCATATGGGTAAATACAGGATCTCACACTTAGAGTAAATCTAAATACAAAACTAAGTGATCACGCTCTGATACCAATTGAAAATGCATGATCTGTGCAAATACCCAATATGAAAAGGTTGAGACAAATAACCCACACTTAGGTATATAAATCCCACTATGAAAATAGATGCTATCATTTGTAGATTGAATAACAGAAAAACAAGCAAACAAGCAAACAAGCCACAAGAACGCCTACGATTGTTAACCAGAGAAAGTCCTTAAACTAAGGAGAAAAACCTCAAATCCATAACATGGATCAGACTTTAAAACTTCACTATGAATAAAAGATTACAATGGATATCACCCAAGAGAATGTAAGTTTTCTCAATCAAGACTCCTACTGATCTATTTAATTTAGATCTCCCTATCTTTGCTTGCTAGACACCTATAATGCATATTTTTTGTGAAACTTTAACTTCCTCCAACTACTGTAGAAGCACTCGATCAATCTAGCAAACAATCATAAATATAAGATTCAAAAAGCATATAATTTTCACTGAAGAAATTTGATTAAAAGGTTAATAATTAAGATGTGTTTTTTATCTCTCATGCATTTTTCCTCTCAAGTAATTGATAGATTAGGTTTTGGGAAAGTTTAGGGCTTAGGGAATGTTTGACAATATCTATAGGTGGAGAAAAGGCTCAAAAATAGCCACAAAAAAAAAAAAAAAAATCACTATATAGAAAAACAAGGACAGAATTTCATCAAACTTTGTCGATAGCTCGTTGACAGCTCGCGAGCGTGACTTGCCAACAACCTACTCGCGAAATCTAATACTTTTTCATTGGCAGACTTGGTTGGAAGCTTGCTGGTGTGACCTACTCGCTAAGTGCACTGGACATCACTTTTTTTCCTTCTTCAAATTCTAAAAACTCTAACACTTTTAATCAATGAAATTTTCACTCAAACATCTTTTAATGAAATAATGACGTGTACAAACACACCTTGGCCATATTCAAACCCTTGACTTGAATATCACGACTTATTAGATGATATTGTGACATTCTAAACTTTACAAATTAAAACTTACCAATAAAATGTTTACTCAAGAATTGACAACACAAATAAAGCCTATACAAACACTAACATTAATTATTACAAAATTTTAAATTACTACAAAATATTAGGTTTAATATATTAAATTATAAAACTAAATGACAATTTCTCTAATTTACGTTTTCAATATAAGTCATGTTATTAATGAGTTCTGGTCTGACTATATCTATTTAAATCTAGTTAAAATTAAATTAAAATTAAAATAATTTATTTTATTAAATTAAAATTATTTTAATAGATAATAATTACATATTAAAATTACTATTAAAATAATAATTTATTATTAAAATGATTTATTTATTAAATTAAAATTTTTTAATAAGTAATAATTACCTCTTAAAATGATTTATGTTATTAAATGTTTTATTAAATTAATTTTAATAATCAAAATAGTAATTTATTAATAATTATGTTATTTATTAATATACTTTATTAAAAATATTATTATTAAAAATAAATATTTTATGACATCAAATTAATTAAGTAAATTAATATGAAATATATTTTGTTAAATTCAATTGATTTTATAAAAATTAATAAAATTAAATATTTCATTAAAATAAAATTAATTAATGCAAATAAAATTGCATTACCAAACATGTTTTTTGATTTTATTTAGCTGGAAAAGCTAAAAATTGAAAACAAAAAGTTGAAAAAAAAAAACAGTTAGGCATAAATTAGAAAAATATAAATGCTGCCAAACGGACCCAAGCAGCCTTCACATGAATTCATACAATAAATTGTAAATATATCATTCAAAATTAATAATTCATAAATACATCATCCAAAATGCATTAATATTTTTCGAAAACAAATAATTTTAACACCTATATTTAAAATATATATTATCACATGTATGCACAAAAATAAAGTAATATATATATTTTTTGAATTGAAAAAATAAAGAAATATAGATAAATTAATTATAAACTACCTCAGTCCAATTCTTTAATAAAATGAAATTTTATTATGTAATTATTATCTATTAAAAATAAATTTAATTAAATAAAATATACTATTTTAATTTTAACTAGATTTGAATTGAAAAGGTTAGTTAGGAGTCATCGATAGTATGACTTTTAGAAGTTGTCAGTGCCATTGACAAGCAAATATGAGATGAGAAAATGTCAATAACACGAAGTTTCAACCTCTAATTTGGTAAATAAATTCAATTAGGACTCAAATTGATATTTTATTTTCATATTATCTCTATTAAGGTAAAAAAAAAAAAAAAACTCCCATAATTACGCCCAGGCAACCAACCAACTTTAATAGACTTGAATACAATTGCTTGAAGGGCATGCAATACATATGAAGTTTAAAAGAATGGCAATGTGCCATTATAGAATCCAAGATCCTTTTATTGTAGGGATGGAAAGGCACAGTTTTATTTCTTGTTCTACGGTGAGAGTAGAAAAAAAAAATTAAGGAAAATCTGTTCAAATAAAATAAATAATTTAAAAAATTATTGCTAATGAATACACATTTTGCTGTTAATGAAAATCCATTTTGGATTAGTCTAAAAATGCATCCGATTTGGAATAAGAAAAAACAAGATAAATTGAGATAAAATGTGGTTTGAAGTTAATTTTGGCGTCATTTTTTTTTTTTTGAAAAGTAGCAAACCGTGGGAACAGTTTTTCAAATCCGTTCCCACGGATTCAAAAAAATTTACAAAAAATAGCGACAAAGGTACTCGTTTGAAAGTTTTCGACACGAAAAATATGATTGTATAAAAAATTTACATATTTGGTTAAACTACTTTCAGATTTTTTTATTTTTTTAGTAAAATATTAAAATTTTTTAAAATTAGTGATGACGGGAAAATTAGTGGCAAAGTGGTTGTTGGAAATCTATAAAATTTTTTGTAATTTTTTAGTATGCCAAACTAGCCCTATAAAATGTATTTTAAGAGTGTATCTATCTCTCAGAATCTGTATCCTTCAAACATTTTATATACCTGATTTAATTTTTAGGATTCCTCAAATATTTTCACAATTTATATACTTGATTTAATTTTCAGATTCTATATTCTTTCATTTTTTTTGCTAACGGATTCTCATGAAGCATTTTAACTGTGGTTAACAAAGAGAATAAGGAAGAAAACGTGTTTTCTTTAGTTTTCAAAATTTTTTATTAATTATTTTTGGTTTTTAGAATCTCCATATTGAATGTTGATTAATCGTTTTAGAATCTATATATATATAAAAAAAAAATTGCACCCTGATGCTTTTGAGAATCTATAGATACCTAATTTAGGATTTTTTGGTAATTTGTTGGTTAATTACGTGGAGGAGAGAAAACGTGTTTTCAAAATTTATACCCCTGATTTGGTTAGGTTTTTAAAATTGATATCCCTAATTGGATTTTATCCTTTATCCCTAATTTAATTGTTTCAGAATCTATATACATCATATTTTTAGAATATATTGATTTTTAGAATCTATACCTCTAATTTTTTTTTTTTTTTTTTTTTTTTTTTTTGGGTTCTACAAGAGACGGATGAAGGTTTTCTGAAAAGGCAAATTCAGAATACATTTTCAAGCAATTAAGGGTTCATTTGATTTGTTTTTCCATTTTCTATTTTTATTTTCTATTTTTTGTTTTAAACTTATTTTTTATTTTACGCTTTTAAAAATAAAAAAAAAAAAAGATCAAAACGTATTTGGTCACTTATATTTTAAATATTTATTTTTGAAAATAAAAAATAGGCTTACACATAAAATGAAAAATGACAAAAAATTATTTTGAGTGTTTTTAATTCAAAATAACGAAAACATAGTATTTTGTGTTTTATCATTTTGAGATTTTTAAAACATAAAATAAAAACAGAAAACAGAAAATAAAAAAACAAACCAAATGCCACCTAAACAACTAAAGATGTATTTTTAAATGTGTTTTCAATAACAACACATTTAAATACTTTTTCCTGGACCGTATTTCTCCAATTTTTTTTTTTAATATTAAAAGGACCCAAAAAAAAAAAGGCTTTACTTGTCAACCTGTCAGAATACCTATAATAACGGCTAAAAAACTCAAAAATCAAACTCAAATTTAAAAGCCGACTTATAAAATTAGATTTGCCCAAGACAGTCTAACTCAATCATGAAACTAATTTGCAAAACGATGGTTGCGAAAAGCCTAACATAGATGCATCCTTTCATAACGTGATACGATATGAAACTTGCACTCACAAAAAACCTTAACACAACACTAGAGCATACATCGAGCATAGGACTTCTCATTTCAAGCATGGCATATAAATTTTTTTTTTTTTTTTTTTTTTTTCTGATGACTCAAAATGTCCGGACGAACTTACACGTATCTCTATTAATTTCTAAAAGCCTTGGAATTAACAACTGAAGCCTAAAGAGACTATAACTAGTGACAACTAGAGAGCAAATCTAAGATTTTATCAATTAAGCTATCTCTCAAGGTTCATGGTACATAAATTTCCTATGAAATGCAACTCTTAAGTTTTGCTTGTTTTAATGTAAAATGTTTCCTAGAAAACTACTCTACTAGAACCATCTTATGGAAAACAATTTACATGAAAACAAACAGAACTTAAACAAAAGATGATACTGCATTTGCAATTTATTTCGCGATATATGAGTTGAAGATCATAAGCACAATATAAAGGCCATTTTAATTGGCCAATTACAAGCACAAGGACAAAAAGAGAAGATATTGCAGACGCATTCTGGACAATCATGATTTTCATGGGATTCTTAAAGTAGGAAAATACTACAACAGAGTCAGAACAATGATGATAAAGAATGCAAAGGTACGAGATTACCATCTTTTTTTTTTTTTTTTTTTTTTTGGGGGAAAGAATAATGAAAATTTATAAAATTAGACAGTTCACAATCACAGCTCACTTTCACTTGAACAAGCAAATTATAGACAGATTCCCGAATCGAGTGGACAAAAAAATCTTTTATGTTGTAGAAGATCTGGCTTGTTTGGTCAGAGCAGACAAAGTTTCGAGGTCAAGATCCCCAACACCCTTAGGAGGACCAATGCTGCAACGAGCAGTGTTGTGTTCTTCAATGGCATCCTTTATTTTCTGAAACTGTTAATTGTACTCAGAATCATCAAAAGTATTCCCCAACAATAAATTGCATAGAGTCTTCAATAGAAAAATAAAATTGAGAATCCACATTACAAGCATTCCTCTATAATCTAGTAGAATACGCTCACCTAGAAGAATATTGTCCCCATTTCTTAACATACCTCGTCTCCAAATGTTGAAATCACTCCAGTTTTAACCGTGTATAACCTAGAGGTTTTGTTTTTCCATAGGAGTTTTAATTTGAGGGCATGTTTGTTTTGGGAGTAACGGAGGGCACATTTTAGTGGGATAATTTTTGCTCTCCATTACATTAGTTTAGAAGAGAGGATAACAATTATGTTGGAGGTAAGGATTATCTCCTTATGGGAGTAAATTGCTAATGGTGGGGGAGGTGAGTAACAAGGAGTAATAGGAAAATTATACTTTTTTCTCATTACCCGTAAAACGTTCTCTCCCAATTAACTTTTATGTCTCAGGAATTTTAGTATTCCAAACATAATATAATTACTATCAGGTAACATTTACTCTCCCAATCTAAACATAAGTATCATGAACTTATTACCTTCTTAACCAGTACTAAGGTAATAATTACTCTTGTAACCTTTCATTCCCAAAATTTTCACCTTGTACAAACATTCCCTTAACATCAACAATTAAAAATATGCTATAGGATTTCTATCCTGCTAAAAAGATTCTTGTTTCCACCCTTTTCTCTCTCTTTGATTATCCAATCAACAAAGGGACTCGCAACTGAAAGAAATATAAAACAAAGTATTTTCCATGTTTAACCTTGATTGACAAGATATATAGGTAACACATATTTCTTTTACATAGCAAACGAACCTTGGTTGATTGCCCCCTTTTTGAGAGGTGATTTCCATGAACAATGTTGACATAAATTTCAAAGTTATTCGTCTTCCAACAACTTTATGTCCAAACGAAATATATTTCTAGCCTGAGCCTATATTGTATGCATCAAGAAAGTATATGCATTAAAATGGGAGAAAAAGATTTTAAGAAGAAAATATATCTACCTTAGCAAGCGAACAGGAAAAGGACTCCAGCTGTCCATCAGCTCCTCGATAGAAGTGGAAATAAGGAAGTACCTTCACGTTCAAGCTTTTGCACATTGGCTTATTCTCATCAAAATTGACTTTCAAGAACAAAATTTCAGGATGGTCTTTGGCAGTTTTACAAAGCTGAAAAATCCAATACAAAATAAATCAAGCTATAAAATAATATCAAGATGGTAGATACAAGTTCAGAAACAGCATCGTAAACAGAGAACAATAATTTTCCTTCAACTAGACTTGAGCATTCGTTGAAATTTGAATTAATTCTTCGCTTATAATTTGGCATTCTAAAATGAAGATTGGAACTTTCACCCAAAGACATTGGCAATTTCTATTGTATTAAAATTCATATCAAAATACCAAAATACGGATGCCCCCCGGGGGGGGGGGGGCTTTTAGAAACAACATTGTTATGAAACACGGATATTTAAAAATAGGTGTCGTATCTAACATGTATCTGATCCTAATCCACATACACTGCTAAGACATGCTGAATGACATGTAGAATATGCTATCTAATTATTTTACTATTTTTTTTTTAAAATATATGATTCAATTAAGACAAGTCTAAATTTCAGTAGGCCAAATCTATCAAATCATAAAATCTTCACTCTCATATTTTGTTTATGTTTCATATGTGCAATCTATCAATTGAATTATTATTATTATTATTTTTTTTGTAGATATTATATTCATACATATAACTAATAAAAATATATTAAAATTACTATTATTATCACTATTTTGCCATATCTCCACCGCTAAGAAGCATGGACACCAACTCATAGTACCAACATGACATGGAGACGCTGGCTTAGCGATTTTCAAAAAGTGCAAGACACAACACGGCACGGCGCGGCACGATAAGGACTTGACAAATATATATATTTTTATATATCTTTTGTATGTCTTAAATATCAAAATTTTATCCGAACACAATAAAAATAATACAATACAGCACTAATTAAAATTAAATGTTATATATTTTATATCATAAAAATTGACAAAGAAATCATATAATGATTACATTCCATAAAAAGTGACAGTAAACTATATTCCATGATTTAAAATTTAACTAAGAAATTAATATATATTATATTAAGGTAAGTTCAACATGTGTCCAAAACGAGTTCATGACGTGTCCAAGCTAAGTTTGAACATAAAAAAAAAAAAAAAAAAAATTAATTAGACACCGCAAAAGGTGAGTTCAACAAGTGTTCAAGGCGTGTCCGAGTCTGTTGTGAGTCCAACACACAGGCAGCACCCTTGATGGTGAGTTCCTGTTTCCTAGCCCCACCGTGTTCGTATTCTCAATTTTTTTTTAACATCGTTGTATTTGTGTCAGTACTCGTCTATATCCTACATCAAAATTTGTGCTTCTTAGCAGCATTGCCAACAGAAAACAATGTATTTCCATTTAGTACATTTGAGCATCTGTTGAAATTTGAATCAATTCATTGCTTCTAACTTGGCATTCTAGAACAAAGATTGGAACTTCCACATGAAGACTAATTGCCAATGCATTGGAAGTCATATGAAAATATTTTCCAACAAAAATTTTGATGCCAAAAAGTTTCTCATAGCATAAGCAAAACACTGGTGCCTTTGTAACATCAAATTACCGAGAGATCGATAATGTTATTAAAATAAGCTTCCCCGTGGCAAACCCCAAGAGAAATAAGATGGAACTTAGTAACAAAAACTTATACCATTCATCAAGTAATGTAATGGGATGCTTTGTTTACAATGATTGCTGCTATCTGATGTGTCAATAATTATGTCTACTTGAGAACTCTATACAATATTTTCCAAGGAAAGTAATTTTTAACGAAAACAACTGGAATTATTCAAAACGAGAAACATTAGATGAAATTATCATTACCAATGATTATGACATATATATATGACTCAGAAAACAAGAACTATTTAGAACAGAAGTTACCTTGGGAAATAATGCTCGACAAGAAGCACACCAAGTTCCATAAAATTCAACAATAACTAGTCTATCTCCAGCCTGACTTAAAGCACTCAAAAATTCCTGTGTGGAATGAATGTCAATCATGTTTGGTCCTGCATTTTTTTCCCACCATTTTGGCTGTTCAGTTTCAGCAACAGTTGCATGTACCTGAAATGAAGAATCCGACAAAAACACATGACAAAAAATAAGGAGAATTTGAACAATTTTTTTTCTCACCTTTTTTTTGGGGGGGGGGGGGGAACCAATATGACTGATTTTGAGAATAATATGAAGTATGTCTCTGTGTGTATACATTAATTACGGAATTTCAGCTTTACGGAAATTAAAAACAACCAATTACCATGTCCAATTCTTCCAAGAACCGCCATTAGGAAGCCTTTAAACCCCCAACTTGACCCCAGGGATAAGGAATCGTTACCGTTGGGCTACCAATAATGATATTTCAAATATGAATTTATTCACCTCAAGGGTCTCATAAACAAGTCAAAGAAGATGCAGAAAGCCACCTCTTAAATGCATACACATAAAAGTTCTAGTGTTAATAAAGAAAGCCATAGTCTAAAGCACTCTATAATATAAAGGAACTTGAAACATTAACAATCTATTTGGAATGGTGAATTTGATGAAATTTGATTTTATTTGGTAAAAATTCTTACTAATTCTTATATTTGGATTAAAATAAAATTTTATGAGTTAAATTTGATTTAATTTCGTAACTTAAATTATGGGACTTCTATATCATTTGAAATCTAGCCCAAAACAATAAAATTTGATGAGAATTCATTATTGTCTTAAACTACCTAAGTAAGTGACAAATTTACCCGCATATATCATATTTACCATATTTTATATTTTTTATTAACATGGTCAAATTTGGTATTTCTCTTAAATAAATTCAATTCAATTATTAAATTCAAACATGTATTCCAAGCATAAAATTTCATTTATCACATCAAATGAAATCAATTCTTTATTTTAAAATCAAATCAATTTTAAGAGAGAAATGTTTCTAAATGGAGTGTAAACAAAAGTCAATGGTAAACCTATAAAACAAATAGTAAGGTAGGCCCAAATCCCTGTCATATGATTTAGAAAACCAAAATCTGATCTGCTGAAGAAAGTTCACAGTAGAATGAAAAATCAACAAACTAAAGAATGTGACAAAACATCGAAAGCTCAAAATAAAGAAAACAAAAATTGAAAAAAAAAAATAAAGCAAATATTTCGGATTCTCCAGGAATTTAAAGAGGGAAAATTAGTCATTGTTTCAAATCCATCTACTCAAAACTCTCAAAACAAAGACTGTTTGCTCAACAACAGTTCGTATACAAAGGAATTAAGAAGAAATTCAAGTTTGCTCAACAACAGTTGGTATACAAAGGAATTAAGAAGAAATTCAACATAAGATAAAATAGAAGGAACTAGAAAAAATAAAATGAAAAAGCTCCTTACTTTTTCTTGTGAAATTCTCGGTACAAGCCTTAAGAAAAAAACAGCTGAGATTTGCATAAACCACTCAAGCAATGAAATAGTGGGCGATCTCAAGAAAATTCATAAAAACCCAATGAAAGCAGCTCGAAGCAATTTATCTAAAAATCTCAAACAAATTTCAAATGCTTCAACTCAAATCCAAATCAAACTAGACAATTTCACAGCGGATAGTTTCAGTTTCACCCACAATGGAAACCCTAAATTCTAAAACCCGTTTGGTTTCCAGGAAAATATGAAAAGAAATTTTTTTTCCCCAAACACCAGATTTTTTTCAATCACTACAGACCCAATAAAAACTACTCAGAAGGAAAGGTCAACGCAATTGTGCCAATACAGGCACTTGAACTCAGTAGACTTCAGTGTGTTTAATTTAATCGGAAGCCAAAACTAACATTAGGATTCAAAAATTTGAAGTCTGTGTTCAGAGTAACCAAAACAGAGTAATTGACGATGAAAAAGAGGAGGCCTTACCTTGAAAGAATCAAATTGCTTGGTGGGTCTAAAAGCAAACTGAGCAACAATTCCAGTAGTAGTAGAAGAAGAAGAAGAATTAACATAAGATAAAATCCTCTTGCACCATTTGTGACTCGGTGGAACAACCGGTTGCAGAGAATTCAAGGAGGTCAGCACCGATGAAGAGAAACGAAGCGAATTGAAAGATAGCCCAACAACATCTGCCATTGGGGGGGGAGAGAGAGAGAGAGGATTTCGTGTATGCAATTCGATACAAAAAATGTGTGTTTATAGAAATTCTTGGGCTACAACAGTTGAAAAACCAAAGTAAACGCCCTGGAAGAAAGTTTCATTGGACTTCTCTCTCTCTCTCTCTCTCTCTGTGTGCTGAGGAAACGCAAATATCAGTGGATTTTTTGTGTGAACCAAATTGTGCGAAGCGCACTCCAAATTTGCAAGGTCTTGTGAAAGTTGTGGTATTTTGCCTCTTGTATTTAACCAACCGCCCAAGGCTTTGTTTGGATGCCACTTCCAAGTATAACAAGTTTTCCTTGTTCAGTTCGAATTCGGTTTTGTAATTTCCTTGTCCAATACCCCCACTAGAAGGCTGTGGTTGGCATTTAGATGGGCTAAAATGGAATTTGATCCAAATTTCCATTCTTATTCTCACATTTTCACAAATTTCCCCTATTGTTTTCCATTTTTAACAATATTCCTAAGTAAAAAATAAAAGATTGTTCAATGTGATTGTTTCTTATTTTTTAATGCAAAAATTATTAAATAAATTAATTATTTCCTAAAGCTCCGTTTGTGAATTTAGAGAGAAAAGAAAACATTGGTTAATAGAGAAAATAGAAGAAAAAAGGAAAAATGATAATTTTTTATTTTTTCCTAAGTTTAGGAAAAAAATATATTAATTTTTTTCTCTTTATTTGTGAGTTAACAAGAAATTGAAGGAAAAGAAAAGAAATTGAGAAATTGATCAGCTATCAATTCATTTAATCCAACGATATATTTGTAATTTTTTTCTCACTCTTTATTTTATTGGCAAATATATTATTTTGAAAGTTTTATTAACGCATTTTTCTCTTATCTCCATTTCTGTCTATTTTTAAAAAGTTGAAAATTTTAAACTTTTAACACTTATTTTTCTTTTCATTTTTATTCATTTTTTCCCTTCATTTCCCGAAAAAACTTACAAACAAATGATAAATTCCAAAATCTTTTCTTTTTTTTTTCTTCTCATTTCACACTATTCAAGTGAACTGTAAAAAAAATATTAAACTAAAATAATAATCATAACCGAAGAGAATTTGAAATTATTGTAAAATGAATGAAATGATTTTGATCTCATCCATGTTTATCTGATTAAAAATTCATTGACAATAGAATTGTTATAAAGTTAACCTTGAACATAATAGAAAATTCATTTATTTTTAAATCAACTCTAATTGAACTCAGATAATTTTAAATATATATCTATATAAAGATAAAACTCATTAACAATTTAATATTAATTCATAATATGTTAAATATATTTTGAAACTTGATAAAGTATTTAAGTCAAATTTGGATAATTTACTATAAGGCTCATTTACCGCTTTGAAGATCCCACACGTGTGCTAAAATTATGGGAAATTTAATAATTTTGCTTGGGTTAAACTAAAACAAATTATTTCAAGACTGATTTATTTTTAAATATCTGTCAGGATATTTATTTCTCTTCAACATCTCTTAAACTGAAAATTTGCAGTGTCATTCTAAAATAAAATTTACCAAGCTAAACGCAAGTCAAATTTTAATAACTTCACTTGTCTTATACATCCCGATTTGTTGGAAGCCACAGCCACTGAAACGTGGACTTCAAGGTTTGAAAACTATTCCCAAGAAGAGAAGGACAGGTTTGAATTCCATTGGAGAAAGGGAGAAAACTATAAAGGGGAAATATACATTCCTGCCCCCATTTGAAATGCGTTAAAAAGGTGGTATATTGACCAGTAACCTGTTTTCATTGGCTTGTCGACAATTACATCTTAAAAAAGACCCCTGGAAAGAAGTTTCCTTAAGGCCGCCTTGGGCTACCAAGTTTAAAAGATGTTCAGTGGGAGAGGATTGGCTGTTCAACCTTGCTATCTCTGGGCATGGCTGGAGCTAGTAGCAGTCCAGGGCACCTGCCTACCCGGAAAAAAAATACATATATATTATTTTAGTAGTGGCTTACGGGTACATGGCTATCCTAAATATATATATATATATATTATATATTTTTTTAATACTATCTTTTAGTGTCCAAAAAAAAAAATAAAAAAAAATAACTCAATACCAAATGTACCTTCCCAAAAAAAGAAAAAAAAATTAATCCAATACCACTTATGCCCGCCCAATGAAAAAAAAAAAACAAAAACAAATTTGAACCCAATACATACCAATGCAATCGTTCTCATTCTATCCAATACAATTAAAAAATATATAACCCCACTTTGACCCCCCCTCTCTCTCTCTCTCCCCCCAACAAAAGTCAAGCTATTTTTTTAATCATCCCATGAAATCTCACCAACTCAACTATTTATGTGCCTTCTAGTTAGTGTTCATCCACGTATAATTTCCTAATTTAGCCTCTATCTTTAGGAATGGATAATGTGATGACCTGTGTTTCCAAAAAAATTATTTTATTAACGCCGCCTTTGGATTTGATTTAGCATGTTATTTGATGTGATAAATTTTGTGTAATTGTAGATTCAGTTGCTTAGTTCATGGTTAGGGTTGGTCAGGTTAAAATCCAAAATTTGGTTTAGGTCATGAGATTATGCACACATTCTTTTGTTGGTGCACATGGCATTAGTCGGGCTTCTGCACCTTCTTCCTCATGCACCCGGATGTCCTAATATATAAGTGCAAGTTACAGTTACTTTTTCTTATTTTTCTACTGATGCTTTAATTTCAATTGTCAAGCCTCCCTATTGTTTAACCTAGGTCTTAGGTCTATCAAGCCATGTCTAATTTTCCCTCTTGCCTTTTCTTTTCTTTTCTTTCACCATCAAGGATCGTTGTTTATTATATACATATGTATAATTATATGTTTGGGTTGTTGATTGAGAACGAGAGGAAAGAGAAACAAGTTGGTAAGGGAGGGTTCTTACCAAATCGATCATCTTTCTTATTTCAAAAGTTCAATTAGAGTTAGATTGAGGGTATTAAAAGCATTAGTTTGGTGTTGAGTTGCTTGATCGAATCATTGTAGTTTTTCTAGCATTTTTGAACTTCACACCTTACTGTTCTTCTTCTCTCAAGCAAGCTGAGGTACGGGTTATGACTTTATTGTGGTATTTGGTTTATGCTAATGTTTTTGGCATGTTTTGTATTGATAGATTGCATAATTATAATGTGGAAGTGAAGAATTATAGAACTGTTATATGTATATATATATATAACTATAAACTGAGGTAGATGATGATGATTAGTAAACTATGATCTTGTTATACATTTGATCTATTATGAAAATGATTAGGCAAACATGTTCATATACTGTTGTGGATTGAAATCAAATATAAAAATAGAATAGAATGGTTTTGAATTAAAAGAACCAAATTTCTAAACTTAAATTTGAAACAGAGCTAAAATAGGTTCTGGTGCAGGAGGGGGTTCGTGTGTCATACTAGTTTGGACATGCACCTAGACTTCTTCCGATGCGCTTAGACTCTCCCCATGCATCCAAACTAGTCTAGTGCGCTTGACTAAGTATTTTACTAAATTTTCTCAAAATAATTTCAAAATGACAAATGATTTTGCTAAAGCTATTAGTACTGAATTTCTAAAATCATTTTCAAGGAAGAATGTTTTAAAATGGAGTATTAAGGGAAAGGTATTTGATTTCCTAAAATGTTTTCAATAAAGGAAAGGTTCCCTGATATCCTAAGATGATTTTAAGTGAATAAAGTTTCAAAGGAGATTGCTTATTAATTTTTTAAAAATGGTTTTTGAAAATGAGGGTTTCAGAAGAAAAAATCGATAATGGTAATATATTCAGTATAGATGTGATAAGTATATGGTTAACAGTGTGATTAGATGATCTGGATTATGATGTCCTGTAGAGGATTATGATATCCTATTGATAATGAATCATGGTCATGATGTATGCTTGTTAGATGTTGTGTTGTGGGTTAGGTTTTGTGTGTTTGTGTGTGTGTGTGTGCGTGCGTGCGTGGTGTGAGTCGATTTTAAGTCGGGAACGTACTATTAAATATAGGTTTACACAACTAAGGTTTAAAAGTCCTTTACTTATGAAGGGTTAGTTATTATTTTCAGTGGGCTAGTAACCCACAAAACATGTTGGACTATCTTCGAGATGTATACACCTATGATGGTGTATTTAAATGCCTTCGTGGTATAGACACCTACAATGGTGCATTTAAATTGCCTACACAGTGCAGGCACCTATGATAGTATATTGAATTGTTTTTTTAGCGCAAACACCTACAATGCTATATTTTGATTGCCTTCACAATGCAGACACCTAAGATAGTATATCGAATTGTCTTCACAGTACACAGTACCTGTCCACATAGGCAGAACTATGTTGAGGTAAATGAGCAATTGACCTCGCGATTTTGGACATAAAATTACCAAAATATCCTTGGTATTTTAATTTTATTAAAAAAATTAAATTAATTCAAAATTAGGGTATTTTGGCTTTATAAAAAGTTAAGGATAACTCAAAAATTTTCAGCATAAAAAGAGTCTACAAAAATCGAACTCAAATATCTTTTATGAAATAAAGTATATTCTCCCACCACACTGTTGAACACTTTTGTATATAATATTAAAATATATAACACAACAAATTTTATAAATAATAAAACTTAATATTAATTATATTTTTTCAATAACGAGTGATATTCCTTTTAAATCTTAGATTTTACTAAAAAGACTAGTTGAACCATTAAACCGGTAAATATACTTTTTACAGCGTACTCACAATATAGCGAAAAGTATATTTACCGGTTTAATAGCTAATAATAATTTTATTTATCCCTAAAAAATAACATTAATTGTTTTTCCTTTACTGTTAATCCCAATATAACTCGTTATCTTTTTTTTTAGATATGTCTAGTGCCCCCCTTAGTGAAAATTTTAGATCCGTCCTTACTTGCCAATGTGTATTAGTGTGTGTGTGAGTTAGAGTTGAGTCTTGGTGTTAAGTATCGATGTGGTGTGTGTGGCTTTAAGTGTGTTGTTGTGATTACTGATTTGCTTTAATGATATTATAATGCTAGACATACACATGTGATAACAGGTGGATATAAGACATAATAAAATATTGTTAATGAGAATCGTAATGAAAACATATGAGTTTAAAATGATTATATGATTTCAATGTTGCGATTTGTTATGCTGAGTTATTGTTGCTTGTGATTATTACTATTCACTACTACATTGCATGATATATAATTTGCATTTCACGTAGTATTATGCTAGGGCATGTTATACAAATTGCTTTTATGATGGGCACACATAGATTAGTGTTCACCCCTATAGTTGTGGTTGCATTATTAAAGTTGGGCCTACGGTGGAGAGTTTTAATCAAAGGACTTAGATTGTCCTTTTATTTTATCTTTTGATTAGCAGCTTATGTATTTTGATACCTCAACTTTGAGGTTTATATTATTTTTTTTTTTTTGTACTCTCAATATAGCGGCAGGTTGTATTTAAAATTATACTTCAATAGGGTTGATTTTATATTTAAAAGTATTGTACCTAGCGGTGGTTATGGATTATTTTATAATACATTTTCAGTTATATCTATTATATTTTGCTCCAATTGTGATTTGGCTTTGATTGAGACATGGTTACGTGATCACATGCATGCATTTGATTTAGTTTGCATCCTTTAGTTACAAGACACAGGCGTGACAGATAATGGGTTAGCATTGAACCTAATATTTCAATCTCATGCCCGATCTTGTATTAATTCATAAATTTTATGTCATTCCAATGAACCTCATTTAATTTATAGACTATTTTTTTCACTGTTTATTTGATTGTTTTTTATAATTTACGTAATTAAAAATAACCCAACAAAGTTAAAATATTCAATCATTCTTCAAATAAATAACAAAACATTTAGTATTTAGGCCCCGTTTGGTAACGTTTTTGTTTTTCTATTTTTCTATTTTTGTTTTCAAAATTTTGTAAATTGGCAACAGAAACAAATTTGTTAAATCTGTTAACATTTTTTTGTTTCTGAAAAAATAAAAACTTAAACAAAAAAAAAATGTAAATAGAAAAAAAAGATGTTTTCACTCTTTTTTTTTTCTGTTATAAATATTTTGTCAATTCTAATACTTTTTTCATTTTTGTTACATCATATTAAAATAAATTATTTTATTCAAATATTTTATTAAACTAAAATTATTTGTAATAAATAATATAATTAAATTAAATTAATTAAATTAATATTTAATATCTATTATTAATTTATATCTAGTAAATAATTAAATTAAATTAGTTAATGTAATTAATAAGAAATATATATTATTAAATTATTTTTAATAAATAATAAAATAAAATATATTAATTTAATTTAATAAATAATCTAATTAATATAAATATATTTTATTAAATTATTTTTAATAAGTATTATAATTAAATTATTTAATTTAATTTAGTAATTAATTTAAATGATTTAATATTAAATGTATTTTATTAAATTATTTTTAATAAATATCATAATTAATTTAATTTAATTTATTTATTTAATATGAATTATATTTTATTAAATTATTTTTAATAAATATAGTAATTAAATTATTTAAATTATTATGAAATATATTTTATTCAATTATTCTTAGTAAATAATATAATTAAATTATAATTAGCATACTTTATATTTACTGGATTAAATGATATAATATTTATATTTATTCTATTGTTTTTAATAAATAATATAATTAAATTAGTATATATTATATTTATTAAATTCAATTAATTTTTAAAAAACTAAGAAAATTAAATATTTTATGAAAATAAAAAATTAGTAATTGTTAACAAAATTAAATTTTCAAACGCAGTTTTAGTTTTCATTTCAGAAAAAGAAAACGACAACAAAAAAATAAAAAATAGAAAATAAAAATATATAAGCGTAAACAGAATAACGACAGTGTTACTAAACAAGCCCTTAGTATTTGCATTGTTGTATACTTAATCTTGCTTTATCTTTAATTTTTTATATTATATAAATAAATTCTAATTAAAAAAAATTATATTTTAACGTCCCCATGACATACCTTCAACAACAAATCGAGCCTGACTTTAAACCAAATAAATAAAATCGTTAGATTTCCTCTTCAAGTGGCAACCGAGTCTACATGTCAAAATAGCTTTTACCGGCTTCACTGAGAAACGAATGATGATCGAGATCCTGTTTTAAACCTAATGGTCCAAGGATTTCGCAGGGACAGTGCGTACTCACCAAGGGTCAAACCCGGTGAGCGAGAACAACCAAATTCCAACATAATGGAATGCCAAAATAGCCCTGGTGATGGATGATGATTAAAAGGGAATGAAAGGGGTTCAAGAGGGCTGCAGTGTACAAATTTACTACGGGGACTGCAGTGAACAAATGAAGGGTTGAAATCGCTTTGTATCTAATTCAATGGTGGCAATTTATTTTAATTAAATTTATTTTCAGAATAAAAATAAAAGTTTAAAAAATTTGATTGAAATATAATTAATACGAAATATTAAAGATCACGTGTCATTAAAATATAAAGAAATCTTAACCTTTCATTTTTTTACTGTAACCCTGCAGTGAATTTGCCCCTTAAACCCGAATGAAAGGGGACTAGGTCCATTATTTCACCTCAAAGTGACCCACAACATCACAGGCATAACCACTGCACAATTATAGCCTTGATTATCTAAGAGGCTGTTTGGCCAATAAAAAAAAATTAAAAGTCACCAAATTTTAACTATTTTTTATATTTTTTTCTAATTAAATTTTAACACCTATCACATTTATGTCATATTTTTTTATTTTTTTTTTTATACTTTTTGATTAAAGTTGACTAACCAAATAGTCCCAAGAAACAATGGTCTAATTCCAAGTCTAATCACCACTTTGACACGTAGGCCCCATAACTACTCGTACTAGCATAAGGACTGGGAAAGGATTCTAAAATCAATCAATAATCTTCCGAAGGCCATAATTTGATCTCTGGGAGTTGGCTTTTTTGACCATATTTCAACTAGAGAAATCTTACAGAGAATGTGTTTGGCATGTTAAAATTTTATAAAAATTTGTAAAAATATTTTAAAAATTATTCATTTTTTATCTCACTGTATGAATTACGAACTCATAATTTTTATTAAATTATCTCATTTTATTTTATTTTTTTTGTCACTCTAAACGCTCACAAATATAAATTCATGCGAGTGACAAAAATATTTAACAAAGGGGACCCTGAGAAACCTTAATTACACCTCAAAACACTTATTTGGGAACTAAGACCTTCTAAAAACACCTAAAATCTTCATCATTTGGCTCGAAACTATCAAAAACATGACCTAGACTGACTTCGACCTTGCCCAAAGTAGGACCTGCATGTAGACTTACCCCTATGTTGCGATTCTAAATGGCTATCCACTTCTCTTCATCGTTTATCCTATTAGCCCTTTGTCTGCACCTTTTTCTGCTATGGGTTATTATGCAAGTATTCTAGCAATTGTACACTAAGACAATTTGAACCCTCACAAAGATCTCCATAAATAAGAGGCTCCTCTCATTGACTTTCCATCAACAATCTTCAAAGCGAATAGTTCTCTCTCAAGGCATTCAATGCATTCTTAGTGAAATTATTATATTCCAAAGCTGCTGACAAGTCAGTATAATAGTCTTTCCAACTTAATGCAATTAGAGATATAATTATTCATGCTAGCCTTTAATACTTGCATAATTAGGATAATTAATCCCATTTGATGTGAGTAGGACCCTTATTGATGAAAAAACACCGTAGCCATAAGTCACTAGGAATTCGATTCCTACACTTGGGCTAACCCCCAGTGTGTTATATAAGCCGAAATGACTTAAACAATGTAAGACATACATATTCTGCTATATTATGCCATACTAGAATTTGGCCACATATAATCCCCATTTGGGTTCACATGAATGTTGCAATCGGACCTCCTGCGGTGATGACGCATGGGACATCAGTCCTTAAGAATGCGATTGGGCTATCGTCCCCTGTGCTTCTGCTTTGTTCTTTAAGTGTTTTAGGGTAACAATAACTTCTCGGAATTGTCACTTGACATTTTTTAAAATAGTGTGTCGAGAAATCTATACTTGATTCATTTGATTAAAATTTTATTTTATAGCTTTTATTTCAAATTGTGATAAAGGCCCTTCATCTAATGACTCCTAATGATGTGCATCATCAAAGGTTATGGGTTCAGAGATTCAATTGCACATTTGAACCATCACGCCTAGACACCTAGGAATGTGTAGATTCCCTTTTCAATTTTTAGAGTCGAATCTCACATAAAATCTTCAAAATACAGTGACCATTACAATTTAGCAAGTGATACATGTGAAGTGTGATGGTCGAGCTTTAGTAGGCTATTTAATATCTCAAGGAGAATCATGCCAAACGTATTTCATGTTATGCGAGTCTGACACTAGCCGATGTGATAATTATGCCACCTAAGGGATCTATGCGCTGATTAGAGATTATAATGCAAATTAAGCTACTATAGGCTTTAAGGCGGTTTGGAACACATTACTGGGGATTCGTTGGGTATGTAATGGACATTCCGCTAATGGATGATATGGGTAAATCAGGCGTTCCTCTGGGGATGGAACATGCAGTCTACGGGGATCAGAAGGGCACTCCCTAGGGACATCAAATCCTATCAAAGATACCAAGCTTATGCTACAAATTAGAGTGAAAGAATTTACACATTAGAGATATATATTGGACAAAAAGACCATCAAAGTAAAATTATATAGAACATGACAAGGCCATGCAAAATAAATTATAAAAAATAAAATAAATTAGCTCACAATATTTTTCAAAATGAAAATTCTGAATCAAGATCAACTCTAGTATTTGACGTTATCTCCTTGAAATTGAATTTGTTCTCTACAAATTGTTTTTGGTCTTTAATAGATGTTAGTCTTCTAAAATATATTGATCGTATTTCACTCAAAAAGAAGTAACAATTTGTGTGCTTAAGTGAACCAACTATAGCAATACTCTCAAACATGTAATGCAAAATCATTTGTACAAGAAATTCGATATTTTTCTAATGTTCTACTTTGTGTCTCTTTGAATGCCCAAAAAAAAAAAAAAAAAAAAAATACTATCCATACAAATAAAAAAAATAATTTTTTGAAAAATATGAACAGCCATAAGACATAACTATTGGGAAAAAGAATACCATATATAACTATTTATTTCAATAGTCACTTCTTTTCATTAAAATTGATTTAAATTAAATAGACATAATTGTTCTTTCAAACAGCCATAGGATAAACTAATGAACGGATACTTTTATTTTAGAAAACTGTTACATAAAAAATGAATAGGCTCAACTATTTTGAATTTGAATTTTTAATTCAAATTACAGTTTAATTTTTTCCATTGCTAAGTTATCACTTTAAAACTGATTTTCATTCACACCATTCATTATTTTGAATAAGTGAATACAATAAATTAATGGCCACATAGAACACTTTAAATTTCACTATAGACTCGCATTAATCCTATTTTAATTTGTCTCAAAGTTTACAATTATGATGTTTAAAAAACATAAATTTCCAACAATATATGTAGTGAATCGCAAATACATAAAATAAAAGATCAATCCCACTAAAGCTATTAATCAATCATCCTTGTACAAGCCCAAAAATTAAAAATTGTAGAAGTGCGAAGGAACTCATGGACATCAGTCAAAATGTATAAGCAAGCACAGGGCTTCGATCACAAGGAGGAAGATGATGATCCTCCACCAGATTAAGTCAAAATAGGGAGACACCGGCAAGGAGTAAAGAGGGAGGAGATTTGGGAGATGTAAGGTTTGTATGCTTGATAGAATCTGCGCGACAGTGAATGAAATGTGATAGTCTAATAAATATTTTTTAGGGCGAAAAGTTAGATTCAACATTTCATAAATAACCCCACCTTTAAAACTTTTTAATCTTATAAATATATATAAAATATAATATATTATGTTAAATGTGTATTAAACTGACCCTATTAGCATAATCAAGTAACGGAAAATCTCCAAACTCGTTTCAAATTCGCTCGGGTATTAAATTTTAATATTAAGTCCGTTCCAATTCTATTAGGATACTTGCCAACAGGTTCAAGTAAAAGTTGAGTACTTTCGTATACTCATTTAATTAACATTTTTAACCGTCATCCGGGTGTTTCTTGGATATTCTTGTGGAATTTTATAGCACTTGAACTTGAATTGGGGTTTTCTACTTCCAGTCCATTTTTTCTTCCCTGAATTGGCAGTTTTTGCTTAGGAGGCAATTTGATTGAATCTTAGAGTTTTTGTTTACTGCACGCTTGGAATATGGTGTCAAATATATTCACAAAGGAAAACTAATGAATTACAAGCTTCAATTCATTATTATGAAATAAAAAGCTCAATCTTTAGGAGCAAAATGGAGTGGCCCACAGGACATATCCAATATCTAGAATATTTCCATCCAATACAATTATCCCGAGCTTTGCATTCATTTTTGCCCTGCTATTTTTGTTTCACAAGCAATGTCATTCTGGACTAATTCATGCATACAAAGTTCGAATCATCAGAAATAAGGAAAATAAGGAAAACGCAAAAGAGAGCATGTTCACACATCCAGTTGGTAATTTCATCTAACCGAGCAAAAAATGATGATAGAATTTACAAGTATGGAATTTAGATGACATGTTCTAAGCCAAGAAAATGTAAGAGACGACATTATTAACCTTATTCTGCCTAATCAAAAACTGAAAATCTTAAATATATTACCTCTCTTGCAGCCTGGCCGACTAAAATAGTTCCATCAGGATGTATTTTTGCCAATGTATCATCAAGAAGACTGCATGGGTTAACAACAGAGTTGAACTCCCAAAATGCCAACTCCTTGGATTTCAGTGGCTAGGCAAAAGAATAGACTTGGGAAATGATGTAGTCCCGTTGTTGGGAGCTCCTTGTATATTGAGAATGGCAGTGACTAAATTGTATATCTGAACATTCTCAAAAGATGGGACCTTTCGCCCCCTACCAAACTGAGGACCATGGCCGATAAAAATAGTCCTCATCGAGAAGAATGCATTGTCATACCCGTGTGCTCCTCCACATTCTTTCCTTGAGGATCTCTTCTGTTCCACCTTAAAACTTTCTTCGATCAACCCTATTACAGGAGGAATTCGATCGCTTTCTGAGTAATGTAGTCGACTAGGAAGCTCCTCCTTAAGATAAACTTTCAAATACTTCCCATTATCGACTTTCCCTGAACTCAATCCCTCATTCATCTTCGCCACAACATCCACCGCAGACACACCTGGTGGCGGACGAATCGCTAGTAATGGAGTGTAAGACTGGACCCAATCCTGTGGAATTTCAACCCACGGTGCCAAATCATCGAGAAAGATCAACTTCTTGTCGCACGTACCGACCATTCCATGGTCACCCACCATTATTATATTAACATCCTCAAACACCCCTCTTTTTTCTAAACCTTCAATCAACCTGCCAATCATCCTATCAATTCTAGCAACTGCATTACTGATTTCAGGATCATCAGCCCCAACCTTGTGACCCTGATGATCAGGATCCTCAAAATACAATGTCATGAACACAGGGATTTCACTACTAGGCAGATCAAAATACTGCAAAACCCTATCAACTCTATCTTCAAAAGGCACTGAATTATTATAGTGCTGGCATAAATTTTCAGGACAAGTCCAGGAACCCTTTTTAACCTCAGAACCAGGCCAGAAATAGGTAGCAGCCTTCAACCCATGGTTGACCACAGTCTCCCACAAGGGCTCACCCAGCCACCAAAAGGACTCATGATTCCCCATGGTGAAGAACTCCCCAGTGTGGGGATCAATGAAGTAATTGTTGACAATTCCATGATAAGCTGGGTACAAACCAGTCACAATGGAGTAATGGTTTGGAAATGTTAGAGTTGGGAACACAGGAATCAAACCCCTTTCTGCCTCAGTTCCGTTATCGATCAGGCGATTGATGTTGGGCGTTGGGGCCTTGAATTGGTAGCCGAATCGAAACCCATCTGAGGAAATCAATAAAACAACTGGGTAGCTGAGTTTGGTGAGCGGACGAGCAAATTCGTTGGAGGAAGACCGTGATTCATTAGCAGAGAAGAAGAGGAAGGCAAGAGCGCCGGCGGCAGAGAGACCAACGCAGGAGGTGAGGAGGAGAGAGATGACCATAATGGTGGTGGTGGTGTTGGGTGGACTCGACGGAGCCGGCGAAGAACGGTAGTCGGTATTGAAGGAGAGAAGAGCCGTGGTGGGGCTCGGCGGGTCTTCTTCCTGGGTTGGAAGTGGAATGGCCTTGTTGTTTGAAATTGGGATAGAATCCGAACCCATGAAGAAAATCAGGAAATTGAAGATTCTGTGATCTGGGTTATGCTATGCTGTTACAGAGTGAAAAGAGATTAGTGTTGTTCTTTTAATGTGGGTGGAGAGAGACGATACCTCTCCTTCGCTGGGTTCGCAAATTTCAATATTCTCTTTCACAGGGAGGGACGTCTATTTGCTGTTATTGTTCTTCTAAGAATTAGTCATCTGGGTTATGGTTGTAGAGGATGAGAGAGACAGAGTGGAGATAAAATCTAGAGAGAGAAAGAGAGGGAATGGAGTACGATGGAAGGAAGGAGAAGCAGTTGAGAGGTACCAGTCGGCAAGGACTTTTGGTGGACTCCGCAATGGCGACGATGGAGTCCCAACCAAGTTATGCCTTAGTTAGGCGCAACCGCCTGTGCGGTATGTTCGGAGCTTGGCCGTAAATGTAGCCGTTGGTTGATTTTTTTTTATTTCTTATTTTTCCCCTAAAACTACAAACATGAGGTTATACGTAAATTTATCACCATGCATATGCATACAGCATGCTAATCTACTTATTTTTGCCCTGCAAGTTTGAACACATTCACTTTTGCTAACCCAATTTAGAGATACGTGAAATGTGCCCTTTTATATCATTCTTGCTATGTTTTGTAAGTTTTAATTCGAATTAAATTGTCAACACTAGTAAAATATTGTTGCGATTGGAACCATGCACAGGACGCGTTGTCGGAGGCCTTGAATTGCGATGTGAGCATCTGCGATCGCCTGATCTTTTGTGAAGTGTGTTTTTAGGAAAGAATTTTGAAAGGGGACAATATTATGAATGCTCAAAATCACGGCTTGATATTTTCAAAAAAATATGCCGAGAAAGTTGGATTTTTATTTTAGTTTAAAAGTACTTTTGTTATATTTTTAAAATTATGACAAATGACCCTTTTTCGTGGCTCGAGGCCAATATACACAATTAGAGATAACAAGTTCGAGAGTTTAGTTGCGCACAGAAATCATAATACCTAGATACCCAAGAACATTCAGAGTCATTTTCTAATCTTTATAATCTAAATCTCACAACTGAATATTGGCATACTATAATGATTCAAAATTTTGTACGATACATATTCTATACTGGTGGTGATATATTTATTTTTATTAGGTTCAGTAAAATTTTTATGTAAATTCTATTACTTGGTTTTGATTATTATTGAACTGTGGTTGATCACTTGGTTTAGGGGACGTTTAGAGGCACAAAAAATGCAAAAAACTACCAACCTTTGATTCTTGAGTGTTTGGCAAATCATCAATTTTCTCACTTTTTTCTCTATTATAGTAACTTGTCAACTCAAAAATTATTAAAAGTTGTTAAAAATTGTTAAAAATTATTAAAAGTTATCAAAAGTTACTAAAAATTATCAAAAATTACAAAAAAATTTACTAATACTCAAAAGTGACGAAAAAATGCTAAAAGTTGCTACTTGTTTCACTAAACATGTCAAAAATTGCAATTAGTAACTTTTGGTAAAAAAAAAAATCATAAATTATTAAAAATTGTGCCTCCAAATGCCCCTTTAATACTTTAGATATTTTAAACTATATAGGTATATATATATAAATATCAAGGTATATGTATGTATAACCTATACTTGGCTTAGCCTTGTTCATGTTGTTTTTTTCCTTCTCTCTCTCGTGTTTTATTTCCTTCTCATCGACTACTGTCCCTTTCATCTGAGACTTGGGTGGATTGTGTTTCATTGGGTAGCTTGAGCGTTCTTGTGCTGGAGTGAGAGTGAGAGATACAAAGCTTAATAGTTGAGTGATATACTCACATTTTTTTTTTTGATCAGTAAATAAATGTATTAATGATCAATACAATGTACAGAACCTCAAGGCTTACCCATGAGAAATTTACAAAAAGGTTAATGCCCAATTCAAGCTTTACAGCAATCTAACACTAGATCTGTTCATCCATTACAAAAAAGCCAGACAAGTATCTAAAACCCAGACAAGTCTGGGTATAAGTGATTCAATACTTCATATACATGATTTTGATTTTTCCTCAAAACAGCATTTGGAATTATCATTTTGTTTTCAAAAGCTTTTTGATTCCAGATCTCTCATAAAACATAAATTGTGCTTGCAAAACCTACTCTCTTTGCTTTAGCTTGAATGCTGGTTCCCCTGACTAATTTAATTAGCCATTTCATTGCTGCCTTGATAATGGACAGTGATCTATGATATTGCAACCAGGCTTTGACTTGGATCCAGACTTGCTTCACATAAGAGCATTGAAAAAATAAGTGATCTACAGTCTCTACTTCTGCACTGCATAATGAGCAATGTTGATCCATTATTTGATCCTGTGGCTTGTCTTTAGTTAAGAGCTTCCCTTTCATTCTCAGCCACAAAATGAAGGCCTGTTTTGGTATACTGCCACTATTCCAGATTACCTTGGGCTATTTGAGAGAATGTCCCCTCGACCTAAAGTACTCGTAAGCATATTTGGTCTGAAAGACTCCTTGCACATCCATTGCTCTAGCTTTGACTGAGTTGCTTGATGCATTTCTTCTCTGGTGACCAGTTCATCCCGTAATGCCATCATCTATTTGAGCAATGGTGAATCCTTATGCTTTGTTTGATGAGCCCAGAATGAGTTATTCTTTAAGTAGAAGGGATGGACCCACTGCACCCATAGGGATTCCTTTTCTTACTTGGATATCCCATAAGGTCCTACATAGTAGAGCTTTATTCCAAGCTTTTGGATTTCTGATTCCTAGCCCCCTTTTTGCTTTTTGTAGCATGATATCTTTCTATGCCACCAGTGGCTGCTTATATACTCTGCATTTTCCACCCCAGAGGAAGTTTTTACACAATTGAATTACCTTTGCTGTTACACCTACTGGGATTGGCAGAATTGAAAGCCAAAAACATTCAACCCCTTAGAGGACTGATTTTATAAGCTCCAGTCTACCTGCATAAGAAAGTGTTGAGCTTGCCCAGGCACTTATATAATCTGCAATCTTATCAATAAGATGACTGAATTAGGCTAGAGAGAGCCTTGAATCAGCCACAGGAATACCCAAGTATCTAAAGGGGAAGGAGCCTCGAGCAAAACCTATAATTGCTAGAATAGCATTCAAATCAGCATTGGAAATTCCTACATGAGGATTTGCTCATATTGCTTTTAAGTCTAGAGCAGTACCCAAAGTGAGTCAAATTCTCCATAAGTAATGAAACTGAAATTGGGTCTCCTCTTGAGAATAAAACCATATCATCCACAAAAGCAAGATGTGTGATTTTCAATCCTCCACACTGGGGATGAAAATTGAAATCTGCATTATGCTGGAGTCTTCTAAGGCCTCTAGAAAGATAATCCAAGCATAGCACAAAAAGGTATGGAAAAAAAGGATCCCCTTGCTTGAGTCCTCTTTTACCTTCAAAGAAGCCATGTAATGAACCATTGAATGACAAAGAGTAAGAAGTAGTTCTTATGAAAGCCTTGACCCAATTAACAAATTTAAAGGGGAATCTCAAAGCCACCAGAATATCCTGAACAAAGGTCTAGTCCACAGAGTCAAAAGCCTTTCTTAGATCCACATTTAAGATACATCTAGGTGATGATCTTTTCCTACCATATTGCCTCAACATCTTTTGGAGCAAAAAGATATTTTCATCCATTCTTCTTCCTTTGATAAAGGCTGTTTGTGCTGGATCAATAATATTCAACAAAGTGGGAGCCAATCTAGTGGAGATGATTTTAGAAATTACCTTGTAAGAGACATTGCAACAAGCAATGGGCCTAATATTCTCCACTTTAGCATCTTCTTTTATCTTTGGGATCAAGGCCAAGACAGAATGGTTTATCTTTTTCAAAAGCTATCCCGAAGAAAAGAATTCCTTTATAGCATTATAGAAATCATCTCCGACAATTCTCTATGCTTTCTTAAAGAAGCATGAGGAATAAACATCGGGGCCTGGAGCTTTATCTTCCTCTATATTGAAACGTGCATGCTTGATTTCAGCATCTGTAACTAGTTTGATTAGCTCCATTGCATGTTCTTCTGTCAAGAGCATGCCATTTAAGACTGTATCCATATCTAATTTATCATAAGACTGCTTTGTACCCAATAAGTCTTTGTAAAATTGCAAAATGCTTCACTTACTTGAGCTGCTGAGTTTGATCTGGACCCATTTGTAAGAATTATTGAAGTAATATGGTTCTTTGCCTTGCGACTTTTGATAATATCATGGAAGAATTTTGTGCTTCTGTCAGTATTTTGTACATATCTTGCTTTTGCTAGCTGTGAGCAGTAACTCCTGTCAGCTTCAGCAAGGTTGAAAGCCTTTATTTTCATGGTAGCCATCCTGTTTTTCAATTCTATGTCTGTGGAACAATCATGCAGTTGCTGTTGAATTGATAGTAGTTCATCTTTTGCAACCCTTGCCCTCTTTGAAATATGTGAAAAGTGCTTTTTATTCAAAGACTTCAAAGGTTCCTTTAGAGCCTTCAGCTTCTTGTACAACTTGAACATATTGCTGCCTCTCACTTACATTTCCCAAGACTACTGAACTATGCCCCAAAAATCCTCATGCTTGGACCAAATATTAAAAAATTTAATGGAACGAGGCCCTTGCTGAGAATTTTCAAATAAATAGGCCACAACCGATGCATGATCTGAGATAAAGCTAGGTAGACCAAAGTTAGCAAGTACATTAAATCCCTGATGCAACCATGAGCTATTAGTCATAACTCTATCCAACTTACACCATGTGGAGTTATTAGTCCAAGTTAAGAAGGATCTATAGAAATTTGAATCAGTAAGTCCAGTGATATTACAACATTGAGCAAAGTCTTTAGTTTGATAACTTGTGACAGGCATTCCATCAACTTTCTCAGTACAGTTCAGTACATTATTGAAATCACCCAAGGCTATCCACGTGGAGTCCAAGTTTAGACTAAAATTAATCAAGTTATCCCAGAGAGGCCTTCTACCAACAATGGTGTTGTATCCATAAATGAAGCTTACATAGAACTTATTTCCAGTAACTAAACAAATGGCATCACAATGGATTACCTGAGGGTGGCATTCCACAACTTCCAATCTGACCTTAGCAGAATTCCAAAGGAAAAGGATTCTACCTGCTGGGTGATTGCTGAAGTTATCCATTATTTCCCATTTCTTGAATTTCTTCTTGACAAGATCTCTACTCTCTTGCTTTTTGAGCTTGGTTTCAAGGATACCCATAACATCAATTCTATGTTTCTTTAGGTAGTCAAGGACCCCCTTATGTTTCAGAGGCATATTAAAGCCCCTGATGTTCCATACTAACACTATCATTGCTTGGGGGCGAATGGAGAGTCATCCCCCATGCCAACACAGAATTCTGCAAGGGTAGAATGTTGTTCATTCCTTGGTTTATGCTTTTTACCCTTTTTGTTTGTTGATCCAGCTTTTCCTTTCCAATCAAGGCAGGCGCATTGATCCTTGTATTCAATTTCTCTGTTGCTGCTGTTTTATTTTGTAGCACTGCACTAGAGTTGCTTTGTTTCTACTTTATTACTGCTATTTTTGCTCCAGAAGTACTCTGCTGCTGTTGCACAGTTTGCAATCCTTCTGGCTGAGCTTGCAGTTTCAAATCAGCACCTGTTTTGTTTTGTTGACTAACTTCAATCTGGCCCTCAGATTGGATAGCTACAGCTACTGGTTGTGATTCTGCAGCCTCCTGATCTACACTCTCTAAAGCTTGGAACTTGTTGACATTAACTGCAGAAGCAGAAGCTTGCTGATGCATTGACTTAGCCCTAGCTGGGACATCTTTCTTGACATTGAAAGGATCCTTATTACCTTTAGCAACTTCTTTTTCCTTAGCTTTCTCCAATGTTTTGCAAGCACTAGCTAAGTGTCCCAAAACTTTGCAATAGGAACAAAACTTGGGTAGATTTTCATAATAGATAGGCTGGTCAAGAATCTCCCTATTTGGTAGTGCTATCTAAATGTGTGTTTCCAATTCATTAGCCACATTAAGCTCTACAAGAGCTCTTGCATAAGAAACTCTCTCCAAATTAGCAGTATATTTATCTACACAAATAGAATTCCCCAACTTTGAGCATAATTTTTGTAATACATTAGTACTCCATAAAGAGATAGGTAAATGAGTGAATTGCACCCATACCGGAAAGCAGTTAAGCTCCTCATTGTCAAATGCAAAGAGCTTGGGCATAATTTTAAGGAGTAGAGGCCTGCCAAATATCATATAAGGCCCCTCTTGGAGCACCTTTGTCATACCCTTGGAATTGAAAGATGATCCAGCCACTTGAGTGATGATAAACAACAACATCCACATTCCAGGATGAGACAATCTGATTAAGGGCTTGTTTGCCCAAGAATTTTCCCCCAAAGTCACCAATGAAGCAATGCTCCCACTTTTTAGCTATTTGATCAACATCTTCACTAAGAATCTTGATAGGCCCATCTCCTACTTCAACCTTGTCAAGCTTAGTCATTTTCTTTCTTTGTCTATTCCCTACAAATAGACTAGCAAAAGTAAGCTTGTTTGCAAGCCTTGAATGCTGCTGGAGTGCTAGGGAATCATCCCCTTCAGCATTAGTCTCCAGAACATGGCTCACCGAATGGTTGTTGTTTTCATTGTCCATATATCGAACACTTGGTGTGCCATCTGAGGTGTCATTCTCTCCAAGCGTTTTAGACTGAGAATCACTCTCAAATTCATCCTCAAATGATTCAGACAATTTAGTAATGTGCTCCTTACCACTTCTCTTTATTGCAGTGTCTAGAATTTCAGACATTTCTTGTTGAATTTTTGAACTTGGCTGCACAGCAGAGGAGCCCACTGTAGCTGATCCAGCAGCAGAGTTGGACTTATGTTCCTTGGTAGCTATAGCCTTCACCACATTTGTCCTATGCCCGTTTTTAGTTCCTTTGCCTTTGCCCATGATAGGCTAGGCAGAAGGTCCACTTTTCTTCAGATTTTAGGGTAGTGCACAGTAAAATCCCAGATCAGAAGTAAGCAAAATTACAGCTGAACAATTTACAGAATTGAGTATATAAATCATTAATCCCACCAAGAGCTTCCTCAAACTTTCACAGATTTCTCAAAACAAGATATATAATAGTGCTTAGTAAAATTTTCTTGAAGTCAGTTACTATTCACCCGAGAAAGACTTCAGCAGTGGAAAATCAGATTGTTCTAGCATTTGAATCATTTAAGTTTTGAAAAGATGATATTTGGGTGCTTCAAAGGGAGGTTCAAACAAATCTCAGCTGAGAAGAAACCAAACCTGAAAAGGGACCCACTATTCGTGTGAAATCCAATCAGCTCTCAACCCGTTGAATACAGCTTCTAAGTTCCAATCTGTAGCTCACACCCACCTTCACAGCTTCAGAAATTTCAAATCAATATCACAAACAAAATAGTAACAGCAAAGGCCACTAAAGTCTCCAAGAAAAAATTTTCAGTTAAGAGCTTCTCTCTCTAACCTTAACTTTGACTGAGAGCTCTTTCTTGATATACTCACATTTTTGAAATGACAAGGGGTGGGAATTGGTTGAAGAGCTGATCTTTTAGTTTGAAAGTGACCTTTGTGACTCAAGTGGTTAGGAAGAAAGAAGTTTGTTTGTCCGTTGGTGTATTTGGCCTATTTTTTTCTTCAATTCTTTTTCTTTTGATCGAGAGATAGGAGTTTAGTTGTTAAATTTTCATATCTTTGGTCTTCTGTTTTTGAAACGATGTCATGATATAACATGTTTAAAACTGATGTATGATATATGTATATATATAGCCTTGTGTATTATATATAAATGGTGGCGGTGATGAATACGTAGGTTACCTATGAAATTGATGAATTTAATTTAGTTTTCTGAGTTTTAGGACTTCTAAACATTCTTGGAAGGTTGATTATTACAAAAATTGAGTTTCTAGAAGTTTAATCATGGAACATTTTGGGTTTCAAAATTGGTTTAAGTGATCAGGATGAAGCCTGAGCGTACGTCGAGATGCCTATGGTATAGGGACGACATCGTAGGGACACCTGAGGGGTGGGGACAGCACTGTATGCTTATGGCGTGGGGACGCCTAACTAAAGCTTGGTCTTGTTGTTCTAGTTTTGTTCTATTGTCCACTAATTTTAAATTGTTTTAAACAAAGTAAAGCAAGTATTTTGAATGAAAATACAAAAATATAGGCACGAGGGCTATGAAAATTGTTTTATTACAAATCAATACCGTTTAGAGTATTTAAACATAAATGTTATGATGAAACATGCAATAGCATGAGTCGAATACTAACTTGAAAATTAAGTATCATATTGGATTGATGTGATTTGGTTGGTTGGTCATGTTATTGGCTGTAAGATATCTGACTAACTTTGAGTTAAGAATCGATTTTGGGTTGAGATTTAGATGTACTAAAATAGAGAGTATTCATACTCATATGTTAAAAATCCCTAGACTTGTGCAAGGGTCAATTACTTATGATTTGATAGGACAGTAACCTACGAAATAAAGTAGATATCAGTATGATATAGTTAATACTCCTGAAAATTAGACCTAGGTGCCAGGCACTGATGGTGTAGAGTTGCACCTTAGGCTTAGGCTCAAGCAGCAAATGTGGTTAGTGCATTGTTACTGTTTGACTTTGGCCTTAAAGACTAGTATCTTCATAAGATGGTATTTTGGTTGGGGTCTTGTGGACACAAACCCACCTGATAAAGTACCTAAGACCCAATATTGTGTTTAAATAATGGTTTATATTATTACTGCATGTTGATACTGGCTGTGTTAAGGATTATGGTTATGAGATAGCATGATATTATGCTTTACTATTGAGATTACTATTATATTTAAGATAGGAGCATGTTTAGAACATATTATATATTTTGGTTGTGTAGTAAGCACCTATTATCACTCCCAGATTTTATTCCAGGTCCTAAAGCGAGCGGATCGACAAGACTTACACAGGTTGATAGGTTTAGTTTTGTTTAATCATTTATTTTATTGTATATTTGAACCTCAAGTTGATTTATTTTGTTTATTATTCTTTTCATGTATTAAATATGAGACAGTTGTTTATATTACTATTTTAGAATTATATGGGTCTGTTGAGCTTAGTGTTGTATATTTTACTAGAGCACTGTTCCCAGCGTGGTTGAGGTTTTACTTATTTTTTTTATTTTGGGCTTATTATAATATTTTGCTTTGATTGTGGGTTGTATACCTCTGACTGGGGTAAACTGTATATATATAGATGTCTAATTGTTTATTGTGAGTTGCGTCCTGGGTCATGAGATTTGGGGTGTGACATATACAATGATCAATGTAATATAATCTCAAAAAGTGATCAAATACATAAGATCTATGAAATGTACGATGGGTTCGAGCCTTGCAGGGCTATCTACATATCTTGTACAAGTTCAGGCTAATCGCAATTTTTATGTGCAAGTATAGTTATATGTATGCTTACATAGTGACAATGTTCTTGAAGGGGTTATATGTGCTGATTTAGAGAGTAAATCTAAAAAGACTTGGGTGCACTCAGTAATGGACATGCATGGAGAAGTCCAAACCAATGGTCGTTTGTGCATCTCTTGGTTGATTTTTCTTTTTCTTTCTTTGATAATTACACGTTAGATTTGATAATATGTAACTTTTCTTTATTTTAGAAGTCAATGTTTAATCACCCCGTTATTTAGATTGAATTGAAAAATTATTAAAAAAAAATTAAATTTAACTAGATTTGTATTACATATAACATATAGGTTAAAAAGACAAATTAAGTCTTTTAAAAAAAATATTTCATTTTAACATAAAAATAGATAAAATATATTTTTATCTATCTATTTTTTATAAAAAAATTTTTTATGAATCAAATTTGACTCATAAGGCATAAATTTAGTTAAATTTAATGTATTTAATCACTTTTGCATTGTAGTTCAAATCACAAGTCAGCTATTTGTGAATTTTAATCTAAAATGGGTCATTTATTTTTGGATCAAATTTGAATAAGGTAAAGTGCAATTACTTAATTTTTAATGACAAATAAGGAGTGTATTTAGGGGTGGCAATTTGTTATGTGTCATGTTCTTGTATATTTATATATAATACTAAAATTGTGTAATCCTCTATTTTTTTTCATATTTTCAAACCCTACGTGGCAACCCTTTTTAATCTTTATTCTTTTTATTGTACACATTTTTGAATTATTTTTTTCATTCTTTTTTTCAAAATCCAACGTGATACTACTAGATTTGAAATTTAAAAATTATTGATAATCCAAGAGTCTACAAAATTAATGAAATTTGAAATATTTCTTTGAAAACTTATATTTATTTTTAGTCAATATTTGACATTTTTTGCCATTTAAATATTTGGATTTAAGATTTAATTTAAGTTGTTTTGGTTGTTTAATTTTTCCTTGGTCGAGTTAAATCCATAATTGTGTTTGGGTCTTGAATATAGACTAGGGGCCCACCCCTATATGAGTATTAAGAGGACCATGCAAGAAACACTCAAATCCATGCTCATGGTGAAATAAGTTAAAAGAAAATAAAATCAAAGATAATGAAAATAGAAAACCTAAACTATAAAGTAAGGTAAGTTAAGTGACATGCAGGACATACATCGTATGATGGTGAACTTAGAAATGTGATAAAATGAGGCTTAGGGTGGGGTGGGAGTCAAAGGTATATGACAAGAAAGTGATTAACAATTAAGCACATAAATAGGCAATCCATGCCCCAGTATAACATACACAATTCTCGTCCACCAAATAAGCACAATCCAACCAAATCCTCCCACTTCCATATAAATTCTACCGATTAATTAATTTCTTAATCCATCTAACTTATTCTAAACTACACATTAATATGTCCATTGATTAGCACATAAGTCCTAAGCCACCAATTCCAACCCACGCCTCTAACAAAGTTAAAAAAATAATGATAATAAAATTAAAATTACTAGATGCAAAAACTACACAATTAAAACAATATATCACAAAAATAAAAAGAAGGATGGAACGAAGTTCTAGAGTAAATGATAGGCCTTCATTGTTAAATATGGTAGTGATGGAATTCCATGTCCAAAGCGACTCCAAGGCTATCATTGCTGCTCCATAGTCTCCCCGACAACAGTGCCAAAATGCTCAATGTCTTTATATGCAGGGTTTTCAATTGTAGCATTTAAATTTATAATCGGTAAGTGCCGATTCGAATCAATGGAGAGCTTAAGGTTCTTATAGTAGGGTTCGAAGGTGTCTTTGAATGAAATTCACCCCACAAAGAATGGAGGTCTGGGAATAATTAAAAATAGGCTAAGAGGCTAAAATTAAACTAAACTAGAAAATTAAACTACAAGACTTGAAGTTAAAGACAATGAAAATAAACGTTGGTCTGAACTCAACTCCAATGGAAATTTCGATTATCTCCACAAGGTAACTGATAAATGAACTCATGCTAAAATATTTGGAAAATTATTTTCAATCTAGGAATGACATCAAACTGAAAAGAAGTAAATACCCATGATCATAACATTACTTTATTGATTTCAAAAAAATTTTATTTGTGTAATCATAACCTTATGGTGGGTTGTCGTAACATTATTCAATCTAAAAGGTATGACTAGATAGCAATGCACTCCGCATGTTGTGATAAAAGTAATCTTGTCCTGGTCTTTAAGTGCTATCTTAATCTGATTACATCCAAAAAAGTCAACCATGAATGAGAATATTTCAAGCCCAGGCATATTGTTGATAAGGACGTCCAGGTAAGGGACAGAGAAATCATCCTTAGGATTAGCAGTATTAAGGTCTTTGTAGTCCACACACACATCTTGACTTTGCCATCTTTCTGTAGTACAAGGACAACATTGGCAAACCAGGTTGGGTATCTGACTACCCCAAGAAATCCGATGTTGAATTCCTTGGTTACCTTTTCCTTAATCGTAAGGCTATATTCCAATTTTAGTCTGTGAAGCTTCTGCTTGACTAGTCTTGAATACGGTAGTAGAGGTGGCGTATGCTCGATGGTCTAGTTGTTCAGGTCTGGCATGTCCTCATAAGCCAAGGGTAACATATCTTGATATGCCTTTGGCATCTCATTCATTTCTTTTTTCTAAAATTTGTTCGAGGTAAATCCTATCTTATTTCTTTCATCTCTAAATTAATGGTTTTGATATCTTCTAAGTTAGGAAGTGGCCTATCTTTATGCCTTGCTAGCTCCTTTTGGAATTCTTCAATGGTTGTTTCAGCTATCTCTTGATTGTCTTTGACATTGAGTTGCATGGCATCAAATTCTAATTCCATATCAAAATCTAATTCTATATCAAAATCGTATTCATCAATTATAGGAACATATTGTTGTGTGCTTACGTAATTGATTTGGCATGTGATTTATGGGTAGGTGACTTGGTTGGCCCGAGAAGTAAAGATTTGCTTCTTGTTATTTCCTATCTTGGATGTACACAAATATAAGGAGATTGATGGTAATAAATAATTAATTTACTTTGAGGGAAATTAGAAACCTCTAAAGTTAGTTAACTACTAACAAAAGATATACATTTTTTGCTTACCATTATCAAAAGCAATTACATATTAATAGACTGGAACTAAAACCACTTCCCCTACAAACTCCCCCCACAACTCTCCTAACTTATCTTAATTCAAATCAAATAACCAAATATCTTACTAACATACTCACACAATCTACTAACCAAATATCTCTCTAACAGACTTATTCAACTCCACTAACATACATAACCCACTACTAACATATCTTGAAGTAGCACGTGACATTTTACGCGCCTAAAGAACACCCTCATCCTTAAGAGTAGCTTCAAGAACTCATTGTGCATGTCATCCGTGATCTTCCAACTCTATATCTACGTCAAATAAGTTTAGAAATGCATAGAATTTATCGATTTTGCATAGCCACCATACCACTAATAACCTTAGGCTCTGCTAGTGATGAGTTAAGACATTCATTGACATGTCCCTTAACACCTCATCAACTTAACCACTCTCCTTTGACGGGTCTTTTGACAAGAGGGACTTCTTGCTTTGGGCTTCCTCTACCATGAAAGTTGAGCTTTTCCCACAGCTGGATCCTTCAATATTTTTGAAGGTTTAGGGGCCTTATGTTCTCAATAGTAGCCCATATGCCTCATTTGCTCTCGGTCTTTGATTTTTTATTGCTCGGATTTTAGGTCATTAAAAGAAGGATGATGGGCCTATTTGTAGAGCCCACTGAGTACTTACTAATAAACTTATCCAAGGAGTTTATAAGAAGAAGAATACTATTGTTAGCAATAGTCATATCACCCACAACTATTGTATCTTAGTCATTCAATTGCGTATCCCCCAATTAAGGATGTCAATGGAATGGATACACGAGAATAGTTGATTACACTCTTAAAATGTAATTATATATGTAGTAAAATAATGAAGTTAAATAGTAAATAAGGCTAAAATAGTAATTTTGGTTTAAAATTTAAATAATTTAGTAAATAAAAGTATTTTAATAAATTTATTAGTAAAATAAATAAGTTAGTTAAGGTAAATATATAAAACAAAAAAATAATATATCTATTATATTATATTTTAATTAAATAAACTTTGTTTTGCAAGAACATATCAACGTAGAAACCAAATCAAACTGTAATTAATTAACCAAGCCAAAGATTGGCATCATGACGCCTTACAATGCGTCATGACACCTTCTTGTGAACTAGCGTCCTGACCCATTTGTTGGGGTCATGACACCTCTAGAGATAAACATTTCTTCAATTGATCCTAATTTAGATAATCGCTGATAAATAATCCGAGCTTATCACTATTAACTGAACGATTAGGAAATGATGCCTCTTACTCGTGGATCACGATTAATCGACTGATGTATGTATTTCAATCTAGTAAAATAGAAGTTTGAAGCCTTCAGACTCTTCATCTCTCCTCCCACGAACCACCTTAAGACATCTATAAATACCTCTTCAATCAATGCGGAGAGAATACAATTTTTATAGAGAGTCTTACCCTCTCTGTAATTTTAGTTTTAGGTTTTTAGTTTAGTTTTCAATTCTTTAGTTAGTTTAGATTTTGCAATTTTTGCTTTGTATTGGTGTGGATACAAAGTCCAGTTTTTTCAAGTTCTAGTAGTAGCAGAAGCAGTAGCGGTAGTGGTAGCAATGGCATAGGATTTCAAGTTTGTTTCAAACTCAATTTGATTTATTTGTAATAATGAAGTAAGTTCGTTTTCAGTTAGAACTTTAATGTTGTTTAGCATTTTAAATTACATTTATTCTGCTATGAATGTTATATTGACGTTTATTGTTTTGATTATTCATATGTTAGGCTAGATCCGCTATGTTCCTAATAGGATGAAGGATTAGGATTATATTTAATTAGGATTATGTAATTTTAATTCAATAAATTAATTAAAGTTTTGAACATTTGAAATCTATTAGATTTGATCATATTTTTCTGAAAGTTTCTAATAAATTTAATGAAGAATTTAATTTAAATCAAAACGTTAGAATATTAAAATTTTTAGTTTCAACTATATTCTTTGAAATTTCTGGTGTTTCTAAAGGACTTAAATTCTTCAAAAATCAAACATTTTAATTTATTGAAAAAAAGGTTATAAGTTGAAAATTTTCTAGTTATTTTGATCCTTTAAGATGATCAATACAACTAAGATAATTAAGCATGCCCTAGATAAATATTAATTATAATCTAAATTCTAGAATAGGAACATTATTTTAGTATTTTGATTAAATTCATTTTATTCCTTTTCCCTACTACAACTCTTTAATTATTTCATTATTTTCACTTTTTATTTAAAATTAATATTTTTATTTTAGAATTTATATTTTTACAAAATTTAAGAAATCCCTGTGGACTCGACCACGTACTCATCGAGTTTTTAACTATAATTGTACACTCTTGTACTTGAGAGTTAATTTTTAACTACATAAATAGAGCGCAGTCAATACTCGACTTGACTAAACTCCGTAAAAATTCGTTGAAAAATTTTCTAATGAGATTGGGACGAGTTTAGGTTTGCCTATAGAATATCCGATACCTGATATCTGTTTATACTTATAAGATACCTATTACTCGATACCCGTAAAGTACTCACTAAGTACCTGTTTAATATAATATAATATAATATAATATAATATAAAACACAATTCATTTTAAAAATATCATTCTCACAAATTATAATCAATGGCTGATATTGAATTTTACATACAAACGAGTGGCTGAGATTTTTTATTAATAAAACTTTCCCTACAAACTCTCGCCTTCCCCTACTAACATACACATCTATGTAAACAGATCAATGGCCAAGATTTATTAATTTTAAAACCAATGGCTAATATTCATTTGCAGGATAACGTTGAGGGCAAACTTAAATGAGAAGTTTGCTGATCTGAACTCAATCGTCAAATCAAATTAAGGTCTTGTTTGCTATCATCAAAAATTATCAAAATTCATCAACTTTAATTATTTTTTATACTTTCCTCCAATCAAATATTTTCATATTTCACTTTTATATGACATCTTTCTACTTTTATTGTACTTTTTACCCTTTTTTACCAACTCAACACCCCCTAATACTCTTTTTAACCAAAACATAACCCTCACGTTGGGAATTCAGTCAATCCCTCAATCTCTCTCTCTCTCCCCCCTTTCTCTCCCTATATTTGTATCCAAGTTTCGCAGCAGATGACACCCTGGCCTCGCCAGCGACTGCTCTCGCCAGCAGTGTCTTTCCCGTGCCGGGAGGTCCAACCAAAAGACACCAATTTGGAATTTTTGCTCAGATGACAATGTTCTTATCTGGGGTTTTTCAAGAAATCAAAAACTTCCTTTAATTTCAATTTGGCCTGGTCGGCGCCGACCACATCGGCGAATGTGATTCTGATCTCTGGAACTTAGATTTTTACCTACTAAAATCCACTGCACGACGGGCCTCCCTGTGCACGACGGAAGAAAAGGAAGAGTCCAGCCAAGGCACACTTTTAGCAAATTGAACAACCCATTCCCGGAATCGTACTCCAACACTAATATATTGACCCCATTCATGGCCAAAATGTCAATGAGGTTCAGGTCATTCGAGATAATCACAGTGGCTCGGCGATCATCCACGGATGTGAGTTGAAGGGATTTCAGTGTGTTTATTGATCGATCCATAGAAATTTCAAATACGTGATCGTTGGTAGTGGCATTGCCGTTGTGAGTATCATTTCATGGTTCACTCGATTAGTTTTGGACTCGATTTTTATGTTTTGAATATGAATAATGAGTTTGATTGATATCAGTTTGTACGGAGATCTGAGATTTGAATTCACTTGGTTTATTTTGGATTCAACTTTAGCGTTTTGAATATGAATTGTGAGTTTGATTGATGTCAGTTTTACAGCGTTCTAAGATTTGAATTTTGTTTTGTTTTTTTTTTTTTTTTTTTTTGTTTTGGACGTATTTGATTATTTGAGTGTTGCGCTGTGTTGCTATTTTTGTGATTTTCTTGCGGTTAGTTTGGTTGCTGCAAAAATGGAGACAAATTGAAACTGTTAATGGGTTTTGTTCTCTTTATGATGGGATTTACTATTTCTTTGTGTGTGTTTATAGATTCATTGATTTATTGCTAAATCTGTTTTGTGATTTGTTAAAAAAATAAAAAAAAAAGATATTTAACTTTGGTTCAAGTCAGAGAGGGCTAGGGTATTTTGAGAAGTGAAGAGCTCCAGCCTAAGACGAATGGGTTCAGGTATGCTCATCTTCACTCGGTCTCTCCATTTTTTTCCAGTGCAATAGAGGGCTATGATTACAAAAAGAGAGGCTTGAGTATGTTCTTTTATCTTCAACGAGAGAACCCACTCAATCTGACGATAGAGAGAGATAGAGAGAGAGTTAAGATGTTAACGATAATGAAAAGAATCGAGTAACTAAGGTACTGCCTTCTTGATGGGTTTTGGCATTTGAAATCACAAAGTGTATGCTCATTTTCTTTTTCTTTCTCTCTCCCTCTCTCTTCCCTTCCTTCTACTAGGGTTTTTCCTATAATACAAACCCCCAACAAATTACACTTAACATGAGCCTCAAAATGCCCTAATTCGTTTTTTTTTTTTTTTTTTTTGTCATCAATTTTGCATTTGTTGGATTTATTATGGGAACGACAAAAATGTTGCTTTTGTTCTCTCTCTATCTCTATGTTTGATTTTATTTTTTTGTTTTTGTTTTTGTCTTTTATTTTTTTTATGAAGTTGATTAAAATTATGTTTGATGGTGAACACATTAAAAAAATAAATTAGACAAACAATTGTAGAATTAAGGTTTTCATATACTCCTAAAATTGGACTTTTTATAATAATTAATTTTTTAATAATTTCATTATATTTTTTTGCTAATCACATGAGCCAGCTATTCGTCTTCACATTTTTCTTCTAAATTATTTATTCCTCTCAAATTATTATTTTAATCAAGTAACTAATATGGATGAATGTCCATTGCCTATTGAGGTATATAAGAGTGCGAGGCATCTAAGGATATTAATGGGGATTAATTATGATAAAATCCCATAATTTAACATTTTACTAATATTTTGTAAATTTATGAATATTTACAATAAATATAGTGTTATTAGTAAAAAAAAAAATTATTTTGATAAAAAAGAAAAGTTTACTTCTCAAATTTTTTTTTTTTTGAACTAAGTTTTCACTTTGTTTGAGAAATTTCTATATAAACAATTTTACTAAAAAAATCGAGAAAAAGGAAAAAAAAAAAAAGAGTACTTCACAAATTGTCTTTTACAATTTACCTTATTTTTAATTTAGTGGTTTTTATTTTTACAAATTATTTTTTCACCTTTTCATTTGAACTCTTTGTAAGCCAAATTATGTTTTTGTACTTCTAAATATGGGTAATTTGTACTCTTATATAACAAATCAGGTTATTGATCAATGACTAAGATCTTTATTTTTCTTATCTTTCATGCCTTTAGGCACAGGAAAATACTAGTAATATAATATAATGTAATATAATATTTATATACTTACAATTTTATTCATAAAATAATACAATATATAGTCTTCTTTAGGGTTTTTTTCACCTACACCCATGTGATTTCGGCTTTATACACTTTCTCACAAATTTCATAAATGTGCACTTAAATCTCTTGAAATTTGTAGTACATTCACTTACACACCTTCTGTTAGATTTTTCATTTAAAAAATAACTTTTAACCAATTTCAATGCTATACATTACCTCTATAACCTTACTATTAATATAAAAAAATATATGAAAAGGGAAATTGAGAATAAGGTTCATCTGTTATTATTTGATATTAATGAAAATGAAGTAGAAGAAAATGAGAAACTAAAATTTTCTTTTCTCCAGGTTTGGTTTATTATATTATTAACAAAAAATAATGATAATTTATATATATGTATAATTACTAATTTGTATATAATATAAATTTAACATATTAAATTAAAAAATAATAATTTAAAGTACAAATATAGAAAAACTCAAACAAATTAATAAATTAATTAAAGTGTAATTTTATTTCCATGTTTAGTTTATTAGATTATTAATAGAAAATATAATGATAATTTATTACGTATAATTACTTATTTATATATAATACAATTTAAAATATTAATGCGAAGCATAATAGTTTAAAGTATTAATATAAAAAATGTTTATAAAAAAGTTTAATAAATTAATGATGATGTAATTTGTATATATATACATATATATAAAAGGTAAATCATATCATAATACAAATATTATTTTTATTAATGCTAAGAATATTAAAGTAATTTTATAGTATTGAATTGGTTAAAAGTTAATTTAAATGAAAAATCTAATAGAAGATGTCTGAGTGATTGTAATATAAAACTCAAGGGGTCTAAGTGAACATTTATGAAACCTATGAGGTTAGGCGTACAAAGTCAAAACCACAAGGGGTTGTAGGCAAAATAAACCCTTTTAAAAAAAAATTAAGTTCGTTTGAATACTTTTATTTTTTTTTTTACTTTGTTTAAGTGTAGAAAACAATGGTGCTTCAAAAAAAAAAATTGTAGAACAATGAAAGTCGTGTTGAAAATGTTGAGATTTGTTTGTGTTTGATTTTCTTCGCAATTGTTTTTTTAATAGATTTGGCAAAATGTGAGCAATGTCGATGGGTTAAACTTTGGAAGCTGACCAATGAATTTGTTCTGTTTAATAAATTTAACATTTTTGTTAGTTACTAATTTTTTTACTTTTTATTTCAAACCGGTATTTAATGGGTAATCTAACCAATTGTACTTAAATCGGATTTCACGGTTTGGAACGAGACGATTTTGGGCTTTCAACTAAAAAAATAAACAGGTTTGGGAATGGTAAGTAAAAAATAAATGAGTTGAGTAATAGAACTTGTTAATTGAATATGTATCTTACCCGTTTATATTGCTACCCCAAGTGTAGATCCTACGAGATGGATGGCTAAGATGCAACCGTCGTGGCTAAGCAAGTATACCGTTGCCAGCAGTTCTGTTGTTTTAAGTTTGCATCTTTAACAAGGGACTGCAGGATACTAAAAGATTTGCTCGATGTGTTCCTTTTAACAGGTATAAACATTAAATTAAGCTAGAGAAGCATAAATAAGGTTCTTAGCAACCATACCATGTGCCTCTGTGCTCTTGTTTGTGCCATCAAAATGGGCTAATGATTACCCCAGTAGAAAAGGAGTGTCATCTGAAGATAATCTAATAAATGTAATCACTATGCATTAAGAAAATTTTACAGCAATATAGTTTGCATGCAATAACCATGAAGGGCCTGTCGTTTACTGTTCAAATCTTAGATCATGTAACATAAAAGAATTAGGTCGATACAAATTGTTCTCATCCTGAGGATAATAGCTGCACATCACGAAACCAGCATTTTCACCTGCAACCATATCTGCATTATAACAAAAAGGAAATTTGATCAACTTGAATTTCAGCTGATAGAATGAGCATATAAACATTATTAGTCTTTCCAACATGAGTTCTGCAAATGTATAGATATGATCATGAGTTTAAACAAACACAAGTACCAGTTATTTGTGTTTTTTCTTTATATATATATATATATATGTGTGTGTGTGTGTGTATGTACACATATTTTTCCAAATAACAATATCGGAAAAATTATATGAAGATCAAACGAAGTCATGTGCATTGACACTACTTTACGTACTTCATAGCAAAAATATGATTCCTCGAATACTACCTTTGTTGTGATTGTTTAAACTAAAGCCAAAGCAAATAAATCCACTAACTTATTCTCTTATTTCAGAACTAGCTTGTGGCACGAGTTTGATTAGGAAGACAAATGAAATAGATATAATTTGTACAAGGACTCAGACCTGGGTTTTCTTTGTCTTGTAAGAAGAACGAGTGTTCCAAAAGCTACCATTATTGCAACTTTTATTGCCTGAGAAGAACAAAACAGGAAAAGCAATTCATTATTATTACTATTATTATTATTATTTTTTTTTTCTACTCAAAGTTGTCGGGATACAGACGATGAAAACAAGTAACGACTAATACCGACTCTTTATCCACAAGAATGAAATAATGCTGAACGTGAGGAAAGCAATTATAGTAAGTATATGACATAACCTGTCCAACTGGTCCAGTAGAAGTTTCAACGTCTGCTGATCGCTTCGATTTTCTCAGCTCATGAGAAGTCTTGTAGCGTTTCTTAGGCTCGGTGCAATTTCCAAACTGCATAATAGGCTGAAATTAATTATGCAAACACAACAATTTGTTATCATCCATTCAATACTCCCCCCCTCCCCCCCAAATAAAACGATTTGTTATGCATACACAACGATTTGAATCATTGCATTCATTCACAAGTAGATTTAGTTTTGTATTAAATTACATAACCATTGAATTCCGACCAGACCATGTAAAAATTGCTTCAAATAATCTAATGGAAAACCAAGAAACAACAGGTAAATTGAGATACCTTCTCCACATTTTCTCGTAATGAAGAACCGTCACTTCCCATGTGGGTCTGCTCTTGAATTCCACAGCCTCCAACTAAATCCATTACTTGTTTGCTTCCAGTTGTTATACAAAAGTGCCAAACGTGATCTGGGAAAATCCAGGCACCTGTGCTTGAAGAATGTTCACAGAAAGCTACTGGTTTCGGTTTATCCTCCAAAGGTAAACCTTCAGTACCAGTGGAATTTTGATGGTTAATCAACACATTATGAGTTTGAAGTAACCCTGAAAGTTCCTCGTGCTTGCTTCCTGAAAATGTAGCTGCTTCAGCTGCAGACATTCTCAGCAAGTCTTCCTGTGGCTTTCTCCATTCATGCTTTGCAGTTGATTCAATTTCTTGGATATGTAAGGTTCTTGGCTCCTTCAACCGCCCAGTGTCCCATGATGATTTATCAAAACCAATGTGCTCTTCCCATTTCATTTCATGTGTCTGGATTTGATGCGACTCCCCAGTTATAAAAGGATTCTTGATCCTTCCCGACCTCAGCTTGCCTGGTTTAGTTATTTCTTTCAAATTTAGATCCTTGTAAACTTCTTGTCCACCTTTGTTAGATTGCAGTTTGGCTGGTGGTGGTTTAACACCTGGTCTTGTGTCCTGCATTCAGTTAATATCTTTGAATTGCACATGAAGATATATGGAGAATAGTTCTTTTTGTAATACCAAATCAACAATACCGTTTGAAGTATCACAATAGCTACACCTTAGATAGACTACTTTCAAAGGTACTTATCATTTTCCACACATTGTTAGGAGCCTTCTCAAGTGGATCCTGCTTCTCCAGTTGATAGGCCTGATCATTATTCAATTTGGAAGCAACAAAGTTCTTCTTCATGGCAGATGAAACTTCTTGCAAAGATATGGGTCTTTTGGGAACTTCTTGGCATAACTTCCTCTCTATATTCTCAACTGATTTACTGTGTTTTATATCACCTATATGCTCGTCTGCATCACTCTAAAGAGGCGGGTAAACTGTTAGAAAAGCTCTGTAACTTTGAAATCTTTTTTTCATAGAATACAAACGTTAAGTATACAATGTAATCAATCCGTAACTGGGGTAATTTGCTTCTGATAAAATGCAGTTATTTCTTCGTTCCCACCAGCAGATTCTGGATTTGACGGTGTGCCATGAATGGCTAGGTCTCCGATGCTCACCGCTTCATCACGAGAAACAACACTTTGGGTCAATCTTGAGAAGACACAGCACTTGGAACATCAAGAGAAGGCCTTTCTAGCAAAGGTGCAATGTAAGATCTTATTGACAACTAGTTGCTTGTTCCATTATTTATTTTTGTTCCATTTGTCTTTTTGTTTTGTAATTCAAGTAAGAACAATCAAACAAGTCAAACCTGAGATCTCACGGTTAATGCCTGTGACAAGACCACCAGAAATACTAGCAGTTTTTGAACATATAGGACCGCCATTTAGAAGTTCACTGCGTTTCTTCATTGCAGATTCTCTCTACAAACAAATAGGAATGTTTTCATTAAACAGGAGTATCAGCATACCCCAGCAACATAAATTTAAAAATAAAAAAATAAACAACAATGCTTTTTTTTTTTTTTGAAAAGATAAGTAAGATTTATTACGAGTATTGAAGAGATGCCTCGGAGAAAACAAATTACATCGATTCCTTTCTTATTTCATACTTTCTATGAAAATCAGAAAGGAACTAAGATCTATCTCTTGTCCATTCTCCACCCAACTAAACAAACAAGAAAGAAATACACTTTTGGAATGCAAAATAGTCCTTTCTGAGTTTTCGAAGAGTCTCCTATTGCGTTCCTTCCAAGTCAACCAGAAAAAACAATACGGGATTGTGTTCCAAATCTTCCTCTTTCTCCTGCCCATAGGCTGTCCCCACCAAGCTAGGAGAAAGCTTTTTAATCCTATAGGAAAACACATTTGAACGCCAAATCATGAAAGAATTAAGCTCCAAATTTCAGTGACCCAAACACAATGAATGAGTAAATGATCAATAGATTCCTCCTGTCTGAGACATAAAGGGCACCTATTAACAATAGAATAACCCCATTGCTTAAGATTGTCCATTGTCAAAATCCTTCCCCAAACAGCACACCAAGGGAAAAAGATGACTCTTGTAGGTACTAGGGCCTTCCATAGTTTCTTCCAAGGAAAATTATCCTCCACTCCAGTCTGCAAGAACAGATAAAAGGAATTGACTGAGAAATCTTCATGCTCTGAATGCTTCCATCTCAGTGCATCTGCCGAGTCTTCCATTGGGCAAGAATAAAGGATTTCCATCAAAGTTCTAAAACTATCCACTTCCCAATCATTCAGATTTCTTCACAACTGAACATTCCAAATTCTATTAGAGCCTGTCCCTGATGAATAATCTAAAACCAAAGCATTCTTGTCCAAAACAATGGCATAAATGTCAGGAAAAACCTCGGAGAGGCTACCCCCCATCAACCAGTTATGTTTCCAAAACAAAATCCTATCCCCCCTTCCCGCCTTCCAAGATAAACATCTCTCAAAACTCGACCATATCTTGCTTAAGCTACTCCATAAACTGGCACCAAAATATGAGGGCCCTGCAGCAGATTTCCATGCGCCTTTTACAACTCCATATTTGGTCTCAATCAAACGCCTCCAAAGGCTAGTTTCTTCATGAGCAAATCTCCAAAGCCATTTCCCCCTGAGGGCTTCATTGTGCAGCTTAAGCTGTCTGATACTAGCTCCCCCCATATGAATTGAGTTGCAAACAATTTTCCAGTCCACTAAATTGTGCTTGAATACTCCTTCTCTTCTTCCCCAAAGGAAATTTCTTTGTAACCTTTCAATTTCCTTAAGAACTCTAACAGGGGCTGGGAAAAGTGAAAAAATATAGGTGGGAAGGCTGGATCAAACACTCTTAATCAAGGTGACTCTCGCTCCCGTGGATAAATAATTAGCTTTCCACCCGGCCAATCTTTTCCTGCACCTTTCAATAACAGGTTCCCAGATTTGTTTAGACTTGAAATTTGCTCCAATGATCATCCCCAAGTAAACAGTAGGAAGGGACCCAATATTACATCTAAGAACAGCTGCAAATTCCTCCATTCCAAAATTAATTCCCACAGGTAGTATCTCAGATTTACTGAGATTAATTTTAAGGCCAGTGACAGCTTCGAACCCCAGCAGAATGCAGCGAAGATGTCCAAGCTGAAGCAAATCAGCCCCGCAGAATACAATTGAATCATCTGCAAACAGCAGGTGAGAAATGCTGAGTCTCTGCTTGCTGTTTTGCACAGGAAAACCCTCAATGAAACCTGCCTCCACAGCCTTATTTATCATCCTGCTTAGAACCTTCATTACTAAAATGAATAGAAAAGGAGATAAAGGATCTCCTTGTCTTAACCCCCAAGAGGAAGGAAAAAAACCTTCAGGAGATCCATTTATCAAGACTGAGAAGCTAGCAGTGGAAATGCACCAGTTTATCCATTGACACCATCTTTCCCCAAAGCCCATTCTACTCAGCAAATGCAGCAGGAATTTCCAGTTCACATGGTCGTAAGCTTTTTCAATATCCAGTTTGCAGACCAAACCAACTCCTTTGCTTTTGATTCGGGAATGCAGGACCTCATTTGCAATTAGAATTGCATCCAAAATTTGCCTACCCTTGACGAAAGCATGCTGAGATTTAGAGATGAGGCTATCAATTACCTTTTTCAGCCTATTAGCTAGAACTTTTGACAGCATCTTGTAGACTGCTCCCACTAGACTGATTGGTCTGAAATCCTTTAATTCCACAACTCCCTTCTTCTTTGGAATTAATGCAATGAAGGTTGAGTTCAAGCTACGTACAAATCTACAGCTGCTATGGAATTCTCCAAAGACAGCTAATAGATCTTCCTTTAGAATATCCCAGCATCTTTGAAAAAAAGCCATTGTCCATCCATCTGGGCCAGGGGCTTTATTACCATTTAATTCCATCAATGCCTGGAATACCTTTGGTTCTGTGAAAGGAATCTCAAGGCTATCAGCTGCATAGGTGCTGAGCCGAGAAAACACCATACCATTTACTAACGACCTCCACTTTTCTTCTTCCGCAAACAGTTTCTTGTAAAATCCACAATACTCTGTCTAATCATCCCTTGATCTTCGGTGAGCTCCCCATTAACTGCCAATCTATCAATCCAATTCCTCCTTTTATTCGCAGAAGCCATTTTATGGAAGAATTTTGTGTTGCGATCTCCTTCTTTGAGCCAACAGGTTCTGGACTTTTGCCTCCAACTTATTTCCTCCATTTTAATTAAACTAGCTAGTTTCATGATCTTATCTTGCCACAGAGATCTTCCTTTTTCAGATAATAAGCCACCATCATCCAACCTGTCGAGCTCTTTAATGTCTTTTTCCATTTGGGCTTTTTACTATGCTATCCTTCCAAACACCTCATTATTCCAGATTTTTAGGTCAGACTTTAAAGCCTTCAGCTTTTGACACAATCTGTAGCTAGCAGTTCCTTCAAAATTGTAATTCTGCCACCTTTGAGCAATCATATCCTTAAAACCTTTAGCCTGCAACCACACGTTTTCAAATCTGAAAGGCTTTGGACCTTCTTTTATGCCTCCCCCATCCAGCAGCAGAGGGGAGTGATCTGATACCAGCTTTGGAAGGGTTTTTTGAAGAACAGCAGGGAATAAATCCTCCCAATCTGAAGAGACCAGAAATCTGTCAATCGTAGACTTGCACAGACTGTTACTCTAGGTGAATTTGCTTCCAGTTAAAGGCAAATCAATGCATTGTAGGTCTTCAATGAAATCAGAGAAAATGTCTAGAAATCAGAGAAAATGTCTATCTGCCTTGTTCTCTTTTTGCACTCCCATTTTTTCTCAATTCCTCTAGTCATATTAAAGTCTCCCCCCAAGCACCATAGCAGATTCCACCTGTAAACTGCAGCTCCCACTTCATCCAGAAAATCTGACTTCCAAAGTTTACTCACAGGCCCATAAACTCCCGTATAGGACCAAGAAATGTCCTCCTCCAAGTGCTGGAACCAGCAAGAAATGGAAAAGGAACCTATCTCATAGTCCAACGCTTGCAATTTCCTGCTGTCCCACATGAGCAGAATGCCTCCCGAGGCCCCAACAGACTCCAATGCTAGCCACTTACACCAGCCCCCACCCCAAAGAGTCCTAACAGTTTTATCATCTACCTTGCTCAGTTTGGTTTCCTGTAGACAAACTATATTAGGATGCTGCTTAAATATGATAGATTTAATCACCATCTTCTTCTCCTTACCACAACAACCCCTAACATTCCAGCTTAGGATTTTGGGTTTCATATCAGACATAATGGTAAAGTTTCACCCCTCCTTCCTTCCTCATTAAAAAACTCCCTATTATCTTTGTCATATGTAATAGAACATTGTAGATTTCTCAGCTCCCTTGCACCTCCCTTTACCCTGCTTTTTAGGAGCTTCTGCTGGCTACTGTTCCCCTTCTGCCTTTTATCTTCAATAGTCTGCAAAAGAGCCATTATCTGTTCTTCAAATCCTTCACTTGAGATTCCCAAAATCTTCTTGAAAGACTTCATACGATTGATCACCCATGATGAGATCTTATTTTGATCCTTCCCACAATTTTCTAGCAACAGGTGATTATCATCAGGCCATGCTTCAGCTAGCGCAACTGCTGCCAAAGGTTGGCAGTCAAACACTTCCCCAGGTGCTGATTCCTGAAATCCAAAAGGAACTAATAGGGATCCAACAGGAGATCCAATGTTATCAACAAAAGGATCGTCATTTGAGGGATTGACCACTGGTTGATCAAGGAATGACATTGCTCTTGTTTGTTTCCTAGAATTGTACTTTCTCCCATAAAACTTCCAACTCTCCGTAGAATTGTCATAATCTCTAGCAGCTGCAGTCTCCTCTCCATTAATATTGTCACCTGCTAAAAGATTCATTCGTACATTAGCAGTAATTTGGTCCTCATCATTAATTACATTCAGAACATCAAACCTATTAACTGCTATCTGGCCCATTGGAGAGACTTTTGGTGTTTTAACCTTCTTTGATACATTTGACTTTCCACCTACTTGGATCCATTGAACCTTCTCTGCATCCTTTGATTGCCTTCCAAGTTTTCCGGCCCCAAACTTTAATAACTCCTTACCTCTTCAATTCCCAATAGTTGGATGATTCAATGAATCAGCTTCCCACTCATGCGCCACCTTCTTCTTCCCCTTCGGTGGCTGGGGAACTTCAGAAGTCCAACAGTCTTCGATCCATTCAACCCAAGGCCTTCTTTCAGCCCAAATAGGACAATCATAAACGACTTCACCCACTAAAATCTTGACTGAAGCAGGGATGTTTCTTCCATCACCTTTGATTTTAATTCTAGCCCACCTAAAGTTGGCAGCATTGCAAGGATCAAACTCAGACTCCATAAAGCCTCCACAAAAATTGCCTATGCTCTGGAAGACATTGACACTCCATAAATGGAAGGGCAGACCCAACACTTTGATCCAAACAGAATCAGCATTCCATCCTCTTCTAAAACAACAACTCCAGCTGTGCCAAGTATCTAACCAAAGAGGATCCCCATTGATAATGTAAATTTTTCCCTTAATTCTATCAGCTAACTGCTGTGATGGAAATATAAATAAAAATATTTCTTCATCCAAGACCTTAACACCAACTCCTCCAGGAATCCTCCATTTTCTATTGACCCACTCTGACATTTTGGCAACCTCCAATCTGGCAGCACCCGAGCCACCTAATCTGCCAACTAAGCATCTTTTCATAAGCATATTGTTCTCCACAGCATCCTCGTGATTAACAATGACATGTAGGCCGTTGTGGGTGTTGCGTATGTTTGAAAGCTGCCATAATGGAATGGCAGCAGCTTGGACATATGACTTGGATTCTCTAGGGGCCCTAGAGGTTGTTAACTGAGAAGGAGCATTCATCCATGCATGAGACTTAATTTTGTTATAGACACGATCTCTGGGTAAGAGGTCGCTAATGATATCCTTGAGAAAACTCCAGCCAGACCCGAAGGATAATTCTGGGATCCTAACTTGTCTTCTTCCAAAAGGGGCAAAGAGCCTCAGCTCCAACTTCCTACGGATGCCATTGGATAAATGGTACCAACTAGAGTTCTTGCTCCTCCTCTATGACTACCAATCTGAATATGGCCATTAGTATTCCACAGTTGCTTCGAGCATTTCTGCTGCAGCCATCTAAGTTCTTCCTCATAAATAACTAAAAGCCTAACATATCCACTTCCACGTTCAATTATCCTATATCCTCCTTTGATCTTACAATCCTCCTCAATCTCAATAGTTACATCTTGAGCTTGAAAAGTTTTCTTGAACACTTTAGCTTGGTTGAAAGAGTTGGAAATCCGTGAGTTGACAAAATGGTGCATTTTAGCAACTAGACCCCTTAACATGCACCGAGAGCACAGAACTAGACATTTCCTCCGTGTAGCTTTTCAGCATAGCTTTAGATACCAAGGTAGAAATTGAGTTATGAGCTCATTCATCGTATAAGCCACACTAGAGTGGTTAGGCTTAGTTCAAGCTAGTTCATAAACAGAAGAGTGGCAGGCATTTGCAAGTTAAAACAGTTTCAAAGCCATTTCTTGAATCAACTCAGAGTATTGCATTAATAAACAACGATGCTGTAATCTAAATATCCCATCATTTGGGGCCGGAAAAGCCAGTCCTTCACATTAGCTCTTTATCCCGTCCAAAAGAGGTTACCATGACAGAAATATCCAACTCAGACATCTATGATGTAATGTTTACTTCGAGTGATCTAATTAAAATGCGTTTCCAAGGTTGGATCTAGCAATATTAAACGGTTAATCTCTAATTCGCCATACAAAATAATCTAATATTATCTTATAAATCTCCAAATTAAATATCGAAGAATAGAAAAAGGAAATGGTAACCATGCTACGAATTCGGAGGCGCTCTTCTTCACTGAGGACAAACTGCCACTTCATGTGCACTAGTCCACCTCCTTCAAGGGGGAGAAACTCATCCCATGAACCTTTTTCAACAACCGACATGGTTTGAACACCTGTTATTTTAACAAAACCAGCCCCTCAGCCCATCTTTTTGGAAGAAAATCAAACACATAATAGATAAGCTCCAACTGAGAAAAAAATAAAATAAAATAAAACAATATGCTCAACCTCTATGTGATAATTCATTGCCCTCTGTATCCTGAATGTCAATGGTTATGCTGTCGCGAAGGGTTGTCAATGGTCTGTACTAAAACCAACATAAAATGAGCTTGATTAGGAAGGCTATATATACAGAATAGAGGAACAAATTAACAAGAATTTCAGAATCATTACAAAGAAAATTCCCCCTTGCCCCATGTTTGATGCTCTCTTTTCCCCATGGAAACTGCATTATATGATCATAGAATTCACATCAAAGTCCAAACAATTGAAAGAAGGAAATGAAAATAACAATACTGCAATAATATACTAACCCTTTACTAGAATTGATGAAGAGGTTAATGAAGATGGAAGGTCCTTGAACTCCAGAACTGAGGGGTGGGTGATTGAATACAATTGTTAAAAGTTAGAATAAGGGAAATATGATTCATATGGATATTGAGTTGCAATTGTTGATTGAAGAGAACCTGTTATACCTAAAACATGGATGGTGCCTGGCATTGGAGATGGAGCTTTGTGTGGAAATTGACCAAAAGTAGAGAATCAGAGTGAGGAGTTATTTGGGAGGTCTGCACCCTGTACTTTTGTGGGTATACATGGGTGCGGCTTTAAATAAATAAATAAATAAACTGAGAGAAGGATTGGGTGGAAGAATGTGGATGTGGTTGGTCTCCAACAGAGTAGAGTGCACTGTATGGGCTCCATCAGGCTTCAAACTTATGTATTGGCCACCTCAAGTGCCTGGAAGACAAACTACAATTTTTGTCTTATTCTTGACGCTTGTGTCCAAACACATCTTATCCAAAAAAATGGAGAAGTTCTAGCGAAATGTTTACTGCTACAATCTAAAGAAGAATGACCCAGAAAAGGAAAGGAATAGCGGTCCTGTGATTTTTTTTTTTTTTTTTTTGGTACAGAACTCTTTTATGGATAGTTTGGATTCAAAAAAGTAAAAAAAAAAAAAAAAAAAATTGGTAGTTTTTTTTTCCGTTTTATATGAATTTTTATCATAATTTGATTTTCTTTTTAAAATTATAAATCTTAGGTGTGTTAATTATTTTCATAAAAAATAATCAAAAAATTCTTGTCCATTTGACTAAAAATTCTTTGTTTAGCTAAAAAAGTAACGAAAAAATAATTTTTTTTTATTTTCTGGCTTTTACCCAAATAAATATAAATTTTTTAAATTTTTTTTTAACAAATGTAATTAACAAGACTAAAAATTATTATTTTTCCAAAGAAAATCAAATATTTGTTAAACAAGTTATATAAGGCAAAAAAAAAAATAAGTTACCAAAAAAGCCGATAGTTTTTTCGAATCCAAACAAAGTTAGGGCCTATTTGGAAGTAAAATTTTGAAGAATTTTTTATTATTTTTCTAGCAAAAGTTGCTAGTCGCAACTTTTTTATTCATTTAATAAAAATTTAAAAATTTTAACAATTTTTAGTAATTTTTTATTATTTGATAAAAAATTAAAAAAAAATTCAAAAATTTTTAGTAGTTGTCAAATGTTAAAAAAAGAAAAAATAAATAAAAGTTCCTAAAACTATTATTATTATTATTATTATTATTATGACTTTCAAATGGGTCCTAGGTATTACGTGAGTTAATCTGCCACGTCAATCTGCGTTGAAAAGAGTGTACTTGAGCCAAACTCAATTTGTGAACTTATTAGTCGGTAGGAGTGTTCCCCCTTCATAGGTTGGAATCAGAATTAACTATTAGGCGAGATCAGGGTCTGCAATCTCACTTGCCCCTCAATAGAAGAATTTACAATGGTGCCAACTACCACTATTTAAGCCTATTTTAGTTATTTCATTACCATTCAGATTTATAGCATGCAGTATTACTACGTAGCAAATAGAGAAGATCTTGCCTGATAATACACCAACAGAGGCAGATCTGCTAAAAGAGACTATTTTGCCCGTGTCTGTCTTGCCCATCTGTTGATCAAAATAAAGAGGCAAAGCACCGTAGTACCAAATCAAACCAAACCAAATCAAATCAAACCAAGCCTTTTCCCACTAGGTGGGGTCGATTATATGGATTTGTCGACGCCAATTTGATCTGTTTAGGGGCATGTCCTCCGATAAATCTAGGTAGGTTAGGTCATGTTTAATGGTTTCTTTCCAGCTTCTCTTGGGTCTTCCTCTACCTCTCCTACTCCTGACAATCTCCGTACTTTCACACCTTCTAACAGATGCCTCTGCTGGACGCCTTCTAACATGGCCAAACCATCTTAATCGGTTTTCTCTCATTTTATTTTCAATCGGTGCTATTCCTACTTTGCCCCTAATCTCCTCGTTCCTAATCCTATCTTTTCTTGTAATCCCGCACATCCACCTTAACATCCTCATCTCCGCAACTGCCATCTTCTGACCATGATTATGCTTTACTGCCCAACACTCTGATCCATATCGCAGCGCTGGTCTAACCCCTACCTTATAATACTTTCCTTTCACCTTGAGGGGGATTTTTCGGTCGCACAAAACCCCCGAAGCACTCCTCCATTTGGTCCATCCAGCTTGAATCCTGTGACTTACATCAGTATCAATTCCTCCATCTTGTTGCACCATAGATCTAAGGTACCTAAATTTATCTTTCTCTACAATCTTTTGTGTGCCTAAACTTACTTCTATACTACTCGTTATCCTACTTTGACTAAACTTACATTCCATATATTCCGTCTTGCATCGGCTTAGCCTAAACCTTTTTGTCTCTAACGTATCCCGTCACAATTCTAGCTTAGCATTCACTCCTTCTCTCGTCTCATCTACTAAAACAATATCATCCTGCAAATAGCATACACCACGGCACCTCATCCTGAATATGTCTTGTAATCTCATCCATAACTAAAGCAAACAAGTACGGGCTTAACGCTGAGTCTTGATGTAAACCAATCGTGATAGGGAAGTCATTAGTCTCTCCACCAGTCGTCCGTATAGATGTCATGGCTCTATCATACATGTCCTTTATCGCCTCAATATATGCTAACACACGCTCCTTTCTTTTCCAATACTCTCCATAGAATCTCTCTAGGAGCCCGATCATATGCCTTACTCTAAATCGACTGAACATCATATATAAGTCTTTTTGACCTTCTCTATACTTTTCCATTAACCTCCTCAAGAGAAAGATAGCCTCCATGATTGATCTTCCAGGCATGAAACCAAATTGGTTCTCTGAAACGTTTGTTGTCCTTCTTAGTCTTCTCTCAATAACTCTCTCCCATAATTTCATCGTATGACTCATCAATTTAATCCCGCGATAGTTCGCACAGTTCTGAATATCTCCTTTGTTCTTGTATATGGGTATAAGGATACTTTTCCTCCATGCATCAGGCATCTTCTTGCTCTTTAGCACTACATTAAAAAGTTTTGTCAACCAACTTATACCATCCTCTCCTAAGCACCTCCAAACCTCAATAGGGATACCATCTGACCCAACTGCTTTCCCATTCTTCATCCTTTTTAATACTTCTTTTACTTCTTCCCTACTGATTCTCCTATAGAACATAAAATTTAATTCTTCCCTAAAAGTGGTAAACTGTCCCCAAATGCATGTCACTACTACTGCTTTCGTTAAATAGCTTGTAGAAGTAGCTCTTCCAGTGCTCCTTTATCTACTCTTCCTTTACTAATACCTTTTCATCCTCATCCTTAATGCATTTAACTTGGTTTAAATCATTGGTCTATCTATCTCTAGATTTAGCAAGCTTGAATATCTCTCTTTCGCCCTCCTTAGTGTCAAGTCGCCTATATAAATCCTCAAATGTCTTTGCCTTAGCCTCACCAACTGCCTTTTTGGTTTCTCTTCTAGCTTCTCTATACCTCTCCAAGTTCGCTTCATTTAGGTCGTTTTGCCAAGATTTAAAACACTCTCTTTTAACTCTTATCTTGTCTTGGACGATCTCGTTCCACCACCATGCCTCTTTCTGTGCCGGAACACTCCCTTTGGATTCTCCTAAGACTTCTTTCCCTACCCTCCTAATACACTTTGCTACCTTATCCCACATAATATTTGCACTCTCATTTACCATCCAAATATTTTCCTCTAGTACTCTTTCCCTGAATGCTGCTTGCTTATCACCTTTTAAGTCCCACAATTTAGTCTTTGAGCATCTATACGACTTCTTTTTTCTAGCCCACCTTTGAAGCTGCACATCTATGACCAACAACCTATGTTGGGCAGTCAAACTCTCCCCCGGTATAACTTTACAATCTTTACAAGTTACACGATCTCTTTTCCTAGTTAAGAAGAAGTCAATCTGTGTCTTTAAAGAGTCACTCTTATAAGTCACCAAATGTTCCTCTCTCTTCCTAAAAAATGTGTTCATCACCATGAGATCATAAGGCAAAGCACCATAGTATTACCAAAAAAAAAAACCAGAAGCAGCCAAGGGTGCCTGTGACCTGTAAATAGATGAACATATTGGAAACTGGTTCGAGCCTAACACTATAAGACTAGGGCAGCTCCCAACCCAACCAACAAACCACTGGCTCAAAGCAGAGACTTTAGGCACCTCATCACTAGAAAATGTTATAAGGCAATCCTCCTTGAGGAAGAAGGCACGGTCACTGACAGGTAAGCACATCTCACCCATCATGAAATCAAAAGAGGTCCAAATTTGCAGTTAATGAAAAATGAGAGAGAGCAAAGACATTGATTTTCGCCGCAAATACAAATCAAGGTCAATAACAAAAGGGTATCAATTAGAGATGTGTGAATAATGTCCGAGTATGTATCCAAGGGCCAAACCATTGAAATTGCAGGCAAAGCAATCAATATGCACCAAATGTTGAAATTCTAGGTAATCTTTTTCGAGTGGAGAATAATTTGTCAATTCAGAACAGACAACAGAAATCAAAACTTTGGGATGGATTTTGCACGAATAAGCTGTTTCAGAACGGCCTTTTCTTCGTCAATGCGCCTTTTCTCTTCACGATCCTTGGGTTTCACTTTTCTCCATTCCTCCAATATCCACCTGAATAGCTCACGCTGCTGATCCTCAGGGATGGGCTCACGCACCTTCGGAGGCTCAGTGATTGGAGGAGATGGGGCTGGCTCCTCAGGAATGGGAGGTGCTGTAGTCATGACTGAAGGAGGGGGGACTTTGGCTGCAGCTTTGCTATCCTCCACAGCTGTATCTTTCTTTCTTGCCCTCGCAAACATATAGGCTGCAAAACATTAAATAAAGGAAGGCAACTTGCCCCAAGACAGTTCAAGAAGTTTGCATTTAAGCATCCACAATTTGTGTCAGATTTGTAATATATCAGGCATAGGAAGAAAAATGACAGTAAAACTGAAATCAAGGCCTGTTACTTCTAATAGAGCAATTCATAGAAAACACACTCCCATTATCATCAGGATCTCTTCCCTGATATTATTTGCATGTTCAACCTGCCTCTGATCCACCCTTACAAATGATGAAAAAGATGCAACTTTACCATCACCAACATTTGGGATTAAGAGTAAATATATGTTGAGAAAACTCAGAAGAGTTGGAAGTTAACAGCAGGAAGATTCAAGAGTGTAATCAGTGACACAAAGAGATAGTAAATGGGAAAGAACACTGTTTCAGATTGCAAAGTCAGCTAAAGGATTACATTGCTAAGGAAGAAAGTATCTTTGAGTACCATCTCCATAAACACTGGCAAGGTCTGCCCCAGCTGATTATTGAAATAAACTAGCATAAAAAATTATATTTCCAACCTTCAATTTTTATTTATTTATTCATTTCTTTTTTTTTGGGGGGGGGGGGTTAGCATAATTCAAAGTTGATTATAGAAAAATTAGTCAAAATATGCTATGACCAACATATGAAGTATTAACAGTGGGTAGAGCAACACTATTTATCACTAGAACAAGTACTAGAACCCCATGAATTTGGTAGCAAGCCGGATTGCAGATCAAAATGATATGATAATACTTTGTAACCATTAGTACCAAAAATGTAAGTAGATCCCTAAAAATATTTTTGGTTGCAAAAAATACAGCATAAATCAAGTCTGTTCCACTGTCCATGAACTCTGACTACGGCTTGATTGCTTGAACAAACGACGGTGGCATGCAGGTATACTTATCTCTAAGCTGCCCAAGTCAATGTGTCTAACTTATCAAAATCAAGACTTACATAATAATATATATTGATATATATTGTTTAGCATGCAGTAGCTTCTAGCCATATGAGACTTAGTAGAATGTTTCACCCAAAATCGCCAAACCAAAGGGAAATCACAGAAGAGGTCTTCATTATTTACCAAGTTCCAAAATTTGTCATCAAACACGGAGCCAGCATCTTAATTTCTCATAACTTGCTCAAATAAACGCTGCTATAAGAATTGGTTTTTCTTTGAATTCACAGTATTGATAACTTAGACTTAGTTTAGACTCCTGCAGATCTATATCAAAAGGTTTCACAAAACCAAAGGAATGACAAAAGACATCTTCCTCAAGCACTATGGTTGATAAGGAGTACTTTTACAAAGCTCCCAATTTGTCATCAGGCACAGATCAAGCATCTTAATTCCTCATAACTTGTTCAAATAAATGCGGCTATAAGAATTAGATTTTCTTCGAATTTGCAGTACTAGTAACATAGATTCAGTTTAGACTCCTGCAGATCTATATAAAATGCTTTCACAGAATTTCGCTCTCTCTCTCTCTCTCTGTAGCAGGTAACAGAATTGCTCTCCATCATTTTTATTTATTTATTTTTATTTATTTATTTTGATTGGTCGCTTCCCCCTTTCTCTATGCCTATGTTACCTACAATACCAGGAGTAAAACCCAGATCCAAAAGGTACGAAAAACTAATTTGGAAGGATTTCATCTTCTAAGAGGAGGAGCACCCTTTTCTCGACTGCTAATCATATTCTTTTCCAGCAAGTAACACCTACCACACCGAATGAACCTGGTTCCAAATATTTGCCAAAGAGATATCTTAACATCACCCACAAAACAAAAGCTTCCAACAGCATATCATTAATCTTTATCCAGAAACTCATCCAAGAACAAGATAATAGCATGACCAGAATGAAGCAGGACTTGTTCTATTGGCCCGAAGTCTATTCCTAAATCTTTAAAAAAATATATATATTTTGTGGATGAATAGAACCACAAATTGCAGATGATTGTAATGGGATAAAGATGGACACTCCCTTAGAAGAAGTAATAAACAAGATATTTCATCAACTTCTCATTTTAATAGAAATGCTAATAAACCTCTTCATGTGCAGAAATTCCTTCTTGGCAAACAATCTCTCGGTCATACACAAGTATATCGTATATTTGCTCTTTCACAAACGTAGATCCTAGAAGAAGGATCAACAACACCATTTGTAGTCAGCAACTGCAACTTATTTGATCTTATAATAGATAACTACCCTCTATACAACACGCATACACATACAATCTCTCATCCACTACCAGTGAAATAAGAACAACACAAACACAACACCAGCTAGCATTATCTTGATGTGGAAATTTTTCAACACAACACTAACCAACAATACAACGGCATCGGAAATTTGCAATGCAACCTCATGTAATAGCCTAAACATAGAAGCTCATAAAGTCGTATTTAATCAAAACTCCATGCCCTCGTCGCCAATCAAAAATCAGCTAAAAACCCATTTCCCAGGCAAAATACATCGAACACATGGTAAACCAAAAGGTACCCACCATCCAAACAAGAGAAACGCACAAAACCCAGGTTCATTTCCAAAGAAATAGTATAGAAGTCAACTCTCAGGATGCATTTCAACATATGGCGTAAAACCCAACAGGGTTTTTCACTATCTTGTATCAATGTATCTGCGTACCTCCAAGAGCAAGATTCGAAATGAGGAGAAGACGCCAAGCGACTTTGTAACGTTGAAGGAGTGATTCTTTAGGAGGCTGAGGTTCAATGGGAGGCTGAGAGGGAGGGGGAGACGGTGGCGGCGGTGGAGGAGTTGGAGATGAAGACGACGGAGCTCCTTCCATTTCCTGAATTTAATTTGCTGTTGACTCAACTCTACACCCACCTTCAATGCCCTTGCAAATTAGGGTAAACTACACAACCCTCTCCGAGTAAACTCAAATTCATGGGAAACTCTCTTTAGATTGAGATGGATTGATCTTCGCTATCGTGCTGCTTGTACCCGTTGATGCGGCGGGGCGGGCTGTTTTTGGACTACTATTTTAAGCTCTAATCAATTGGTTAAAAATAAAATATTACTTTCTATTTTCTTCTTCGTTTCTCTCTCTCTGTCTCTCTTTTTTTTTCCCCCTCTCATTAAAAGCTGCTTTTTGTTTTTGTTTTTGTTTTTTTTTTTTTTTGTTTTTAACTTCATTTTATATATAGTTTTTAACTAAAATTTACTTTTTTTAAAAAATATAATTTTTAAGCATATTAATTGTATTTGTAAAAAAAATTAAAAAATTCACATTCATTTTGATAAAAAAACAACGACAAATTATTTTTTATTTTTTTAGTTTTTACCTAAATAAATATAAATTTTTTTATTTTTTTTACAAATATTATAAACATACCTAAAAGTTATAACTTTTTTTAAAAAAATAAATTTTCATGAAAAGTAATATAGAATGAAAAAAATAAAAAAGTAAAATATTTTTTTTTTGTTATATAAACAAAACATTGACAAGAAATGTCTTGTTAAAGCGCAATACCCTTGTTCAAATTTTTAGGTCCAGTAAAACTTACAATTAATACTATAACTTATATTTAATAAATAAAATATATTAATAAAATCTTATCGATGTAATATAACAATGGATCATTTAAAAGTAAATCTTATATATCAAAATTAAAAAAATCATTAAATTTTATTTGTTTTAATCGAAAATATTTTACATAAAAATATTTTTTACATTGAAGCTTTTACATGTAAAATAATTGTAATGGTTTTATTTTGCAGTGTTTTGTTGATACCTTAAAAAAACATAAAATTTAGATAAGAGTTTATGAATATTTAATACTATTTATTAGGCCTACCTCGAAAATGATTTTAAATTGACTATCATTGCAAGCCCAAAACTAAGTTTGACCATATCAATATTGTTCAGGAACTAGTATTGGGGTCTATAATTAAAGCTCGATTGAGTTTGAGAATCATCATTAGTGGCCCGTTTGGTTGTGAAAATAAATAAAAAGAAATAAAGAGGAAAAAAGAGGAAGATGGGGATGCGAAGTAAGGAGGGAAACTGAGTTTTTCTTCGTTTGGTTATGGTCGAAAAGTCAAAAAAAAAAAAAAAAGGATAGGAGGGAAGTTGTAGAAAAAGAAAAAAGAAAAGAAAAATGGATTCCACATAACTCTTTTCATCCCATTTTTGGGAGAAAATATTTTCTTAAAAATAATAAAATTTATAAAACATCGGATGATCTCCATTCGATATATATGATTAAAGATTTGTCATTAGTGTTGAAACATTAATCTATGGTTATGAGATACTATGATTTATTGATTTTACACACCAATGATTACTTACAGGCATATATCTATCGTGACATACAATAAAAGAGTCAATAAAAAGTTGTGATTATGCTATATCTTTTTTGGGATAATATGTATATGAGGGTGCCAATTTGCCATTAACCGAATCAAACTAATGTAGTTAGTCAATCTACATATTGTACTAATTGCCACTCGATTGGCGTTAGCTGAGAAAATTGTGTGATTGATGACATCGCGTGCTTTGCTAAGAGCCATCTATCCTAGAATAACATTAGGGGTTGGTGGTGGATTAGGAATTGTATTGGTGTTGCTTACCACCGCACCTAATTGCCTGAGATTGCATTCACTATTACCTATGTTAGGTGATGTATTATTGCGAATCAATATACTATTCTTGTTGATTATAATGAGGTTTAAAGGTTATGATTATGTTCATGAACATTGTGGTTAGCTTTGGTGATAAATCTAAGAAATACGAAAACCTAATTCATTAGGATAGATACATAGGTAGTTTGTGCATAAAGTGACTTAAGTCCAATCTTAAAGTATGTGTAATTGCTATTATGTTTACCTATCGAAAGTTAGGTGCAATTATCTAAATCTAAGCTAAGACTATTAGGTTGACCAATTGACTGCATGCACTTCTTCTATTAAATGTATTAAGGGTTTTATGATTTGATTTACTTGTTTTAGTCCCTCCATGAATGGAGTTAACCCTTAATGATTGTTCTCTCTAGGATCAACTTGATGAGATTGAATCAGTCAATAACTACTACAATGGAATCCTCGTAAGGTTTTGGACTAGGTTTTAGGTACACTCAAGAAAAGAAGGAATAGGTGTTGAAAGACACACACGATCGCTTTAGCAACAGTCATGTATACCCCCTTTAGATGATTGCTTGAAATAGTTGTGTATACCAAATTAGTTCCCCCTAAATTTTCGTCTTCCTCGCCTTAACTACGCTACACTCTCATATATCTCTCTCTTTCTCTCTCTCTCTCCCCCCTAATACCCTCTCTCACTCAATTCACTCTATCTCTCTCTCCCAGTGCCCTCTTTCACTCAATTAACTCTATCTCTCACTTTCAATTAGCTCTTTCAAGTTACCTCCCCAAGTCACTGGACTTAAATCGCTGCTACCAATCGCCAATAGTACCTGTGTCTATGTCTCTTCTCTCTTTGCCTAATCTCTCATATTTATGTCTATTTTTCCCTCAATTTCTCCATTTTTTATTTTTTTTCCTATTTTGTTGACATGATTGGAATTATTTTGATTTTTGGGATTTTATGGATTAAAGCTGATTAAAAGGATTAAGGGAGCAGGGGCTGGGTGGGGAAGTGATGTTGTTCATTAGAGTGCTGGGTTATGGCAGGATTTGGTTATGCCAGGGATTTTGGTTGGGGATGGGAGCATGGTTCAATGATTATGATAGTGGCTTTGTGGTTTTGATAAGACTATGGTTGTATAAGTGTGGTTGGTTGGCGAGTAGCCACAAATGTGTAGAGCATAGGGTAGAAGGATTAGGGTTGTCAGTTGGGATGGGAAAGGATGGTAAGTTTGGCCGAGGTTAGTGCAAGAGCATGGTGTTAATGGGTGTTAGAGTATGGTAGGAATGGGGTTATGATAGGCACTAGATGGGGCTGTTCTAGGCATTGGTTAGGAGAGGGAGTAGGGAGGCCTATGATGTGAATGGGGTAGTAGTGGCCATGGGGTTGCGGAGGTTTAGTTAGTTGCTTAGGATGATATTACTTGCTTGCATTGTGGGTTGGGGCAATGGTTTTTTTTTTTTAATTTAAAATATATTAATTATAATTGGTTTATGAACTGGATTACTAAATTTGTTATTTGAATTTCGTTAAAATATATTGATCAATTATTAGATTGTGAGTTAATTAGATTATAGACTGGCTATAAGGCACTCACATGTCTTGAGATATGTGAACTAGCCATAAGGCACTTATGTGGTTGAGGATTTTAAGAAATAAACACTTATGCACTAATGTCTCTAAAGGTGTAGGTTAGTATTTGAGCACTTACACTTGTCGGGAGTTTCAATTTGTGTTATTGGATTGACTAACACTTAAGCACTTACATCATCCTATTGATTTGGTGTGACTAGCCATGAGGCATCATGTTGGGTATAGGCTGGCACTTGGGCATTTACGCATGTATAAACCGGCCATGAGGCACTTAAGTCTATGTGAACTGGTCATGAGACACTTATCTCTCTATAGAGCCTAACCCTAACTAATGTGAGGGAGGCTAGCTCCAAGTGATAATGGTTAAGTTTGTATGTCATGGGCTTAGTGGCCAACTGTTGTGTAAATGATACAATTTATAAATGTTAAATATTATAATAGTTTTGGTTCCAGTACTCAATCATATCATGTATGAAGATTATAAGATGCATGCCAAAAATATCTATGGTAGTCATGACTTAGAAATCATTGGCTTAGCCAATCCTATGTCATTCTCAATCTCTGGAGTGTTACTCATTTAGGTGAATGCTCTGGACATCGTAAATGTTTGACTTCTAAGACTATATCAACCTTAGTGAGTGTGCGTTCATATGCATGATAGTGTTCCTAGCATGTCAAGGCATGTCGAAACACGATGAATGGTATGGTATAGCATGTGATAGTGTGGTACAAATATGTCTTAGCATGGTATATGATGATGATAAAATATGATAGCATGGTATAGCATGATAATATGGTGGCATGGCATAATATGATGATATGATGTGGCGTTATACTCTAGTATGATGATATGATGTGGTGTTATACTCTAGTATGATGATATGACATCATATGGGACCTATGCCATGGTGGCATACCATGGTTCACATCATGGTATGCGACGTCATATGTGACTTGTGTTATGATGGCATACATGAATCATGTCATATGCACCCTAGTATGTCTTGAGTCATCCCAATCACCATCACCCATCAAGAATATCCCAAATGTAAGAGTCAAGACCCAAGTGATTTAGTGACTCAAGTTCATTAACACATGTCCTAATTACATATTAGGAAATCCTATCCGAATTTTGCAAATAAGAGCAATTTAAATAAATTATAAATTATACCAAGTAAAGGTTGAAAAAGTCTTGAGTTTCTAAGATTGAACTTTCAAAGACTCCTTGAATGCCTTGATGCTTTGATGATAAGAATTCCTTAATGTGATTTTTGCATGGTGATGGTTGGTGATTTGAAATGGATTGAATAGAGGTCAATTTATAAGAAAATTTTAGAGTGGAGGAATTTTAGAATGTATTCATTTTGTAAGAAATCCTAGGATATGTGTTTTTGCAAAAAAAAAAAAAATCCTACAAAATAAGTTTTTCTCAAAAGAAAATTTGAAAATCAAGCAATGTAAGGAGGCCTAGAAGCCGTCGTGTTGTATACCTCATTGTGCAACAAGGCCAAGTTTTGGTCTTTTAGGCTAATTTGGCTTGAGCCCAATGCTTAGGTCAAGTTTGGTCCAAGTTCACTATATGTTTGAGTAGCCTCTGTCCATGAATTGAAGTCTTTGAAATTATTCAGGAGTGCTGGGAGCTTCCCAAGCATGTAAAAGTGGAATTTGAGTTTCACATGGTTGACTTGGTTAAAATTAGGTCAAATCATATTTTCTATGACCTAATTATGACTGTCCAAAAATTACTGTGCAAAAATAAGCTGAGATGGTGATGGAACATCTAATTTTCTTCAATTAGCCTTTGTAGATATGTAAAAGATGACCTAACTTATCACTTTTGGGTATAAAGAATCTAGTGGTGTGCCCCGATTGGCTCCCAAGCTTTTCTATCAACATATGTGTTAGTATTGACAATTTTAGACATGCATTTTGAGGGACTTCCTAGAGATTGATTTGATATGGCCCAAGTGGGGGGGCTACCTCAAGAAATATGTTATTGACACCTCTATAAAATTTGGGGTCGTTCTATTGTGAAATAAGGGTCTGATTTCTATTTGAAACTTAGTTAGTCCACTTTCACTGCTAGAAGCTATTCTTAGCTTGTTGCTCCTAAATGACCTCTAGAAGGGCCATTCACTATTCCAAGCCATTTTTCAAGTTTTCTAGTATGTTCTTGGGGGTTTTATACCTTCCCATAATTTTCTAACTTGAAATGAATGGTCTAAATAATATAATTCTCCTGATATGGCAGCAAAAGCTGTTTTTGACTTTTGGACTGAATTGACCTTTGAATCACAATTCTGGCTATTTTCTCAATGTGTAAATCTTTAACTCAATATTTTGGATGCCTCTATGCAATTTCATGTTGATCAAATTTAATTTGGGCTTCCAATTTCTCTTTCTCTTATTGTTAGAGACACAACTATTATTTTTGCTAAACAATTATTTACACTAAATCTTGGCAATTTCTCCTGTCTAACACTAATAAAAATGATAAAAATTATTATATAATAATAATAATAATTTAATGTGCAAAATCATGTGTAATGGTCAAAGTGAATTTTTTAATAGTTTAAAGGGGTAGGCAAAAGAGGGTGATTTATAGGTATATTGGAACGGACTTGGAATTTTTTTATAAATTTTGCTAAAAATAAATATTTTGAGTTATTTAAACCTTCCCAGTTCATTATTGTCTTAATCTATGGTTTCACCCAAATTCAATGAGTTTCCAGATAGATTATCATGAATTATTTGTGTTATGTTCTTAAGTGTAAAACCTATTTGACAAGATATAATATTGAGATTGTATATGATTGAGCATATTATGTGCATGGGGTTAGGGTTATATTATCTAAATTTATGATGATTAGCCCAGAGTGCTATGTTGTTAATGTCAATGTGTCATTGGCATAATCATATTTTAATACAGGATCCATTTTTTTTTAAAACGATAAAATGAGATTTTTATAAAATACTGGATGTTCCCCATCGATATATATGACTAGAGATTGGTTATTAGTGTTGGGATATTAATATATGATTATAAGATTTTGTGAATTACATATTTTATTGACAAATGTCTGCTTATGGGCGGATACTTACCATAAGACATGATATAAGTAGGGGTGTAAAAGAGGCGATCCGTGATCGATTAACCAATATAACCAATGGTGATGGTTCGATTTCGACTAGTGGAGCTAAAAATTGGTTTCCGTTATGATTAGTGATAATGGTATAGTTAGTAGTTGGTATCAATAAAAGTTATTGATTTATTTAGTTTTAGTTTAACTAAAATCGAACTGATAAAAAAATTACTTGGAAACATGTAAATTTCGTGCTATATATTGGTAATGACAGATCTAATGAGGACATGCCTGAAATAATTGGTAATGCAGTGTCTAACAATAATCTTTCTAGCTATACGTCTATATTTGTATGTATGGTTGGATAGAAGTCAATCCAAGAAAAATATTATTTAGACGATACAACTGAAATGATAACCATGTTTGAATCTCTTGCCGATGGTTTATGCTTAAAGCTTTTGGGTTTTTATCTAATATTTGTTAAGGTTAAAAGTCAGTAAAAATTTCAAACTTTAGAAAGTTTTTGAACATTTTAGTTAACATTAATGTAAATGCTACAGAATAGTATTGAATTTGGTTGACATCCCCAATACTTTAAAAGTTAAACCTAGAAGTTAAAGGCCATCTTTTTTTAAAATGTGTAAAATATTGTAAATTTTAGCTATAAAGGTTTCTTTGGAGAAAACCAAACGTTTTTGTTTGTTTTGGACTAGAACCTATGAAGAAGTGATAAGAATTCAAAAGAGTTGGAGAATTGAATAGAAAAAAAAATCTAAGAGCTTAATTACTCTCTCTCTCTCTGTGTCATTATATTTATAATAAAAGATTATAACTAAAAAAAAAAATTACAATCATAATAAAATCATCCATAATCATGTTTAACCAAGTATATTATCTTCTAGAATATTCTGACTTTCTAATATTCCCCCTCAAGCTAGAATATAGAGATCAAATATGCCTAAATTGAAGTAGAACTACTAGAATAGAAAGCACGAGAAATGCATAGTAAGTATGTCACCCAAATGAGAATCTAAGCATATATATGGAGTAGTAAGATTTTTCTTAATTAGCGAATCACAAATAAAATGACAATCCACATCTATATCCTAACTTGAAGCAAAACTGCTGGAACAGAGAGCATGACAAAGGCTTACTAAGTACGTCACCCAAATGAGAATTTGAGCATACAAATAGAGTAGCGAGATCTTTCTTAATTAGGCAATCATGAATAAAATGACTGTTTATGATCCTCTCTCATTAATAGAAAGAAGCGGATACACCCCAAGTGCAAGGTGATCAGTTGTAATAATTTAAATTTATAAAATGGTGAAGTACCGGTTGTACCCACAGGAAGAGACATAGTGAACTCACAATTCTTCTTCTCTCAATTGGTAGGTGTCACACAAGAAAAATTAAGAAAAATTGTCTTGAGTTTGTAACCTACCTAGGCATTTTGTCAAACACTTAGGAGATGGCAATTAAATCCAATTTGAAATTATGAAAGAAAATTTAATAAAACTAAAAACAATTATAAAAAGAACTTGGATCGAACTAATTCAAGTAGTGATTTCTATGGATTTTCAAAGAAAACAATGACTAATCAATCTGGTTATAAAATCAAGTTCACTTGGTTGAATCTCTAGATCAAATACTTGGAGTGCAATAATCCATATAGAATACATGAGAGTTCTAGGTGGAAATCTACATACAAAGTTCTTAAGATCGGGCATGAAAATTCTAACTAACTCACATATAATGTATATGGAATATACAATCAAAAGAGTTAATCAAGCAATATCAACTAGTGATTTCAAAGGATCCAAACAAACTAATCATCATTCATTACAAATCCAATAGAAATTAAACATTGAAGCACAATTAAGAACAATAGTTGATAAGTTTGGTAATAAAGTTAGGTTCATCTAATTAGAAATCCAAATCAAACACTTAGAGTGCATAATTTATAAAGAGTACATGTAAGTTATATGTTAGCAATTCACATACCAATCCTTCAAGAAAGTGCATGAGAATTCTAGTTAGCAACTCACATATAAATGACATAAACTATACAAATAAGCTTGATTTAGAATTCTTAATTGATGTTTTCAATGAATCCAAACAAATCAACTACCATTCGTAGAGAATTCTTAAGAAAATCTAACATTAAAAAGCAAATTACCTTAAAAATCCATATAGATCTTTTATTCTCCTTGATTTGAATCTAAGGAACTCACTCATAATAGAAGAGAAAACAAAACTTGTATTAAATTGAAGTAGTGTTTACGAAGAAATTGAAAAGGAAAATGAAATTTTCTAAGAAAGCAAACAAGATCTACTTTTTCTCTCTACAACTATATATAAATCTACTCTACTTATATCTAATCCCTAATGTAATGTCTAATCTCTCATTCTCTGCATATCCTCTTTTTATATAATACAATTAATTATTTATAATGACCAAAGAGTTTTTAAAAAGAGTAAGGAATTACAAAGATGTGCAAGAACTCGTATGGTTCGAACCATTCTTCCATACCTAAATAATTTTCAAAGTTTAAAGTTGAGATGCTCTTTGTTGTTTGAACCTGGTTTAAACCAAAGGTGGTTCAAACCTTAGTTCAAACCATAGCTCAATACATAGAAATTTTGAAGCTCAAATGTTGCTTTGCCCACTGTTGTTCAAACTTTGGTTTAAACCATTTCATGCCTTAGACAATTTTTTGGCTTTCTGATGTTCCACCCTTCTATTGTTTGAATCTTGATTCGCACCAAATTTCTAATACTTCATTTCTTTGTCATTTTTTAGCTCTTTTGTTTTTTTGTTTTTGGCTCTCATTCATATGTGATTTTTTCACTTGCATTTTATGTTGATTACGCCTCTAATTCTCTAGATTTAATTCTTGAAAATTAAAATCAACACAAAACACAAATGTATGAAAAATATGCAATAAAACTAAATATTAAGTAAATATATTTATATAATTAGCACAATAAATAGTGTATAAAAGTGCAATATTATTTGCTAATCAATGACAATCCACCTCTATATGCTTTGTTCGTTAATAAAATACCGTGTTATTGGTAATAAAAATGACAACTTGATTATCACAATACATCGATATTGGAGTTGAAATTTTAATACTAATATCCCAAAATAGGGAATGAACCCAAAGTATCTCTAAACCAGTATGAGCTATAGTGTGATATTCAACTTTAGAACTGGAACGAGCAACTAGCCAAGTCATAAGATTACCACCAATAAAGGTATAATACTTGAAAGTAGATCTTCTATCAGAACGACTGACAACCCATTCTGTATCACTGTATCCTACTACGTCCAATGTAGTGGAAGGTTGATAGAGTAGCCCTTGGCCTGGAGCACTCTTCAAATGCCTCAAAAGTCAACATACAGTTTTAAAATATGGTTAATGAGGAGTATGTATAAATTGACTAACTACACCAAAAGCACATGTAATATCCGATTGTGTTGTAGTGAAGTAAATCAATTTTCCTACAAGATGATAATATCAACCAACATCAAGAAAAAGAATCACCACTCTCAAAATCAAGTCAAACAACATAATCCATAAGAGTATCAATAAGACGAGACTCTAAATGTCCAATCTCTACATATTTCCTTTGTGATAAAGATATAGCTTGGGAGAAACAAGCAATCTTAATCCCTAAGAAATAACATAAAGCCCTAAGATCTTTTGTGTGAACTTGCTTTTCTAGATGATGCTTCAATTCAGAAATACCCTTCTCATCATTCTGAAAAATAATAATATCACCAACATAGATAATCAAAATAATAGTACCAAAAGATGAACAATGTATAAACACTGAGTGATCAGATGCAGACCAGCTAGAATCATAATCCAAAATAACATTATTAAATCAATCAAACCATGCACGTAGGGATTACTTAAGACCATACAATGCTCGATGTAGGCAATAAATAAGATACTCACTACGTTAAATAACACACCTAGGTGGCTGATCTATATAAACTTCATCCAAAAACTCACCACGTAGAAAGGTATTTTTAATGTCGTTGAAATAAAGGCTAAGACTTACTCATTGCCATTACTAGAAGAATATAAATTAAGTTAGGCAAGCAAGTAGTAAGAAAGTATCTAGATAATCAACTCTATAAGTCTGTGTATATCCCTTACTAACCAACTGAGCTTTAAGTGGCTCAATAGATCTACAGGTACACAGGTGTCTGGAGCTAATGGAACGATAGGATTAAGGTGAGAACGATGTTAATACACCTGTAAAATAAGAGACGCCTGCAAAGGAGACATACTAGATGATTGTACTATGAAAAGTACAATCATTAACCTTAATTTGTGGTTTGTTGGGTAGATTTATATTTTAAAAAGATGAGAAAATGCTTTTAAATGCATTCATGAGGATTCTTTGTGATTTGCAGGTGTTTGGGACTAAAATGGATGAAGTTGGACTAAATTAGAAGAAATCAAGAAAATGGTTCGAACACATGTTTGAACCAACTGTTGTTCAAACCAATGTTCTAACCACAAAAGGCACACCAGAGAAAGATGCAACAGAATTTGGCTAAGTGTTGGAAAAAATGGTTCGAACCAATGTTCAAACCATAGGTTGTTTGAACCTTGGTTTGAACAACAGAAGCTGGTGCAGACCAACAAGTGCAGAATTTGACTAAGGCAAAGTGGCTCGAACCTTTGTTCAAACCACATGTGGTTTGAACCTTGGTTCAATCAACAGAAGGGTGAAAAGCATCAGAAGCTTAAAATTTTTCTAAGTATGGAATTTTGGTTCGAACATTGTTTAAACCTTGGTTCGATCAACAGAAAGGTGACAAGCATCAGGAGATGAAAATTTTCTAAGTCCCAGAATTTTGGTTCGAACCTTTGTTCGAACCAACCTTGGTTTAAACACTGGTTAGAACAACAGAGACTGTGCAAGGTCCAACTAGAGTGAAATTTGACTAAGTCCCAGAACTTGGTTCGAACCCTTGTTCGAAACCAATCAGTTTGTTCAAACACATGTTCGAACCAACCTGCAATGCGAGGATCCTGAAATTCAACTTTTGGAAAAGAGGCAAATATGTACTTTCTTATTTTATATTCTATATATACGAGTGAGGTTGTCTAGAGAGGAGGGAATTACGTATAGTTCTGTTTTTCAGATTTCCTTTTGTAGAGAGAGAGTTTTAGAGAGAGAAAGTGGATCAAGCATCATTTTCTTTGAATTTTTGTATCAGAATTTTGAGCTTATGAATAGAATTGTTTCATTTTCATGTATTTCCACTTTTATTATGTGTGAGTAGCTCTCTTACTTAGATCCAAATCAAAGATAGTAGATGATGTATGTGGATTTTCAAGGTATTTTGCTTTTCAATATTTACATCTTCTTGAAATTCTTTATGAGTGATGGTTGAAATGTTTGAATCTATTGAAATTGTTAGTTGTTAACTCTAGATCTAGCCTTGTTTGTGTAGCTTATATAGATTATATTTGAGTTGCTAATTAGAATTCTCATGCACTTCTTTGAGAAATTGTATGTGGATTGCTAATATACAAGTTATATGTACTCTTTATAGGTTATGCATTCTAAGTGTTTGATTTAGGTTTTCAATTACATGAACTAAGTGTTGTTACCAAATCTTTCAATCATTGTTCTTAATTGTGCTTTAATTTTCAATTTCAATTGGATTTATTGAATGATGATTAGTTTGTTTAGATTATTTGAAACCACTAGTTGATGTTACTAGATTAACTCTTGATTGTATATTCTATATTCATTATATGTAAGTGGCTTGGTGGAATTTTCATGCCCGATCTTAAGGATTTTGTATGTGGATTGCCACCTAGAACTCTCATGTAATTCATATGGATTATTGCACTCTAAGTGTTTGATCTAGAACAACAACCAAGTGAACTTGATGTTTAACCAAATTAATTAGTCATTGTTCTCCTTGAAAATCCATAGAAATCGCTACTTGAATCGGTTTGATCCAAGTCATTTTTATATTTATTTTAGTTTAATCAAATTTTTTTTGATAATTTCAATTTAGATTTAATGCCACTTCTTAGGTGTTTGACAAAATGCCCAGATTTTCAAACTCAAACCAATTTTCTTGAATTTTTCTTGTGTGACACATACTAATCAAGAGAAAAAAAATTGTGAGTTTACTACGCCTCTCCCTGTGGGTACAGCCAGTACTTCACCGTTTAAATTAAATTGCTATATCGAACCACCTTGCACTTGGGGTGTAAATCCCAATTGTGGAACAACAAGCAATTTTGGCGCCGTTGCCGGGGAGAGCAATTGTTTGCGCACAATTTGGAGCTAGGATTGAATCGTCTCAAGCAATTGAGAATATATTCTTTGCTATCTCTATTCTCTTAGTTAGTAGTTTTCTTTATTTTTGCATTGTAGCATATTGCATTTGCTTGCCATTTAGTTAGTTTGCATTGCATTTAGCTTAGTTTGCATATTTAGCTTAGTTTTTCTATTTTTATTCCTTTTCTTAAATTTTTTCATTTTAATGATGAACATGGATTTCAATGCATGCATATATGGTTCACCCAACACCACCTACCCATATGTTCGTTATCTAGAAAAAATTTATGGCACACATTTTGTTCTAGAAACCACACATATGCTACCTTCATATTTTGGACATGAGCATGAGGACCCTTGTCTCCATCTTGAAAATTTTGAGTTGGCTTGCATGCATAGAACTAATGGTTGCTTGGATTATGCTTTTATGTTTGATTTTTTTCCTATGTCTTTGTGTGAGGTTGCTTTGGATTGGTACTATGCTATTAATTCACCCATTCGGTCTTGGGAGGATTTGTCAAATGCATTTTACTTTCACTTTTCAGCATACATCAGACATACATCCTCCAATTTCAATTAAAATCTTTTTATCAAAAAGAGGGTGAGATCTTCTATGAATGTTGGGAAAGGTTCAATAATATTTTATAATCCTACCCAAGCCATCATTTAGAGTTGGTGTGCATTTTGAGTTACTTCTTTCATGGTTTGTGTCTAGACACACGCCATACTCTAGATGAAATTTTGGATCTTACACGGGATATGGCATGGCACTATCTTGAGTCCCTTTATGAGAACATGAGACCCAATGGAGATTTTAAGCATATTATTGCATCCACCACTTGTGACACCATACCACATGCTAACTCCACATGCTCACATCTCATACCACTCATGGAGACTTCACTTACAGATGCCTTACCTTTAGAGTCTACCATACAGTCTTGCTCTGACTTAGACACACTTCTTAAGGTTTTTCTAGAAATTTGTCCCCACAACCTTGAGCATTCATCGAATTACATTCCTATCATGGGTCTTGAGGTAAATTGTGAGGCTATTGAGGAAACATTGCCCGAGGTTACCACATTGGAGCCCACATACACTGGTGAACCTAGCCCCACATCACTCACATCCAAAGTTGATTGGTCCTTGTTTGATGATGATGATACAGCTTTGGAGACCATCAATTTAGGGGATAGTGTGAGAGTGGAGTCCACGACTCCAATTGTTTCGGACTCTCTTGACCATGTACTTTCCTTCACTCACATAGAGAGTCCGGAAGACATTAGTCCAGTATGTGTGGAATCTGTCACCAATGCATGTTCCTCACCTATCACCACCCCCGAGCGTGATGCTTGACTTACTCTGATCACTTAGGCTATTCTTCAAAGTCTTAAGACTTACTCTAAGAGCAAAAATGTCACTTGGCCTGAAGAGTTTTGCATGGAGTTAGTCTTACCCATATCACTTACTTGTGCACTTGAGAGTGAGAGTGATAAACACGTCTCATCTCTTGATTTAGTCCCACTTAAGAGTCCTACTTGGGGTTTAGTGAGTGACTTGTCTGAGAAAAACCACACTTGGGTAGGGATAGTGGATTATCCTGATGAGGTAGCTTATATTGACTTTCTTGGTGTTGAGTGTTTATTAGAGCATCCCATGTTCACATTTAATCTTCATTGTAGGCCTCATCCAAGGTGTTATGGACTCCACTTGGCCACATTGTCTCCAGTGTCATGTGCACCTGGAGCTTACCCATCTTCGATCTTTCATAGGTTCAAAAAGAACATTTTGTCAATGGAGCCATTTGGTAAGGCTTGGGATATGGTAGGTGTTGGATGACCCTTCTGTCTCATTTTCCTTGTACATGGTAGGTAGGTTTTTATTTTTCTTATTTTCCTATTTCTTGTTAGTTTAGAATTTTACTTCTTTGCTTATTTTATTTTGTTTTCATTTTCTTTTACTTACTAACCTTTTTCTTGCTTGTTTTCTTTTATTTTATTTTCTTTTATTTCTAACAATTTCTTTTTGTAGTTCTTCTTTCCTTTAAATAAGAAAGCTCTTGAGGTAATATTTTTCCTCTCTCTTTCCTTGATCTCATACTTCTATTTTGGTATTTAATGATTATATATGCTTGGTGTTGGGAGTGCTGTAGAATCTAGGTTGGGAGGTGGATTAGGTGATGCCTTAAGTAGTTTAAATAAATGGGTGCGTGCTTGACTTCTACTTATGCTTGGTTGATTGAATTGTGCCTTCAACGGTTATGGTTATATGCTTGTCATCATGCTCACTTTCACACTACCAACCCACATTTGCTTTATGGTTGTTACATTGAGGACAATGTACAATTTAGGTTGGGGGGTAGGGTTCGCATGATGAGATTTGTGCTTTTATTGCAAAAATTGTCAAAATTTTTCAAAATTTGAGCATTTTTTTTTAGCTTAATTGACTTGACTTAGCATGAGTTGGAGCTTGCACATCTCTCTTGATTGGTTTTATGTTGATATTTTTCTATAAAAGTAATGAGTGATTTGGTTTCAATACTGAATAAGGTGCAAGATTCAAGTTGAGTATATAATTTCTCAGTGCCTTAAGAACATATCTTTTGAGATGACTGGATTAGAGTGTGTTAAGGATTGTTGTTCATAAGATTTAATTACTTGAGTATGCTATGACATAGGTGGAGACTTAAACCCTTTTTGTGAGCTTTTGGGCCTTATCTTTGTTTTTGAGGGTTATATATTTAATGCTCTATCAATTATTCATCTCATTAGTCCTTGAATAGCTTCATCACACTTACTTGTTTTGGTCTCAATGCACACAAGGCACTACATTGACTTGTATGAGTATATCAATACATCTTATGAGTTGTTGTGACCTTAAGGAGTGATGTTAGGTCATCTTTCAAATCTTTGGAGCCTTAGTCCTTTCTTTTGATTAAATTGCCTTTGGAGCCATGTTGAAGCGTATGCCCAAAAAAAAAAAGAAAAAGAAAACTGAGAGATTTTCTTTGAATTTCTAGCCACATCTATGACCTTTCAGCCCGATTTATATATTTTAGCCAACCCTTGCATGTCATGGGATATTAAGTGCATTATGGTTTAATATAGATGGGTGTTGTGAGGATGAAGACTTAAATTGGAAAGAAATGTGCTAGGAATGAAGAGAATTTTTATTTAAAAAAAAAAAGAAGAAAAAGAAAAAGACAAAAAAAAAAAGTATGGGACATAGTATTTCTTGAGTATCATTTGTTTTTAGTCCCATGATGAAAAAGAAAGAGAGTAAAAGAGATACAATTCAATAGGACTTCATGTTTGGCATTCAAGGTATGAAAGGAGGAGTTGGAATGAATTGAGTTTTATTGCACTTTCTAAATATCCCTAGACATGCGCTTTGAAATTTCCTATCCGTTATTGTCTAACCAATTCCCAAGGGCCAAGCTACAACCTAGTGAAGTCCTAATGGACCTTAGGGAAGTGACACTTATAGACGCGTTGATCCATTTCATGTGGGTTATTGTGGTGTTTTCATTTAATAATGCATTGAGATATCCATTCATGGAGCTATGCCACTCGTTATGTTTCAATTCTTTCATTCATGTCTCGATTGGGTTCATTGCACTTCTTTGTCTTTGCATTCTTGCAAGAACCATAAGAGAAACCCATCTTGAGGGACTTCATTTGTGAGTGGATGACTTGGTGAGATTTGAAGTCGAAGCCACATCATGGGTATGCTTGATGATCAAATTGAATGAATAATAAGAATTGGCATACTTTAGTTCTCGTGATTTTTTGGATTTGTTCAACATGCATTGGGATGATATATGCAATTCCTGTATTGTGTAACTTGTTTGATATTGAAATTGAACCATGAGTTAGTTGATTAGATTATATCATTCATGAGATCGATCTAGATGTTTGTGGGTAGCATCACTGCAAACCCTCACGAGACTTCACTCGTCCACTAGGGGCAACCTAGGGGTTTAAAAGGCTTGCTATACGTGCTAAGTGTAGTTGTGATTTCCTACGAAAGTGGATTTGCTTAATTTGTTTCTTTTCTTAGTTTAATAATCTCTGATATTACACTCATTATTTGTGATCCTTGATCTTTTCCCTTGTGTTTATTGTGAGCATTGCTAGGGACTAGCAATGTTTAAGTTAGGGGGTGTGATTGTACTATGAAAAGTACAATCATTAACCTTAATTTGTGGTTTGTTGGGTAGATTTATATTTTAAAAAGATGAGAAAATGCTTTTAAATGCATTCATGAGGATTCTTTGTGATTTGCAAGTGTTTGCGACTAAAATGGATGAAGTTGGACTAAATTGGAAGAAATCAAGAAAATGGTTTGAACACATGTTTGAACCAACTGTTGTTCAAACCAATGTTCTAACCACAGAAGGCACACCAGAGAAAGATGCAACAGAATTTGGCTAAGTGTTGGAAAAAGTTCGAACCAATGTTCAAACCATAGGTTGTTTGAACCTTGGTTTGAACAACAGAAGCTAGTGCAGACCAACAAGTGCAGAATTTGACTAAGACAAAGCGGCTAGAACCTTTGTTCAAACCACATGTGGTTTGAACCTTGGTTCGATCAACAGAAGGGTGAAAAGCATCAAAAGCTTAAAATTTTTCTAAGTATAGAATTTTGGTTCGAACATTGTTTAAAACTTGGTTCGATCAATAGAAAGGTGACAAGCATCAGGAGATGAAAATTTTCTAAGTCCCAGAATTTTGGTTCGAACCTTTGTTCGAACCAACCTTGGTTCAAACATTGGTTAGAACAACAGAGGCTGTGCAAGGTCCAACTGGAGTGAAATTTCACTAAGTCCCATAACTTAGTTCGAACCCTTGTTCGAACCAATCAGTTTGCTCAAACACATGTTCGAACCAACCTGCAATGCGAGGATCCTGAAATTCAACTTTTGGAAAAGGAGCAAATATATACTTTCTTATTTTATATTCTATATATACAAGTGAGGTCATCTAGAGAGGAGGGAATTACGTATAGTTCTATTTTTCAGATTTTCTTTCGTAAAGAGAGAGTTTTAGATAGAGAAAGTGGATCAAGCTTCATTTTCTTTGAATTTTTGTATCAGAATTTTGAGCTTATGAATAGAATTGTTTCATTTTCATGTATTTCCACTTTCATTATGTGTGAGTAGCTTTCTTACTTGGATCCAAATCAAGGATAGTAGATTATGTATGTGGATTTTCAAGGTATTTTGCTTTTCAATATTTACATCTTCTTGAAATTCTTTATGAATGATGGTTGAAATGTTTGAATCTACTGAAATTGTTAGTTGTTAACTCTAGATCTAGCCTTATTTGTGTAGCTTATATAGATTATATGTGAGTTGCTAATTAGAATTCTCATGCACTTCTTTGAGAAATTGTATGTGGATTGCTAATATAGAACTTATATGTACTCTTTATAGGTTATGCATTCTAAGTGTTTGATTTAGGTTTTCAATTACATGAATTAAGTGTTGTTACCAAATCTTTCAATCATTGTTCTTAATTGTGCTTTAATTTTCAATTTCAATTGGATTTATTGAATGATGATTAGTTTGTTTGGATTATTTGAAACCACTAGTTGATGTTACCAGATTAACTCTTGATTGTATGTTCTATATTCATTATATGTAAGTGGCTTGGTGGAATTTTCATGCCGATCTTAAGGATTTTGTATGTGGATTGCCACCTAGAACTCTCATGTAATCCATATGGATTATTGCGCTGTAAGTGTTTGATCTAGAACAACAACCAAGTGAACTTGATGTTTAACCAAATTAATTAGTCATTGTTCTCCTTGAAAATCCATAGAAATCGCTACTTGAATTAGTTTGATCCAAGTCATTTTTATAGTTGTTTTAGTTTAATCAAATTTTCTTTGATAATCTCAATTTAGATTTAATGCCACTTCTTAGGTGTTTGACAAAATGCCCAGATTTTCAAACTCAAACCAAATTTCTTGAATTTTTCTTATGTGACACCTACTAATCAAGAGAAGAAGAATTGTGAGTTTACTACGCCTCTCCCTGTGGGTACGACCGGTACTTCACCGTTTAAATTTAAATTGCTACATTAGACCACCTTGCACTTAGGGTATAAATCCACATTGTGGAACGACAAGCACTAGAACTAAAAGCAAGAAGAATAGCATCATCTAAATGAGTCGACTCCCTTTCCGAGAGGAAGAAGAAATCCCCCCCTCATGATAAAAATAGGAAGTAACTAAAAAAAAAGTAACATTAGCACATACGAAATTCCATTGAAAAGGGGGATATTAACAATGATATCCTTTTTGAGTATGGGAATAGCCAAGAAATATTCATCGTCTAACTCGAGAAGAGAGTTTATCCAAACCAGTGTCAAGGTTATGAATAATACGACACAACTATAGGTTCAAGAAGTAAGAGAATACGGAAAAGTCGAAGGACAAAGAAGAGAAAATGATGATTGATTCCTAAGAGTGACAGAGGGAACCCAGCTAATGAGGTAACAAGCAAACAAAATAGGATCTCCCCAATACTATTTAGGAACATTAATCTTGAACCTCAAGGTATGAGTAACATCGAAGAAATTAAGAATTTGCATTTAACAACACCATTTTATTGTGAGGTGTGAACACAAGTGATTTAATGAATAATCCATCTTTTAACACAAATGAGATCTATAACAAATTTAATGTATTCCAAGGCATTGCCAGAGTAAATAATTTTGTAGAGTTTGCCAAATTAAGTAAGAATTTCATTATAAAAATGTAAAATAATAACAAATAATTGATAACAATTTTTATTAAAAATAACTAAGTTATACAAAATAATTAGGCACAAAGACAACAAAGTATCATTATTCATTAAAAGTTGAGACTCGTGAAGGACCCTGAATGTTTGTATGGAGTATATCGAAAGGTTCAGATTGAAGACGACCATTATAACTAGGAAAAGAACTACGACGATGCTTCCTAAGCTGACAAAGTTTATATCCAAGACTCAAAACAAATTCTAAAGTAGGAACTACCAACTTAAGCTAAGCCAGTGATGGGTAACCTAAATGATAGTTCCATTAAAAAGGAGAAATAAATGTACTTAAGACAAAGTGTGAAAAACTAGTAGGATCATGGTAATAAAGTCTATTCTACTCACATTCTGAACCAATCGTCCTTTACAGTCTAAGATCCTAGAACACACGAAAAGAATGAGAAAATGTTATAAATTAGTTCAAAGATTTAGAAAGATGACTAGTAGATAATAAGTTAAAGAGAAATTTAGGAACACAAAAACTCAAGGGTAGAGTTAAGGAGGGGATGGTTAAAGCAAGCCTTTATAAGTAGGACCTATCAACCAAGGTGATATGATGTGCAATTGTAGTCAAATTAAACAATAAAGATGGGTAACTTGAGACACGGCCACTAGCTCTGGAGTCAATGACCCACTAGGGAACAAAAATAATAAATCAAATAGTACTACCTAAATGAGCCAGAGTGGCAATGGAACTGGAGGATTGAGAAATGTGAAGCACCTAAACAATAGCATCTAACTCATCCATAAAGAATGAACTCTGTTAACTAGGATGAGATACTAGAGGTTCACTTAAGCCAATAACACTTGTACAAGAATCAGGGCCTGTAGATTCCACAGGATCATGATGGGTTTTCTAGGATGACTATATTTTTCTCAATAATATGGCTTTGTGTGATTAGCACCACCACAACGAAGCTTCTACCACTATTACGAGAGCACACCATGAGAGTTACACCACCACAGAAACTACCTCATGACATGTTATGAAATTGCCTCGTCCATCACTAGCCAAAGTAGCAAAATCAAAACTATCAGAAGGAGAAGGTGTTGTCTAAAAATGATGACTTAGAGAAGAATGCTACAATCAATAATATGCATCAACCATGGAAGGAATGGTCTCTCTTGCCAAAAGTTAATCTCGATAGCCACGAAAATCATCACTAAGACTAGCTAGAAGTAAAATAATCAAAAGTTCCTCCCATTGCCTTATCAAGTCCGTTTTAGTTTCTAGAAAATGATGAAACTGTAACAAACAATCACCAAGGCCCTTAAGGGTGTTATAATACTCAAAAAGAGGTTGACCATTCTATCAAAAAGAGAGAAGTCACTCATATGCTTCAAATTTCAAACAAATTACTCCGTTGAGAGTAGTTAGCTAAAAGTTTCTTTTGAAGTATCATATAATGAAACCGTGTCCAATACAGAGGATTCTGAGCTATGCTACAACCAATTCATGACTACAACATCTATAGCACGCCATTGCCAATAAGTAGTAGATTGAGAATATGAAAGCATGTTAATGATAAAGTGTTCCATCTATAGGCTTATGAGAAAACCCGAACAGCATGAGACTATCTCTTCATTCAATTTCTCACTAGAAATTGATTTGGAAAAATTGTCAAATGGAATAATAGGAACTGTTGGAATGGGAACCAAGGACGAACCAATAATAGCCTTAGCAGGATCAATAGCTATACTAGAAGTAGGAAGCAGTGGTTGGGTCTTTATGAGCAGCACAAACCAAAAATCAATCAAGTAACAACTAGCACAAATGAGCCAAGCTCAATAAGTATTAATCAACGACGAGCTAAATCAAAGCAGACAACAAGTAAAATTGAACATAGTAGCAAGATTGACAATGATAGCAACCATCAACAATAACTAAGATTAACATATAGCAAATCAAAGCACTGAGGACAATGATCGAGAGCTACAAAGTAACCAAGAATAAAAGATGAGTGATGACACATCAATAGTCAAGGTTTAGGCATTCAACAAGAGTAGGAGATACTCCTACATTAGATGACCAACGCCAAAGGTTGCTAGAGGAACTATGAAGGCTCACATGCTAGCACTAGTGTCACAAACAAAAGTGAGTGAGATCTACTCTCATGATCTCTCAACGTTATGTGGAAGGGCATCAAACTGCCGGAATGAGTCAACCAATGACGATTGTGATATCCAAAAGGATGTGATCCTCTTTCAAAGAGGCACGACTGATGCTGATGGTTGGAGGTATATCGGCAGTGAGAACTATAGCTGCTAGGTTTTTGTTCCTGTGTAGTCTAATAACAAGTTGGAGAATTGAATAGAAAAAGAAATTTTAGGAGCTTAATTAGCCTTTGTTTCTATCATTGTCTTTAAATACAATATTACATCTAAAAAAGGAAATTACAATCATAATATGATCATACTAAAATCAATCATAATCATGCTCAATCAAATATAATATCTTCTAGAATATTCTGACATTCTAACATAAAAAATTGGCATTCTTTCACCTATAGTAGATAAATGAGGTAACTTTATTTATTTGTTGGTTTTTAATCGATAATTGACAAATATCAATAAGTTAATTAGTTTCAATTATTATCAACTATTGATAAATTTGGTGTCGGTGTCAATAGTAATGTAATAGTATTTGATATTTTTATTAACCGCTTTTTTGTTAGTTCAATTATTGAAATTAAACTGAGTACTCCTTTAGAAAAAAAAAAAAAAGGTGACGAGAGGCTATGATTAAATTAATATCCTTTTCGATCAAAACTATGTGATTGGCGGCTTCGTGTACTATGATAATTGTCATTTGAATATTGTAAGCCAGAAAATGGTGTGCTTAGTAATTTACTTGCTTTGCTAAGTTTCACTCATCCCAGAATAAGTTTACAGATAGGTAATGGATTAAAGGTTGCATTGGCATTATTTATATCATTTCCAATTACATAAGATTTCATTCATATTTATTACTTTTGCTAGTTGTTTATGTTTATAAATCAATATACTATAGTTATTGGTTATAATGATGTTTAAAGTACATGATTATGTTAATAAACATTATGGTTGGCTTTCGTTATAAAAGTAAGAACTATAATGACCTGATTCTCGAGGACAAATACATAAGCATCTTAAGCCTGAATGGTTAAGCCTGATCTTAAATTATTCATAATCGCCATTGTGTTTATCCAGATGACTCCTCGAGAGTTAGTTATAGTTATCTGGATTTGAGTTAAGACTGTTGGGTTTGACCATGAGACTACATTCTCTCATTCTATTAACTATATTACTATTTGTGCGACCTAAAGTGTGAGTTTCAAACTCGAATTTTATTATTATTATTATTATTATTATTATTATTATTATTGTATCTTTGGATTTGTATTATTTGTCTCACACTTAGTGGATGTAATAGTATTATGGTAATTGTGGTATTAAGGCTAGATCCCCTATTTGTTGGTTGTTGGAAAAGCAACCCCATTTAGTTGATTTATGTTATTTTATATAGGAATCATGGATGAAGTTATAGATGGTTTAAGTTGGCTAACGCGAATCGTGACATGCAATCACTATTTATTTTATCTGACTGAACCACTGAATATGTTTTATTTTGGTTTAAATTAGTTCTAACATTCATATGCCACCCATCTCGAACATTTTTAATCTAGGGGATAACACTGTGAGACTTGGCACATAGGTTATTCTAGGCATTGATGACTTGTAGGAATGAACTATATGTGCTTCTAAGTCTGGGATGCTTGTAGTTGAGAAATATAGTTTTAATTTTAAATAGGGTAAAGTACAAAAATCACCCTTATAATTTACCTCTAATATCATTTTAGTCCCACGCATTTCAATTACAACAATCAAATCCCTATATTTTCAGCCGAATAAAAATTTAATCTTTTCATTAGTTGACCATTAAATACAACCGTTAGACTAAGAATAAAATTGTAATTTCCTTTACAATTTACCCTCAATATCACTTTAGTCTCTCACGTTTTAATTGTAACAGTCAAATCTATGCACTTTTTGTGTATATTTGAAATATATTTTATTAAATGAGTTTTAAGAAATAATATAATTTGAAATATATTTTATTAAATTATATAACATATTTTAATTTGAGCTATAAATTTTTTTTAGTAAATAATATAATTAAGTTATATTTAATATATTTTCTTTTTATTGAATTGAATTGTTTTAATAAATAATATAATTAAATTAATAACATTAATTAAATTAATACTTAATTTAGTTTAATTAATATGAGATATATTTTATTAAATTTGATTTATTTTCTAAAAATTAATAAATTAAATTATATTTAATATATTTTTTTGTTAAATTAAATTATTTTTCATAAATAATATAATTAAATTAATAATATAGTTAAATTAATACTTAATTTAGTTTAATTAATATGAGATATATTTTATTAAATTTGATTATTTTTAAAAAAATTAATAAAACTAAAAAATTTATTTAAGTATGATTCAATGGTTTCACTAATAATTATTATAATTAATGAAATAAAATAAAAAAAGTCACATAGATAAATGTGTCATCTCGAGTTGAATATATACAAAATTATTTATAGACAGAAAATTACAGAGATAGAAAATTCAGAAAATAGCGATTCTAAGGCCGTTTGATAACGTTACTATTTTTTTATTTTGTTTAATTCTCTATTTTCTGGTTTTGTTTTTTGTTGTTATTATTTTTTTGAAATAAAAAATGAAACTGCTTTTAGAGATGCAATTTTATTTACATAAATTATTGTTTTTAATAAAATAATTAGTTTTATTATTTTTTAAAAAATTATTTGAATTTAATAAAATATATCTCATATTAATTAAACTAAATTAAGCATTAATTTAGCTATATTATTAATTTAATTATATTATTCATTAAAAATAATTTAACAGGTATATTTCAAATTAAAATATATTATATAATTTAATAAAATATATTTCAGATTATATTATTTATTAAAAATAATTTAATAAAATATATTTTAAATATATATCAAAAGTGTAGGAATTTGACTGTTATAATTTAAACATAAGAGATTAAAATGACACTGAAAGTAAACTGTAGAGGAAATTACAATTATTTCTAATTTTATCCTCAGTCTAATTGTTGTATTTAACGGTTAACTAATAAAAGGACCGAATCGATACTTGACCGAAAATGTAAGAATTTGATAATTACAATTGAAACGTATGAGATTAAAGTGATACCAAGGGTAAATTATAAGGATAGTTTTTATACTTTACCCTTATTTTTTTAATTATTTTAACTTTTTTACAATAATTTGAAATCATAACCAATATATAGAATCATATGAATATTTAGTAAATAATTTATGAATATCTATCGTATTTAATTAAAAATGATTTTAAATCTTTTTTCTTATTTTTCTTTAATTCTTATGTATAGCACATACTTAATACATGCCTTTAATTTAATTATCATAACTCACTATTTATAACATTTTTTTATTCTGTATTGTATTTTTAAAATTAGATCAAGTTTAGTTTTAGTTTTAGAAATTTGTTGTTAAAAATAAAATTTTTGAAAACTATTTTAAAAGTTGATTTCTAATACAAAAATGTTTTTAGTAACTATATTCAAAAATTTCTTTTGAAAAGATAAAATTAAAAAAATGAAAAAAAAAAGTTTTTTAAATGATGACATATATTAACCACCTTAGTTTTATACCAAATATATATATATATATAATTATCAAACATGATTTTTTCTGAAAGTGAATAAAACCTTATGCTCGACATGTATTTTAAATATTTATTTTATTTAATTGTTTTAATTTTTTTAATAACTTTGATTCTTTTCCTCACCAAAAGTGACACCTTTACTAACCAATTGATCGAAAAAAAATGACAAAAATTTTCTTTTTTATTTAAATTTTTTTCACTTCCAACACAATACAAAATAATGTCAATTTTAATATAATTAACATTAAATATAACTAAAAAATTATCAAACATAAAAATATTTAATATTCACCTAATTATAAGTTATACAAATTATAAAGGCTGCTTTCACATATTCACCAAAAAAAAAAATTTGTTATACATTTAGCATTATTTAAATTTAATTCAATAAATTTAGCTTTAGTATTAATCTAATAAAATTTTTTATTGATATATAATTATAATTTATGATAATTTTTGTAAAATATTAAATTAATTAAAATTAATAAATAAATGTTAAAATAAAATTTATGAAATCTAATTTAATTTATATAAAATGATAAACAAAGTTGTTTAAAAGAAAGACAGAAAAATAAATAAGCTTTTAATTATTTTTATTTAATTATTTCACTTTCTACAATAATTTTTTTTATCACTTTTACTAACTAATTGGTACCCAAAAGTAGCACTTTTACCAAACAATTGGTTAGCAAAGATAATTAATATATTATTATCTTTTATTTAGATTTTTAGCGATCAATTTGTCGAGAAAAAGTAATCTTTTAGCAACTGAATTAATTTGTTCTCTAAAAGGTTATCTTTTAGTGACCAATTGATAGTCAAAAATAACACCTTTACTGGCCAATTGGCGGCCAAATGTGACACTTTTCGTGATCAATTGATTGGTAAAAGTAATAAATATATTATTAATTTTAATCGAATTTTTAGTGATTATTTGGTCGGGAAAAAGTAACTTTAATTTTTTAGTGACTAATTGGTAGCCAAAAGTGACACATTTACCATTGGTCACAAAGGTAATAAATGTATTATTATTATTCTTTTTAATTTTAGTAAGCAATGGTTACTAAAATGTGATCTTTCAATGACCAATTGGAAGTGACACCTTTACCGTTGGTTGGCAATGTTGGAATATTCTATATTAGGTTATGTATTTATATCTATACTAGAATATTTTAGATTTGGGTTAATTGCCTTTACACTCCTATACTTAGACCTATTTTTACTTTTACCCCCTTAATTCATAAATTGGCACTAATACTCTTGTACTGTACATAAAAGTGTAACAATAAATGCCATTACGTTAAGTGGTAAAAAGTTATTTTTGCCCATCGACCAATCGACCCACCATCGTCCTCTTTTTTTTGGTAATTCCCACCATCGTCTTCTTCATCAAGAAAACCCTAACCAAGCTCTAAATCAAAGGTCGAACCATTGCATAGGCCAATCGCCACCTGCAACTACACCACCTCCCTCAATCTTGCCAAGGATAATGTCACCAACGAGGCCATAAGTCCTTCGGCCTTAATAGATCTTCCTCTGCCTTGTTTCTAACCCAAGAACTCTCTGGTCAGCGAAATCAAAACTGATATTGGCATTGGCAATAATGGTAGCACAGCTTAACCATCTAGTCTATACTTTCTTCGCTTCCCCCTCTTCTTTTTCTTCTTCACCACATCTATTCCTAGTGTTGTCACTACGCAAACTAAAGATGCCATCGTCACTGTTGCTAGTGTCGTTGATCCGCTTAATTGGGTGGGGTTTTCGCTCTTCACCTCTACCCGATAGCTCTCTAGAGGTTCTATCTCCTCCATATAATCCCAAAACTGTTAATCCCTTTTTGTCCCTCCATTAACAAGACTCCCAAAAAGCTTCCAATGACGAAAGCTTAAAGTCTCTCCATTCACAAAGACTCAGAAAAAAAACTTTTTGAAAACCACTTTAGATTTCGTAAACGACCTACAGCAGCGGAGGACTTGTGGAGTATACATAGCACCATAATTGAGTCAAATTCCTTCTTACTAATCCTTTTCAAAACATAAATACAAACCACTCCAATGCATGGAGTATACATACAAAAAAATCATATATATCCACATATAGCATACGAGCATGAATAAGCAGAATGGGCATTCAGGTTGTGTCTATTTACCTATTTAAGAATGCAACAATCAAAAGGTGGCCATTAAAGTGTGAGGATTGAAAAAGCTGTGAATGGTTTTGAAGGATCTAAGAAATAGGAGAGAGAGAGAGAGAGAGAGATGAAGTAGATGAAACCAAAACCTGAACTGTGATCTTCGAAATTGGTTGAAATTGGGAGTAAAATTGAGAATATGGTGGAGCTCCAACCAAATGGAAGAGGAAGCAACATTGGAGGTTTAGACGGGTGGCAGTGGCATCTTCATGACGGCGAGGTTTAATTTGGGGACTAGAAGTTCTTTTCTTTCAAGGGCATTTTGGTCCTTTAATTTTTTTATTTTGAACACTTGTATTTTATGCACGCATGTGTCGCACGTTCAATTAAATTAGACAGATCCATTCATCTTTACACTTTTGTATATAATATATGAGTATTAGTGCACATTTATGCAGTTGAGGGGGTAAAAGTGAAAATAGGTCTAAGATAGAAGGTGTAAAAGCAATTAACCCTTTATATTTTATTATTTAGTAAGTAGTTAGTTTTATTTTGGTATATACATCATTGCCATACATGCCAAATATTGTTAAAGCCTATTTAAAGGCATCTATTTAACACTTATAATATATATAACAAGACGTATAATTTATATTTTCTCCCAAATTTTATTTCTTGTCTTTTTTATTTTCAACATGGTATCAGAGTTTTTTTTTGTTTTTTTTTTCCTTCTCTAGTATTTTTTCTCTTTTCAGAGTTTTGCTATGTCATAATACCACCACAACCACCAAAAAACTTTTTGTTCCATATTCTAAACCAGTTTTTAGGATTTTTTTTACCCTTCTGATTTCGATTCTGATCCTTGTTTCTTCATCTCAATACACTTTTTATTTAGAGTGACATCTCAGTATTATATTGTTCATCCTATTGATAGTATTGTTCTTGATGAAATCGATTATAATACACCAATAGACACTAGTCTTTTTTACTAGTTGCAAACTCTAGAGAGTAAGGTGCTATTATTTTTCTTCTAACATTTTTCATTTTGTTTTTTTTTTTTTGGTTCCATTTTCACATTCCATATATTCTGTTTGATTATTTTTCGATATCAATTCCTAAAAATAATCATAACAGTGGCAATAAAATTTTTTCAGGAACTCACTGTTAAAATTTCGTCATAGCAAGCGACCACACAACTCCAAAATTTGCAATTATGGCATACTCTGCTATCTAGTTTAGTTGTTTTTGGCATTCTTTTGTTTTCGAATTGAAGTTAGTTTACCACCTTAAGTTTGAGGCTGGGTGCTAGAATATTCTATAATACACACCTATATTATAATATTTTTATCTTATTATTTAGTAAGCAGTTAACTTTATTTTGATATGTAATATTATTATACAAACCTAATATTGTAAGTATATTTAAAGGCCTCTACTTAACGTTTATAGTATACATGATAAGATATAGAATTTATACATATTTAATATCTTTTTCTTGTCCTTTTTTTATTTTCAACAGGCAAATGTTATAAATATATTATTATTCTTATTCAAAGTTTTAGCAACAAATTGATCAGAAAAAGTAACTCTTTAGCGACCAAATTAATTTTGTTCACTAAAAGATAATATTTTAGTGACCAATCGGTCAGAAAAAATCAGCAATTAACTTTTATTTGGTTGGAAAAAATTTACTATTAACGACTAATCCTAATTTCGTCAAGAAAAGTCCCTCTCCAATGACTAAATTTGTATTTGGTATAGAAAAGTGATCGCTAAAAATATTTTTTCTTATAGTGTGCGTGTATATATATCCTCGACTCATCTACTAAATAGGCTTTTTTTTTGTTTAAGTTTAATCTGTTTTTTTAATGAATGATTTTGAGCGTATTTATGAGTTGTACAATTCAGATAGAGTCCTAAAAGTTAACGAATTGCTTCATTTACGACCATGGTAGTTATTGGCACTGCTCTCTATATTTTTTTTTCCTCGAAATATTTTGGCCCATATCAGTTTATGCATCATTCTATCAGTACGGATATTAGGTATCAAATTCTAGTAACAGACCAAAACTCTTCATTTTACAATGAACTATCGTACACACAACCATGTATACTTGAAGCCATACTACATACACCCGAAAAGCGCCATGGTAATAGTAATAATGATTGAGTAGGAAACTCTTTTAGTTTTGAATTAAATTTTACATTTAATTCAATTCGTTTATTAAGTGAGCGAGTTTAGTCAAACACAAATTTTTCAATAAGTTGAGCCTAGATTATTCATCAACAATAAAATTTAGAGAGTGTTTGGTAGGCAAAAGTTTGACAAAAAAAATACTGTAAACTTATAAATATTTGATGTAAAAATGATACGTAATAAAATTTAATTAAAAAAATACAAAAAATAAGTAAAAGTCGGTGACTTTTAGTTAGTTTTGTCTAACCAATTATCCTCTTATTTGTCATGTTACTTAGGGAGACATTTTTCATATTTTAAAATTTGATATAAGAAAAATAGATATAATTTACTATTGTATTATTTCTAATATTTTAATAAATTAATACGATGTTATCAATCAGTTTTAAATCGTTTGAATTGATTATTCTAATAATTCAAATATAAATTTTATATTGTAAGATATGATAATTCAAAGAGTATTTACTAAAGTAGAAATAGTTTAGTTAAAAATTAATTAAATTGTAATGTATTTTTTTAAAATAAAAAAATTATTATAACATAAATCCAAAATAATTAACATATTATAATGTGGAGTGAAGAAAATTAATGAATAAGTGCATTTATCATTTCTTCTTAAATATATATATGTTATTTAATTATATATATTAATATTAAACAAGTAGTAATATTCAAGTTTGACTTGTTTATTAAATAATTTTAATTTTTTTTATTTGAACTTAAATGCTTTGTAAATTCAACGGGTCAAACTCAATCCTTAACTAGCCAACTGTAATGGTGTGTATTAGAAAAGTAGCTAGAAGCTCAATTTCTAGCTACTTAAGTGTTATTTGGTTTATTTTTTTATTTTTTATTTTTATTTTTTGTTTTTTATTTTGAGTTCTATTTTCATTTTGTGCCTATGAGAATAAAGAAAATAATTCAAAACTCATTTGATTACTTGTGTTTTCAAAATTTATTTTAGAATATAGAAAATAGGTTTACACATGAAATGAAAAATGACAAAGAGTTGTTTTAAGAGTTTTTAATCCAAAATTAAAAAAATTTTAAAACAAGGAAAACAAAACATTTTCTGTTTTTTCATTTTATGATTTTTAACATATAAAATAAAAATAGAAAATAGAAAAATAAACCAAATATTACTTTAATTTTTGGACTGTTTCCTAAAAAACTCAAATTTACTTATATTTAAAAAAATTTTTTGAACAATGAAGGGCAAAAATATTAAATTAATAAAAAATTAAAAAACTAATTACTGAAAATCTAATTTTTTTCCTTTTCAAATACAAAAAGGGTAAATTACACCTATCTTTCCTTAATATTTAGGTAATTGTACTTAGCACCCACAATATTTAAAAATTACACTTGTCTTTTTTATTTTGAAATATTATTAATCTTGACCCATTTCGATAAAATCAGTCATTAAAATTTAATATAAAATGTCAAAATAACCAAAAATGTAGGTATTTTTCTTATTTTATCTCACATTTTTCTCATATCTCATCAGCTTTTTTTAGAAATTATCTAAGAAACTTTTTGTTTTATTTATTTTTTACTTATTTTAAAGAATTTTTGTTAAAAAAATTGACGAAAATATGAGAGAATGAGCAATAAAATTAAAAAAAAAACCTAAAATTTTAATTATTTTAACATATTCTATTAATTTTTAACAATTAATTTTATTGGACATGTACTAATATTAACAACATTCTAAAATAAATTAGATAAGTATCAAATTTAAATACTACATGTACTAAATGTAATTATTTAAATATTAAAAGAACATAGATATATATATATTTTTTGAAAAGATAAAGAACGTAGATGTAATGTACTTATACAAAAAAATATTAATTTCTTAATAATCAGCTAAAACTAGCTATTTTGTTTCTCAAACTAATCACAAGTGATTCAGATATCATCTCCCATCCTACGTACCACTGATGAGTCAAGGCTGGGTACAACTAATTTTCAAGGTTCATCATCTACAAAAGGGGGACAATTAATGTATCAGGGACAAAGATAATATATCAATTTAAGGCCTGTTTGATGTATTAAAATCAATTAAAATTTATTAATTTTAATTAATTTTTTATAATTTTTAATTAAATTTTATCATATATCACTTTTACTTCATTTTTTTTTTTACTTTTATTATATTTTTACTATTTTTTTTTTTCAACAAAGCAGAGCCTAATAATAATAATAATAATATAACGTAGCGGGGACAAAGATCCATCTCTCCTTTAGGCCACCCTGCTAGGCGCTGACAACTCCAAAAATGTAAAGCTGCTGCCCAATCTGAATCACAACCATCAGGATTGCGGTGCCAGGTATAGCTAGCTAGCCACGCTGCAATAAAGTTGAGTACTCTTTTTTCGCATCTACCGTCACTTTCGCGCTGTGCAGCAGTGTCCCCTCTATTAACCTTTATTCCTAAGAATATTTAAATCACTATTAACAGTTTGTTCTTGAACTGTATTATATTGGAGTCGTCTGGAGACATAATTTTGATAATTTTTAGTATTTTTATCAAAAATTATTAGCTGCAATTCTTAGTATATTTGGTAAACTAAATTGTAATTTTTAATAATTTTTAGTAATTTTTTACAATTTTCAGATATTTAGTAAAATTTTTGATAATTTTTAACAATTTTTAACAACTTTTAATAATTTTTGATAATTTTTAACGACTTTGACAATTTTTGTGTGTTTAGTAAAATTTTGATAACTTTTGAATTAAATAAATTACTGTAACAAATCAGAAAAGTGATAAAAGTTAGTATTTTATCAAACACCAACTTTGTAACTTTGAACTAATTTTTAAATGGGGTCATATTCTTTCCATTCACAGAGTGGTCACCATCGACAACTTGTATATATGTAACAGAAACATCACCATATTTATCGTTTGATCTGAATCTATTCATGTTTCCAAACGACATAATAATTAGGTTATTGTTGTATTATCTTTAATTTAGATTAATGCTAGGCAGTCAAAATTAGGGTACGTAAATGAATGGATTTGGATGAACTTGAGTGTGACGGATAGTGATTAAACTAATTATATCCATTTAATAATATATTATCATTAAATGAATTGAATACGAATTATATCAAATTTATTAACTTGAAATTAAAATTTAATTATTTCTTTTTTGAATTATAAGACTATTTTTTAGTATTTTTTCGATATATTTATAATTTAATTTACATATTTACGAGTTTACAACAATCGGTAAGTTGAAAATTCAGTGTATAGAATTTTTTAAACCTATTATTACTACTCAAGTAGAGGTAATGTTTTTTCCATCATTTAGATAAATGTTAAAAAAACATGTATGTGGGAGGACTAGGCTCTACCTCCCCGTGTTTGCCCCTTCACTTACACTAAGTGATCTCCCAATTTAAGGAGTATTAGGGTAAACAAGGACAATATGTGCACATATATATATATATATATATATATGCATATATATGTGTCATATAAAAAAAAATCAACCTTTTTATCATTTGTTTACTAAATTTTTTAATTGTGGGCTTAATTAACCAAGCAAGAATTATTTTTTAATTTTCATTTCACAGTTTTTATTTTCAGTATTAATCAAGTAGATAATCAGGGTTTAATAGGTTGTATCATTCACTTATTTAAATATGTTAATTAAGTAAATGTTGTCTTATTTAACTAATTATGATTCAAAATTTTTAGTGCAAAATACTGGACAACCGCGCTATGTAATCACTTCAAATGGGAGAGAATATTAAGTTACACTAAGTAATCAACTCAAATAGTGGGAGAGTGTACTAAGTTACATTTTTATTATCAATAAACCATTGCAACATGATTTTAGCATAATTTATTTATAACAATTTTTGATAAAAAAATTATTTTCCTATCTTTTATTGACTTACTGGAAAACAAAAAGTAAATGTTATTTTCAACTGAGATCAGACGTTATGCACACATATGCAAAGCACTTCTTCACTTGAATTTGTTACAGCCAAGTGCACAAATATATGCACGCACTGGTACAAGTTCAGCCTACAAAACTGAATGATTTATTAATCTGAAATCGTGATACGAAAGAGATTGAAGAACAAGAGACCCAATTTTGGTTGTCAACCTGTTCGTCGGAGCCACGTAGTAAAATTAATTAGATAACCAAAACATAGATTTATTTCATTTTTTATTGAATTTTTTTTGTTGCAAACATGCTTTGATCTTTTCTAAGCATGTGCTTTCTCCCCTACTAATCTCATACTTAGTTATACACGGGAACTAATATCGATCTTAATATTAATTCTATGACATTTGTCATTTTAATCATTGAATCAAATTCAATGATCATAGAAAATTTTTTCTTTTTTTCAACAAAAGAACTATGAGTCTTTTGACTGTTAAGTTATATTCATCGGTCAAGAAATCAACAACATGTACTCATAATCACATGCGGCGTTATCAAGAGACTGTAGTTGGTTGTAACTTGATAAAATTTTAGCTTTAACATTTTTTTTATATTAATAATATATAACATTTTATTTCAATTGTTCATAATTTATTATAATACCAATCATAACTTAATTTAATATTCTGTCTACAAGGACGAGAAAAATATTTTAACTTAATTTAATACTTACTCACAACCTAAGTTGCTACTCAACACCATCCGCTCTGGCTGATAATAGTCACATGCACGCAAATATGTCATCGTACAACAGATAAACAAAGAAAAACAAAAACAAAAAAAGGAACAAACATATGGAAAACTCAACTACGAACAATGCCACAAGAAAGAGCCATCAGCAGGATGGCAGCCTCCTTCTCATCTTGGGGGAAAACTCGGTGGAAAGCCAAATTGTTGCTCAAATTGATGAGGAAGTCGTCGAAGCAAAACTTGTTCTTTGTTGCATAAGATGTGGAGGCAAGCTTGGATCTTTTAGTGTATTGCGTGGAATCACAATTATTGGACCTCTTCATCTTGCCTTGGTGTTGCACCTTCGTCTTCACTACTGATGAAGTCTTGCCTGCAATAACTATACCATTTGCTGCCGCCATGGCCCGCCTTGCCTTCCTTTGTCGGATTCCACAAGCGTTGCAAAGTGACTGTACCACCACATATATATATTCATAACAAAATTGATTAGTGTTATGTTTGTTTTTTATTGATAAATTTTGGGGGATATAGGAGGCTGAAATATGCATTAGGAGTGAGTCGAAATACAGACTTCTGGTTCAAGTGAGAAGTTGGATAAGACTAAATATAGTTTATAGTAGTAAATTATTCTTAAAAAAGAAACATAATTCATGTAACAGATATCCTTTAGTTAGGAAATAATTAAGTTAATATCATGATGAGTTAAGTATTAACGTTTAGAGATATATGATTTTTAAAAAAGCGTAACAATTAATATAACAGTAACGAAAAATAATAAGTATAATAAAATGTAACATATGGGTGGAAACGAGTCAAATTAAGTCGAGTTTCAATTTATTCAAGTGTGGTTCGATCTGTTATACATAGACTTGAGTTTGTTTCAATAAAAAAGAATTTAAACTCAAGATTAGCTCGCAAATAATTTAATTAAATCAAAATTAATTTTGAGTCGAACTTTTTTAAATTCAAGCTCGAATCTAAACAACAAATTATAAATCAATTTTGATTTGATTTTATTTTAATTATAAATCGAACTCGAGCCCAATCCAAATGACTTACAAATAATTCAATTTATTAATTTTCACCCCTGATGTTACAGAAGTATAACGAGGAAAAAATCGGAATATAATGAAAATGGAGGGATCCAAAAATCTTAAGTAGCGGCATCACGGGCAACTTTTAAAACAATAAGATTATTTACCTTAGGGCCTCTAGGGCCACTTCTCCAAAGAGGGGTCTTATTGGTGTTGCAATCAGCACAAACCCTAATCGGGTTGCTGCTGCTGTTGACAGAGGAGCTGTTGCTACTGCTATCAGTTTCAAGTAGAGGAGGTTTCCCATGATCATCATCTTCTTCAAGTTTCTGTTGAGCTGTACCAGTGCTGGCTGAGTTCATCATCATCGTACGCACCAACCTCATCTTTGAAGACATCCACTTAGCCGAATCACTTTGGTTTTGATTATGTCCATCTTCTTTCTTCCGTAAGGATAACTTTAACTTTAAGCCTTGATCTCTCTCACTCTCGCTTACTGTCACATGATTTTGTGATCCTCCTCCTTGCGAAGTGAAATTGTTAGCCTAAGATCAAAAAAAAAAAAAAAAAACAAACAAAAAAAAAACAAAAAAAAAAAACAAAAAAAAACAAAACAAAACAAAAAACAAAAAAGCAAAAAAAAAAAAAAAAAAGTGATCCCATTTATTAATTACCGTCACTTAATGAGAAGATTTATAAAAAAAAAAAAAAAAAACACACAAGGCAAATAAAATTATATATATATATATGTACTTATATGATTGAAGTGATCAAAGTGAAAGAGAAGATGCCGTAAGTAATTAGTACCTCTTGTTGATATTTCAATTGGTGTGGCTCCCTTGGATAACATCCTCCATGATCTTGAATTGAGTGGATGAGGGAATTAGAAGATGAAGAAGCTTGAGTTCTTGCAGTGTAGAGTTGATGCTGCTGATCATCTTCACTTGGGATCACAGGAAAAGGAGAAGGTGATGAACTTATATTACAGGTTGAAGTCATGGAGAGAGAGAGAGAGAGAGAGAGAGAGAGAGAGAGCAACCTTTTGCTTCTTGTCTAGCAAAGGTGTAAAAGAGGAGGAAGTGATCAGCAGGACATAAAAGCCAAATAGATGTTTTTACTCTTTTAAAGGGGAGAAGAAGGGCGGTCAGCCGAGAGAGCTACCTAAAAGGCATTCACGTGACTTCAAACATCTTACAAAAGACAAAGGAAAAGGAGAAGAGTCGAATGCTACCACACGACCCCCCATTTGAACAAAACCCTATCTACAAAAGAACTAAAAGAAAAAAAAAAAACGAATGGCAATAATACATTGAGAAGATAGATCGTAGCCACATATATATAGCAGTTTCATATACCCATATATATCATCAAACCACGATCAAGGGTTTATTGACAAAAAGATAACATGGGTTCTAAATTTGCTTTTGCCTTGTTCTTTTGATGTTTACAATTAAAGAACATGGATTGGATCAATTTCAATTGTTGTTTCTTTATAAAATAAAAAATGAAAAGTTCCCATGGCCCAAATCACTTCAATTGGTATTAATCGGTAGTTTGAGATGTGGGAGATTGAAGGGTAAATTACACTAATACTTTCTCTTAATATTTAGGTAATTATACTTATTGTCTCTTAATTTTTAAAAATTACACTTATTTTTTTCTGAAATATTGTTAACATTAACCCAGTTTTGTTAAATTAACTATTAAAATTTAATAAAAAATGTCAAATAATCAAAATTTTAAGTGTTTTTCTTATTTTACCCATTTCTCTCTTATATATTTATTAGTTTTCTTTATAAAAATCTACAAAAATAAGTTAAAAAAAAAAGTACAAATGAAGAGTTTCTATTAATTTTTGTAAAAAAAAAAAAAAGTGACAAATATGTGAAAGAGTGGGGGATAAAATAGAAAAAATATCTAAAATTTTAATTATTTTAACATTTTCTATTAAGTTTTAATAGTTTATTTAGTAGAATAGGTTAATGTTAATAATATTTCAAAATAAGGAAAATAAGTATAATTTTTAAATATTGGAAGACGATAAAAATAATCACTCAATTGTTGAAGGAATATAGGTATAATTTACCGAAAATTAAAAAACCAAAAGCAATTATTATTGGAATTTTAAGCCAAAAGCAATATAATTTTTATTTCTTTTATGAAACACTTCTCTCCAAATATATAAATAGAAATTATGGAACAATTTTTCATACTTAGAACATTTTTTAATGGGATAGTTCAGACCACAGGTCAAGACATGGGCGCTTGATATCTCTTTTGTTGGGCCACTTTAGACCACAGTAAGCCTAGACCCGTGTGAAGTATAAGAGACGATCACATCATTCAAGAATTCTCTTTTAATATTTTTGAAAGTCTTTTCTAATTAAAATCATCAAAGTTATCTAAACATGTATTAATCCCAGCACTTCCCTTAATGCATTTGTCATGCACTCTAGGAAAGTAACTGTTTCTGTATTCCTTTGAGCTTGAATTCTTCTTTTCTTTGTCTTGTGCAGCTTCTCCACTTCTTTTGTTATCTTGCAGCTTCTCTTCTAGTGGTCTTTGGTTGATTTAAATTGATGCACACAATTTTGATCGACTTGGGTTCTGATACCACGTTAGAATTTTGAAGAGAACAAATATTAATATAGATGCAAGATTTGTATCATATAATTTTTTATTTATTTCATGGAGCACTTCTCTCCATATAGATAAATTAAATTTATGGAGCACCTTTCTTCAAATACATAGATTCTTGGGCAACCTATCTCCGTGCTTAAACCTTATTTAGTCGGCTAATTCAGGCTATATTAGGCCTAGATGCTTGAAACGTATTTATAGAAGAGGATTACATTATTCTAACATTGTTAGAATTGGATTTTTAGCTGATCATCAGAATCAATCGCCTATGATCATTAAACGATCACAAAGGATTTTACTAACTACCTCTTGATTGCTTCACCATCATAAAGCAGTCGTTAATTCCCTGATCGCTGTTGGGATTTACTGATCGAAACTCATAATAGTTATTACCTTTATCGATTGCCTACAAGCAGTCATTAGTTATTTACGATATAACTTTTACAACCGCTTAAAAGTAATAAGCTATAAGGTATTATTGACCTCTCAATCGGTTATTAAATGTATTTTTTAAAAAATAAAATTCAACATTTATTAAATTTTATTATAATTACTTGTGAACTAGTTTTGATAAGTGTGATGCACGTAATTGAATAATATTTTTTAAGAATAAACATAATTTTTAAATATATTGCAAAATATTTTCAATAAATTTGCATAATTTTATAAAATAATTATTGAGTTATTTTTATATTTATATTTTTTATTTGTATCAATATTAATGAGCCAATAGAATTACTTAAAATCAGGTTTCATATGAATATTAAAGTTTATATTTTACTGAATTTCAATCTGACCCAATCTTAAAAATTAAAATTTACTTTAGAATATATATTAAATTACAAACTTAACTAATCGACTTGATTGTTTTTTATTTTAAATTACTTGTTAATTTTAATCTACATTTTTATTTTTTTAATTCTGGACTCATTTGGCAAAATTATGTTAAGTTAAAAATTAATACTATTAATCTTAATTGTATTAAAATAAGTTTTTGATTGTTTATAAAAATAATTCAACCTAAAAATATTATTTTTATTAATTGTATATTGCACTTCATAAAATAACTCAAATACTGATTAATAATGGTCAACATGACTAACATAACTTTAAAATTGAACCTAAAAAGAATTATTGTTTAGCCTAATTAAATTTAGGCACTTCCAAGCCTAATTAAAGTAGGTATTTTTTTATATTTTAAATTTAAAATATACTAAGAATTGTTATTATGATAGGAGTTAATTTTTTGTCAAATATAATTAGTATTCAATCATTTTTAAATTATTTTTCAATCCAAATTATTATTTAAATATTATTCTTTGTGTTTTTAAATTTAATTTTAAATATATTTGAAATATCACTACTAGAAAGAGCGCTTTTAGCGGCCGCCATAAGGGTTAAGCAGTTACCAATACCTATCAGAGATGGCATGATGACCACTAATTGAGGGACACAATTGCATCATTAGTAATACATATTAGCGATCGCAATAGCGGACGCAACTATTTTAGCGACCACATTGGCGAACGCCGATGGTTTTACCCCCAATAGTATTAGCAACCACTATATTAAGCTTTAGCAATGGCTTCAGTGGTCACTAATGATTCCCACCATCTATCTAGAAGTCTTGGCACAAGTCCTCACCAAATCATTGGCGACAGCTTCTTTCCTATTAGCGACTGCTTATAGTGGTGGCAAAAAGTTATTTACCATTTTTAATTAATAAATTAATATCCTACGAATGTTTTTGCAACCACCATTAACTATTAGCGACCGTTCCTATTGATCGCAAATAGATATACTGAATTATCATGCCCTAAGGGGTAAGTGAATAACATATATATTATGCACTAAGTAACCATCCCCCTAATCATAGCAATATAACACCCTGGAGTGACATTCATGCAAGATAATAACATAACATAATCTAGATCAAGTCTCAGCTATTACTGAGCTATAATGCTCCAACATATCTCATAATCATAATACACAAACATAGGGCTTATGGTTTTTATAACCCAATTAAATAAATCTCTAGATTAAAATAATATTACAATTCCAAATATAATTTTAACTTAAGAAAATGAAAATGCAATGTCCGTAATAACTTATGCACTTCTAATATCACCAAATGCCTACCTAGTCCTTAGGATCTGTTCCTACAACAAGGTCTGTAAGGACGTGAGCACTAAACCATTTGTGCTCACGAATTATTATAAAAGCATATATAATATGTAAAACAAAAGCATGCAATAGGATTATCACAAATAAATCAACATCTTCAACTTAATCATAATCAATTATAAATAACAAGATTCAACATGGTCAAATAAGTAAATGACATCTCTCCACCAATATATTACAACCATCATTACAATTTTCAACAGGTAATCCACATATTATCTTTCTTAACATTACCACCAATGCTTAACCATCACATTTTCATTTCCATTTAAATCCATAGGATGAGTACCTTATACGTCGTCATTAAGGGTCAAGATTAGCCACAATATATGTCGTTGTTTAAGGCCACGATTAGTCATAGGGCCATGATACACGTCATAGTTAATGGCCACGACCAACCACAATATATGTTATTGTTTAGGGCCACAATTAGTCACAGGGCCACGATTAGTCACAATATATATTATGTTGTCAGCTACTAATCTACTAGCATGAACACCAATCCCTCCACAATTTTTAGATCTTTCAACCCTAGGTTAATCTCTGTACTCTTCTTATTTTTTGGTACCCTTTATCCCCGTGTCATGATATTAATCATATTATCTTTTTATCTCTTTGCATTATCATCTTCAATCATTTTATCCATAACATATCATCATAACCCACAATTAATACATATCATCTCACCATTTCCTTTCACTTTCATTACCAATTTCAATAATATCTCAACATATTCCAAATTCAATTATCATATCATTTTCATCATAATAGAATTATTCTTATCAGGATCAAATAATCAGTATCATTCAATATAAACAACCAATCATATTCCAGTAATCATAATCAGTCAATAATAACGAAATCGTTCATAAAGCAATGAATACTAAATCATATATCTCTTCAGTAATTCAATATCTTTCATCTTATTTCTAAATATCTCTCATCCAAACATTTCCATCACTAATATCTCATTTGGCCATTTTATTGTAAACACCCGATTATAACCCATTTATTATAACTAACCAACACTAATTTCTCTTTATTCATAATATCTAATCACCATGTCATACATTTATCATTCACATTTTCATTTATCTATTTTCTTTCCATTAACCTTATCATATTCTTTTTATCCTCTTGTTCAATCAAGGTAAACCTAAGCTATGATTCTAAAGCACTCGGGGTAACCCTATAGGATATTCGAGCGCCCACATTAAGGGCCGGGTGCCCCTCTGCACCACTGGGGCACCCTTCTGTGGGCAAGTTCAAAATGTTACACTTTTTCTCATGTATTTTCCAAATAACTTATTTTATAACCAATTCTTTGTATTTATAAACCCTTCTTGGGTGAGTTAGCAAGTTCAGGACCATGTGTGTTCAATAATAAGAAAACTTAAACATGACAATATCAAATTTATACATTTTGGAGGGGTTTGAGCACCCCCTTGAGGGACCCAAGCACCCCTTCTACTCAACTAAGGTCAGATGAGGCACCCCTGACGCCCCTTGTGTCCAGAAGCCATCCCATATTTTGGTCTGAGCTCCACTTTATGGTTTTAGGTTCCAGACATTGCCAAATCCAATGTTTAGTTTCAAAACTTATTTCTAGGTGTTGTTTGGGACAAAAGATTCTAAGAAGTCAATCAAAACAAGTTTTAATTCACTTATTCTTTCAAAATCAAAATCTTGGTTTCAACCAATACATACACATATACACATATATTACACAACTTTAAGCACTTCCTCATGCTTTCAAATTCTTAAGTAAACATCATAACAACATTTCCTAACTCCTCACATCTCATATATGCTAACAAAAGGCTAGAGATTCGAACCTCAAGCTTAAACATGGTGGAGCGAGAAGGTAGAAAACTCTCGATTTTAGGTTTCTAACCTTGAGTTGATCAATCTCCTCACCGTTTGATCCAAACAACAAACAAACCACATAAAAGTGTTCATTGAGTGCTTAATTTCATTCTTGCAAAATTTATTTGAGTTTGGTTAGGGTTAGGGTAACTTACCAAAACCAAGTTTCTTGGTTCCTCCTTCGGTTCCAACTTCCTCTCTCGGTACTCGTTTTCCAATCTCCTAATTCTTTCTCTCTTTTTCATCTCTTCTACACCTATATAAAACAACCATCTTACTCTCCAAGCAGGCTACAGTGCCTTACACCTTCCCCTGCCCCCTATTCTGATCATAGGTGGCCATAGAAGTGACCCTCGACTAAACAAGCCATTGCCACATCAATCTGTCAACTTTCACACAGGCACCCTTTTAAGTCCCAAGCACCTGCCTCCTTCCCAGGGTGCCCTTCTGCATTCCTCCAAGCCAAAGTGCTAATTTTTTGGTTATTTTGTAATGACCCAGAAATTTAAATTTCGCTTTAGTTATTTTTTCTAGTTAATATTTAATTCGATAGTAAGAAATTTGGTTAATTTAAATATTTGAGCCATTAATTAAATGTTATTTTATTGTAGATGCATGGGTTGTATGGGAATTATTTTTTTGGTATTTAAATATTTTTGTGGATTGTAAATTATGGTTTGATTTTATTAAATAAAATATTAATTATTTCTAATTTAATCAATAGGATTCACGTTACTAATATATATATGTGTGTTTGTGCATGCGTAGATAACATTAAATTAAGTGTTTGTTAAAATATAATATTAATAATATAATATATTGTATGCAGTTAGTTGGGTTAATGGGTGGCTATGACGTAAATAGGATTCTAATTGTAATTAAATTGTTGAAGTGATCTAATGCTACGTCTGTGTGTGCATATATATTGATAATTTTATTTTATTCTTTTATTATTCTTGAGAAATTATTTGAGTAACATTTTTTTTATTCGATTACAATTTAAATTTGGGTGAAATTTTGTAGACTTGGGGTGGAATTGGTTATTAAAAAAAAGCTAGTGGAATGTTAGTAATATCAAATTTACTTAAAACCTAATATATATATAAGGATGCATGTATACACCCAAAAACCCTAGTATTCATCGCTATATTGAATCTAAGCCATCTTTTTCTCTGGCTGAGTTTTCTTCATTATTGTGCTAGGTTATCCTGACTGTGTGATATCTTTGTTGCACTGCACCTTCTTCTTTTCTAGTGTTTTTCCTTGCTAAAACTTGCTAAATTGAGGTAAGAGGCAGCATTCCGCATATATATATAGTGCTATATCACTTCGATTTGTTTGACAATAGCATATTGGAGTTTGAACTCATATATATGCAATGAACATATTTATATGCACCTGCATGTTGATCTGATGATTTAATTGTTAGATGTTAAAATAATTGTTTTTATCTTCATATGCACATGGGTGAATAAAAAAATAAAAAAAATGAAATGTAGTGGTTGAATGATTTTGTGTATATATATACACACTTTACGTGTGTAGTGGCTATATGAGTTATGTCACGCCCCGGATCTCGTGACCCGAGGGGTGAGTGATAAACACACATAACATGCACTAATATAACCAATCCCATAATCAGAGCAACGCAACATAAGCTAGTGAGCCCAAGACACAAGATAGAATAACATAAGTTTAACCTTGACTATTGCCATGTCACCAACCACATACACCATTCCCAAGTTACATAACTTAGGCCTTATGGCCATTACAACCAAATTGAAAGAGTTCATAAATGTACAACGTTACAATTCCCAAAAGAAATTTAAACTAGATGACCAAGAGCTTTGATAAGCTTGGTAGGGCTCATGCATAACCTCTTAGTCCCAACACATCAACCCATTTGATTGTTATTGCTTGTACCTGTATCAAAGTCTGTAGGGATGTGAGCACAGGTCCACTTGTGCCCACAAGTCTCAAATAAACATATATGATATGTATTTCACACATGCAAGTATTTTATGATGTATCTAGTTACCACCCATACTCAAAAATCAAAATCATTCATTGACGTTACCAATTTAGAATATGCACATTTATACACAACAATATTGTAAAAAGAAATTCAATTCCAACCAATATTTAATCTTTAGATTCTCATTCTTAAGTTTCAATCCACGTTTCAATCCTCTTTTTAATGTTTAATCAAAGTTGACCACACAACCATATTTACAATACCTATTGACATTCAATGACATCACAATGTGGCATCCAATTCCAAACAATTTTCATTATTGAATTTCCTAACATTACATCTAGTCACATTCCCAACCACATTATCACAAATTCAACATTTAATCATATATTCACATCCATATTATCACATTCCAACAATCCATCACACAACCATAGTCACACAATTCATCGGGGGTTGGGTGTATACACAACACCGTCTTTTATGGGTCCAGACCCAACGGAAACGGCAAACCAAACACCATCGTTTAGGATCTCAATCCAAGGTCACGGGTAACCCATACACTCACAATGTTGTGGGCTACTAACCCACTGGTATTGACACCAAACCCTGCGCAGGTTCCGGGACTCTCAACCCGAGGGTAATCTCAAACCCTTCCTGTTTACCACACCCCACCACGGCCCCCGTCACACAAATAATCATTCATCATATCACATCTCATCATTCACGAGTCCACATTCAACATCATATACTTTTCCACAACTCAAATCCACATTCCGGTTCATTCTAGGATTCATTAGATAACAACATTTATTAAGCATCATTAAACATTTAACCTTTCTCAATGTTATGAGCATGAGCTCCCTTTATGCCAAATCACAATTCATTAAAGCAATCACAAGTTCATACACTTTAACATTTAGTTTACATTAAGGCATATTCACAATTTTATTTGATTAAGACCCTTATCTCAAAGTAGGCTTCCAATTCATTTCATTCATGGTAGCAAGCATTCCCCTTTACAAGCTTAATCCTGTAGGTTTAAGATAATCAACCCTTAATCACTTTTAAGAGCTCATTTCCATTTTAAAATCCATGCAATTAATCAAATAAAAGTTCTACACACAAACATGTTACCAACCCCTTCATAATCCTAAGGTAGGAAGTCAAGTTAAGAAAAATCAGGAAAGGTGTTCTGGTCTCTGTGGGTGCCCCTCCAAAAGTTCATGGGCACCCCTGAGGGGTCATGGGCGCCCCACCTAAGAGCATGGGTGCCCCTCAAGGGCCATGGGCACCCCACCAAAACCCATGGGTGCCCCTCTGTTGCCCAGAAAGCTACTTTGCTCCGGTTCAAGCTCTAAGCCATGTTTTTGGGTTCCAAACTTTACCCAATCCAATATCTAACCTAATGCCTTATTTTCTTGAGTTGTCTAGGACCTAGAAGACTCCAAAAAGTCCATCAAAACAAATTTTAATCCATTCATTTCTTCAATATAAAAATCTTGCTCCAACCTATACATATATATACACACAACCATTCATCCACACAAACTCCACTTTCAAGGTTTCCAAATCTTAAATAAATTTCATAAAAGTTTTTATTAGCTCAAATACATCTCATATATACCAAAATGAGACTAGAAATCCCTACCTTGAGTGGTAAAAAGATAGATCAAAATGGAGGTGTCTTGAGCTTCCAAACCCTCAAACTTTGATGGCTCCAATCTTCTCCCTCCTTGATCAAAACTAAAAATGAATAACATAGGAAGGTTTCTTAAGGTCCTAATTTTAATCTTGTAAAAGGAATTTGAATTCCATGAAGGTTTGGAAGACCTACCTTTGAAATCCTCTACCGGTGGTCTTCTTCTTCTCCTTTGTTCTTCTCACCCGATTCTCTCTCTTTCAATCCAATTCTCTCTTTCTCTCTTGCATCAAATCAATCTAATATATATATATAACAATATTTTTAATCCCCAAACAGTAATCCTCAGGTCTCCCCTCACCCCTAGCTAGTATAGGTGCCTATAGGGTTAAGTCTCGGCCTTCCAACCAAAGAACACCCTTCTGCTGATTTTCTGTACAAGTGAGGCGCCCATCATGGACCATGGGTGCCCGTCCTAGACCCATGGGCGCCCCTCCTCTACCTCGGGCCTCCTTTACCTTGGGCGCCCCTCTGCATGCCCCCGAGTCAAAATGTTGACTTTTGAGCTATTTTGCCCAATTCTTCCAAAATTCACACTCCCAAGTCATCTTTAATGACTAAACTTACTTAATTAACATCCTAACATGCCCAAAACATGTTAAAACCATCAAATTATATTAACATGAAAATTTAGGGTATTACAAGTTATTCTAAACTAGGTATATATATATATATATATATATAATGCAATTAAAGTTTGCCTAGGAACGTTCTAGTTTAATTGTTTGGATGTAATTGTATTAATTTGTTTGATGTGTAAGCATGTTTGACAAGGTATTGTGTGGGTATGTAATTTATTTACAATTTTCTTTTCATGAAACTTTGGAATAAAGGAAGAAATTATTTAATGTGGATATAAAATAAAATTTGATGTGTTTTATTTGGGTTGAAGGGTATTGAAAATATCGGGTATACGTACCCAATGGTTAAAAGTCCGAAAACCCGCGAGGTGGTGGTAATCAAGTCCAGTAGACTAATAACCTACGAACAAGCAGATGCCTAAGGGTGACATATTATATTCTTAACGTTTTAACCTAAGAAGCAAACACTGAAGGATGGTATATATTGGTTGGGTCCTATTTAAACGTGACAATCAAGAAGACATCGAAGAATAGTGTGTATTGGTTGGGTCTTGTTTCCATGGGACAACCAAGTAGCGATATCTTAGAACCAAATTGCTTTCTTTTGATATGTTATGCGGTATTAATACACGATTAAATTGTAAGGAAGATGAATTAATAAATAAATTTAATTTCTTATTTGAAATTGCCATTTGTGCATAAATGTTTCACTTATTAGCATGTTAAGGCATTTTGCATTTACATTATTATTAGGATTCCAAGTGCACATGGTATTATTGCTCATCCACTTACAGCTTGTGATGCAGGTAATGAATTTGAATCGCGTGCTGGACCTTCTGAACATAGGAATTAAAATTTTATTTATTTACATTTAAATGTTTATAAAATTATTTTAGTGGATTGTAGTAAAGCTCTATTCATGAGTTGAATATTTATTTACTTTTATTTTATTTCTAAGAGATTATGTGGGATTAGTCTTGGAGGTTTTTTTTTTTTTTTTTTTTTTGGTAATTAAAATGGAACAGGGTGTCTTGGAGGCTGTAGTTTTGTTTTGGAACTTTGTTACCTAGTTGGTTTTGACTAAGGTATTTATTTAAATTTGCATATGAGATTATGTATTTTAACTTTTATTTATATTCATTGCTCCATAACATGTGTGTATGGCTCTGATATGGGATAGGAAAACTTGTTAAATTATATCATATGATAAACTTGTTATTTTAATTAGATAGTATGTTCATTAGTAGTTAGTATATAAATCTAATGTGGCATTATTGTTTGTATTATTTTATATTTGTATACCATAGGATTGAGTAATGGCGACTATAGGAAAGTTGTTGTGTAAATCAGTGGGGTTGAAAGATTTATTAGAAGTTTTGGAATGAAAGGTGATCTTTAGTTTTGTAATGACTCAAGGTGTAATTGGTTAGAGATTAAGGTTTTTTGGAATTGTCCACCTTAAAATATATATATATATATATATGCACTTGCTAGCATTCAAATCTTGAGGTAGAATATGTACCCCTACTCGTTTTTGTATAAATTTTGAGTTTCATTTTAATACCAACGTATGTATTCTTTTATTTAGATCATATATGATTAATAAATGCTAAATTTTGATTTCTTTTAAAATGCATCTATATTTCGCTTACACTTTAAAATTTAAATAAATATAATCATGGAGGAATGGGTTTTGAAGCATGCATGTATGAAATTGGGTCTCCTTGGTTATATTTAACTTGATGATTTTAAGCATGTAAGAGTGTAAGTTTAGTTTTGTGCCTTTTTCTGGAGTTTACGAGTTTTTTTTTTTGGTGAGTAATTTACGAGTTCTTTAGTCATTAAATTGTAATATATTTGTTTTGGAAACAAGACATTCAAAATTTGTAAAAATTTTAACATACATTTCTTAATTATTTGGGTTGTCTCAAGGCACATTTTGTAAGTATTTAATTTATATTAGGTAGATAACTATCAATCATTTGTTTATCTATTATTCTTATGATTGAAATGCATGATACTGTTAAGTTTTATAATTATTGAATGCTTGAAAATATTATTTTGGTTACAAATTTTATATTCATGAAAACATTTACTTTGATAGATTTTTTTTGGGTTGTTTTTAGTTTAACGTTTGAATTTAAAAAAAAAAAAAAAAACAAATCCCATTAATCTAATGTTCCTACATGCATTGAGATCAGATTTGTCTATATTAGCTTAAAGTAACTAATGATATCATTATGAGTAAGTTTTACATGATTCAATTTAATTTCATATGATTTGAGAAAATTGTCATGATAAAAAAAGGGTTATCTTATCAGTGTTTTTGATATTTGTGATTTAAGTAAGAATGTAGATAGTGCTTGATAAATATTATTTCGACATTTATCTTGACTTCTGATTTGAATTTTCATTAGAGTAAAACAAAAAGAAACTGGTACTTTAAGAATTAATTTATTTTAAATATCTAAAAGGTATTTGAGTAGAAGATGAACCTAGCTAGGTGTGGAATTGGTATGACTATGGTATTTTTAGAATTAAGATTCAAATCTAAGAGAGAGACATGGATGGAAGTTGAATTATATTATTTTAACGTGTATGTATTAACAATCATAAGATATGATATTTATATGATGACTTAAATCGTATTTGCAAAAATTTTCTATACAAGTATTCAAAATTCTTTTGAAGTTGTGATAATCTATTATTTTGATGTACTAGTATCATTTTATACTTGTGTGATATGATTAGTTTATTTTGTATGTCAAGTTAGATTTGATGTTTGATAAAAAAAAAAAAAAAAAACTTTCATGAATGACAAGCATTGCAGAAACCTTAATATGAGATTTAATAATAATAACTTAGTTATGAGAATATTACACATTATGCATATTTTATTTATTCCACATTAAAGTTTTTAGCTTATTAATTCATTTTCTTAACTATTAAGATATGAGGAATATAATATGTGAGTGGTTAACTGATTTTAATGAATGCAATCTAGGGAGAACTGTAAATTTTAACCTATTTAGTTGGATTGTCATTATTTAATTGGATGTTGGTTCAATTTCTAGCTGATGGTTTAGTACTCAAAAACTTATGATGAATTTCTATAGATTTTATACAAATTTTACTTTGAAGGTTGAGATGTTGCAAAGATTCTAAGGAATTTAAAACAAAAAAATTGCATTTGTTTAGTAATTAATTATTACACTTGAAACATATTTTCGCTTTAAATTATGGAGACATTTGGTTATGCATTATTTTGCAGAATTATTATGGGTATAGTGATATATTAACATTTTTACGTATTAAATTATGAAATGGTTTTAAAAAAAATACTAGTATTAGCTCTATTAGCGTTTTGATGTGGATATCGATTTATGTACTTGTTATTATTTGGTTTTGTTACTTTAATAATTTATGACTTTAATTTTGGAGCTTGTTGAATTATTAAATTTACGTTTTCCCAAATATTTTAACTGGAGATAAATTTTTGATATTGTAAATTTTATTTAGGGCTCCATGAGACTTTAGACCATGTCAATTTATATTTAGTTAAATCATATTTCCTACGAATCTAAGAAACATATTTATTTTATACACAGGGATTTTCTGTGGAGATTGTTAGTTTGAAAATGTTGCTTATATGAGCTGCTATGTGTGGTAGTTTTAAGTTTGCTGGTCAATTTTCTCTACTGATTTGCTTTGTGTGGTAGGGTAGAGCTGTTGTTTCTTGATAATTGAGTTACTAGTTGCATTTATTTAGTTTGATGTGCAATTTTTCTTGTTTCTAATTGTGTTACTGTCTGGCAGGTATGAATGCTGCTTATGATTTGGTTGCAAGTTCGTGTTGAGAGCTGGGTTGCATTATGTGATGTATGCTTAATTATCATTTGTTGTGTTGTTGCAATTTTGGTCTGTCTTGAGCTGTGATTTTGCTTAGATTTATTTATCTCTATTCTCTTTTGTGAGTTAGATTTGTGCCAATTATGGCCTACAGTTATGAGCTTATATTGTTTATTTGGTAGTATGCCTCTTAAATTTAGTAATTTTTTTATATTAATATATTCTTTATTGATTTCAAAAAAAATAATTTTGTGTGAATAGTATGCGGAGTTTATAAAGGTTTAAACTTGTACAATTAATTTATTTTTATAGTGTTTCAAACTATATCGTATTCGTAGAGGCATGTGGTTTGGATTTACTTATGTTGTAAATTTCAAGGATGAAATTTTTGTGAGGGTAAGATGTAATGACCCAGAAATTTAAATTTTGCTTTCATTATTTTCTTCTAGTTAATATTTAATTTGGTAGTAAGAAATTTGGTCAATTAAAATTTTTGAACTATTAATTAAATGTTAATTTTATTGCAGATGCATGGGTTGTGTGGGAATTATTTTTTACTATTTAAATATTTTTGTGGATTGTAAATTATGGTTTGATTTTGATTAAATAAAATATTAATTATTTCTAATTTAATGAATAAGATTCACGTTACTAATATGTATAAGCGAGTGCGTGTGTGCACGTAGATAACATTAAATTAAGTGTTTGTTAAAAAATTAATATTAATGATATAATATATTGTATGTGGTTAGTTGGGTTAATGGGTGATTATGGCGTGAAATAGGATTTTAATTGTAATTAAATTGTTGAAGTGATCTGATATCATGCTACATTTGTGTGCATATATATTGATAATTTTATTGTATTCTTTTATTATTCTGGAGAAATTATTTGGGTAACATTTCTTTTATTGGGTTATAATTTAATTTTGGGTGAAAATTTGTAGACTTGGGGTGGAATTGGTTATTAAAAGAAACCTAGTAGATTAATAGTAATATCTAATTTATTTAGAACCTAATATCTATAAGGATACATGTATACACATAAAACCTAGTACTCGTCACAGTGTTGAATTTGAGCCGTCTTTTTCTCTGGCTAGGTTTTCTTCTTTGTTGTGTTGGGTTATCTTGATTGTGTGATATCTTTACTGCACTACACCTTTTCTTTTCTAGTCCTTTTCCTTGCCAAACCTACCAAATTGAGGTAAAGGACAGAATTCCACACACACACATATATATATATATAGTGCTATATCACTTTGGTTTGTTTGACAGTAGCATGTTGGAGTTTAAACTCATATATATGCTATAAACATATTTATATGCACCTGCATGATAATCTGATGATTTGATTGTTAGATGCTAAATTAATTGTTTTTGTCTTTACAGGCACCTGAGTGAATAAAAAAAATAGAAATTAAAAAAAAAAACAAAACATAGCAATTGAATGGTTGATTCATGCGTTTATATATATACGCACTTTTACATGTATAGTGGCTGTACAAGTTATTCTTAATTAAGTATATATATAATGTAATTAAAACTTGCTTAGGAACGTTCTATTTAATTGTTTGGATGTAATTGTACTAATTTGTTTGATGCATAAGCGTGTTTGACAGGGTATTGTGTGGATATGTAATTTATTTATAATTTTCTTTTCATGAAACTTTGGAATAAAGGAAGAAATTATTTAATGCGAATATAAAATGAAATTTGATGTGTTTTTTTGGGTTGAAGGGTGCTGAAAATATCAGGTATACATACCCAAGGGTTGAAAGTCTCAAAATCTACGTGGGGGTAGTAATTGAGTCTACTAGGCTAATGACCTACGAATGAGCATATGCCTAAGAGTGACATATTATGTTCATAAGGTTTTTGATTAGGTCCTATTTCTACAGGACAACCAAGTAGATGCCAAAGAATAATATATATTGGTTGAGTCCTGTTTTCACGGGACAACCAAGCAGCGGTACCTTAGAACTAAATTGCTTTTCTTTTGATGTGTTAAGTGGTGTTAATACACGATTAAATTGTAAAGAAGAGAAATTAATAAATAAATTTAATTTCTTATTTGAAATTGCCACTTGTGCATAAATGTTTCACTTAGCAGCATACTAGAGCATTATTGTATTTATATTATTATTAGAGTTCCGAGCATATGTGGTATTATTGCTCATCCACTTACAGCTTGTAATGCAGATAATGAATTTGAGTCGCGTGCTGGACCTTCTGAGCATAGGAATTAAAATTTTATTTATTTATTTATTTACTTTCATTTAAATGTTTATAAAATTGTTTTAGTGGATTGTAATAAAACTCTATTTGTGAGGTAAATATTATTTACTTTTATTTTATTTTTGAAAGATTATTTCGGATTAGCCTTGGAGGTTGCAGTTTTGTTTTGAAGCTTTATTGCCTAGGTGGTTTTGACTAAAGTATTTATTTAAATTCGCATATGAGCTTATTTATTTTAACTTTTATTTATATTCATTCCTTCAAAGCGTATGTGTATGGCTCTGATATGGGACAATGAAACTTGTTAAATGGTATGGTGTGTGTTTCTTTGTTCGTGCACTTGAGTCATGGAATCTGGGGCGTGACTTATTTGGTCCATTGCTTCCAAAATTTTCAACAATGAAACATCCTTAGTGACAATAATTGCTTAAATAACGTATTATTACCTCTAAAATGTGCTTAAAACCATCAGTTTATATTAACACGGAAATTCAGAATATTATATGAATTGAATTTGGATTCTAATTTATTGAATTGAGCCTAAGTAATATATTGGATTGGATCCAATCATATGTTAGATTGGATTGGCCCAAGTAATAAATACTTGATTAGATTGAGCCTAAGTAAGAATTTAGATTGTTATTATATTAATAACATTTAAGCAATTTAATATTAATATTATTCTGATTAGGATTATAAAAATATTATTTTTATTATTATTATTCTCATTAGGGGTTTGTGTATAATTTTTAATTTAACTAATTTAATAACACCATTTATATTATTATAATTTAATACTACTACTACTACCACTACCACCACCACTACTATTATTCTCATTAGGGGTCTTTTGAATTATTATTAATTGAACTAATTTAATTACACTATTAAGATTATTATTAATATATAATAATATTATTATAATAATTTAATATTATTATTACTATTATTGTTGTTATTATTATTCTCATTATGGGTCTATATATTATTATTAATTTAACTAATTTAGTTACTCTATTGATATTATTATTAATTTAACTAATTTAATTACTTTATTATTATAATTTAATATTATTATTACTATTATAAATATTATAATTTAATATTATTATTACTATTATTATTATTATTATTATTCTCATTAGGGTTTAGGTACTATTATTATTTGAATTTTGACTTTTGTAATTTGAAATTGAAAAATATTAAAAAGAAATAATCAAATAAATTAACTAAAAATAAAAGTTTACAACAACAAAAATATATGATACAAATAAATTAACAACAAATTAGCAACAAAATAAACAAATCAACAAATTTAGGGATCAACAAATCAACAACTCGTTTTTCTATATCTAACAAAATTAATTTTTTGTTAAACATAAAAATTAAAATTTAATACTTTTGTAAAAAATTGATTGAATTTAATAAAATAACTTCCATGTTAATTTAATTTACATGAATTTAATTACATATTAATTTCATTTGATTTACTGTAATTTCATCAAGTACTAATTTAATTAACTATATTAAATCAATTTATTTCTTTATATTAGTTATTAAAAATAATTTAATTCAATAAATAAAAATATATTAATTCTAACTTAATTACTCAAAATTATTATAAACAATTGAATACATTATATTTAATATTAATTTGATTAATATTAAATATTGTGGGTATCCAGGTTGTAGTTAAACATACCAAGGTTGTTATAACCATGCCACGGTGTGAAACCTCACATGCCACATCATCATTAATTACATGTAAGACAATTGACGTTAGTCCATCCACACTAATAATTTCATCACAGGACTGTACACTTTTCCTTGGATTTGGAACAAGATCCAAGGAGATAATTAATGACTAGTGGGATCATCGGAGGTTCAGTAAATTGGAGACTAGAATTAGGGGGCCGTTAGAATTCATCTAACCAATCTAGAGAGAGAGAATTAAATAGGCGACTCTTACCCTTCCTTGGGTCCATGGCATCGGGCCTAGACATTCTCACCTAAAGGGCTTCATCCTCACACATATAAACCCTCATCCTCAAAAGGGTCTGGCATCAAGGATTTACTAAGCATCTAACCATTACCATCCCTACTCTCTCTCTCTCTCTTGTTCCAGATTGTCCCTAGTTCTCTCCTCTCCGTCAGATTCCACTAGTCTCGCTATTACTTGATACTTAACATAATTGCCAGAAAATGTTGGACTCATTCCACCCTAACCCCCCACAAATATAATTTTAAAATGAATTGCATATTTTGTAAAAGAATTTATATTTCAAAATAATTAAATTAATTGTATATTTCATATTAATTTAATTGGTTAAATTAAAAATGTTATTTACATTCATTAAAAATTAAAAATTTTAAAGAGATAAAATATAATTATAAAAATTAAAATAGATGTAAAAGCTCAAAGGGGTGTCCTCAGTTGAATCGGTTAAAAAGGGGGTGTTTGAAGTGAACAAAATATTAATATAAATTCGTGATAATTACAAGTTTGTAATTCATGCATTGAGTATGAAATTTAAATTTTATATAGATTTACAATTTTAGTGTTTTTGATAAGCTCCAAGCGCAACCTATATAAACTAGTTTTTTAGTCGACATTTGTGTTTAAATAAATTTAAAATTATAAAATAAAATAATATTTAAAAAATAAATTCATAAAATTATATTTGAATAAATATACTCAATTAATAAAGAGGACTTTTAATAAAATTGTCATTGCTATCAAAATTTTAAACTTTCCATAAAAAATTTAGTTTTAATATTACTAGTCGTGAAATATAATGACACTATTTAATCAAAAAAATTATTTTATTATTTTAATTTTATTAATTATCAAATATGACATAATCGGTCAATATCAATTTTATTAACTATGGCCATTTTTTATATAAATCGGTCAATATCAATTTATATGGATTTGTTTACTAAAGTTTTTTTTTTTTTTTTGGCTTTTTTTGTTTTTTATTTTACAATTTTTAATAATGTTATTTACATTCACTAAAAATTTTACAAAAGAATACAAAAAAGAAAGTTAATTTTTATAAGTAAATTAATTTTTATTATTGTTTTATTGAATGCTAATAATATATATAAATTATCAAAAATATTAACAAATTATTGTTCTAATTTTATTATTCCCGCCTTGCGTCTCTCTCTCCCTTCTTCTTCCTATGGGTGAACAAACCCATATACAACTACAAATGCAAACCCAAACCCAACCACAATCTCAATCTCTTCACTCCCAATCTCACCACCAATATTACATTCACAACAGTAAAAAAATAAAAAATAAAAAAAAACAATATAAAAAAATAATATCACAATCATTAACTAAATACAGTACATCATCAAATTTCCCAACATTACATTCACAACAATAAAAAAAAAAGAAAGAAAAGAAAAGAAAACAGTATATAAAGAAAATAACAGCATACCTGAGGTAGAAAAGAAGAGAGGAAGAGAAGATCAAGTCACTCTGTCAAACTTAACAAAAAACTTTAGCAAAATAAACCAAAAAAAAAGTAAATTAATATGCATATATATATATATATAGAGAGAGAGAGAGAGGGAGGTGAGGAGGGAGGAGGAAGGAGAATGGGAGTAGGAGGTTACCTGTAGGAGTCGACAGAAGCGGCGGCGTCGAACGACCAGTGGGAGTAGCAAAGGCGCGACAGAGGGAAGAGAAAAAGAGATAAAGGAAGGAAAAAAAGGGAACTATGCAGATATTCGGGCAATATATTAGCGGCCGCTAATATAACTTTTGGCAGTCGCACGAGTTTCGTTGTCGTAGATACTCCAGCTGCATGCTAATTGTGACCCTTGGCTCGACAACCGCTGAAAGTGATTGCTAAAAGTATATTAACGATTGCCAAAAGTGATAGCCCAAGTTTTACCTCTGCATTTGCCAGATTCTCTATTAGTGTATGTAAAAATTTTATAACAATAGTGAGCACCAATAGCTAAGTATGTCCATTTTAAAAACTCATTAAATCACTTCACATTACTTGTAATCACATAATACATCCCTAATAGCTACAGGGTAAATTACACCTAGACCCCCTAAACATTCACGTAATTACACATGGACCCCATCAACATTTAAAATTTACAAAGACCTCCATTATTTTGAAAAGTTGGTAACACTTGAACCTATCCGTCAGTATACTATTAGAATTTTTGTTAAAATGATGATGTCAACTAAAAATTTTTTTCAATATACCAAATTTACCCTTTCTAACTATTGAAATTTACACTTTTACACAATATATATATATAAGCAAATGGAGGATCTGGCCACCATCGCCAGCGACGCCTCCTCTGCCACCATCCCCCCATGTGGATCCCCAGGTGAAACCGCTTCTTCGATTCAGGTGCATTTCTAAACATTGGCTTGCTCTAATTGACAGTTTAGATTTCATATTCGATGGACTTGACGCTGCTGCGACCGAGGCCCCGCCATTGCTATTAAGCTCGATCGCCACCCACTCTAGTGTTAGGACTACAGGACTGAGGTATGGGCTCTTGTCAGGGCTTGCTCTGTTTGTCAAACTCCTTGGACACCCTCATTCTGTGGAACCCCTCAACCCAGCAGTCCCAAAAACTTCTGTATGCGTCGATTGAGTTTCCAAACCCATCTAGCTATCGCGAGAGTCGCATTTACGGATTTGAGTATGATAGTGCTAGCGACGATTACAAATTGGTGAGGACAATGTTGATCGCTAACAATGATTTTTTCTATTATGAAGTTAAGGTTTATAGCGTGAAATAGAATTCGTGGCACAGGGTTGAGAAGTTCCCTCATTACACGCTCTTGAAAAGAATTGGTGGTGTTCTGGCTCGTGGTGCTTTGCACTGGATTGTGACCGAAGAGCCCAATAGCCTTAACGGTGGCTTAATTGTTGCTTTCGATCTCAACTGTGAGGAATATCAAATAATGCTGCAACCGGAGTATATGAATTCAAGTTTCTATATGAATTTACAGGAATTGGGTGGTTGTCTTTCGTTACTCTGCAATTATTACTTAAGCTATGTTCATACATGGGTGATGAAAGATTATGGAGTGAAGGAGTCATGGACAAAATTAATCTCAGTTGGGCAACTTGATTTGATTAGGTCTTTCCAATATGTGACTCCGATTGCTTATTCCAAGAGCGTTAAGAAAGTACTACTAGAACAGGACAATAGGAGGTTTTTCTGGTATGACCTAAAAAGGAAAACAATGAAGAATATTAGGATTCATGGCATAAAAGAATTTGTGCAAGTGGAGATACGCATGGAAAGCCTTGCTCTTCTCAACCTTGATGGCCAGAGTGATAGGATGAAGTAGCATGAACAATAGGAGAAGAATATGTAAGCTAACATTAATCCAGTCTGTTGTCTTGTATTGATTTAGCCTGTATTGCTTTCTCTGTTGTTCTTCTTATGTATGTGTGTGGGGCCTGTGGCTTGAATCAGTAAGGTAAGGGAGAAGTATGGGATTTGAAGAAAGGTTTAGTCACCGGCGGGGGCTGCCACAGTCGTCGATGGGGCAGCGGCACTAGCTTAAATCGATGAGGGCTGCCAGTATGGGAACAAAGTGTTCAAATTTTCTTTTTTTTTTTTTTTTTGGCTGCATATATATGTGCAAATATATGAGGGTATATTTGTCTTTCTAATAAATTTTTAACGAAGTTAGCAGTAAAGTTAACGGAAGGGTCTAAGTGTTACAAACATTTCAAAATAAAGGAGGTTAATGTAATTCTGAAATGTCGAGGGGGTTCCACGTATAATTACACTAATATTTAGGGGGTCTAAGTATAATTTACCCATAGCTATATAGGCCAAAAAAAAATGTAGTTGTAATCATATGTTGGCCTTTAACCTACTTAACCAAGCTCCCCCACCTTCATACCCAAGTGAAGCCTTACCTTTTATAGTGGTCTTCTACCTTTCGAAAAAGTCGTGTTCGTCTCAGACGTCCTCCTAATATGGAACAAAAGGAAGTGAAAAAGAGAAAAAAAATAGTACTGAAAATAATAATAAAAAAAGTATTCCATTCAAAGATTTCTAAAAGAATGATAAATAGGGAGAGTACACATACAATTGGTTTAATGAGAAAAAAAAAGGAAAGAATTATACAACTTTGATATATGTATATATAGATAACATAGATTTATAAAAATAACTCAAATATTGTATATTATTAATCGGTTAAAAAAATCAACATAACTAATTTAAATTTAAAATTAAAATTTTTCTTAAAAAATTCCCAGGCTTAAATAATATTTTTGCTTTTTTGTGTTTTTAAATTTAAGATATAATAAGAGTTGTTATTGTAAGAGAAATTATATTTTTAAATTTAATTAATATTTAATAAGTTTTAAATCTTTTTTCAGCCAGAATTAATTTTCTAGTAAATTTTAAAACAATAGTAAACCAATATGCATATTCTATTTAAGGAACTCATGAATTCACTTTACAATGATAAAGATTATATGTCATAGGTCATCTATTGATGTAGAACAAAAGGAAATAAATATGGATAAGGACAAACATATATATAAATGGAAAAATAATATTTGATCAAAGATTTGTAAAAATAGAAAAAATTAAATGATGAATATGGAGAGTACCCCAATGAGTTTAGTTGTTGGTCTTATAAAATAACTCAGATCAAAAAATATTATTATTAATCATACATTATGTTTTATATAATATATATATATATATATAGTCATCCTTACCAATTTAAATTTAAAATTAAAATTTATAAAAAAAATTACCCTGAATACTAATTTTATTCAAAGATTTGTAAAATATAAAAAATAAAATGATCAATATAGAGAGTACTACATAGGATTTGATAATAATTTTTAAATTAGTTTTATAAAAATAACTCAAATAAAAATATTATTATTAATTATATGTTCTTTATAAAATAAAATAAATATAGTCAATTTGACCACTTATTAATTTAAAATAGAATTTAGAAAAATAACTACTCTTAATCTAATTAATATTTTGGTATTTTTAAATTTTAAAAATACTAAGAGTTGTTGTTATGAGAAAAATAACTTAATTATTATTTTAAGTATTTTTATTTATGTTTTTAATTAAATTTCATTTTTATTTGTGTTTTTTAATTTAATTACTAATGTATTTGAAATTTGTAAATTTTAGAAATATATTGAATTTATAAGCAAGTATGTCCATTTTTAGAACCCGTGAGTTCACTCGTACTGAATTTATAAACAAGTGAATTCCAAGCAAGTGAGTCTCTTTTTGGAACCTATGAGTTCATTCACGTCTATTAAAATTATATGCTAAAATTTTAGTGGTTTTGTATGTAAAAGAAAACGTGACGTTGCAATATTTTAACGATTTAAGATAACAAAACAAAAGTTTTATAAATGAGAAAAGAGAAAAAAAAAAAAGAGAGAATGAAGAATTTCAAAATTAATTCAAAATTCTGTATTAAAAAAAAATTGAAATGGATATGAAATATGTATGCCACGTAAGATTAGAGTGAAGAAGAGAAGGAAAGAGAAAATACATTCATTTAGTATTATAGATAGATTTATAAAATTAAACATGCACTAATGAAAACTAATATTACAATAAAATAAATTATCATTTATTACAAATTATTCAATGAGTATGAAAAATAGATTATTACAAAGAAAAATTAAAAAAAAATTAATGGCCATCCAAGAAAAGGTCAAGACGGCATCGATCAAATCAAAAATTTATTTATAAATAATTAAATCAATTAAAGATATAAAATATACTAAAATATATTAAAATCAAAAACATAATTATGTTTGAATTAGAAATTACACGTAGCCTCCAAGCAACCTAACACTTTAAATACTGTGCGGTTCATTTCTACACGTCATTCCTGGCCAAATAACACTATGCATCAAGTCTTACAGCCTCCGAAGGCTGTATGTTTGTTTTGAGCATTTGCCTCTAACTTGGAAAGTCATAAGTTTCTTGTTTTAACTTGAAACTACGTCCGGCTATTTCAAGCAAATGGACACTACAAATCTCGCATGGTTCGTTTCTGCATGTCACTGTGCCTAGCTGACACTACGAGTCAAGCCTTATTACCTAAAGAGGTTGTATGCTTGTTTTGAGCATTTGACTCTAACTTAGAAGGTCATAAGTTTTAAGTTTTAATTATAAACTATGCGGGGCCATTCCAAGAAAAACAATGCTCTGAATCCTGTGTGATTTATTTTTGCATGTCACTCGTGCCTAAATCACGCTATGTATCAAGTCTCACAGTATTTGGAGGGCATATGCTTGATTTGCATATTCGACTCTAACTTAGTGTTGGTTTTTATAGCATAGGGTTGAGAAAAATACCTCGAATGGAAGGATGAACTCTTTAAAATTTTTCCTGATGCACAGCGGAATCACCTTCTTTCAGCGATTCAGCCTTCCAAACTATTCTCAATTCTCTTTCTCTAGATGGATGTGTATGGTCACTCTGTTCAGATCACTTGGCTAATTGATAAATAAAAGATATTTATAAAGACTGAGATACAGAGTTTGTATTAGAGAAGATCTCTAACTCTAAAGATTATCTCTTATCCACTCTCTCACATATTTTATCTATATATATCATCTTAATATATATTTAGAAGATATGGTATCTTGAGAAAATCTCCCAACCATATCATTTTATCTAAATATATATTAATTTATCTATAATTTATTTCATAAATAAATTATAAATAATTAGCCAACTGGATCTGGCCCATCAAGATAAAATTGAGCTAGCTTAGAGACTGAAAGCCCATGGATTCTTAGTTCTAACTTAAAAGATATTTGGGCCTTATCATCTCATGACACCCGATTATCTTTTAAATTAACACAAGGCTATTCCATTAAAAGTCCTGAGCTGCACTCTAGTAGTCTATGTTGAAATTCATTTAATTAAAACAACTTTTAATAGAATGAATTTTGGTCTTAGACCAATAATATCCACTTAATTAACCCTCCATTATTAGCTCGTAATTAAGCTAGGCTAAATGTCGAGCCCCTTAATTACATATTTACCTTAAGTCTCTATTTATCTTAATTTTGATCATTCTCAATATTTTCATATTTGTAAACAATTTACAAATAATTATTGTTATTCAATAAACAATTTATTGAATAAACTGCGGCCCCAGATTTAGTGATCAAAAGGATAAATAGCTTAGGTGAGCGTATCAAAATAGATTCTATCTTGTAAGTATATGTTCCCACGATTCATGAAATTAAATCTCCAAGTTATCGAAGTTTTAACCATTTATAAGATCTCACTCTGCGATAACTCAAATAGACTTAATTTATGAATGTGAGTCCATACAAACTCAGGATTAGGGTTTATTAAGTTTATTAAAACTTATGTACATTATGATTAAAGACATTTATTAATCAAATCATAATTTACAACAGTCCTTTCAATATGTATATCACATATACATACTAACTTTCCTACTCAAAGTCACCACTTTAGTGATCAAGATAAATCACCCAATTAAGAAGTAGAAAAGTTATAACTTTAACATAATGAAATTCCCGTTTCATTAATAGCTGTGAATTTACTTTAATTTATAAAACTTGTGATTTAAATCTTTTTGTATTGGCATCTTATGCCCAATACTTAAATCACATACTTTATAAATAAGAGACAATAACGTATGCTTAAATAAATAAATGTTTTATTTTAACTAGAAAAATAAATTAAATGAAATATCATTACAAAAACATACTTTCAAGGGCACCAAAGGAAAATAAATCTTACACTTAGAAACTTGTAAGTTTCTAGTTTGAACTTAAAACTACTAGTTGTTTTTCCGAGTATCCTAAGGATCCAAATTCCATGTGGTTCATTTCTACTCGCCATCTATGCCTAGATCACGTTGTTTCAAGTCTCATGATCTCAAAGGTTTTATGCTCAATCTGAGCATTCGACTCTAGGTATAATAGGCTTGTAAGTTTCCAATTTCATACCTTAGGGATATAGGTGGCCTTTTCGGGGAATCTAACGCTCCAAGTGCTACGTGCTTCATTTCTATACGTCACCCATGCTCAGATAACACTACTAGAGTTCTGAGTAGTAGACTTTATAATTTCCACTCTTAATGTAAAGATCCAAAATTTTTGGCTTTTTTATTTTGAATTTATAATATTTAAAATTCTGATATTTTGGATCGCCATTTATATTTTATGTATATGATCTTGTGTTAATTTATTTTTTATGTTATATGTATTAATGTGGGCATAAGTATGTATATAAATATTAGGTTAATAACTCATCAGTAGAGAGGGGAGGCGTTGATATTTGTTTTTTAATTTGTGGGGAGGCTAAGAGTTGGCAGGTTGTGTGGGAGTTAGAGGAAGAATTAAGGAGGTTTTATGATTTCATGCATCTGAGTAAGAGAGAGGAGGATTTTTTTAATTAGTGCATAAATACCTCGTTTCAAATTTGCACCGTCAGTTTCATTATCTCCCTATATACTGTTTACACCTCTTTCATCTTTTGTTATTTTATTTTCTTTCTTTTCTCTTTTTCATTTCTGTGTGAGAAAATAATAATAAAATAAAATAGAGAGAGTTGTGTCCACTATTTTATCTATTGGAAGAAACGGCGAACGTGATCGTAGAGGAAATTTGGAGTAAAATCGACGGAGACTATTCATAGGGCCAACTTGAGTTGGTGTTTTATGTGGAGTTTTTTTTTATATACTTTGTCGACGTATATAATTTGAGGTAGGTGGGATTGTATTTATTTGATATAATTTTTTTTTATCATGTCATGTATATATATGTGTGTGTGTGTGAGTGTGTGTGCAAGAGATGAAAAACTTGTTCTATGAATTGATTCTTGATTATGTGAAATTCTGAAACTTTTATACTAAAACGGGTACACTATTTTCCCATAAAAATCATACTTAGAGATCGATTTAATTCTTGAAACTTTTATATGTTAAATTAGACATGTAGACGAGTTTCCTGTATAATTTTCATAATTTTTGGAATTTAATTGAATTTATTAAAAATAGTCAAACTTGACTGATTGGTTGGGATTTCTATACTAGGATCAGAACACTGTTTTTATATGAAATTCATATTTAGAGATCGAATTAATTTTCGATATTTTTATATATGGGAGTACATATCTAAACTAATATCCAGTAAAAATTCATATTTTTTTGAGTTAAAATGGATTTTACAAAAATCGTGAAAATTGATTGTTTGTTTTAAATTGTTGTGCTGACAGGAGTTTGATTTTTGGTATAAAAATGATACCTAGAGATTAAATTAATTTCTAAAAATTTTATATATGAAACAAGACATGTTAGAGATTCTACAGTAAATTTTTTATAAATTTTGGAGTAATAATTTATTTTATAAAAATATTGAAACTTGGCTATTTGTTAAACTAGATATATGAATGAGCTTTCTGTGAAAATTTCAAAATTTTTGGATTTAAAATGGGTTTTATAAAAATCGTGAAAGTAAATTGTTCTGTATGGTTCTAGCAGAAATAGTCATTTAGTATTCTTAAAATCTGTATTATATGGCTTTATGAATAAATTTTAAATCTTGTTTTTATGAAACTGGACTTAATTATAAGCATTTTAGGCTTTTGAATTAGTATAAAATATTTCATTTTCTATTTTTTATGAATTATCAAAATCTATGTCTTGAATCCTTCACTGTCATGACATGCTTGATATAAAATTTTATTTACCAAGCTAGCTGCATATATATTCCTGAATATGGTTGCATGATATTTATTTGGTAAATCTTGTATGAGAATATTTTTATGGAAGGGCAACATGAAACTTAGGCCCGAAACACATTCACACTTCATAAAACTTATAAAGTAAAAGGAAAAACACAAAAAAATCAAATTAGGGAGAACTTTTGTGTATTTTGTGTTGTTAATTAAAGGAATTACTTGAGATTTGATTTTGGGGTTATTGGGGTCATTAAGGGTACTAGAAAGAGTGGATTCTAGAGTCCAAGGGTTGAAAGCCCTAAAACTTGCGCAGGGTAGTTAGCATAACCAGTAGGCTAGAAACCTACGAAATGTATATACGGCTTATTCTAGCGTATATTTAGTATCGGGACTGCGGGACCAGTTTGCCTACTAAGGCAAATGAGTACATTTAGGACTACGGGACCAATTGTACCCCATGATTGAGGTCTGGGGATGTGATGAGTACATTTGAGACTGCGGGACCAATTGTATCCCAAGACTGAGATCTAGGGATGCGATGAGTACATCTAGGACTGTGGGACTAGTTGTATTCCACGGCTTAGGCCTGGAAATTTATTTTGGGTTTAGTTCTGAGGCCACAGACTAAACTTGCAGAGTACCTAACTCATAGTATGATATTGATGTGTGGTGATATGAATGATGTGATATGATTTATTTTTAGCCTGAGATATTTTTAGCATGAGACTGCGGGATCATGGCTAAGTAACTTTATAATTTGAATGTAATGATTAAATATGGATATTTTGAAAATTATGAGATTTTAAATTTTATTCTTATTAATTAGTGTTAATAGCTTTACATGATTAAAAAAAATTATATTTTATAAACACTTTTTGAGCACACGTGAAATTTATTGCTCACCTCCTACTACAGTTGGTAATGCAGGAGTTGATACTCGTGATGGACGAGTGGGTTAACTAACCGTCTTGGGTTGTTGCAGCTGGATGATTTGTTTTAGTTTGCATTCCAACATTTAAATTATAATGTAATGGAGTTTTGATTTGGGCCCATATTTGTGGCATGATTTTGTAGCCCATTTTTAGGGTATTTTAAAGTTATTTTGAATATTTAAGAAATTGAATAATATTTATTTTAATTAGCATTTGCTCTGATATGATACATTTTTCATGTTTTGATATTTATTTTTGGGTTTCGTTCCCACGTCCCCGGTCGTGGATTTTAGGGCGTGACGCTTAAGTTCCTAGATCAAAACATTATTTATATAAAATTATAAAAACCAGTTGATATAATAATTATTATACTTGATCTGATCATTTGATGGCGATGGATACAAGTCTACTCAATCACATCATCAGTAGCCTACATTCAACAATTTACGAATTAATTAAAAAAATTAAACTTAAAAGAAACATTAGATTTTGTAACAAATTGAATTATCTTTTAATGTGTAACGTGAGAGGGAGGTCAATCTCGACCATTTATGGCTCGTGTTATAAACTTACGAAACTTAGCTCATAGCTCAGCCCTCAATGATTCTTTTAGGCTTACTATCTCAGCTCTCATCTCATCTTGAACTTAAGCGAGAACCTCAGCTCGAACCTTAGCCCCTATCTGATTGTGCAACTTCTTCCAAATGGTGGTCAACTGGTTGGTGATAATAGCTAGCCTCTATCTCCTCGTCTGCAGTGGATAGGATGTTACAGGCAAGCTAGACTCTTTTGCCTACCTAACGATGAATTATTGTATTCCATCGCCCAATGTTTGCATCTAGCCTATGACCATACCTACCTCCAACCTCCTCAAATATAGTATTACCCTCTCCGTAGAGTCTTACTCAGCCTCCGAGAGCATTGCTAGGTAAGCATTCAACTGAGCCTACAAAAAAATATGAATTCAATTAAAAACTTAACTATCTAAGAATATGGCAACAATATGTTAAAAGAATGAGTAATTAATTTAAACTCCTATCATAATGGCTATAACAACAAGGTGGGCTAGTTTACATATTCTCTTGATTTGGGTCTTCAACTACGCAAAATAATAAATTTAAGTTAATTACATAAATTTAATAACTTACTTTTACACGATAGTAATCTAAAGATTATATTAAAAACGCACTTACCTCATAATGTATGTTAAACAAATTCATCATCCACGTCATGTGTAAATGTCCCACCAACTCCCAATTCTGGGAGTTTTGTGTCAACTCAACCTACATTTCAAACCATTAATATCAATGAATTAAAACTAACAAAAATTTTGTCATAGTAAATGTAATCATTGTATTTTACTTTGACTGGCTTACTGGACCAATATGCGATGAGATCCGGCTTGTAACGACCCGCTTCCATATAGTACAATATTGTCTGCTTTGGGCTTGGTAAGCTACTTCCCAGGAGGTCACCCATCCTAGTACTGCTCCCACTGGAGCACGCTTAACCCTGGAGCTCCCACTGAACCTAGTGTCCTAACGGCTTTAAAACGTGTAACGACCCGCTTCTATATAGTACAATATTGTCCGCTTTGGGCTTGGTAAGCTATTTCCCAAGAGGTCACCCATCCTAGTACTGCTCCCACTGGAGCATGCTTAACCCTGGAGTTCCCACTGAACCCAGTGCCAAAGCTACTTCCCAAGAGGTCACCTATCCTAGTACTGCTCCCACTGGAGCACGCTTAACCCTGGAGTTCCCATTGAACCCAATGCCCCAGAAGGTCACCCATCCTAGTACTGCTCTCACTGGAGCACGCTTAACCCTGGAGTTCCCATTGAACCCAAATTCCTAGGACGTCACCCATCCTAGTACTGCTCCCACTGGAGCACGCTTAACCCTGGAGTTCCCACTAAACCCAAAATAGTACTGCTCCTACTGGAGCACGCTTGATCCTAGAGTTTGGGTTCAGTGGGAACTCCAGGGTTAAGCGTGCTCCAGTAGAAGCATTACTATTTTAGGTTCAGTGGGAACTTCAGGGTTAAGCGTGCTCCAGTAAGAGCAGTACTAGAATGGGTGACCTCCTGGGAAGTAGCTTACCAAGCTCAAAGTGGACAATATTGTATTATATGGAAGCGGGTCGTTACACAGCTACTGCTCTCCAAGACAACACATGGAGGATACTGCTCTAGGATGGATGGGTTATCTTTAAAAGACTTCTAGTTTTGTTTTTTTATTATGTACTTGTAATTCTTCAACATCTTCTAACACTTGGGCATATAAATAAGTTGGAAAACGAGAAGACAATTTAGGACATTATCTTAAAGAATTATTTTAAATATATACGTAATGTAATTATTGAGGAAATTACATAAAATTAACAACCAATTGCGTGGTCAGCTCACTCCCTAACTTCCTTATGGGGTGGGCATATTGATTGAACTCAATCTAAAAAAGTTGGTCGCTACCATAACCCTGTAGAGGGGTAGTAGGACCTCTTGTACTACAAGTAGCTATAGTGGTACTCCCACGCCATTCAAGCTACTAAATACTCTAAGATAAATTAAAATAACAAAGGATAACCCACTATAAAAAAAATAACAAAAATAGCATATATACATGAAACACTAAAAATGATTAGATTCTACGTGGTTGCAGCACTGGACCGGGAGTAATTAGTCGAAGTGGAAATGGTGGTGAGTGGTAGGGGTTGTGAAAAAACACAGTCGATGAGGAGTCGATGGGAAGTAGATGGGGTAGAGGGCGAGTGGAAGTAAATGGGACAGGTGGCTACAGGGTGAAAATTGTGATAGGTGGCAGTGTGGATGTGATCTGAGAGGTACTAGAGGATGGCTGGGGAGGATAAGAAGAATCAAATGAGGCTAGGGAAGCAGATGAGGTAAGGTGCCCAATGGAAGCAGATGGGGTAATAGGCTCCGAAGTGGGGTAAGAGATATGAAGCTGGGTGGGTGTTAGAAAAATAAGGGTCTACCAAGGTGGAGGATGGGTAGAAGGAGAAAATAGGGGCTTAACTCTCGTAAAGGGTCGATTATAGGGTTATACCTTGTGCTTTGGACATCCTCGTAATAACCTCTACCTGAGGACACGCATGAACGTGTTATATACATCTGTTCCCATAGTAATGGAATGATCCATCTTCCTTCCATGCGTCATCAAGTGTATCCTAAGTAATAACTTATACAAAAGTCTAAAACCATAAGATTTAATAGATTTTCTATGTAATCTGCTAATTAGACATGTATGAACAAGAAAAATGGCTTAAAATATTAAGTTAATTCAACCATAAAGTCAATTGTATCTTATTCAATTGTCTTTATAACCTAAATAACATCTTGCTCATGAGTTGGAATTACGACCTCACTTAGCTCTTATTGAGGGTACTCTTGAATCATCGCAATCAATTTGAAATGCCCTTATCCTAAACATTTTGACTGTAATATACCAATTAGAATCCACAAGGTCCTTAACAAAGTACACTTATTCAGCTTGTGATGCAAAAATATTGGTTTGATCGTCCTTATAATAAGTTGTTGAAGTTAACCAAATTAAATTGATAATGATCATTTTTTATCCCATATTTTGGATTAACCCAATCACATTTAAACATCAAATCTATTCATTTATTAAGTTTTGTAAAGTTGTTATGAATTATAAACAAATCTACTAACTAGACTAACAAGGATAAAACCTTGAAATAAAAAAGACAATTGGAATATGAAGATGGTAGAGCTTAATGGAAGAAAGCTACACCTATAAACAATGGGATTATTAACTTGTGGTGTTTGCAAGTGCTTGATATCGTGGTTAAAAATGTTTACTCATTTGAGTATGACGGATAATGAATGTTATGAGTGGATAAGATGATTCATTTTATTGATAATGCGGGTAATAATGAGCAATGTAAAATATGATGAGATGCATGGATTTGTGTCTAATGTGTTTTGTGTGTGGGCTGATTTGGTGTTGGGTAATGTTGCAAAATAAATTTGAGCACGCGATAACTATGGGTTGAAATTCCCTAAACCTATAAAGGGTCTAGTAATTGTTCCAGTAGCTTAGTAACGTAATATAGGTAAGCATTTTTGTTAGATTATAATCTATAAAAGACGACAGGTGAGATGTGTAAAATGGTTCCCTACAATTACTAGTATTGTGTGAGGGTGTAATATAATTTACCAACAATACTTACTATAAGGGGCGTAACATGATTCCCTTATGATTGCTTTTTTTGTGCAATTATGTATGTGTGTGTGGGAGGGTGTGCGTGTGTGTGTGTGTAGGAATGTGTGTATGTGTTGGTGTGTAAGTAAGTAAGCAATTATTAAAGAATGGGTACACATAAGAATATAAAAGCCACTGAGATATTGAAGACTGTGTTAACACAACCTTAAATTGTAATAGAATGCATTATTCATTATCCGAATAAAAATGAGGTATTGGACAAATCATCTGTGGGGCCCAATTGCAACCTGTTTGTTTAGCAAATAAAGTTGCATCATATCCAATCCTAATCGGATGCCATATCCCTGAAACGGCAGACAAAAATCCTACCCAGGATGTGGTATTGGTAGTGAAAAGGTTAGGGATTGGGGGTAAAGTTACCAAGATACCGCCAATCACGTGAAGATTCAGAGAAAATCACAAATCAATGTCTCTCTCTACAACTCTCGTGTTCTCAATTTTCTCTCTCTACGATAGATAAAGCAATGAAGTCTTTTATTCTCAGACATCTTCTTGCACCGAAAGGGGGTGCTACAATTTTCTTCAGAGAATATATTCATTGAGCAGATTAAAGAGCATTTAATCTATCATACCTACCTTGTGCAATCTGTGGAAAAATATGCGTCACATTATTTCCATCTATATAAGCCAGAGTTCACCACACGTCGCCACAGTTTAAGGCATTGAAGCAACATTGGGGAATCTGGTAAAATTTTTAATTTTTCTTTCATTGTTTTTCATACTTTCTTGTTTTCTCAACAACTTTCTTCGATTTTGTGTTTTTATTTAATAATTTCTATTTTGTTCTATTTTGCATTGAACGATTCATGTATTGGTAATTCTCAGTTGAAAGAGGGACTAGTGATCATTTCTTTGAAGACGGCTTTGCAGATATGCTTCTCAAACTTTTACTTTTTTCACTTTTTCCTATAGTTCCGCTTGATGATTGTAATCCATCACAAAGCAATATATTAGGACTTCGATTTTTTATGTCTATCTGGGTTTTGGTAGTTTTGGCCTCATACATGTTTGTATCTATTTGTCTGAGATACAAATATGCTTTACAAACTCCTCAAAATGGTGCATTTTTTGATGTCTACATTTCTTACAGTTCATTTTGTGAATGTGTTTCCATCTTAAATATAATTAGAATCAGAATACAAATCCTATTGAGTTTAAAATAAACAAACTTAACCAGCTATTAGACTTGTTGAAGTCTAAAACAATAGAATACACTGGACATTGTTTATTTTTGGGGATATGCATTAATTTGTCTTTCCTAATCTGTAGACAGTGTTTATCAATAGGTAAAATTCAAAAGCCAACTTTAAAATAAAAAAAATACACCACAGAAATTAAAAAAATGTAAAATTCATATGCCATAAGACAACTATCCCAACAATCTATAGACTGATACAAATACTAAGGAAAAATGTCAAGTCTTTCCTAATCTCTAGAAGTAATAGATAAATTACTTTTTAGAGCAAATTAGTGTTCTACTTATATATTGACATGCCAGATGGTCTATCCCTTTAAGCTCTGAAGGGCATGTCCTAATTTTTAAAAAAAGTATGGTCATATTTATGAAGTAGAAGAAAAGTTGTCATGTCAAAACAATAAATATTTGAAATGTACGATTTTTTTTTAATTTGTTGGTTCAATATATTGGTTAACCAATTGGAAGGTGGCAACAATATTTAGTAAAGACTTCCTTCTCGTTATATTAGAAACCATTTAACTGTTGATTTATGACACATGGGTTGAATTTGAAAAGATGGTTCTTTGTTCGAGCTGAATTCAAGCTGAGCATGATCAAATATTCCTCACAATTCAAGTCAAGCTTGAGCACATGGTTGCTTATTTTGAAGTGGGGTTCAAGTCCTACTTAGATGATTTTTTCCATTGCTCTTCATGACCAAAACATCAAAGAAATTGTCTTATTAATAAGTAATGAACTAATAAACCATAAAAAAGGAAAAAAAAATAGAAAAGTACTGTGAAATAGTGAGATAGCATTTTAAAGGGAATCATTTTCAATAGATTGCCGTGTGACAAATTTAATATTGGCCAAGCCTTAGATTAAAAATGAAGTTATTGACCTAGGTATGTTATGGAGACACCCTTAGCAATCATGTCTATCAAATACATTAAAATGAATTAAATTCTAGTTGTTGTTATAATTTCTTTTTGATTTTGCGAAGAATTAACTTCTTCAGGTTATAATTTCTTTGTAATTTTGCCATGAATGTTTCTAAATGCATAGTAGTCATCACTAAATTACATAATACTTGATTTCCCTTCAATAGTGCTTTTCATTTCCCTATTAGTTGATTCAGTTTAGCTCTTTAGATTTTGTTTGATGCTGACTACTAGTGTATTTCATTAATTATATTAGCCTTGTTTGCAAAGAAAATTACAAATTACTAATGTAAAGAGTTGTATAACGTCTTTATTGATGCAATGGAACTTTCTTTCGTTAGTATTATTTGTTTTAAAATGTCCATCTACTAATATTGTCTAAACAAGTTTCGTATGTCTAGATAGATAATAACAATTGTATGGATGATAGTAAAGAGAACATTAAGGCTAACATAAGGATTCAAGTACTTGTCTCTTCTATTTTGCAAGCATGTGGTATGTTTATGCTCTTCATCCATGCTATATTGGGGCGACGTCATATAAGAGGCCCTTTGATAAGGGGACCAAATACGTATCTAGAACAGACTGAACACATCAATCGGTTGGTGCAAGATAGTCACCGAGAATGCATTAATCAACTATGCATGGATAGACATATGTTTCTTCAATTATTATTTACAAAATATTGGCATATCTCATTCAAAGTATGTCTCATTAGAAGAGAAAATTGCTATGTTTTTTTAAGTAATCTCCCACTACTTAAAAAATAGAAATGTCAAATTTGATTTTAGACATTTAGATCAAACTGTTAGTAAATATTTCAATAAGGTCCTAAATAGGGTGCTAAATCTTTAAGCTATCCTAGTTAAGTCACCAAAGCCAATAGTTGCGAACTCAATGGATGATAGATAGCGATAGTTTCAGGTATTAATTATGTTGGATAACGGGTGTAATGCAGTCAATTGTCACTTAAATATGATTGTCTTATACTAATATATAACAACTTATCATTTATTAGAATTTCTTGGGGGCACTAAATGGGACCTATATTAAGGTTCATGTAGGAGCTGCGGATCAGCCTAGGTATAGGACACGAAAAAGAGATACAGCAACCAATGTTCTTGGGGTCTATTCTCTAGATATATAGTTTATGTACGTCCTATTATGGTGGGAAGGGTCCACTGCTGATTCTAGAATACTAAGAGATGCTGTCACTAGAGCTAATGGACTTAGAGTGCCAACTGGTATGCATATATACATCAATTTGCTTTAACTTAATGTAAATTGTTGGAACACAGTAGGCTAAAGCATTGGGTATTAACTTATCAGGTTATTACTACTTAGTTGATGCCCGATATATTAAAGGTTAAAGGTTCTTAACATTGTATCGAGGCCGGCGTTACCACTTATCCCTATGATGAGAAGGCGGTGCCCCAACAAGTCCCGAGGAATTATTTAATATAAGGCAATTCGTGACCCATAATATGATTAAACGATGTTTTGGGTTGCTTAAATTGAGGTGGGCGATTCTTAGGAGCTTATTATTTTCTTCCATTTACACCTAAGGTCGGATCGTTACTGCTTGTTGCTTTCTCCATAATCCTATTAGACAATCTATGATCATTGATCCCCTAAAGCTGAATTTGATGCAATACATGCCCAAATATATTTAAGAGATGAATATATTACCACAGTTGAGGCATTGGATCAATGAACTAATTAGCAGGCCACTTTAGCTGCGCAAATGTACAATGAGTGGTTAGCTAATAGATAGCAGGGTTAGGCATTTTGGGAAAGATTTTGTTGTTATATTTGACTAAAACATGTAACATAATCAAGGAACCTATGCTTTCTATTATTAACTTTGTTGAACCTATGCACGTGTAATATTATAGTTATCCCCTACTATTTGTATTATTGCATTTGAAAATTATTTAAATCTCTTACATAATAAACAGGTATGGCCAGCACTGGAAGCTCGAAAGGAAAAAGCAAAGTTGGCACCTCGAGGTCAAGAAGGGTTTGGTTAGAAAAAGAGAGGAATACCTCACTGGGGCGATGAAGGAACTCCTTACTCTCCAATGGCGACAAGATAATGGACAATTTAGGCATAGGATTCTTAGAGAGTTGGAGAAGCATATTGTGCAAGTCTTTCCAAGGACAGACTTTTGTGCTTCCCCCCACATCGAGTCTAAGTTAAAGCCGTGGAGGAGAAAATATAATACCCATGTCACTATGCTAAGGACAAGTGGATTTGGATGGAACAACACGGAGAAAATGATTGCTATTTAATCTGATATTGTAGAGAGATGCTCGATGCAAAGTAGATGTGTAATAAGCCTTTCCCTTATTATGAAGATTGGTGGATGCTTTTCAAATGGGAAAGGGTCATATGAGACTTAGCAAAAGGGCCTGCTGATGCAGCTATGGTGATAGCTTTGGAAGGGTATGAAGGGAATTATGACACTAAAGGACCACATTCAGAGGGTGATTCGTTAGCAACTCTAATGGATGATTTTCAGTCTGCAATTGAGAACTCTTCCAATTGGGAGGGGGCGTCAGTTGAGTTTTGGGCATAAGTGGGGTAGGAATGATAGAATATTTCAAAGACTGACATGGTTGAGACTTTTGTCAAATTCTTAATAAAAACCAGTGCTACATCAAGCATTACCCAGTGCATTAGATACCATCAAGACCCTAGGAACACTAGGAAAAGAGTCAATAGAGAACTTCTGAAACTACCACTTGATAAGACTCAACGCCTACGAATGGCATCATTAATTGTGAGTGATGCCCAACGACTTGACCTGTTTTTTAGCCTGCCAGAGGATGACCGCATTGAGTGGTTATACCTGTTACTTGGTAGGTTCCTACGAATGATGGTTGTACCTATTGCCTAAGGACTTAACTAATGGTTGTTTATATTAGCTGTTGTGAATCCGTACTTCTTTAATTTTTACTTTCTTGATCATTGTGATGTGAACTTGTTTAATTATGTTCTTATTTTATCTGTATTAAAAACTAACATAAAATATAACTATGACTGCTTATGCAATATTTTGTATTGCATTTGGACTTATAACATAATCATGTTCTCAAAAGAATGTCAAGCAACCAGAAGTATTATGTCTTCTTTGTTTATCGCCAGCAAGGTGTTTACACTTTTTGAGATGACTGTGGTGCATAAGTGTTGGGCTATTCAAGCTCAAAATATTAGAAATTCCTGTCGTAAGAAGCCGCTGAGGCAGTGTTAGTACAGTTTAACATTAGGAACCGGGACATGCAAGCTCAGTTTGCTTCTCATTTAAATATATCAGCTCATGTGCCGACATCATACACAGGACTATCCATTCCCCCTTCTAATGTTAGGAAGGCCGACTGGCTCCATTTAAGCTCGTGCTTGATTGGAGTTTTACTATGCATCACATTTTTCCTTGGTTTTAAATTAATATCTTAACCCAGTTCTCTTTTGATTGTCTAATGCGTCTACTTTTAACACCAAGCACATTTTGGTAGGGGTTGTTTTGAGTGCTGTATTGAATGGAAGTTTATTGTATTTTATGGATTCTTACTTTAATATTTTATCGTCTTTTTTATTATATGGATGCTTAGTCATTGTACTTGAAATTGCTAATTTATTGCTTATTGTTTACGATATTATTTGTTGTGCTAACTTTGTTCTTGGAAAATTCAATTAGCAACTATGGGGTTTGTGGGGTACTCTCACTTGTAAGTGGAAATTATTTCGTTTCGTTATAGTGGAACGTGTAACTATAATGTTAAAATACTTTAAAGTAAATTGAGTAGGGACAATGAGGGTCTCTTTGAACTAAATTAAAGCCAGCTAGGTGGCTTTGATTTTTTTTTTCAATTAAAGTTGCATTGCTCATTTAGCTTACGTTCAAAAGTATTTTCTTTAGCTACTTTTCTCTTTTATTATTATTACTACTACTACTGCTGCTACTACTGCTGCTGGTGCTGTTATTAAGGATATGTTAAAGGGGCCTATTATTCAAACAAGATTTTAGGCTATCTTTTCTCTCAGTTATGTGATTTATGGTCATGAGTCTTATGGGAGGGGTTCTCCTACCGGATATGCAGTTTGCTTTCTTGTTAACATATAATTTTCTGTCTTTAAGAATATTCAATTTATGGTTTGTTTGCTTGTATTTGTTTGATATCGGTATTTTTTTCCCTTATGTAGTTATTTTGAAGTTGCTTATCAGTCCGAAGAAAATGGTCAAATTGTCTACTTGGCATTAGCCGTTGATAAAGAGGTATTCTTTCTTGATACTTCAACCCCCACCAACTTTTACTTTGTTTAATTGTTCTTCACATTGATGATCTAAATTTTATATTTGTGTTAATCCAAATACAACAAAGAACATAAACATATCCCATCAAATTATCTCAATGTTTGTAGTCTTTCTTCACAATGACTCCCATGCTAGTCATTTGTATTAATCCAAATGCTCTTCAATAATGTTCATAATTATTGATGGCAATCAATTATGAGAATCTTGGTTACTGGTGAAGCTGGATTCATTGGCTTCCACTTGGTTGACAAATTGATGAAAAATGAAAATAATAAGGCAAGCATTTATGTGTTTTATAATTCAGATTTGTTTTTCTAACAATAAAAATTTAATGTTTTTGATGTAAATTTGTCTAGTATTACACAAATAAATGCAATACATTTTGTAACTAGTTGCATTTATTTTTTTCAACTTAGAAAATAGTTGTTAATAATTACTTCGTTGGTTCAAAGGACAAAATGGATTGGTTATCCAAGATTTGGAAGGTGCTTGGTGGTTTGGTACATAGAGGCATCGTTTATGTTTCTAATTTGATGCATATATAGTGAGTCCCCATAATATATTTAATCCATTTTCCAATGTGTTCCAGTCTTCTGTTCTCGTTCTTCCAATGTGACCCAAAAATCGTGTGCTTCAATTGTTAATCGAGCAAGGCTGGGCTGCTGGACAACATTAATCATGACTGGAAAAAGGTTGCCATCGTCAACATTATATTCCTAATCTTCCTCATCATTATATACTTATTTAGGTGCTGTGCCTTCAGGAACAATATGGCAAACAATTCTATGTGGAAGAGACACCCATGAATGATCATTTGGAGTGGGAGTTTGAGTTAAAGAATGTTAGTTTTGTAGAGAGAGTGAGAGTGAGTTTTTGGGTCTTTTGCATTTGTTTGTTGCCATTCTATTTTAGTCGTTGCTCCTATACTCTTTACTTTCTTGTATAGCTTTGCTACTTATATGTCTTGACTTACTTCAGTTCGTATAAGTATAGATATTCCATTGGTGTTTTAGTTGCGCAAAGAATTAGTTTCTTTGCACATGGTGAGATGCTTTGTTTGATACTAGCTGAGATTTACTTTTTTAGGTTGTAAAAAGGATGGCTTGGTCTTTATAAATTTGGAATGTATGACAGGGGTAATTTGCTCTTTTTGCTTTTAATCCCACAACTAATTTGTCAATCAAAACAAATCCCTTTGCTTTATCTTTGTTTGCCGTCAAACATAGGATGTGGTGTTTGCTGGATTGCTTATACCAATTGGACACATCCCTCCTTGTTGTCTAGGGATGTGTTTTCCCCCCTCGTTCAGTCCGAACAAACAAACAAATCTTTAAGACTTTGGAAATCTAGAAAATAAGACAAGTATTATAAGTTATTGATGTATTGATAACATTATCGTAACAATAAAGATAATTGTGTTAAGTTAAAAGAAAACCGATAAGAACTGGGTACAATAGTCATCTAAATTTAGGTTAACTTCATACAGCTGGTTTGAGACGTTCTAATCTTGTTTAATTATAGTTGATAGTGCCCAAGATGAATAAAATTGAATAATATTGTCATAACAAATTTGTTTAGGCCATCTATTAACATATTGATTGTTTAGGCTATTTATTAACATGCATTGATTTTATAAGTAAGAATGATTATGAATAAATTAATAAAATAGTATCATGATAACAAATAGGTAATGAAATTATCACTTTTATTCATTGAAAAGATTTATTTTCTATTTTTCTGGTTTATGATATACTATGATCTTATGTTTGTTGTGTTGGCGGTGATTAATTATTATATAGCATAATCACGTGAGCGACAGGATAGTACATGTATTACATGCTTACTTGTAAAGTAGGCACACTTGGTATAGTGCTCACTCCCCAATAGATATGGTTACAGGTTTAGGGGCGTGGTAACCTAATGGACTAGTCGTTAGAAAATAGAGCTTATTATTATTATTATTATTATTATTATGACAACATTGTATTAATTTAGATACCTCGCATATGAGGATTATTATGTATTTCATGTATAAGATGTATAATCACTTAAAGGAGGTGATTGTATCAAGTACTCTTGCACATAGAGAGTGGACAGCGTGCAAATGGGGTGGATTATAAGGCGGTTGTGTGTATAAAAGATGTACATCGTGCACACAACATAATCTTTCATATTAAACTTTAGTTCTATACTAGGTTGAGTTTTCATGCTCTATTCCTCAATTCTAGTCTTCTAAATATTGAAACAATCATATATAACTAGTTTTAAAACATCAAAATGCATCACACTACTATAACCTAACTAAAATTAATTTTGTGCAATTTAACGATAACTAAACCTAAGTAAGTTTACAAGCTAACCACACACACACAATATAAGACTCTGGGTTTAGTCCTCCTACCTCAAACTTGAAATATAAATAAGTATTGTAAGTTAACATAGGGTGATGTTAAAGCTAGAAAAATTTCCACAGTTACTCATTCTTTTTCTCGATTCTTCTTTTCCAGCACTTACATTTTGACTCTCTCTCCCTTCGCTTTAGTTCCACCTTTCTAACACCTTCATTTTCTTTCATTAAAGTAATATAGTGATAAGAAAGAGAAGTAATGTGTGTGTAGAAGAGAAGATGCAAGATACATATGGTCACCATTAGTCTTCTTCTCTCCTCTCCTTCCTCCATGCACCTCTATATGAAAGATCCAATTCCTTTGCATGAGCTTTCCTATGCATAAGCTCTCCATTTATGCCAAGTTTGTGAAGCTGAAACCATGTATATTCTATGTCTCCTGCTCTCAAAACCACTGGCCAAGTTCCCATATACACAATCATATCACTTAAGTTGATCAAACACTAATGCATGAGTGCCACATGTCTGGATAATGGATAATGAATTGATTAATTTGGGGATTGAGTTTATATAGGTACGATTAAGAAATTTACCAATTTAAAGAGTTGGTTCAAATACAAATTCAAGTTAATTCCAATCAAAATAAATAATTTATGAAACATACAATTTAATTAAATAAGTTTTAGTTTAATCTAATTTAATTAAATAAGTCCAATTATGAAGCAAAATCAATAATTAAGGAAATTAAATCTTATGGGTACCATATCAGGCCCATCCAATAGCCAGTCTATTAAGATGTCACTAAACGGGGTGATGAATGCCTTATCCTTCTCTCGCTCATAAAGCTTAGAGAGCGAAATAGTTGATTGAGGTTTAAAGAACCCTAAGTATGACCCGATTGATCACTCAAAAGTGAACATAGGGGCCTCTATTAGTCTTTAGACACCAAGGAAATCAATGTATATATCCACTTTTCGTCTACCTCTCGCAAGTGCTGCTGCTCTTATGGAACTCACTCATTATTCTTATAATTAGACTTTCCAGTGGAGCCAAGTCATGAGGTGGAGTTATATATCCTTCTCAATCTCTTGTATGTAAGTAACTAGTGGAAAAGTGATTGGCTCAATGGTATACTCCTCAAATCATATGATAGTCATGCTATTAAGCTGAGTCAACGGACTCTTAAAGATGGCTAGGGTGGTTGGGATGGGATGAGCTTCACGCTTAGTTGTAAGAATGGATAGTACGTCCCCTAGACTCTTTAGGGATGGAAAAGAGAACTTGTGAGTTCTAGAATTCAGTAAGAATGAAGCAAAAGGCACACTTGCTATATTGTTCCAACTTTAGTCGAGACTGCTCCACACGAGACCTAAAGTCTGTATGAGTTTGTCATTAGATGCAAGTAAATAAAAAACCTAGGATTCCTTATAATGGCCCTCGGCAAGTAGAGTAGGATGGGGACATGCAACCTCAGTGGACTCTTCATTTATAATACTCTCAATATGTAAAAAAAAAAAAAAAAAAAAAAAAAACGGTTCACACAAAAGAGAATCTTACAAAAAATGGTCAGTATGATGCTCAAATATAAAATTTATCAAAACTTGTAGCTTTTATTAAATATTGAAATTATAAATTTTATTGAAACTTAAGGTCGTCATTGAATTAGTAAATAATTTATTGGCCGTAGAATTTATCACGAATGTCGAATTTAGGCTTACTTTAGGAAGAAAAAAAATAGTTTTTTTTTGGTAGTTGACTACTAGCTAATTATTAAAAATCTAAGTGTCATTTAGTTTGTTTCTTTATTTTTGTTTTCTATTTTCTATTTTGAGTGTATTTGCTATTTTGCGTTTTTGAAAAAAAGGAAAATAGCTAAAATGCATTTGGTCACTTGTGTTTTTAAAATTTGTTTTAGAAAATAGAAAATAAGTTTACACATGAAATGAAAAATGGCAAAAAGCCATTTTGAGCATTTTCAACCCAAAATAAGGAAAATTTTAAAATAAGGAAAGCAAAGTATTTTTCATTTTTTTGTTTTGGGATTTTTAAAATATAAAACACACAAAATAGAAAAGAGAAAACAAAAAATCAAACTAAATGCCACCTAACTTTTTAGGGGTGGCAAAGTTGACCCAACCCCATTAACCATCCATTTAAACCCAAAATAAATGGGTTTAGGTCCTACTATTTTACTAATTAGGTTATAATTGGATAATTTATAAAACACTCATTCATAAAACAGTTGCAATTAGGTTATTAAACAGGATCCGTTAAAACACCCAATTAAATTAAAAATTAATTTAACCCTCTCTCTCTCTCTCTCTACATTGCTCTCTCTTTTCTCTCTCTCACTGCTCTCTCTCTCACCTACCACCCAGAATAATTTTCGGTCGAGAAGAAATTCTACTTTCACTTTTGGACACTGCTCCAATATATATAGAAAGTGATAAGAGTTTAAGGAGATTCTTGTGGAGTCAATTTATCGTTGAATTAGGATTTTCAGAGTTCCAATCACATCGCGTTTTGGATTCCATGTGAGTTTTTTTTTTTTTAATCCCCTATTCATTGCTACGATTATCATATTTCTTTACTTTTGAATTCTTTCGTTGATTTTTGTTGTGATGTATTAAGTTTCAGTCCAGGAATGCAAATTTTTTAAATTACTCTGTGCATTACACTTCGTTTTTCTTCCATCCGGAGGGATTTTTAGGATTCCTCATAGGTAGTGTTTCTTTTTTCCCAATCATGGTGAATCTTTGATCTGGGTCCTTTTTTATTATACTTGCTTTTGTTGTTCTTTAATATGTGTTTGTTGTTTTGTGAGTGAATTGGGTTCTTCGCTTTCTTGAGTGAATTATACAAATACCACACCTCACATCTTCTAGTTCCATGATGAATTTAGATCTGGGTTTGTGTTTTTCCTTTTGTTTTGCAAAGCTGTGGGTAATTTGTTATTTGTTTGGCTTTGGGTATCATTGGTCTCCTAAGCTTTTTGTAGGAAGCTTCTGATTTCCAGATGGATCATACTTTGGAGTTCTATTAAAATTGTGGTTTTCTTTTTTGATCTTTCTCTCTCTCTCTCTCTCTCCTTTCCTTGGGTTTCCTCTAGGATTTTTAAATTAGGTAAATTTGTTCTTGTTTTGTGAATTGGGCTGAGGGAGTAGTGATCTGGAGATGTTTGGTTCAAGTATTGTCACGCCCCGGATCTCGTGACCCGAGGGGTGAGTGATAAACACACACAATAAACATAAACATAACCAATCCCATGATCAGAGCAACGCAACATAAGCTAGTGAGCCCAAGAAATATGATAGAATAACATGAGTTTAACCTTGACTATTGCCATGTCACCAACCACATACACCATTCCCAAATTACGTAACTTAGGCCTTATGGCCATTACAACCAAATTGAAAGAGTTCATAAATGTACAACGTTAAAATTCCCAAAAGAAATTTAAAATAGATGACCAAGAGCTTGGATAAGCTTGGTAGGGCTCATGCATAACCTCCTAGTCCCAATACATCAATCCATTTGATTGTTATTGCTTGTACCTGCATCAAAGTCTGTAGGGATGTGAGCACGGGTCCACTTGTGCCCACAAGTCTCAAACAAATATATATGATATGTATTCCACACATGCAAGCATTTTATGATGTATCTAGTTACCACCTATACTCTAAAATCAAAATCATTCATTGACATCACCAATTTAGACTATGCACCTTTATACACAACAATATTGTAAAAAGAAATTCAATTCCAACCAATACTTAATCTTTAGATTCTCATTCTTAAGTTTCAATCCACGTTTCAATCCTCTTTTTAATGTTTAATCAAAGTTGACCATACAACCATATTTACAATACCTATTGATACTCAATGACATCACAATGTGGCATCCAATTCTAAACAATTTTCATTATTGAATTTCCTAACATTACATCTAGTCACATTCCCAACCACATTATCACAAATTCAACATTTAATCATGTATTCACATCCATATTATCACATTCCAACAATCCATCACACAACCATAGTCACACAATTCATTGGGGGTTGGGTGTATACACAACATCATCTTTTATGGGTCCAGACCCAACGAAAACGGCAAACCAAACATCATCGTTTAGGATCACAATCCAAGGTCACGAGTAACCCATACACTCACAATGTTGTGGGCTACTAACCCACTGGCATTGCCACCAAACCCCGCGCAAGTTCCGGGACTCTCAACCCGAGGGTAATCTTAAACCCTTCCTGTTTACCACACCCCACCACGGCCCCCGTCACACAAACAATCATTCATCATATCACATCTCACCATTCACAAGTCCACATTCAACATCATATACTTTTCCACAACACAAATCCACATTCCGGTTCATTCTAGGATTCATTACATAACAGCATTTATTAAGCATCATTAAACATTTAACCTCTTTCAATGTTATGAACATGAGCTCCCTTTTGCCAAATCACAATTCATTAAAGCAATCACAAGTTCATACACTTTAACATTTAGTTTACATTAAGGCATATTCACAATTTTATTTGTTTAAGACCCTTATCTCAAAGTAGGCTTGCAATTCATTTCATTCATAGTAGCAAGCATTCCCCTTTACAAGCTTAATCCCATAGGTTTAAGAAAATCAACCCTTAATCACTTTTAAGAGCTCATTTCCATTTTAAAATCCATGCAATTAATCAAATAAAAGTTCTACACACAAACATGTTACCAACCCCTTCATAATCCTAAGGTAGGAAGTCAAGTTAAGAAAAATAAAAAAAGGTGTTCTGGTCTCTATGGGCGCCTCTCCAAAAGTTCATGGGCGCCCCTGAGGGGTCATGGGTGCCCCACATAAGATCATGGGTGCCCCTCAAGGGCCATGGGCGCCCCACCAAAACCCATGGGCGCCCCTCTGTTGTCCAGAAAGCTACTTTGCTCCGGTTCAAGCTCTAAGCCATGTTTTTGGGTTCCAAACTTTACCTAATCCAATATCTAACCTAGTGCCTTATTTTCTTGAGTTGTCTGGGACCTAGAAGACTCCAAAAAGTCCATCAAAACAAATTTTAATCCATTCATTTCTTCAATACAAAAATCTAGCTCCAACCTATACATATATATACACACAACCATTCATCCACACAAACTCCACTTCCAAGGTTTCCAAATCTTAAATAAATTTCAAAGAAGTGTTTACTAGCTCAAATACATCTCATATATGCTAAAATGAGACTAGAAATCCATACCTTGAGTGGTAAAAAAATAGATCAAAATGGAGGTGTCTTGAGCTTCCAAACCCTCAAACTTTGATGAGGTCAATCTCCTCCCTCCTTGATCAAAACTAAAAATGAATAACATAGGAAGGTTTTTTAGGGTTCTAATTTCAATCTTGTAAAAGGAATTTGAATTCTATAAAGATTTGGAAAACCTACCTTTGAAAACACAACCGGTGGTCTTCTTCTTCTCCTTTGCTCTTCTCACCAGATTCTCTCTCTTTCAAGCCACTTCTCTCTCTCTCTCTCTCTTGCATCAAATCAAACTAATATATATATATAACAATATTTTTAATCTCCAAACAGTAATCCTCAGGTCTCCCCTCACCCCTAGCTAGTATAAGTGTCAATAGGGTTAAGTCTCGGCTGGAAAATGCAGAGAGCACCCTTCTGCTGATTTTCTGTACAAGTGGGGCGCCCCTCATGGACCATGGGCGCCCATCCTAGACTCATAGGCGCCCCTCCTTTACCTCGGGCGCCCCTCTGCATGCCTCCGAGTCAAAATTTTGACTTTTGAGCTATTTTATCCAATTCTTCCAAAATTCACACCCCCAAGTCATCTTTAATGACTAAACTTACTTAATTAACATACTAACATGCCCAAAACATGTTAAAACCATCAAATTATATTAACATGAAAATTCGGGGTATTACAAGTATGAACTTGATTACTACAGTCATTAGGTTTAGGATGAGTGCCAATTTTATTGTGTTTGTCTGCACCTGACTAATCTAAAAGGGCTTCAAGGGGCTGATTCAAGACAAATGTTTGAAATTGGGTCAGGGATTGATATTGAGAAGGTAGATTTGATCCTCCATATTGGATATTGTTCACCATGTTGGTTTTTAGTTTATGTATTGTGTTAGAGGATTGCTTGATTTGTTTTTGCTTGTTTGGAGTCCATAATAACCAGTACTTCTTAAACGGCCCGTGCTTGTTCTTGGGATTAAAATGTGGAATTGCACTTAGAAGGTCTTTTGTTTGCATTGGAAGAAGTTATGATTTGCTTTCTAATTCATTTATTTTAGTTATGTCATGAGGGATAAGCAAAAGCCATTTATTCACTTTAGTTTGTTTGACCATCCCATCTACCTTGTCAAGTACCAATGGACCACCAAAAAAAAAATAATAAATAAATAAATAAAATATTCTTATGTCAATCACCTATTGCAGAAATAGGTAAAGCAAAATGCATGCATGTAAGGTTAATTTGTACAACTTACTAATGCTTGCTTTAAACCTAACTTATTTGCTTATTTCCTTTTGGAACAACACGTTGTACATGTTGACTTGACTTTGTGATCAAACAGAGAAATTAATTTTAATGTTTGCTGTTGCCTTTAATTTATTTTCTATTTACTTGTGATAGGAGCGACAAAATGGAGGAAAATAGTGATAAGCATTTGGAGCTAAGCTCTTCTACTACTTCAGCACGTAATACGAGAGTCACTTCTATAGTTTGGGATGAATTTATAAAGTTTCCTATTAGTGATGATGGGAGACAGATGGCTTAAGTGTAGGAAGTGTGAGAAAGAGTACATTGCACATATAAAAACAGGCACCTCAATTTTGCTATGCAACATTAGTGTTTACCCTAAACAAGAGGCCCGTAATCCCCATTGTTCTCTTGTATTTGATCAAAACATGTCTTGGGAGAAAATAGCAACAACAATAATCAAACACAATTATCCTTTTATGTTTGCAGAACATGAAAGCATTAGGGACTTGCATTGTTTTTTTGAATCCATATGCAAAATCCATCACAAGGAACACTGTAAAGTGCAGATATATTAGAAGTACATGGAAAAGAGAGAGAAATTAAAGCACGTATTAGCTTCCATCTCAAGTAGGATGTGCTTGACATCAGATTTGTGGTTATCTCTTACAACCGATGGATATTTAGCACTTACTACTCATTAAATTGATGAAGATTGGATGTTACAAAAAAAAAAAAAAAATCCTGAATTTTTGTCATGTGCCACCTCCACATAATGGTCCAATTTTGGTTGGGGGGGTTATTCATCTATTGAAAGACTGGGACATTGACAAAAAAAAGTGTTTAGTCTTACCTTAGATAATGCTTTGTATAATGATGGTCTTGTAGATGTATTAAAGCGCCATCTTTGTTTAACTGATACATTATTGTGTGATGGTAAATTTTTTCATATACGTTGTGGTGCACACATCTTAAATCTTATTGTTTAGTCAGAGTTGAAAGTAATTAAGGAAACTATCTTTAATATATGAGAGAGTGTAAAGTATGTTAGAGGTTCAGAAAGGAGGAAGACAAAATTTGCCTAATGCATCTCTCAATTATCATTGAAATGTAGCAAAAAAATACGGCAAGATGTGCCCACAAGATGGAACTCAACATACCTCATGCTTGAATGTGCCTTAATGCACCGTCTTGCATTCCATAGTTATAGTTGATTGATCCATATTTCAAAACATGCCCATCAAAAGATGAATGGCTTAGGTTGAACAAATAGCTAGGTTTTTGAAACTATTTTATGATATTACCACACTTTTCTCAGGATCTTCGTACCCTGTAGCAAATTTGTATTTTCATGGGGTGTGGAAGATACAACTACTTATTTTGGAGGAAATGCAAAACCCAAATGATGTGATAAGTTCTATGGCAAGAAATATGAAAATGAAATTTGATAAGTATTGGGAGTGTTACAGTATGACATTGTCTTTTGCAGTAACACTAGATCCACGTTACAAGTTATCGTTTGTTGAGTTTTGTTTTTAAAAGCTAAATCCTATGACATACATGGACGGGGTAGGATTTTTCAGGACAAGTTGTACTTGCTTTTTGGAGAGTATGTGCACCATGGTCCTAGTTCTACATCCAATACATCATCGACATGTGGTACAAGTGGTGGCAATGAAGAAGAGATATTTGATGAAATGGATGTAAGAGAGTTTATTATTTACAATTATTATGTGTTTTTATTTATATTTGATATTCCGCAATATTATTGTGACATACTAAATACGAAAATTTTATGTGAGAGTTTGATTTATTTGAGAGTCAACAATTTCAGTGGCATAAAATAAAGTCACAATAAGATTTGTACTTGAAAGAGCCTAGGCTTGATAGAAAACAAAACCTAGATTTGAACATCCTTGGCTATTGGAAGGCAAGTAATAGTTGGTATCCACAGCTTTCTTTGATGGCACGTGATGTTTTGAGTATTCCTATCACGACAATTGCTTCTGAGTATACTTTTAGCATTAGAGATTGAATTATTGATAAATATCGCTTTTCAATTATGCCAAAGAATGTGGAGGCACGATTATGCACCCGAGACTGGCTATTTGGTTTAGGAGGTAAGTAAATAAATCAAGTTCGATTTTAATTTTATACCAATAAAATTGAAGTTGTTTTGACCTCTCTCTATCTTTTTTTTTTTAAATGATTGTTGAATGAAGTTGCAAATGTTTTAGATGAAGAAGATGAAGGACTTGTAGAGGATTTTGAAACCATAGTTGCAAGACCTGACACTAATTCAAATATACCTCGTTGCTAGAGGTGAAATTATAGAATAATTAATTCCCTTTATTCCTTTGCTTTTCATTAGGAGTTTGTTTTGTATTGTAATTCAGTTATATATGTAATTGGTCTCTAAAATTTAAGTTGCTGTGAATGTCAAAAAAGGAAAAAAGTTTGTTATTGTTTGTGTAGTGTGGTAGGAAGTTGGGGGGCAAAATTAGCAGACACATCCTTAATTTTAATTTAAGAAAAAAAAAAGTAAGTTGAGTCATAAGTAAATTGGTTGGATACGGGTTGATAGGGTTGTACTAACCCGTATTTAACCTACTCATATCTAACCCGCCTTTTAAATGGGCAGGTTTGGATTGCACCCATTTAACTTTTAACTTGTTCAAAACTCATTACCAACCTACCCAACCTGTCCATTTTGTCGCTCCTATAACTTTTTATGCATTTGAAAGGAAAAAAATCTAACTTTTTAATAGTTAATTTTTTAACTTTTTGTTAATTTGATATTTTTACACTTTATGGTTTAAAAAAATTTAAAATTTAAAAAGATAAATTTATTAATTTAAAAAAAAAAAACAAAAAAGGCAAGTAACCAAAAACTGAGAAACTAGCTATACTTCTCAAACATAGTCTAATTAACCTTTAACGCAATCTATCTCAAATATATTTTATTAATTTTTAACAAAATTTATTATGAATACTAAATATAACATGTTTGGAGTTAAAAAAAATAATACAAAATTTACAAATTTCTACAAATATAAAGCTCCGTTTGGTTTGCAAACAAATAACAAAAAATACTATAAATCTCTGTTAACTTTATATCACATCAATTTTTTTTCTTTCACTGCACGCATTACGAGCTCTCAATTTATCTCATTTTTTATCACTCCAAACACATCCTAAATTACGAAACTGTAAAATTTAAATTTTTTACTCACTACACAAATCACAAATCACAAGATACTAACTTTTAAAATTTATATAAATTTATAAAACTTCAAACACTCCATTATAATTCGTGAAATAATTTTTCCAAACAAAATCCTATAAAAAGCTGGCTCTGGGTGGGAACTCAGACTACTTCAGCCCCGGTTCGACTCAACGAGTCATCTATTACTCAGAACGAGAAGGTAGGTCCGGTCAAGACCAGTGATTGAGAGAGAGAAAAAGAGGTCAGAGGGTTTAATTTGCTGTGAGAGGGGCTCCAATGGAATCGTCGGCATCACCGTTGCCAAGAAAGAGAGGCAGACCGAAGAAACAGAGAACCGAAGACCAGAGAAAAAGTGAAGAAATAGCAGCTTTGGCAGAAGAGACCATGCGGGATAAGAAGGCTCAAATTGATGAAAAATACAATCAATGGAAGTCTATCGTTCCGGTTCTCTACGATTGGTTCGCCAATCACAACCTCACTTGGCCCTCCCTCTCTTGCCGGTAACATTGCCCCACTCTCCCTCCCCTTTGTATATATATCTAGTTCTGTTATGTGCTTGATGGGTTTTAGGTGGTAGACCGTTCAAAAAGGTTTTAGTGGGTAGGGTTTAAAATCTTTGTTTTGTTGTTAAACTTTTTTGCTTTTTTTTTTTTTTAATTTTTTGGCTTGAAACTTATACTAGCAGGTTGTTTCAGCTTGTTGATTCTCGCAGTATTCGGATCCATATATATATATATGTATATATACACGAATAAACTTACACAAGCATAGGCAAACTATTGTGTGCCTATATGTTCATGTGATTTTGGAATCATTTTCTGTTGGAGGTTTTTGGATTGATGAGAGACTGAAGTGGTTTCTGGGTTTGATGATCGTCCTTAATTGTTGTTTTTTTGATGGGTTTGATTTTCTTTTGTGAATTTAGGTGGGGTCCACAAATCGAACTTGGGAAGTTCAGGAATAAGCAACGCCTCTACCTGTCTGAACAGGCAAGTTAGCTGTATTAGCTAGCTTCTGCTATGATGTTTGTTCAACTTGCAATGTAATTTTGTATTGTATGCTCTTAACCCTTTTTAGTCACATCTAAGTTAATCTGCTATGAGATTGTGATAAATCTAAAGCGTGGCCTTGGCTCAAGTGGTTAAGAGCTTCCTTACCCGCTAATTGACTCGGGTTCAAGTCTCCCCCTCTCCCCGCTTACCTAACAAAAAAAAAAAAAAAAAGAGATTGTGATAAATCTAACAGCACTTACTGAAGCTTATCGTTTAATGAAATTTGTTTTATTTTTGTCTTGATTTGTTTTTTATATTCTTTATTTATGCATTTATCCATTGGATGAAGTAAAAGATTAACAGTAGTATAGGTCGATATTCTGTAATTCTAGATTATAGAAAATGAATATTCTTTAATCAGAGGAATCTAGATTAAAAGCCATGCATCTTATCAGTTTACCTGCGTCTAATCTCAATTGCATTCTCCCCGTCCCCTTCCTGGCCTCTCTCTTTTACTTGACAGACTGATGGCAGTGTTCCTAATACTCTGGTCATAACAAATTGCGAAGTTGTCAAATCTAGAGTTGCAGCTGCAGAGCACATCTCACAGGTCATTTCATTTTTATATGAATAATTTTGTAAGTTCTTATGATCATGAGCGAGGCATATAGCTCTTGTTTTTCTTACCATTGTGCTGCTTGGTTTTTCAGTTCAATGAAAAAACACGCTCGCCATTTGTGAAGAAATACAAAACTATCATACATCCAGGAGAGGTATGATCTGCACTAATAAAAACGAAGCGCAAACATAGGCATATTAAATGTTTTTATTGTGTGCTGTGTATTGCTTGAATTATTGTAGAAGTTTTACGAGCTTGGTACATAAATGGGAATTTTTGTGTTCGTTATGAATACTTGTCTCAAAAGTCTCAACTATAAAATATTGTTTGCTTATATTGCAAAATATAAAGTTATAAACAGTATTTCTTCCTTTTGTTTTTTTGTTTTTTTGTGTCGTGTAAGTTTAATAAAACAGGGAAATATTGTGGCAAAACAACTGTGTTGCCGCACTGCCTCATGAATTGTGGCCCCTTAACTGACACAACCTGCCCACATGTTCATCCTTGCTAATTTGTGCGCTCACACAGCGATTTATTGAATTTGAGGCCCTCCAACTTTCTAACTCTCACGTGATACTGTTTTGTTATCAAATAAAAAACAAATAAAATCTAAGTGATCATTTTTTTAGTTAGCTTCAAATGAGGTGTAAGATCTAATTTCTGTTCTGGTTTATGAAAAGATGAGATGTTTTTAGCTCACATCAGCACTTTGGAATGTGTCATAATTGGTTTTTATGATTTAATAATTTGTGGGATGGGATTTTCCCTTTTTTCGGAGTGATTAATGCCTTTTGCTGTGATCATATTGACCATTCTATTGCAGGTGAACAGGATCAGGGAACTTCCACAGAACAGTAACATAGTGGCAACCCATACTGACTGCCCTGAAGTAAGTGATTATGATTTTCATGCCTTCTAGGGCCTGGGCAAAGATTTTTTTGGAAGTCTTTAGTATCTAGCGATCAGGTTTTTTTATTAGAAATTAAAAGTTCACTTAATTTTATTGTTGTTATGTCAGGTTCTCATCTGGGATATTGAGGCCCAACCTAACCGTCACCCGGTCTTTGGGGCAGGGAACTCTCGTCCAGATTTGGTGTGTTCTTTTTATCATAAGCCAGTATTTACTTTCCGTACAGACTTGCACTCAACATGTTTTTCACTTTTCCATCTAATGGGTAGTGTATTTTCCCCATAAAAATTGTTTTGATAACTAGCAAACAAATTGGTTTCCCTGGTCTTGCCTTGGTTATGTTCTTTTCGCAATGTAATTTTACTTTATGAATGCAAGGGAAGTGATTTTTCTTATTTTTTACAAAGCAAAAAAAGATTGGTTGACGCTGGTTAAACTGTTTTGGCCGCAAAAGTAGCACAACTCGGACTCCAAACATTTGAATGAACTAAATTAAATTGCTGCAAAACTCTATTGTTGACTCTTATCAGAAAATGAACTGCGATAATGTTTTCCCAATTGACAAGACTCGCAATTTAAGGAACTCAATCTATTCAAACTAGGAACTAGAGACTTCAGTCTATCAAGTGAATGATGACCAAGACAACAATGAATCTCTATTAGAAAAGCAATTGCAGAACAGGTTATAGAAGTTTGTTAGGATAGTACATCAAGGTAGTAGACTGTGCAAGCTTTATGCCATCCACCAATTCTCTCCTTTGTTTTTTGATCCTGAAGAATAAAAAGAATTAGGGAAAAATTTGACTAGGCAGTTTAATTGTGAGGTAAGCTTGCTAACATACATAAATTGTGTGAAAATGAAGAACATATAAGATAGAGATAAAGAAAGCAAGGGATAAACAATAGCAATGCTATCCATTGAGTTACTGGAACCATTAGCTATGGTAACTTGAGGATAGTAGAGTAGTGGATGTGGGAGAATAATTTGGACTTCTCAAACATGTTTTGGATGCACCAAAATTAAGGATCTAGGGAATAGGTGGGTAAATAAGCAATAGAGTTACCTTAATGAGCAAAAGAAGCATTAGGAAGAGCTGCATGATACTGAAGAAATTTAGAGTATTCCTCGCTAGAGATGGTCACAAGTGGAGGTGGATGAGTCTCACTGCAAGTAGGTATATTAGTAGGCATATTAGTAGGAATAGAGTTATTAGTGGTGGCTACATGTGCCATCTAAGTTGGTTTCCCATGAAGTTTCCAACACTTCTCGCGGAGATGTCCGAGTCGTCCACAATATGTGCACTTAAGTCTAGATCCTTTTGTCCCTTGTTATTACGATCACTTCCCTGACTATCTCCAGCGGTACGAATTTGACCTAGCTAGAAAGAGCAGATCTGGTAGAATTAGTGTCAACGGGTATATGATTTTGGGATGCAACCATTAGTACACGTGAATAGGTCTCTGCAAAGGATGGAAGTGATGCACCTTCAAGGTTTTGTGATCTCATCGATTCATATTCTGAGTCAAGACTTGCCAAAAATTTTAGAATCACCATCTGTTCTCTTTGTTTCTACATTTCATTAATATCAATTGATAGTGGTTGGAGGGAGTTTAGTTCTTCATATATTTTCTTTAGGCTAGAGAAGTATTTGGTAATGCTTTTACTGAACTATTGAATTTTAAAGAACTCATTGGAACATTATACATTTTGCTTAGGTCAATGGAATATAACAGATGGACAAATGGCCAAATTTCCTCGTAAGTATCCAAGTGGGTGTATAAATCTGTTACATCGGCCTCCATAGAGTTCCACAAAAGGCTAACAATGTTAGCATTATCTTGAATCCAAAGATCATAATAATTTGCTATTTCTGTTGGAGTGGATTCAGTGAGATGTTTCTGTTTTTCAAGTTTAGTGAGAGCTATTTTCACTACCTTTGATCATCGGAGGACATTCTTTCCATTAGCTTACCAAGTGGTTAAGTGAGTAGGCTAGTGAGAGGAACCATGTGTTTTGGAGTTCTAAAGAAGCGAAATTGAGGTGGCATTTGTCTCAGACGCCATTGGAAAAGAATTGGAGTGCTCTGGAGTCGCTGGAAAACTTGCAGGAGTTTAGTCGTCGTCGAAAAAGTCACTGGGAGGTTCATTGAAGGGAGGCTATCGCACTGCTGGGTGAGAGTTGACTTGGTAAGACTGTAGAGCGAGAAAGCGAGTAGATCTTACTCGTAGAGCTTCCTGGTGGCGCGTGAGAGGACGTGGGGGGTTGTCAGATGATGGTTGAGCTACAATGGTAGTCATCGGTTAACGATAGAGGCTCTGATGATGTTGGCTGATGAGAGAAGCTCCGGTGAGGTCGTGATTATCTAGATTTGCAATTGAGGTTTTCGATGATCGAGAGAGAAAGAAAAAGCTTCTGAAGGATACCAAAGGGTTCAGTTGTGATTTGATAACAATTGAAGAATTCTCTTAAGAAGAGGGTTCTATTGTGATTTAGTCACAATTGAAGAAACCTCTAAAGAAGGCTAGGATTTTTGATTTTGAGAGGAGAACAAGAACGAGATTCTTAGGGGCTGTTTAGTAATGTTGCTGTTTTTCTGTTTACGTTTATATGTTTATATTTGCTATTTTTTGTTTTGTTGTTTTTTTTTTTTTGGTAATGAAAACTAAAATTGTGTTTGGAGGTACAATTTTGTTTACAATTGCTAATTTTTTATTTTTATAAAATATTGAATTTTATTATTTTTTAAAAATTAATTGAATTTAATATATATATATTTTATATTAATTTAATTTAATATATATATTTTATATTAATTTAATTTAATTATATTACTTATTAAAAACAATTGAATAAAATATAACTATTATATCATTTATCCAGTAAATATAAAATATATTAATTATAATTTAATTATATTATTTACTAAAAATGATTGAATAAAATATATTTCGTAATAATTTAAATAATTTGATTACGATATTTATTAAAAATAATTTAATATAATATGATTCATATTAAAAAAATAATTAAATTAAATTAATTTAATTTAATTACGATATTTATTAAAAATATATTTAATATTAGTTAAATTAATTATTAAAATTAAATTAAGTTAAATTAAATAATTTAATTATAATATCTATTAAAAATAATTTAATAAAATATATTTATGTTAATTAAATTATTTATTAAATTAAATTAATATATTTTATTTTATTATTTATTAAAAATAATTTAATAATGTATATTTCCTATTAATTAAATTAGCTAATGTAATTTAATTATTTATTAGAAATAAATTATGATATATATTACATATTAATTTAATTATATTATTTATTGAAATAATTTTAGTTTAATAAAATATTTGAATAAAATAATTTATTTTAATATAATATAACAAAATGGACAAAATATTAGAATTGACAAAATGTTTGCAATAGAAAAAAATCGAGTGAGAATACGTTTTTTCTATTTACATTTTTTTGGCTTGAGTTTTCATTTTCTTGGAAACAAAAAAACGTAGACGGATTTAACAACATGTTTCTGTTATTAGTTTACAAAATTTTGAAAACATAAACAGAAAAATAGAAAATAAAAACGTTACCAAACAAGGCCTTAGAGTCCTTACTTTGGTAGTATGTAAAGATTAAGCATTGAATGAGAAAGCTTCACACATCCTAAAGGATGCGATAGCATCTATTTATATACATAGAACTGTACAAATTTTAGAAACAAAATCACATCTCTTCCTATTCTAGAAAAGGATAAACCTATGACATATTCTATAATTAATTTCTATATTTACAATAATCATATCTGTCAATATATATATATATATATCTCTAACAGTAACAAATTGGGGCAACTACAGTCGGTTCAGACGAAAAACTAAGGCGTCGTTTGGCAAAACATCAATTTTTAGTTTTAGTTTTCATTTTTTTGAAAACTGAACATAAAAACTCGTTTAGTACCCGTTTGGTAAAGCTGTCAATTTTAGTTTTTGTGTTCAGTTTTTAATTTTTGTGTTTAGTTTTTAATTTTTTGTTTTCATTTACATAGTAGAAAAAAACCAAAAGCTTGAAAACACGTTTGGTAACGATAATTATTAGTTAGTAGTTATAGTTGTTAATTAATTAAATTCAATAAATTCTATTATTTTAATTATATTAATTATTAAAAATGATTTAATTCAATAAAAATAAAATATATTAAACATAATTTATTATAATTATTTAAAAAAAAATTTTATTAAATATATTTCATATTAATTAAAGTAAATAATTTAATTAACTTAAATTAATTTGACTTAATTAATTAATTATATTAATTAAATTTAATTATTTTAATTATATTATTTTAAAATAATTTGATTTAGTAAAAATAAAATATATTCAATATAATTTAATTATATTATTTATTAAAAATAATTTATATTAAATTATTTTTATATTAAATTAATTAATTAAATTAAATTTTATAATTAATTTAATTTAAATCAATTAAATGTATTTATTTTAATTATATTTTTATTAAAAATAATTTAATTTAATAAAAATAAAATATATTAAATATAATTTGTTATATTGTTTATTAAAAATAATTTAATAAAATAATTTTATATTAATTTAACAAATTAAATTAAATTATAATTAATATAATTTAGTGAATTAATATATTTAATATAATTTACTTAATTAATATATTTAATATATAATTTAATATATTAAAATAATTATTGATAAAATTAATTATTAATTAAATTATATTTAATATATTCTTACATAAATAAAAATAATATATTATTAATTTAATATATTAATACATTTTATATATTAATTAAATATTTTTATATTAAATAATAAAATATTTGGCGGTGGCCGGAGATGAGTGGGAGGTAGTGGCGGCGGTGGCCGAATGTTGATGGCGACTAGTGGATGATGGTAATTAATGGTTGTAACTAGTAGTAGTTGTATAATAAATTGAAAACTGAAAATAAAAATTTGAGAAAACACATTTTCTATGTTTTTATAATTTTTCAGAATTCTAAAAACAATTTTCATTTTTTGAAAACTGAAAATTGAAAACAAATTTACCAAACGAGTTTTTATGTTTAGTTTTCAAAAAAAGTAAAAACAAAAACAAAAAACTGAAAATGAAATGGTTGCCAAACGGGACTAAATTTGTTTTCAGTTTTTAGTTCTCAAAAAAATGAAAATTGTTTTCAAAATTTTCAAAAATTATGAAAATATAGAAAAAAGTGTTTTCTCAAGTTTTCATTTTCAGTTTTTATTTTCTTACATGACTACTACTAATCACAATTATCAACTACTATTATCCACTGGTTGCCACCAACATCTAACTATCACCTTCCACTGCTGCCACCAACCCCCACTTATCTCCTATCACCACCAAATATATTATTATTTAATATAAAAATATTAAATTAATATATAAAATATATTAATATATGAAATTGATAATATATTATTTTTATTTATATAATAAATGTATTAAATATAATTTAATTAATAATTAATTTTATCAATAATTAATTTAATATATTAAATATATTAACTAAATGGTTTTAATTATAAGTGAATTTAATTAGTTAAATTAATATAAAATATTTTATTAAATTACTTTAATAAATAATATAATAAATGATATTTAATATTTTTTATTTTTATTGAATTAAATTATTTTAAAAAATAACATAATTAAAATAATTAAATTTAATTAATCAATTAATTTAAGTTAATTAAATTAATTAATTTAATCAACATGAAATATATTTTATTAAATTGAAAAATAATATAATAAATTATGTTTAATATATTTTATTTTTATTGGGTTAAATTATTTTTAATAATTTAATATAATTAACTTTATTGAATTTAATTAATTAACAACTATAATTACCAATTAACAATTATTGTTACCAAACGCATTTTCAAGTTTTTGTTTTTGTTTTTGTTTTTTTTTTTTTTTTTTTTTTTGGCTACCATGAAAATGAAAACTAAAAATAAAAATTTGAACACAAAAAATTGAACACAAAAACTAAAAACTAATAGTTTTACCAAATGGGCCGTAATGCTAGCAAAAATATTTGAATTTGAAAATCGTTCTACTCCCGTATCTCAGACTCGAGTCAGATTCAAATCATTGTTTTAGTGAAGCCATTTCTTAGTTAAACATTAATTAGGCCAAGAACATTGTTGTCATACTTGTTCACGAGCTTATCAGAGAACAATTTCTTGTTAGGTACCCAAGCACAAAATTTTCTTTTCCAAACCTCTTGCCATCAACAAACACAACAATGCGGAATGATCCTCTTCTCCAGATTCAAAAAAGAGTACGGTGGATATCTGCAGTAGTAGGAGGTTGCCACCCCATCTTTTTCACAAGAAAATCCATTGCTCGCAAAAATTTTCCCCTAGATGAATACATACAAATTGGTCGTGATCTGAATTCGAACATGATCTCATCACGAACAACCCACGTCTGGTCTAGTACCCATATGAACAAGGTTTCTACTATAGGCTAGAATAATTGCTGATCAAGGATAGGATCACTAGTAATTGAGTAACATAATTTTATCCACACAAGATACAAGAAAATAAAGCATGAATTTAAGAAGACTAAAACCGAGGAAATATATAGGACAGATCCAGTAAAATTGAATCCAAAGTAACAGAGGAAAAAAAAAAAAGAAAAAAAAGGAAAAAAAAAAACAAGATCAACCAAATTAATTTATTATAGAGAGAGAATTAAATTAATTCCAAGTAAGAGAGTAAATGTTGAATTCATAAATTATACATGACAATATATAGTTTCTGTATATTTTTGGTAAATAACTTCAAGTATGCATCCCAAATCTACTTATCTACTGTTACACATTTTCGCATATCATTATGTCCAGAATCAGTAGTGTTTGGTCCTTTTATATATTGTGAACAATTGCCCAATGTGCTTTCATTGTCTTCACTCTTGATTTAATGTGGGGGTCCGCCTTTAGGTTGGAATTTGGTAATACAACAGGTTGTTTTTCAACATCTGAAAGGATTCCTGGTTTAAATTTCCTTTCAGCATCATATTTTCTGATGTTCTTTAAATCAAGAAGAATCTCAATCAATTTTTCATCTTCATCTTCCATCTACATTATTTTATTTGTGCTGGAACCTCTACTATTTTCTATGTTAGAATCCATCCTAATAATTTAGTAATAGACAACAGGTGCAACAAATCAAAAACCCATTCGTCAAATCTGATCAATCAAAGATTTTATGCCATCTAAATTTTCAAAGACTCAAACTTGCTCGCTTAGCAACAAAACTGGCCACAATGAAATAGAAGTACATGACTAAATATCACTGAAAATTAAAAATTGCATTAGCATAATACCTAAACTAGAGGAACATATCAGAAAAATTAGATGATATTGTCAAATTCTCTAGTTATATCTAATTGGGCTACAATTATAGATTGTGCCATCTATTTCCAAAAAAAGCTCCCCAACTCTTGCAAAGCAGTTAACTCAGAAACAATATAGAGTTCAATCCATCCATCCATCAAGAGAAAGCAAATTGAACAGGAATGACAGTTGCAAGTAGAAAAAATTGAACATAGCCAAATCTGTTCTTTGCCGTTGGAGTGCTTCCATAACAACCCTTGTCAGGCCATTTACAAAGTATAAAACAATTGAGTAAAACTTAATCCAACCTTAACTCAACCAGATTATCATCTAAGGTTCATTCATATGAAATAAACTTATGTCCCATGTCTAACTCTCCACTCAACAAATATTTTGATCGCCAAGTTATCTCTCCATGTACTTCATTCATTAGATGTTTCAATTATTTTGATTGTATCGCCGTGGGCTTCATTGAAATTATGTTCTGGTCTTTTCAAAGATGCTGTCTTCAATGTGTTTGTTGGCATCTCCCTTCTAATCAGATTGTGAAGGAGAAGCATGCCATGATAATGACTTTGTGTCTTAACTGGATAAAACAATGGACTTTGAAGAATTGTCCAATGTATCTTAAGCAACCCAAAGCATCTTTCAGTGACTTTCCTAGCCGATGAATGCTTTATGTTAAATTCATATGCAGTGCTGGATGTTAAGTGTGAAGTCTGATTTAAACAAGGGCTAGAGCGTACTTTTGTGTTTTAGGGTTTTTTCTTTTTATGTGCTAAGGTTCCTTACAACTATAAAAGGAACACCTAAGGTTGTCTCTATTGTAACTCTTTTTACACATCATCATAGTAAAACACCCTAGCACCTCATGGATGTACGATGTAACAATCAACTTAAGCTGGAACCACGTAAATCTCTGTGTCATTCTCTTCTTGCTTGTGATTATTTTTTGTTCTTTGTTTGTCTTCGATTGTGTGTGTTTGCTTGTGGTTTTGAGCGTACGGATCCCCAACAATTGGTATCAGAGCCCAAGTTTACCATCAACCTCAGTCTATCGCGAGAAACGGTTGTCGCTGCCTCCGACTTATGGCTTGATGTGTGAAAGGGGAGATTGTTGGCGTGTCTCACATCGGTTGTGGAAGGGGCTGGTGGTCAGTATATAAATGTGAGGAAAAGGCTCACCCTACGAGCTAGTTTTTGGGGATAAAAGAGGCCTAAGACCACCCAACACTAAACTAATATCCATCTCTCTAATCTTTCAAGTAATATCATTGTCCTTTGCAAGAGGCAAGAAATCCTTTACTAGTTGTATACCCAACTTCGAGGAGATAATAATAACCTACATAGTGGAAATTATTTTTAGTTCTAGGGTTAGAGAATACATAATAAATTAATTCCATTTTTTATGTTACTGATGAGAATTTTGATTCATTAAATATAGGAATGATTGCCTTTTTACCTATGTGCTTAAGTTGAAAATCACTTGCATCCTTTGAATTTTAAAAACCCACCTATCTCTTGTACTTTCGACTAAAGTGAAGTTGTGAATGGCGTTAAGTTTTTAAGTGAAAAAATAGAAATACCTATTAAAAATTAAAATAGAATTAGGGGCGTAAGTGTAGGTAATGTAAATATAGGGGTATAAATGCAAATTTTAAAAGTACTAAGAGCCAAAATCATTATCTTTGACAGAGTTTTTTAACTTTTTCATTTTAGTTCAAAATACAAGAGATACAAATGTAGATTTTTAAAATTCAAGGGTGTAAATGATTTTTACCTTTTAAGTAAAGGAGGTTTGTTAACGTAATATTAATGTATATGGTATATTAATGTAGCATTAATGTATACTAATTGTGGAAAGTGTATCTGGTCACTTGGTAACCCGAATGGTCACCAAAGTAAGATGTATAGTCACTATCTTTGTGTATATAAATTCACACACAGGAATTTAGTTTGTGTGTGCAATTCTTCTCAATTTATTAGTCTTACATGGTATCAGAGCGTCCTTGGTGTATCAGAGCGTCCTTGTTACACAAAGAACAGTGTTGAATCTGTGCAACGTTAAAACTAAAACCGAAGGTCACTCGTCCCTCCAAACAATAGGTTGTCAATCTATTGCTATTTAGTTGCTTCATATAGCTCAAAACACTCATTGGAGGGAGCGACCACTGCTGGAGAAGAGCAGTCACCAGAGAGTACCTCACGTGCCACTCATCCGTCTGCGCGTGGACTTCACACGCCTCTGTTAAACTAGTGATTACCTGCACGTGGGACACCGTCAGACTTCTGACCTTCTTTGCCAATGAACTTGCTCTTTCCAGCAAGTCGACCAGTACCCTTAATTTTGTGTTTGAACAAATTTGTCTCTTTTTTCCTCTCCTCGTCTGTCACTGTTTATCTGTTATGGTTGGTATTTGAAGCTTCTGTTTGTTGGTTCTAAATGGCTACTGAGACATCCTTTTAGTAGAAAATGATGAGTGGTTCCATCCTTATGCCTCAACAATTAACAACCAAAAAATTGAATGGAACAAATTACATTCAATGGTCCAAAGCCATTAAGATTGCGTTAATTAGGTATGAAAAACAGAAGCATTTGACTAAATTTGGACCTTCTGAAGTTGATCCTAATTTCGATGCTTGAGTCTAAGAAGATGCTTATCTTGTTAGCTTATTGTGAAATTTCATGGAGCCTAATATCACTGACATTTGTACTCATCTCCGCATATGTAAAGTTATATATGAATATATTCGTTTACTATTCGCCAGTGATCTCACCTGGATGCGTGACCTATCATTGGAATTTTTTCAGCTCCAATAGTTCGACAGGCCAGTTGCTGAATACTTTTCCTTTGTAAAGCGTGTCCATGAGGAATTGAACTCTTTGCAACCATTATCCACATATGTCAACATGATGCAGGAACAAAGAAAACAAATGGTGGTACTCTATTTTCTTGATGGCTTAGATTATGAGTTTGAGCCAGTCAAAGCCCAGATTTTCAATGGAGCTACTCTTTCCTCATTCACAGAAACCTATTCTAGAGTTATTGAGGTCTGCTTTTAAGGATTCATTCACCACTCCAGATTCTGCACGTTTTACCCTAATTTGTTAGACTTCCTTAGATAATAAAAGTCCTGTTTATCAACTCCTATCTTAGGCTGGTGAACGTGATCATGGAGGTTGTGGCCATGGTCCTGGAGGTCGTGATACTAGACCTAAATGGTCTAATTGTGGCCGTGTTGGACACGTTAGGGAAAATTGCTACGACCTTCATGGGAAGCCAGCCCATATGGCTCATGTAGCTCCATCTGACATCCTTGCCTCTTTAGATAAATTCAGCACAGGTGAGTCATCAGCTGTGACTCTTTTAGGAGAAGAATATGCCAAATTTCTTTAGTATCAAATGGCTTATCAGGCATCTCTTCCAACAATTTCTTTAGCCCATCGAAGTAATTCTATTATTTGTGTGTCCACCTATTCACATATCCCTTGGGTTATTGATTCCGATGTTTCAGAACATATGTCTATTATTCTTTCATTGTTTTCTAATATTCAGTGCTCTCCCATCTCCAATGTCACTACAACTAATGGTTTATCTAATCCAGTAAAGGGTATCGGTAAAATTTGTCCATCTTCTAATTTGTCATTATTTTCAGTTTTATATGTTCCATCATTGTTTTTCAATCTTTTATCTGTCGGTAAACTCATCAGGTAATTGAATTGCTCAATGACTTTCTTTTCTAATTTTGTGATTATTCAGAATTTGAAGATACGAAAGAAGATTGGAGAAGGACATGAATCTTAAGGATTCTGTTATTTGGCTAGTTCATCTACTTCCTTATCTATCACTTGTTCTACGGCCGCCTCTCCAATTGAGATTGTCATTTGGGTTATCCGTCTTTTGAAAGGTTGAAATTTATAGTTCCAAGTTTAAGTCAACTTCAGTCCTTAGGTTGTGCGTCTTGTCAATTAGGAAAGTATTATCGTGCTTCTTTTAGTCCTAGAGTCAATAACAAGTCCTTAAAATCTCTTAGTTTAGTTCATTCAGGTGTATGGAGACCTAGTCGAGTTATGTCAAAGTTGGGGTTCAAGTACTTTGTTACGTTTATTGATAATTTTTCAAAGCTTACATGAGTTTATTTAATGAAAGATCGTTTCGAGTTATTGTTTATCTTTCGATCCTTTTGTATTAAAATAAAAACTCAATTTGATGTGGCTATTAAAATTCTTTGTAGTGACAATGCCAAAGAATATTTTTCTAAGCCTTTCATTGATTTTATGACATCATTTGGCATGTTTCATCAGTCCTCTTGTCCTCGCACTCCACAACAGAATAGAGTTGCTGAGAGGAAGAATTTACATCTGATTGAAATTGCTTATTGTTTAATGTTTCACATGAAGGTTCCAACGATTTTTTGGGGGGGATGTTATTCTCACAGCATGTTACTTAATCAGTAGAATGCCATCGTCTATTTAGAAGGGTTGTTCACCCTATTCTGTATTGTTTCTCTAGACACCTCTGTTTCTTTTGCCTCCACGAATTTTTAGGTGTGTTGCATTTGTCCATAAACTTGATAGTGGGACTGATAAGCCTGACCCTCGTACGCTTAAATGTGTCTTTTTGGGATATTCACGGGTACAAAAACGATATCAATGTTACGGTCCTTCTTTCAATTTGTATGTGTTGATGTCTCATTTTTTGAGAATACCCCTTTCTTTTCGAATGATTCCTCCGTCTTTGATGTAAATGAGAGCTTCCCTTTACTTGTAATTTCTCCCTTTCGTCTTTCTTGTCTTGATTTGCACGTTTATACAAGATGGGGGGCAGCTCTAGAGTCTTTCCTTGATACTTTAGGCACTTTATCTTCTCCTATCCAGTCTTGAAATCCTGCTTCTAAGCCAGAGTTTTGTGATTTTGATCTTCCAGTTGCTTTTTAGAAAGATAGACAAACTTCTACTTCTTATCCTACCTCTAACTTTGTTTCCTATACAGTCTTGTCCCCATCATATTATGCTTTTGTTACTTTTTTGTCTACTATTTCTATTCCTAATTCTGTGTCTGAAGCACTATCTCATTCTGAGTGGCGTAATGTCATGAAAGAAGAAATGTAAGCTCTTCAAGCTAATGATACGTGGGATTTAGTCATTCTTCCTCCTAGCAAGTCAACAGTTGGTTGTTGATGGGTGTATAATGTCAAAATTTATCCTGATAGTTCAATTGATCGATTGAAAGCAAGCCTCGTTGCCAATGGATACACTCAAGTCTATGGCCTTGATTTTTCAGAGACTCCTGTGGTTAAGATTAAATCAGTTCGTTTTCCTCATTTCTCTTGTCGCGATTTTTCACTGGCCTCTTCATCAACTCGATGTTAAGAATGTCTTCTTGCATGGTGATCTTATCGAGGAGGTGTATATGGAGCAATCTTCTAGGTTTGTTGCTTAGGGGAGTATGGACTACTTTGGAAATTAAAAAAGTCGTTGTATGGCCCTAAACAATCCCGTTGCGCATGGTTCGGAAGGTTTAGTGATGTGGTAATAAAATTTGGATTGATACGTTATGGTGTTGATCATTCTGTTTTTTACTGTCATTCCTTTCAAAGAAAGATATGGTTGCTGGTTTATGTAGATGATATTGTAAGCATAGGTGATAACACACAAAGAATTCATGATCTGAAGATGTTTCTCAATACTTAATTCAATACCAAAGATTTGAATCTATTAAAATATTTTTTGGGTATTGAAACTGCAAGATCACATAAAAGTATTGCTCTTTCTTAGAGAAAATATGTTCTTGATCTGTTGTCTGAAATCAGCATGTTAGGAGCCAAACCAATTAATACTCCAATGGACCCCAATACAAAACTTCTGGTAGATAAGAGAGAATTATTAGATGATCTTGATCAATACTGCAGATTAGTTGGAATATTTAATTACTTGAACGTCACACGACCAGATATCTCATTTGTTACAAGTGTAGTGAGTCAGTTCCTTGATGCACCTCAGTCTAATCATTGGGGTGCGATTATTCGTATTCTAAGATATCTAAAAGGTACACCAAGATGTGGTTTGTTGTATCGAGATAATAGTTATTCTTTTGTTCAAGGTTATATAGATGCAGATTGTGATAGATCTCCATCAGATAGACGATCAATTATTGGGTATTGTATCTTTGTGGGAGGAAGCTTAGTATCCTGGAAAAGTAAAAAAAAACAAACAGTGGTAGTAAGATCGAGTACAGAGGTAGAATATAGAGGTATGGCACATACTTCTTGCGAATTGGTTTGGATACCTCATATGTTGACAGAATTAGGAGTTCTTGGATCGCAATTCATGGAATTGTTTTGTGATAATCAAGCTGCTGTCCACATTGCTTTTAACCTGGTGTTTCATCAGCAAACCAAACATATCGAAGTTGATTGTCACTTGTTAGAGAAAATATTTTACAGAATGTCATCAAAATCAACCATGTGAAGTCTGAAAATCAATTAGCTGATTTATTTACTAAAATTTTAGGTGCAGCTAGAGTGAGATACATTTGTAACAAATTCGGAACATATGATATATATGCTCTAATTTGAGAGAGAGTGTTAATGTAGTATTAATGTATGTAGTATGTTAATGTAGCCTTAATGTATACTAATTGTAAAAAGTTTTTCTAGTCGCTTGGTCACCCGAATTATCATCAAGGTAAGATATACAGTCACTATCTTTGTGTATATAAATTCACACACCGGAATTTAGTTTGTGTGTGCAATTCTTCTCAAACTAGTCTGGTGAAAAGGCAATTATCCCTTAAATATACTTCTTATTGTCAGGAATTTTTAATATATTTCTTCTAGTCAATGTATCTTGAAGAACTCTACCATTCGCTGTAGACCGTCCCAACCCGGTAAGATGAATATAAATTGCATGTCAGGGGTTTAGTAGCAATTTCTTTGCAATTTCTGTACCCTGGTCTATTAATAATATATGAGCCATCAAGAGCTCGAAGACAACTCTAATTTATATATACGTTTGTTCAATATTTTATCATGAAATAACATTTTTTTTAATGAATCATGTTATTACATTTATAACCATATATAGATTTTTTTTTAAAAAAAAAAAAGGAAAACAAATATATATGTACCTCAAACCAATTCCAACTCCCATCCATTGAATTTGCAGGAATATGTTTTGGCCTTTTTAGTAGTCCGTTCTCCTTGGAGACATAAAACGACATTTAGGACATGATTAAAGTGTCTACTGATGCTTTCTTTAGATTGTTTAGATCAATTTTTTGTAGTTTGAACCTTAACATGATGAGCAAGAATATGTAAAAACATTGCTACTTGCTCATCAATCAACAAATTTTTGGTATCTTTTAAGCCCCCTATATTTTGTAGTATTGAGCACGGTTTAGTGAATGTTTGTCTATTCATCCCAACGTTCTCAATACAATCTTCTTCACTGCTATAAACGAAACATTACATATGCTTCCTGCTTTAGTAGAAGTTCAAAATGCATCATGAACGTAAAGATTTCTCACGTAGTTATAAATCCAAAAAAAAAAAAATAATAATAAATAAAAAATAAAGAAAAAACTAATTGGAACCAAGAATTTATTGCAAATTCTATATCCAACCAAGAAACCATCATAGCAGCTACTTTCTTTTCTCTCGTAGACTTTTGTTCTCCCAAACTTAAATGAACCATAACTGCAATAAGAAACATAAGCACACTAAACTGGGGTGATTGATAAAAATTGAATTGGCTTGATTGTGTCCTTAAATCAACAATTAAATACAATACCATTGGAAAAAAAAAAAAAGGAAATCTGTCAAAAAATTTCTTCAGCTATGTATAATGAATCATTTACCAATACAAACAAATTCTTTAGCTGTAAAAGATCAATTGACAGTCCGAAAGAAACAAATGAATGACACTAAACCATATTATCATACCTAAGTTTTAACCACATTTTCATGACACACAATAAGAATAGAATGAATCAATCAACTTAAGCCAGCTAAGTAGCAAAACCAAAGTGAAGCACAAAAACCAAGGTTGCTTCTGGTGGGTGTAGTGAAAAGTGAAAACCCAAAGCATATATATGTATATTGGGATGCATATATATTTATATACGTGTATATATACCCACCTAGTTACACATCTATGTATAGATGTTCTCTACCCAAATGTATCTGAAGTCCTTCTAAGGGCAGCTTCAACAATTGTGGTAGTCTGCAACTTTTGGAACTTCACCAGACAATATATATTTATGTATATAGGGATGCATATATATATTGGAAAAAGTACATACTCCCCTTAAACCATGACCCATTTTTCATTTTACCCTTTCAACTATCGTCTCATGTTGTATCCTAAATCAAATTGTTCCAAATTGCTTGTGTCATTTAAATTATTGAGAGAAAGCAGTCTTGTGACAAGCACGTGACTTAAGTGGAGGGTAAAGTAGACATGACAGTCAAGAAAGGAAAAAACACTTGCCCTTGTAAACTATAGCCCATATCTTACTTTGCCCCCTCAATTATTAATTGTTTCACATTGCATCCTGAACTTTGATTTTGTATCTCAAAATTTCCCAAATTTCCTATATTACTTAAATTGTTGATGGAAAACAACCACATGACTTTTAAGTGTTTTTTTTTTTCCCTCTTGTTTTTTTTTTTTTTTTTTTTGGTTGGGGTGGGGGTTTAAATCATGCAGAACAACCAAAAAAATTCAGCTACTTTGACTTTGGGGTTCACTGGTAGTTCTTTATATGCATCGGTAACTCTAAGAATGAGTCATATATAGTACATATAACTTATTTATCTATTTGCAATAAAATACAAAACATTTAGGGACCGTTTGGTAACGTTGTCGTTTTTCTGTTTACGTTTATATATTTATGTTTTCTGTTTTTTTATTTTCTGTTATCGTTTTCTTTTTCTAAAATGAAAACTGAAACTGCTTTTGGAAATACAATTTTGTTTATAATTGCTAATTTTTTATTTTCATAAAATATTTAATTTTATTAGTTTTTTAAAAATTAATTGAATTTAATAGATATATTTTATATTAGTTTAATTTAATTATATTATTTATTAAAAAACAATTGCATAAAATATAAATATGATGACATTTATTCCAATAATTATAAAATATATTAATTATAATTTAATTATATTATTTACTAAAATTAATTGAATAAAATATATTTCATAATAATTTAAATAATTAATTATGATATTTATTAAAAATAATTTAATAAAATATATTTAATATTATTTAAATTAAATTAAATAATTTAATTATAATATTTATATTTAAAATAATTAATTTAAATAATATAATTATAATATTTATTAAAAATAATTTAATAATATATATTTCTTATTAATTAAATTAACTAATTTAATTTATTTATTAGAAATAAATTAATAATAGATATTACATATTAATTTAATTTAATTATATTATTTATTAAAAATAATTTTAGTTCAAATAAAATATTTGAATAAAATAATTTATTTTAATATGATGTAACAAAAATGGATAAAGTATTAGAACTGACAAAATGCTTGCAACAGAAAAAAATAGAGTGAAAATACATTTTTTCTGTTTACGTTTTTCTGTTTAAGTTTTTATTTTTTTGAAAGCAAAAAAATGTAAACAGATTTAACAAACATATTTCTGTTGCCAGTTTACAAAATTTTGAAAACATAAATAGAAAAGTAGAAAACAAAAACGTTACCAAATGAGGCCTTAGTATGTTTAACTTAGTTTGATTTGCCTTCCACTTTAAATCATGTACTTATCACATGCTCAACAATTTAAGTATTGAAAGCAATTTGAGGTAATTTGATACGCTGAGTCAGTAGTTTAAGATGCAATGTGAGACAATTGATAGTTGAGGATTACAATGAGATGCAAGTCATAATTTAAGAGGGAATGTGTTCTCTTTTTCTCTTTTTTTGCTGTTTTGCCTAATTCCCCGTAGGGCGGGGTGGGGGGGGGGGGTCCGTCTGCTTGCTTAAAGTCACGTGCTTGTCGCATAACTGATTTCAGTTAAAAATTTAAATGGCATAAGCAATTTTGGGTAATTTGATATTCAATCATAGTTTGGAGTGAGGGAATAAAGGGAGAAACGACCATAGATTAGGGGGATCATGTGTTTTCCCCCCTATATAATTACTCACCCCAACAATATATACATACAATGTATATATGCATGTGCATATTTACTGGTGGGTGCAGTGAGAAGTAAATTCTATTTAGCCTAATTCATTGTTTGTTTGTGAAGATCTTGATCTATTATGGAGTGAAAACTAGAAATCAAATAAAAAGTGATTGGGAAACCCTAATCAACATACACAATTGCAAAATAGTGCGGGTATGTAGTGAATCAAAACAAATTAAATCCCAATTTACCTTCTACAGTTGTGTAAGAAGCTGTTGATTGATGAACGCAGAGATGATTAAGATTGAGATCACGACTTGTTTGTGGTTGGAGTTCAAAATTGATTTCGATTAGGATTGATCAATAGGGGATGGTGAGGGAGACTAGATTCAGTGGACAGATTGGGTGAAGTGAGAGAGTGAAAAGGTTGCGTAGATGTCGAAGAGACTTGCGAGGGAGGAATAACTTGAGCGGTAATGGGAATTTCCTTTTTCTAGAGGCGAATGAAAATTTGGTGATGAAATAGTATAGGGATTCATAGGAAATGGTAATTCTTGTTCTAAAATGTTGTACGAAACAGGATAATGGACTAAAAGTTTGGTTCCATTCCCTTGGAAAAATGTGATTTCATTCCATTGTACCAAACTTAGGCCTTATGGCTTTTAGGATTTTGATGGCAGGAGAAGTGCATTCCGGTTGAGATATTTTCATAACTGGCCTTGCACTCCAAAATTCCTTCCCTTACCCCCCCCCCCAAAGAAAAAAAAACCAGTAAAAAAAATGCATCATAAATCTGGATAAATGATTAATAGAAGTTGCTAGCGTGAACTAAAAACTGATTGATGACCGTTTTGATCTCTTTATAGAACCACATTTGTGAGTCTGTTTTAGGGAGCCATCAGTTGCAAGTTAGTTTTTTGTTTTGCATCACTCCACAAAAAAAATTACACAGTTAATTCAAAATTTTCTGATGCGGAACAATAGAAATTAAAGCAAATAGAGTAAGAAATCAAGCTAGGAGAAGAAGAGGGGGGGGGGGGAGAGAGAGAGAGAGAGATGAAAAGTAGAACGAGTAGAAAGAAGATTAGAATAGAAGGGAAAACAATAACAATGCCGTTCAATATTTTCTTAATTCAAAATCGGCGGAACCCAAGGAATCTCAAGCTTTTAAACAGGCTAATCAAATCCTATCATTATTCTAAGATAAATTAAATCCCTAAGAAAATCAAATTAAAGATAAACATCATCAAATCCTATAAAATCTCTAATAAAATCCTATTCAAAATCTTTCTTAAAATAAAATCTTTCTTAAAATAAAATCCTAATAATATAAAATAATTTTTTAATATTGTGTTTCCATTTTGCATCCTTTTCTTTCAGGTATTGACCGGACACCAAGAGAATGCAGAGTTTGCTCTGTCCATGTGCCCTACTGAGCCCTTAGTGCTCTCTGGAGGTTAGTAACTAACAACGTATCTCTCTCTCTCTCCCTCTCTTTTCATTCCTCAAAACACTTATTCAAATTATTATTCCACTCATTCATCAACTGAAATAGCTTGGTATAACTTACCCCCCCCCCCCAAAAAAAAAAAAAAAAAAAAGAAAAGAAAAGGAAAGAAAGAAGCTTGGTGTACATTGTTAGTTACATTACCTAACAACTTAAGCTTTTGGGAGTTGGGACAATTGGTGACTTAACACTGTTTTTGTATGGAATTGAGTTAATCTTTAAATTGAGTTCTAATGGGTAGATTTTATGGCAGGGAAGGACAAGTCTGTTGTTCTGTGGAGCATTCATGATCATGTATCAACATTGACCACAGATGCATCCACCAAGCCTACAGGATCTTCCAGATCAATCATCAAAACTGCTGATAACCCTTCTATTGGACCACGTGGAATCTTCCAGGGGCATGAGGATACAGTTGAAGATGTCCAGTTCTGTCCGTCAAGGTAATCAGGACCTTGTTCGGATTGTTTCAGTCATCTGCGCTCTCTCTCTCTCTCTCTCTCTCTCTCTCTCTCTCTCTCTCTAGTTATGTGGGCTATAACATATTATGCCTTGTGGGGAGTATGCTGTTCAAATTTTAGACACAATTTCCGTTTCTAAGATCCTATTTTGATTCTTCTCAGCTTGATATAACATTTAGAAGCAACTGCACTCATTGTTCAACATTCTTCAGAGAGATGAAAAATTACTTAACCCAAAATTTCCTTTGGCAATTACTGTAGCTTATAAGCTAGTTTCTTAGGTTTTCTATGGGCCCTTTTGTTTCTGACAGTTATCTATCCAACTTTTATGAAGTGCACAGGAGTTTTGTAGCGTAGGTGATGATTCTTGTCTGATCTTATGGGATGCACGAGTTGGCTCTGGCCCTGTGGTTAAGGTCAGATGTCCCCCATTTTTATTGCTTAGAAGTTTACTTCTTCTTTTGCACAAAACAGTGACACACAATGCACGAGTTGGCTATAGATGGCTGATTGTGTCCTCTGCCCAAATAATAACAAAGAATTACAATGCTATTAATGGCAACTATACATGGATAATGGATAGTTATCAATGAAATCTAGTATCTCAATTTACCTGTTTTAGTAGAATTACCACATTTTTGTTTAATTATATTCTTGCTTCAGTTTTATCATTCTGTTGCTTGCATCCATTCATTCAAAAAAAAAAAAAAAAGACGGATTGCTTTCTTCTAGTTGTCAGTATCATTCTCACAGAGCTGTTATTGTAATAGATCTCTTTTTTTAGCAGAACTAGGCTAGTCTGTCTTCTTATACGTGCATCAGATTTAATTTGATTTAAAATGGTTTTGAGACATAATTTAAGTTATTTGACTCTTGGGGTAATGTACTAATAATTATCAGAGTAAGCCTGACAGCCTTATTTTTTCAGTGGCTTAGAGATATTTATGTGTATTTATGTCTTCTCTTGTATCTTATATTTATATTTGCCTTGTTCCCTTTTGCATCCACTGACCCTGCCTGGTGATCTGAGAATTATTTGCTGGGACTCTGGCGGGCTGTATTTTGGATTAGCTTCTCCTGAATTACTTCTGCCTCTTTCATACCACTGTCTTCATTACCAATGCTATGTTCATCTTCCTTGTGAATAGGTTGAAAAAGCACATAACGCCGATCTTCACTGTGTTGACTGGAATCCTCATGATGATAACCTTATTCTAACTGGGTATATTCTTTTTCCTCTTACTTTCATACACTTAACTGGATCGTGGAATTGGAATTTAAAGCTTGGGTATGCAAATTAAGTCTAGGTTTAGTGTTTCTTTTTATCCATAAATTTGGATTGTGATAATTTGAGCTTTTGTTTTGCTATGATGTTATTTCAGGTCCGCAGATCATTCGATTTGCATGTTTGATCGCCGAAATCTAACTTCAGCTGGAGTAGGGTTGCCCATCCATAAGTTTGAAGGTCACACGGCTGCTGTTCTTTGTGTGCAGGTCTTAAACAAGCTTCTTCTCTTGTTCATTTCATATTACATTTATGTTCTTCTCCATTGCTATGATACCATATACTCATTATTTATTTTTGACGCAAGGTTTTGTTCATATTACAGTGGTCACCAGACAGGTCATCTGTCTTTGGAAGTTCAGCAGAGGATGCTTTATTAAATATTTGGGATCATGAGAAGGTTGTGGAAATATTTCTATCCTCACCATTGCTCGCCTCTCTCTCTCTCTCTATGCCAGTAGCTACTCATGTTAATCACCATGATAGATGCACTGATCATCACACAGACCAGTGTGCCTGAGAATCAGCTTGCATCATTTTTTTTTTTTTTTTTTTCCGAATAATGTTATTGAAACTGTACATATCTTGTCATTATCCAATATCCATACCTTGCATAACTGTCTGTCGCTAGCTGCAAGGGTCTATTCTGCAGAAGGGGAGAAGGAATCTGACCACAAATGGTAATTTTTCAGTAAGGCTGGAAAGATTTTTTTTTTTTTTTTGAAAAGTGATCTATACTACAGATTATTTTGTCAAACGCATCTTCAAAGAAAAGATATAAGGTGAAGATTTTCAGTTATGATCGCATGCACCTATCAATGTAGACTTGGGTTTTGAAGATTTTCAGTTATGCTCACGTATATATAATAAATTTTAGTTGAACCTATCAATGTAGATTGGGGTTTTGCTATCCCCCATATGTTGTGTCTCCGAGCATTTTATTGAGGCTTGTACGAGATTCACCTAAAGGCTGAAATTAGGTAAAACGTACTATTTTCATATTTGTAATATAAAAATCTTCTTTCTTTGGGTTGTATGGCATATTTTAATGGAACAACTTAGTTGTAAACAGATTTACCATTTTCACAACTCTACATGTTTATGTTGTTTCTTCCAAGTGGCTCATATTTTTTATTTTTAGCTGTCTAAGGATAGAGTACTTTTTGTCAATATCCTCTTGCAGGTTGGTCAAAAGAAAGAAGAAAATGGGTCAAGGGCGCACGATTCTCCTCCAGGATTGTTTTTCCAACATGCTGGGCATAGGTTTGAAAGTGCTTACTTTGCAACTTTTAAATTAGCAAAGACCTTCTCCCAAATAATTGGTATTTGCGCCCTGCTATGGACAGTCGGGCAGTTGTGATTGTCCAATCTCAACCACCGTTCATTTGTGTGGGCCCATGCTAGCACGATTATACCCACCAGATAAACAATCAAGATTGGAAATCGCAACTGTCCCTAGCAGTCCTCTACTGGTTTTGATTTATGAAATATTTTTGGTTGGCCCACGGTAGAAAAGAGGCAGGAGTAACAAAATGCAATATTGTCCACTAAAATGCTAAATTGCATTTCGTCAGAATCCAAGTAGTCAATAAGATTTGTTGCTGTTGTTGTGGGTGCATCATCTAATCCATATAAGTTTCACTTATTTACTATGAATCCAGAGATAAAGTCGTGGATTTTCACTGGAATGTTGCTGATCCATGGACAGTTGTGAGTGTGTCCGATGACATTGACACCTCTGGTGGAGGTGGAACGCTGCAGGTATCAATCAGCTTGTTCTTCATCCCCCCCCCCCCCCCCCCCCCCCCCCCGCCTTTTCTCGATGCCTAGATTTCAACCTTAACAGCGTTCTTCTGCAGATATGGCGCGTGAATGATATGATTTACAGGCCTGAAGAGGAGGTCCTGGATGAATTGAACAAGTTTAAGGCACATGTGGTTGAATGCACTTCAAAGTCTTGAAGGCATACGGAATTCGCCGATTCTTGGGAAGGATGGATCCCTTTCATAGTTGATTTTAGTGTTTCCATTAGGACAAGTGGTTGATAGGAATCAGTAACCGTAGTAGAATAGTACTCGGTCGATTTTTAGTTATTTCTGAATATTGGGAACTGAAAACATAAAATATACAAGATTTAAGATTTTAAGGTGTCATTTGGTTTATTTTTTTATTTTTTATTTTTTATTTTTGTTTTCTATTTTCTATTTTTGAAATTATTTTTTATTTTGTATTTTTAAAAATAAGGAAAAGAGTTCAAAATTCATTTGATTACTTGCATTTTTAAAATTTGTTTTAGAAACAGAAAGTGGGTCATGAAATGAAAAATATCAAAAATTCGTTTTGAGAGCTCTTAATCCAAAGTAAGAAAAATCTCAAAACAAGAAAAATAGAGTTCTTTCTGTTTACTTGTTTTGAGATTTTTAATACATAAAACAAAAATAGAAAATACAAAAATAAATCAAATGTTAGCTAATTGTCTAGCTTAGGCTGCTTGTGTCATGTTACGGTATAAATAACCATAGTTTTCATTGTTTTGGAAATTAAAGAAAACACCAGAAAGGTGTTTTTGCGGACGGAAGTCAAAAAATAAAAACTCCGTCTTCATTTATTAAACCTGGCGTCTTCGAAGCGGAAACCCTGATTCAACGCAAAACAAAGCTTGCAAGAAATCAAAACTTTGATATACGCTCACTGGTGTTGGTTAAGGCGACTAATTGAGAAGACGACTGAAGGAGTCTAATGCCATATGGAAGTATATTATTAAAAAAATATTTTATCAAGATTTTATTTTATTTTTTGTCATTAGGATTAGATTTTATTTTATTCTCAAGATTGATTTTTTTTGGTTTCCTATATTAGTATTTTATTTTGAGTATCTCATATTTATGGGATTTTGTTTTAATTTTAGTTTAGTTTAAATAAAGGTTTTAATTATATTGGATTAGGGGACTTTCGATGAATTAAAAAATATTGAATTGAAGTCTGCGTGACTTGTTCTTCTTCCTGCCTCTTCTTATTCTTTTCTTGGCTTCTTCTACTTTTTTAACTTAATTTCTTTTCTTGAATTTCTTGAATTTATATTTTCTTGCATCAACTTTGATATTAAAGTTAAATATCTAAAATTTTCTTTGCTAATTCTTCGTTCAAATCCTAAACCCTCATTCCACTTCATCATTGTGAAATCCTCAAGAGAAGTTGAAGCCTGGTTGTTCCATTTCCCCAACCCAGTGATATTGCCATAAACAACCCACACGGCCAGACCACGAACACTCACCAGACCTCTCTAGCAATAGCCATCGTCCAGCCTAGCGCTTCGTCGACAAGCAACAAAGTTCCTCGACTCCCACCAACATTGGGACGATACTCATAGGCGTTGAAATAAACGCATTAGTTTGTTGGCTTGATTGAATTTTCATTTTAGTAATCACCATCATTGGTTTTGTCTTACATTTAACTAATATTTTAAAAATTATTAAAATTCCATACTACGTGCTAGCTAATCCAAGTAATCCATAGAATATATTTGAAGGCAACAATTTAACGAGAAAACCCTAGTAAAGGAAGACCTTAAACAAAAACTTTCATTAAGAAGAGAAACATTGGTTACGAAACTGAACCTCGCAATAGATTTGACTCTTTGACTTTTTGTTATTGAATTTTGCTCGACTTCTAGATTTACCAACTCCAAAATGAAAATCCTTCAACTTCTCGAAGGCACGAATACTGAATCCTCAACAATTGCTGAATCCTCAGCTCTCAGAGGTTCAAACTCCTTCAAATCACGCGCACAAACTTTTGGCTAAGTGGTTGAGAGAATGGTTGATCAATTTAACATTCTTCTAAAGGTTGTTCTCTTTGTATTGAATTCGAGATGCATCTAGAATATATATCAGACAAAACCTGTAATGCGTAGGATTCCAAAAAGTTAACTTGGAGCACTGGATCACGTAACTCGTGAGAAATCTCTTCCTGCAACCTTTTCGCGGCCATCCCATTGCCTTCCCACATGGCCAAATCTCAAACTTCTACTCTCAGTATTATCTTGCGCCATCCTACAAAATGATTGTTTTGGGCTTTATTTTAACGTTGCGGACTTCTAGGCTTTCTTGGGGCTTTTACAACACATTCTGACTCGAGACTCTGATGTCTTAGCCTACATCTAAGTCTACAAATTGCTGAACTTTATTCTGACTATGGATTTGCTAATTTTACAATTTTATCCCTAGCAATCTCTGCCTTTGGAAATTCCATGTCAAAAATAAAACAAAAATAACTCCAATATGGCAAGTCTAAAGTGTCAAAGACAAATAAGGCTCAAAATTTTTAAATGTCAAGTGTGTTGTGCTTAAAAATAAATCAATCTTTAAAGAACCTATAATGCAACACACTAAAATAAATAGATCATGGCATCATGTGAAATAAAATATAATAAATGATATCACAGCCAAAACAAATATACATATTCACACCAACCAACCAACCAACCATGCTCCCCTCAATCTTTCTCTCTTAATTATTCTACCCCCTTTTGACATGAATTGACAAGTTCAAAACAAACGAGTTTTTAATGTGTAATCTTGATCAATTCATTCAAAGTTGTGTAATGTTAAACATACAACCAAAACTTAGTTTGAATTATTGACCACACATAAAAAACAATGAATAAGAATTTAAAGAGTCGCCTTACTATTTATATCATGAGTTGTTTATATGAGTCATGCAAGTGGTCAAATGCCAGTGATGTGTGTGAATTAAAGTTTAAATGTAACATGAATAATGTTCCACACGTGCACGTAAGAAGTTCAATTGAATGTTCTTATTGGACTATAAATTGAATTGAGGGATTATTTAAAATTTGGCACTCTTCAACTTATATCTCCTCAATTCTCAATATTCAACTTTACTCCATTTCTTTTTTTTTTTTTTTTGTTTTCGCCAAACTTTTGAAAATATTTTTCTTTTCTTCTTTTGTCCTATTCGACTTGGTGACTTTCACATATTTATAGATAGGTAGCCTTTTTCCGATACCATCTTAACTTTGAGGGTGATTATTTTGATAACTGACATGTCAATAGGATGGATGCCCTCTATTCCACTGGTAGCTTTTTCCAAGTTGTTCTACTCGAAAGATCTCAAGAGCAATCGACAATCCAAAAAAAGAATTAAGTGAACTCAATTGTGTAGTGTGAACATTCTACATGATTAACTAAACTACGCACAATTACAATGGCACGCCAGAACCATGACAAAAACCAACAAAACATAAATTTCGAGTTAATCCAAGAAGTCAAAGTCATGACAATTATGTAGGTCAACAGTTTTCATTAAATGTTTTTGAGGTGTGTATAAGGTAATAGACGTTATAATAATATCATAAAGAACATTGCACCTTAAAAAAGTTATTTTTATTTTTCAAAATAAACTAAGCAAAAGTTAAATTAAAAAAATTAATCAACATGACTCATAGAAGTAGGATAAAATATAACAATGATACAAAGCCTAATCTACTCTATTCATCAAGGCTCACCCCTTCAACATCCTTAAAGGTGTGAGTGACATACAAGTCACTCTTCCTAACGCAAACAAGCCTTATTTTCAGGGAAAAAAAAAAACTTTTTTGAGTCTTATGATTATTGGTTTTAGGTTCAATGGGTTTTAAAAAATTTTTTCAGTCTATTTTTCCTTATTAGCCAAGGTATGTAAGGTCTCGAATCAAACCATGACTCTTGGAACCTTAATGGATCAAACCTATTTGACAAATAAAAACTAGGTCTCGTAAAATTTCTTGTGTCAATATAGGATAAAGGCAGCCTATGCAATTTGTGTCAATTATATCTAATGTGACCTTTAATTCCACAATGATAACAAGTAGGTATGAATTTATGAGGCATGTCTTGAGGCTTCCTAAAGTAAGGTCTTGCTTTATTACCTCTTTGTGGCTGAGAAACTTTCAACACTTTTGGTGTGCTTGATTTTGCAGGTTGAAATTGATTGGCTTTGCAATTTTTTTTTTTTTTTTTGGGTTGCTTGGGTAGCTGGACTCCTTCTTACCAGTGTAGCCAAGTTCTTTCTTGTCATTCGGGTTCCTTTGCATTTTAAGAATATCATCAAGATGGAAAGAAGCTGAGTTTATCTTGGAGTACACAATTTGAAGCTTTGTCTAGGCATCCTTCAATTCTTTATTTTTGCTCCAATTTCGCCGTCAAGGCTATTATCAAGTCATCTTGAGCTTTTTTACTTGCCTTAAGGCTTTCAAACTTTTCTTGAAGTTTTATTACACTCTTAAAGTGTAATTACATAATTAGTAAAATAGTGAAATTAAATAGAAAATATGGTTAAAACAGTAATTTTAGTTTAGAATTTAAATAATTCAGTAAATAAAAGTATTTTAATAAATTTATTAGTATGATAAATAATTTAGTTAAGGTAAATAAATAAAACAAAAAAATAATATATCTATTAATTATATTATATTTTAATTGTTGACACCCCAATTTTACCCCCTCATTTAACATTTACAGTATTTAATACTTTTAGTTGAATGGTGCTCTATTAATTAAGTTTTCTGAATTGCAAGATATATCAAAGTGCCAAAAAATAACAAAAAGCAAGCGTTCAGTAAAGTGATGATTGCAACCCTAGAGCTAGGGAGAAGTCAAGCTGAAGGCCCAGATCAAGGAATAATGCCATCAAACTATACAAATGTGTCCAAAGACACCAAATTGAGGATCTTGCATCAACAGAAGAGCCAAAATCCAAAGTTAAGGGCCAATTCGGTCCAAAAGTCAAGAATGGCCTTTACCGACGCACCTGAAGGCCAGTAGCAACTGGAGTGCCCAGATCAAGCAAAAAACATACAAGAAGATACACAACATCCTAAGACATTACATAAAATATAGAACACAGCTCAAAGCGGCCAAAATGTCACTCCAAAGGTCATCTGGGCTTCGCCGACTCAAAGTGGTTCCTACCGATGAAAAAGAAATTGCCGGTGCACCAGACACAATTTGAGCATCCAGATGAAATCAAAATGCATTCAAATTGTACAAGAATGTCAAGAGTAGGTTCTTGAGGTAATGGCATAGCTAGCCTTGGTCAAGTCAAACCTTAGGAGGTCTCTCCGTTGATTAGTTTGTAAAATTTGTTAATTTTTTATAAATTCATAATCGTGTCTTGGAGTCCTACCGATGGAATTTTTGGATTCGCCATACCCAAAAATGGCAGGAAGAGTCATCCTGGTGGTGCCTCCAAAGGTTAAACCAAAGTTTAGCTGACCCTTTCTCCGTTTTAGTCTATTTCGGAGTAGCAGTTTTCAAACAAGCATAACTCGATCTTGGAAAATCCAAATTGAGTTTAGTTTTGACCTAATTGGTCCAAATCACTCAAAAAGTGCCTGGGACGTCCTGGAAGCTCTCAAAAATTACGCCGAAGGTTTTAGAATGGCCTGAACTTATCGGTACAGAACCCAAACTTCACCCTAGCTCAGGCCAAAATGGCCCTCATGTTGGCCTAGCCACCATTTCCTTTGCCTTCAAGGCTTGTGGCAACCTTCTTTGCTTATCTTAACTAGTAGGAAATTCTGCCCGACTTGTTTTGCGATTTTGATCGCTCGTAGTGCTATGTAGACATGTTCGCCTGTCCTATTAGGCAAAATTGACAGCCAAGCAGTCCTGGCAAAGAGTCTTACTTGTTTTGTTGGGAAAATTTTTTCACTCGATGAAACAAACAATTCTTTTTTCTTGACGAAATGGGTAATTCTTTTCGCCTGTTTAAATAGGCAAAAGTTTTGTTCAACCAAAAAATGTATAAATAGGGGCCTTTCCTTCCTCATTTTTCTCATTCAACACTCAGTGCCCTTCAGAGCTTTTCTCTCTAGAAAAGCTTGTGTTGATATGATTTTCTCTCTAAAAAGTTTTTATTTTTTAATTCAATGTATTTGTATAATTAGAATAGAATAATTTTAATTGTGTAAATAAAATTCTTTGTAAATAAAAAGTACCCAGATCATAATTCAAGATCAAGTTATACCCGATGTTTGATATTGATTGGTTTACCTGAGACAATTTCACAAAATTCCAAATATCATAATATGTCATGCCCACTTCATACTGACATGCCATACTATGTCATAACATCATTCTGTCATGTCATACAATGTCATAATACCATGTTTACCATTTCATGTCATGCCATAACATTATAATACCATGCTAGGCAATGTTGAATATCATATTTACCATGCCATGTCATCCTTACCATGTTATCTGGATCATTGCCATGCTATGCCACCATGCTATGCCATGTTATACCATTCCTTGACCATGTTATGCCATGTTTTGCCATGCCTTGATCATGCTATGCTATGCTAGCATGTCATAGTATCATGTAATGCCATGCTAATATGTCTCATCACCATCCCACATCATGATATAACATGCTAAGACATCATTTACCATGCTAATACATGCTATGACATGATATGCACCATGTTTTGACATGCTTGTACATAACTTGACATGCTAGAACATATTCAAATATGCAAACACACATCCACTAGGATTGACACAGACTTAAAAATCAAAAGCTTATCAATACAGAGCATTTACCTGAGTGAGCAAGGCTCCAGAGACTGGGAATGACTTAGGATTGGCTAAGTAGGTGATTTCTAGGTCATGACTTCCCTTAGACATATCTGACATGCATTCTTGAACTGCCATCCATGATAGAATATAAGTTGTGAACACATACCTGATCATATCAATTGCATCACTCATATCACACTAGTCTTCTAGGCACATAGACCTGACCATCGTCATCAGGAACTGAGCTCTTGATCTTAGCTGAGTTTCTTTCCAAATGATACTCACTCACTTGTGCTAAGCGCTTCCTTAGGAGTTGAGCTCTTTATTAGAGTGAAGCTCTTTCCGCCAGCTATACACTAGGCACTGACTGTTCCTTTCTCATTTGGAGCGATGCTCCTTTCTACAGTTATGTGCTAGGCACTAACTGCCTTTCTAATTAGAACTACGTAGACTTGATCCCTTTGCAGGGTACATAGGCAACTCGAGTAGAAGGCTTGAGTCTGGTCATCATAATGTGAAACGCTGAATTAGAGTTAAGCTCTACATCATTTAAACCTTCACACATCAGTTCAAACCATAGGATCAGAGCTATGTAGACCTAATCCCTTCATAGGATATATAGGCAGCTCAAGTAGAAGGCTTAAGTTTAGTTACTGTTACGACCAAAATTGTAGATTGGCAAATCTATGGTCAAAGATAGCGTTTTGTAATCTCTAGACTTAGTGTAAGCTAAGACACTATAGTCTTGAGTCAATTAGAAGTGTAAAGGCCTCAGAAAATCAAGTTTCCATAATGGCTAGAAGTCTTGAAGAGGTTGAAAATCAAGTTTCCAAAGTGGCTAGAAGTCCTAAAGAGATTCGAAAGTCCTAAAAAGGTTCGAAACTCAATAACGCAGGAAGAACGCGGGAAGAACGCAGTTGGCCGTGGGAAAAAGCCGAGAGAGATTAAGCCATACGGGAAGACCACTCTGAGTCATGGGAAGACAGCGGGAAGGCCACTGGAAGGTCGCGGGTGCGCCCTTCCCGCGAATTCCCGCGAGGTACTAGCGTGACAGCTTTCTGTTCTCAACTTCGAACGCAATTTTGACCCCGAAGATGATGCATTCAGGCTTCAACTAAAACACAAAAGTTGTAGCCTTTTGAGTCTTCTTTCCAACCAAAAAGAATCAGGTCAATCTGAATTTTGAGTGAAAAGATATGGTCAAAATACTAATAGGTGTGTCAAGTTGAAACTTCAGCTACACACCACTTCAATAGCCCCAGCCACCTCTGATGGTCTATATATATATCTCATGGCGTCTTCAAGGTTTTTGATACAATAGAAAAAGAGAGAATACACATGAGATTATGAGCCTCAAAGATTGATCATTCTCTCCACAACTTAGCCAACATGGTTTGTGTTCAATTTGAAGGAGTTTGAATTTGAGGTTCGTGATCGCTGTGGATTCAGCAAAGCTACCAAGAATTCGGTGTTGAGCCTTCGAGGAGTCAAAGGGCTTTCTCTAGAGGAGTTGGTGCATCGAGGAGTCGAGCAAACATCAACAAGAGTATAGAGTCGAGGAGTCGATCTATAGAGAGGTTGAGTTTGTAACCAATGTTCATTTATTCTAGTGAAAGTTTTGTTTGAGGTTTTCCTTTGTGGGTTTCCTCATTTTTGTTTATCTCGCCTTCTACATTCTTGTGTGTGTGATTGTGATTGATTGGTTTGGAATCTCCATCAGCACATTACGAATTTTCAGTTACCATAGCGTGAAGCACTAACTTGGAGCTAAGCTCTTTGTTAGATACGAGGCATTAACTTTCTCTTATCTAGAATAAAACTCCATTCCCTAGTTATGTGCTTGGCTCAATTATCCTTCTCACTTAGAAGTAAAGCTCTTTTTTCTAGTTAACCATTTCCCAGTTATGCACTAAGCGCTAACTGTTTTTTCTGCACCGAAGTAAAACTTCTTCTGCCAGTTATACACTAGGCACTAATTATTCTTTATCATTTGGAGTAAGGCTTCATTCCCCAGTTATGTGCTAAGCACTAATTGTCTCCTATCCTTTAAATTTTGGTTCCTTCCCCAGTTAAGCACGAGGTGATAACTTCCTTTTATCATCTAAAGCGAAACTCTCTTCCCAAGTTACACACAAGGCGCTAACCTTTATTTCAGTTTTAGAGCTAGGCTCTCATAATATAAAGATGATTACTTCTGACACATACCTAGAGCTAGGACTCTTTATTTCCCTTATCCTGTCTCAAGAGTGAGGCTCTTTCACACTAAACCTATATATAACACTAACCCTATCATACCTATTTGCACATCACATCCGCAATAGGCACTATCCTAGAACTACGTAGACCTAATCGTTTTGTAGGTTCGTAGGCAACTCAACCAGATAGCTTGAGTCTGATCACCCTAATCTTCATAGACCATCAGTGTGAGGCATTAACTTAGAGTAAGGCTTTTGCATTTAGACTAATTCACATTTCAAACACCTAATTTAGACACTAATTATGAGCTACGGTGAACTGATCACTGCCATAGGGTACGCAAATAGCTCGAGTAGATAATTTGAGTGTAGTCTCCATAGTCTTCATAGACCATCATCTACGTCTATACTTAGAGCTAGGCTCTTGCATTTGCGTACCAGTTCACATCTCACCGTTCACATCTCACCAACATGTAGTTCGGACCACCTTAGGTTTGAACTACATCAACCTGATTCCTTCATAGGTTACATAGGTCACTTGAGCACATAGCTTGAGTCTAGCCATCTCGGTCCTTATAGACCATCTTCAATACAAACTTCATTTTCAGCACACACACACATTTATGCATAGGTATACATTTCACTACGCTAGCACACATAAGCTAAGCTTAACTATTTCACATTTCATTCATCATTTGCATTTATGGGTTGTATGCATTAATCATTATAAACCAAAGTATTATATTGTGAGATCACGACTGCAAAGAGCGGAAAGGGACTCTATTTAGCCCTAAGTATCTAGGCATAATGGTTTCCCTGCATAGCCAAACCCCCAAACCCGCTATCCTTGATTGCACAGACTAATCGAGAGTCAATAAAAAGGGCCATTTACCTCATCTTTCAAAAAATAAACTAAAACGTTTCAAATCGAAAGTAAAACTTGGGTTTCTTAACACACCCACGTTGAAAGTGTCAAGTGGCGACTCATAGTCTCTATAGTCAAGGCCCTATTTCAAAACAAAACATAATTTTTTACATTTGGGCGATTTTTGACGCACCATGTCACAATAAAGACTCATGAACCATGCTCATTGATCCAAGCGAGCAGATCCAGTTGCAACATTAATTAAATAAACTTTATTTTGTAAGAACATACCGAGCTAAAGCTTAGCGTACAACGCATCATGACGTCTTCTTGTGAAGTCATGTCCTAACCGATTTGTTGATGCCTCTCAATTATCACGATGCCTCTATAGATAAACACCCCTTCAGTTGATCGTAATTCAAATAATCGCTAATAAACAAGCTGAGCCTATCTTTGTTCATTGAGTGCTTAAAAGATGAGGCACGTTACCTGCAGATCATGATTAACCGACTAATATAGTACATCAATTCGGTAAAACACAAGTTTAAAGCTATCACACTCTTCATCTCTCTTCCCACAAGTTTCAGACTCAGTTTGATTTCCCAGTAGTAATGAAGTAAGTTCATTTTTAGTTAGAATTTCAATTTTGTTCAGTATTTTTAATTCCATTAATTCTGGTATGAATGTTATATTGATGTTTGCTATTTTGATTATTAATATGTTAGGTTATATATGCTATACTCCTAGTAGAATGAAGGATTAGCATTATATTTAATTAAGGTTATGTAATTTTAATTCAATGAATTAATTAAATTTTTCAACATTTGAAATCCATTAGATTTGATCATATTTCTCTAAAAGTTTTTGATAAATTTAATGGAGAACTTAATTTAAATCAAAATGTTTGAATATTAGGAATTTTTAGTTTTGACCATATTCTTGAAAAATTCTATTGTTTTTAGGAACATCCTTTTGATATTCGGATTAAATCCATTTTATTCCTTCAATTGCAATAATTCTTAGTTCATTTCAATTTTCCTTACTACAGCTTTTTAATTATTTCATTATTTTCACTTTTTATTTAAAATTAATATTTTTGTTATAGAATTATATTGTTTTTACAAATTTAGGAAATCCCTGTGGACTCGACCCCGTACTCACTGGGTTTTAACTACAATTGTACATTCTTAAACTTGGGAGTTAATTTTTAGCTGCATAAGTAGCACACTCAAGTTTTTAGCATTGTTGCCAGGGATTCTCTTTTAAATTTTGTCAAAATATTTTTCTAAAAAAAAAAATTAAAAAAGGTTTTTCGTTCTACCTTTATGTTTATGCTAGTACATGAGTAAGTAGACTAAAGATAATTGTGGAAGACTTATTCGATGTGATAACTCAAACTCAAACACTAGGATAGATACATCTGCACAAACTCACCAATTTCATTTTCCACAAGTTCATCTTAAACTGAGGAAATGGCAAACATTGGAAACGATGTTGTCCCTCATAGAGAACTCTCTTTTCGAATTTGATTACATCCAGCAAGGCACACAACTTAGTCGTGTATCAATTGACCTGAGAATTATGCTTCGTTCAAATTCAAACCTGGAAGGATCCAACTCCTTCCCACATTCTATGGGATGGATTCAGAAAATCCTTATCACCATATTAGAAGATTTGGTAATATTTGTTTTACTTTCCAAGATTAAAATTGTAACCATCAATTGATTTGTTTAAAAAATTTTCCATTTCACTTAAAGATAAATCTACTACTGGGTTTGATATCCTTTAGACCTGGTTTTATCTCTACTTGAGGAACTGCAAGCCCAATTTCTAAAGAAATTCCTTCCTGCAAATTGTACAGACGCTATCCAAAACCAAATTTCAAACTTTCCCCTAACCCTAATGAAACTTTCTATTAGTGTTGGGAAAGATTCAAAACTCTTTTGAATTCTTATCCGCACCGTGGCTAGAAATATGGCAATTAGTTAGTACCTTCTCTAGTAATTAACACCTCAACTCAAACAGTTCGTACAGATGATGTGTAATAGAGGATTCTATGATAAGACACCGTAAGAAGCCTATGATTTTTTTTTTTTTTTTGATTTCCTAGCAGAAAATGCTCAAAATTAGGATACCACTAGCACAAATTACATAGAGCTTACGAATAGTTAACTGAAAGGTAATTGAGACTTTTAAGATAGAAATACATCCACCTGAACTTGTCAAACAAGTTTTCTGCTTAGCTTGTGATAGTGAAACCCATGACACCAACGATTGCCCATCTATCCCTGCCGTTAGAGATGCGATCTAAGTCAATGCTATCAACTAACACCAAAAACCATATCCTAGACCCAATCAAGGAGGAAACCAATTCCCTAACCAAGGATGGAGGAAGTAACCTAACGCTAACTGGAGTAATGCACTTTAACCTCAAATGATACCTCAACCCCAAATCCCAATTCAACAACAACCATTAGTAGTACCTCAACCTCAACCTCCACAACCTGACAAATTCCAAGGACCTAATGTACCACATTTCCTGTGAAGACCAACTAAACCAATTCATTCATACTCAAAACAACCTTTGGGCCCAGAATAACCGAACCTTAGTTGATATCAAAACCCAATTACCCACTATAATCCAAGCATTAAACAACCAAGAAAAAGGCAAATTTCCTACCTAACCAAAACCTAATCCTCAAGCCCAAGCTCATCAAGTTGAGAACTAAGCCCTAGAAAATGTTGAATAACTCCAAACAGTGACTACGCTTCAAAGTGAGAAAGAAGTTGACAAACGACTGTGTTTTATAAGAACTTAGTAACCTAATCTAAAGAAGAATAGAAAGAAAAAGAGAAAGAAAAAGAAAGAGAGCATGAGCAAAACCCTAAACGTATTGATTCCGAGAAAGGGAAAATAGATAACAAGGTAGAGAAAAGAAATAGAATACATCCCTAGAGCACCATTTCCCCAAAGATTAATGTAAAAGAAGAAGGATAGTCAACAAGTTGGGATATTAGAAGTGTTTAAACAAGTAAGGATCAACATACTGCTTTTAGGCGCTGTTAACAAATCCCATCTTATGTGAAGTTTTCGAAAGAACTTTGTACAGTTAAAAGAGGATTGCACGTAAAAGAGAAAGTTTTCTGAACTAAACAATTCAGTGCTATCATACAATCCAAAATTTTACCAAAATTTAAAGATCCTAGTTGTCCAACCATATCTTGTTATATTGGCAAACGCTACATAGATAAGGCATTACTTGATTTAGGAGCTAGTGTAAACCTTTTACCTTACTCTGTCTATCAAACAATAAAGTTAGGGAATTGAAACCCACGTGAACTACCTTAAAACTAGCTAACCATTTTGTGAAAACTTCCAAGGAATAATCGAATACGTGTTAGTAGAAATTGATGGTTTTCACTTTCCTGTAGATTTCGTTATACTTGACACTCAACTGATTTTAAATTTAAGTGCCCCTAATCAAATCCTTGTTATACTTGGCCACCCTTTTTTAGTGACATCCAATGCCTTAATCAACTGTAGGAATGGAATTATGAAAATGACTTTAAAAAATATGACAGCAGAGACAAATATTTTCAATGTGAGTAAGCAACCAATAGAAGTAGAAGAAGTTCATGAAGTTAATTTGATTGAAGATATTGTTTAAGAGTATGTAGATAGTGAATTCATAAAAGACCCTTTAGAAAAAACTTTAGCCTAGAGTGATCATGTCCCTATATTTGGAGAATTGGAAGATGATACACATATTTCATGCCTAAAGACAAATACCATAACGACCATAGAACAATGGGTACCCAAATTTGAAACATTAGAACTGTAGATTAATAGTGCCGAGCCTTTTGAAAAGAAAGCTCCATGTCTTGATCATAAACCTTTTCCAGATACTTTGAAATATGTTTTCCTTGATAGTAATGAGACCTTCCATGTTATAATTTCTTCAAAGTTAAATCTAGAATAAGAATCCCAACTTATCACAGTACTTAGTAGACATTGAAGGCTATAGGATGGACAATAGCTGATCTCAAGGGCATTAGTCCCTTAGCTTGTACCCATCGTATTTATTTTGAGAAGAATGCCAAACTTGTTAGACAAATGCAAAGATGTTTAAATCCTAATATGAAAGAGGTAGTTCGTAATGAAGTCCTTAAACTTCTTGGTGCCTGAATTATTTAACCCATAGCTAATTCCCAGTGTGCAAGCCTTATGTAAGTTGTACCTAAGAAGTTTGGAGTTACATTGAAAAAAAATGAACATAATGATCTTAGCCCTACTCATATTCAAACTGGATGGAGTGTAAATATTAACTATAGGAAATTAAATGCTGTCACCCATAAAGATCATTTCTTGACCAAGTCTTAGAAGGAGTAGCTAGAGGAACATATTACTGTTTTCTAGATGGATACTCAGGTTATAATCAATTAGAAGTAGTGCTTGAAGATCAAGCTAAGACAACATTTACTTGTCCGTTTGGAACCTTTGCATACAAATGGATGCCTTTTGGACTATGCAATGCCCCTGCTGCATTCCAAAAGTGCATGTTAAGTATCTCTAATGACATAGTAGAGAAAATTGTAGAAGTTTTCATGGACAATTTCTTTGTCTATGAGAATTCCTATGAGAAATGTCTAACTAATCTTCAGCAAGTAATGATGAGATGTGAAAAGAGTAATTTAGTATTAAATGGGGAAAAATTGCAATTTTATGGTAACTTAGAGAATTGTCTAATACCATATAGTATCTTCCAAAGGAATAAAGGTGGACAAAGTTGAAATTGATTTAATCCAGCAATTACCTACCCCTAGAAATGTCAAAGATGTTTGTTCTTTCTTAGGTCGTGTAGGATTTTATCATTGTTTTATTTAATCTTTTAGTTCAATAGCCAAAGCCCTTTGTCAAATTTTAACACAAGATATAGTTTTTAATTGGACCCCTAAATGTCGAAAAGGCCTTTCATCACTGCAAGGAATGCTTGACCTTAGCATCTATCATGTAACCACCTGTTAGTCCTTACCTTTCGAACTTATGTGTGATGCAAATGGCTCATCCAGCCATAGGTGCAGTTTTAGGGCAACGTAAAGACAATAAGCCTCACATCATTTATTACCCTAGCCTCTGTATTATATGCTGGATTCTCCCTTTCAAGAATTTCACTTAGAAATTAGAGATAAAAAGGGAGTAAAGAACATAGTGGCGGATTATTCGTCTTGACTTCCTGAAGATAGTTTAAACAATGATGAAAGAGCCAATAATGAATTTTTTCCTGATGAACAACTTTTCAATCTGAATACAATTAACCCATGGTTTGCTGATATAGCCAATTACCTTGTAACTAGTAAAATACACATTGAATGGAAAACAATTGACAGGAAAAAGTTTTTTTTTTTTTTTGGAAATGTTAGATTTTTCTTTTGGGACAAACCATATCTATTCAAATATTGCACAAATCAAGTTATTTATAAATGTATACCCGATCAGGAAATCTCTGATGTTATTAACTTTTCCCATGCCCAAGCCTGTGATGGCCATTTTTCCTCAAGAAAAACTATTGCCAAAATTTTACAGTATGTTTTTGTTATCTTACCTTATTTAAAGATGTCCATAATGTTTGCATTAAATGTGAGAGATGTCAAAAATTAGAAAACCTCATAAGACGTCACACGATGCCTCTATACCTAATTTTAAAAATTAAAAAATTTAACTGTTTGGGAATTGACTTCATGGGACCATTTCCTAGTTCTTTTGGCAATCAATTCATTTTAGTTCATATGGACTATGTTTCAAAATGGGTAGAAGCCATTCCTACCAAGACCAATGATCATAAGGTAGTAATGAAATTCCTACGAGAAAACATTTTCCCACATTTAGGTATGCCCCGTGCTATCATTAGTGATAGAGATAAGCACTTTTGCAATAGATCCGTAGGAATCTTATTTCAAAAATACAGTATTATTCATATAATTAGCACTTCTTATCACCCAGAAACCAGTGGATAGGTGGAATTAGCAAATCAAAAAATTAAAAACATTTTGGAAAAGACTGTTAACCTAAATTGTAAAGATTGGTCAAAGAGATTAACTGATGCTTTATTGGCCTACCGTATTGCTCATAAGACTATATTCGAAATGTCACCTTATAGATTAGTATATGGGAAATCCTGTCATTTACCGATAGAACTTGAGCACAAGTCATTTTGGGTAATCAAGAAATTTAATGCTAATATAGATAAAGCTAGTCTTCACCACAAGCTTTAGCTAAATGAGGTAGAACAGATACGTAATGATGCTTTTGAAAATGTTAAGATTGCAAAATCCAAAGTGAAGAAAATTCATGACCAACACATACATTGAAATCTTTCCGTGTAGGCTAGAAAATATTACTTTATAGCTCTCGTTTGCATTTATTCCCTAGAAAATTAAAATTCAAATGGAATGGGCCATTTATTATTAAAACTCTTTCTGATCATGGTACAATTGAAATTGAAAATCCTAAAAATGGTAATTCATTAAAAGTTAATGGGCAAAGACTTAAATCCTTCCTGGAGACATTCGAACCTTTAATGGAAGTGTGAGATCTCTAGGATCGTCCACCTATTGATGAATGAACCTAACGATCCTTTGCTTTGTTGTACTGTAGTTTCCTTCCCATTCTAGAATTCATTCAAAACATTTGGGGTGCATAGTCGTATACCTAGGCTAGGCACACTAGGTGCTATTTGGAGTGGCAATAGGAAGGCATGAGTAGTTATCTAGAAGCTTTAAGCATGAGCCTCTTAAAAATGGGAGTAGTGTAAATCTAGAAAGTGTGTGTCCTCAATGCCGGTCTGCTAATGATATGAGACTTAACTAACGTAACTTGGGGGGAGTCCCTGCTTGTGATAAGTAAAACTCACTCAATCGGAAACTCTTAGTTTACCTTAACCCATTGTGCTCCACCAAAATGTTAAGAATCCCTATTTAATTTATAATAAATTTTCTTTTAATAATTGACCGACCTTGAAATGTGTTCGGGTTCTACCTCTCAAGTGCAAGAGGGTGGTCGTAGTCTTACTCAGTGAGAACCAAGATCATCTCCACAGGGAGGGTTATGTTAAAAGACACTAGACTTGTTCTCTTTAGTTAGTAGGAGATTCTAATCTAATCTATATTATGATTGGATTTTTGGGGAAGGTTGATAATGGTTTGGGTTGAGAATGGTGAAGTGAAGGAACTGTGATTCTAAATTAAGATAAAAACACTACAAATAAAATAACTAAGACAATCTTGGCTTTGAACCAAATCCGATATTGGGATAGTGATGGTTCACTCAAGCGCATTGATAACTCAACCTAGCAATCGCACATGCATTGCTAGGTCGGAAGATATTTCATTAAAACCTAATTTATGGAACTTAAAGTAAGTGGAGGCTTTTGAAATTAGTTTTGGAGTCATCGAGACATTGAATCAGACACCTAGTATGCACGAGCATTAATTCATAACCAAGCTTTGATTGTAACACGGATGAACCGATTTCTTAAGAAAACCTCAAGTTATGGTTTTATGAAAATAGGTTCCAAATCACCGGGCCATTGAACCAACCACTTGGTGTGCACGAGTGGCCAATCATAACAAAGCTTTGGTTATAACACGGGTGATTTGATTTCGTAAGAAAACCCAATTTGGGTTTTAGAAAATATATTTCTAATTCTCCGGGACATTGAACCAAACACTTGGTGTGCACAAGTAAATACGTGTAACCAAGTTATGGTTATAACACAAGTGAGTTGATTCGAAAGAACCCTAGCTTACTACGAAATTCCAATTAGAAATCAAAAATATATTTTATTGAAATAAAACCTTTTATGCTTGAGTTCACCAAACTACCACACCACCTTCAATGGTTTGAAGCCAATAACGAACCCTAGCCTAACATAATTGAACTACGAAGAGGAAAATAAACTTGCACACCATCCATTAATGCAAAATGAACAAGTACGAAGTAAAAATGAAAGATGAAAAGCGGAAATGAAGTACTACAAAGTAAAAGCAAAAGACGAAAGACAAAAAAGAAGTACTTTGAATTGAAAATATTGAAAAGTAAAGCACTTACATGTAAACCCTAGGAGATAGAAGAGCAAATTCCCCATACAAAAGTCTAACTAATCCTAATACATAAACATAATGTCATTCCCCAACTCTCAGAAATAAATATAAACCGACTATGTAGGTTTTTTTCCCTCAGCCCCAATACATCAAGAATTATCTTATTTATAATAGTGCATAACTCAAGGGTATCATAGCAAATTTACAATTCAAACTTGATCCTAAAAGTTTGTTGGAAGAATCGTCATGGGTGCCCAAGGTAGGTGTAGGGCACCCCTGGAGGACACCTCCCAACTGTTTGATAAAAATCCTCAAAGAGCAGCCAATTTCCCCTCTCGGTGGGTGCCCACCTGATTTAGGGTGGGGCACCCATGACCAATGAGGGGCGCCCGTGGGTAGACTCCACCAGCTGTTCGACAAAAGTCCTATGAGACTTGAGCTTTTCCTTCAAAAACACCTCTCGGTGAATGCCCACCTAATTTAAGGTGGGGCGCCCATGGCTTATGTGGGGCACCCGCGGGTGATAATGAGCGCCCTCAGATCCATCTTCAGCTCCATTTTCACCTCATTTCCTATTTTAGCTCATGTTTGCTTCATTTCCTCTCAATTTGGTCATGTACCCTGCAAAATCCCATAAGTTGATCAATATTCACATTTAATGGTAACAAATGGAATTTCTAATAGATAACTCCCCTAGGAATGACTATATAGCCCTAATAATAAAACAGAAAACATCCACAATCAATAATAATAATAATAATAATAATAATAATCTATCTTTTAGTATTTATTTTTGTTTGAAGTTTACGTATGAACTTAAATTCTAAAAATTTGTATCACCTAAAACTTTTTTCTTAATGCACTTTATTTTGATATTTGTGGTATCTTAACTTTCTTTATTGCAAAATGTGAATTAATCCTAACAACAGAAAATCATGGATAGAGACACTAAATCCATTAAGTGCCCAGTGCATGCGTTTGGCTTTAAGGGTTGATTTCATAGATTTTTATGATGCCACAAATCCTTATGATTCTAAGCCAAAAGATTTAATTTTTAATTTTGATTATTATTAGTAGTTTAATTCTTTATGAAGTTCTCTCCAACTGTAGTGATTAATAAAGCATTCAGGTGCGTGTATAATGTTTTTATTCAAACTTTCCATTCTTATATTTTTAAACATTGAGGACAATGTTAGATTTATGTTGGGAGGTGTGGTAATAGATGCATGTAAGAATGATACCCTATAAAACAAATTAGTTTAAGTGCAGTAATTTCTTTACATATTCACATAGGAAGAATAATTAGAATTAATTAATCATAAGTTTTTATGAAAACCTAAAATAAATTAATCCAATTTATTATATAATATGATAGTTTGGGGCATAATATGGTTAGATGTCTTAATTAGATATTTATCTATGAAGTGAATTTTTGAATCATGTCATTACAACTAGTGGAGACTTATAACCTTTTTTTGTGAGAGTTGAGCCTATATCGTCTTTTCTCGAGAGATTTAAAAAACACTCTTATTAAATTTCTTATCTATATTTTCTTTATAGCTTCTGCACACTTACTTGCTTTGTATTTAAAAAGCTGGAATTGCATGATTTTAACAAAAGTTATGATCTGGATTAGTCAATAGGATGTAACTGACTTAGGAGAATGATGCTAGGCCTTCTTTGAAATTTTACAAGCCTAAATTCCAATTTTCTTAAAATTTCCCTAGGAGCTAACTTGCTGCTATATGTTCTCCCCTTGCCCTTGAACGATAGAAGAACTACTTATCTTCTCTTAGATAGCGAAAGTAATAATTGCAGTCTCGACACAGCCTATTTCGAGACTAGGAGGAAGGGATAAAAGATTTAAGCTTGCAAATAAATTTGGTATTTAAAAATTTTTTTAAACCTTTAATATGAATTTTTGTCCCTTTAGCTAGTATAAGAGGTCTTGCCTTTATTATCTCAAAGAAGCATGTTCTACCAATTTACTTGGAAGTAATGGGTGAAAAAAAAAAGAGAAGAGAAGAGAAGAGAAGAGAAAAGTTAGTTAAAAAAAATGGAAAAGATCAATGAAATGTAAAAAGTTATCCAGCAAAAGAATTTTAGTGGTAGAGGAGGAAAAATAATAAAACGAACTATGGGAGGATGGTAAATATCAAATAAAGGTAGCTTGCTCCCAAGGTAATATTTAAATCCCTTCCTTCAATTGGAGCCAATTACCCTAGCCAAGTTACAACTTATGAAAAGAACTAGTTGATACTAAGAAATGGTAGCCTATTATATCTAGTCCAAAGAAATAACCTATGTTGAGTTATGTTATTCTGTGCATATAAATCATTCCACTCATGAAGCTTTGCTAGATGGATTTTCCACAATAAGGTAGTTCAAGTGCAAGTCCTCTATGGTCCAAAGAATACCATGAGAATTTTACCAATTTATGGCTCGTACATCTACTGGTGAAAGTGTTTATTCAAACTCTGCAGAATCTTCAACAAATAGTGAAAGTGATTTTATCTAATAGTAAATGTGAAGAAGATGTAAACACGATGATGTTGAAGAGGCATGCGAATAGTTGTTTAAAGGCTGTTGTAAACTTCATATGAAAAATAAGATGTAAGAACCCGGAATTTTAAAAATATACTTTTATTTTATTTTATTCAGATTTTATTATTTTAAATTATATTTTATTTATTGTGTGACATGTTTATTTAATCAGTTGTGTGTGCATATATTGTACGATGCTAATGTATATTTAAATATATATATTAGCTGGATGTGTTTTCTATTTATTGGGGGGGGGGAGAGGTGCATTCTTATTGGTTGAGTGAGTCATAAGGAGTTGTGTGTGTGAGAGAGTTGGAGGAGAAGCTATGACAAGAAATTATTGCCATAAGAGATGCCAAATGGTTGCAGCTAGGAATTAATAGTTTAGAGGTGTATTGATGGGTATGTTATGATGGTACATGTATCAGAACGGAAAGATGAAACATTTTTACATGTGATCATAAATCACTCTTCTTCACTTCCCATCATTTTCTTCACATACATACCTTGCACCAGAGAATTTTCTCCTTCCCGCTATTCTTCTATTTTGGTTTCAAAAGTTCCAACAAGAGGAGGTTGGTAAAATCATACCTATTAAGAGAAATTGGTGTAAGATGAACAAAGTCCCAAGTTAAGTTTGAAAGAAGGGATCACCAAAATCACTTTAGAAGGCGAACTTGAGTTGGTAGAACGCAATGCACATCAATCGTCTACGTGTGTAGTGAGGTAGGTGGGGTTTAGCATATAGATTTAGGTATCTTTCATGTTTTGCAAAATAAATTGTGTATGATTTTATATATATGTGCAAGAGATAAAAAACTTGTTCTATGAATTGATTCTTGATCATGTGAAATTCTAGAACTTTCATACTGAAACGGGTACACTGTTTTTCTATAAAAATCATACATAGAGATTGAATTAAATCTTAATATTTTTATCTGTGCAACTAGGCATATAGAGGAGTGTCCAATAAAAATTTTAAAATTTTTGGAATTTAAATGAATTTATTAAAAATAGTTAAACTTGACTGTTTGTTTGGAATTTCTATGCTAGGATCAGTACACTATTTTTTTTATATGAAACTCATAACTAGACGTCAAATTAATTTTTGATATTTTTTTTATGTGGGAGTAAATATCCAAAATAATATCCACTAAAAATTTCATATTTTTTTGAGTTAAAATGAATTTTATAAAAATTGTGAAAATTGATTGATTGTTTTAAATTGCTGTGCAGACACCAGTTTGATTTTGATATAAAAAAATGATACCTAGGGATTAAGTTAATTTCTAAAAATTTTATATATGAAATTTGACATGTTAAGATTCTACAATAAAATTCTTATAATTTTTTGACTAATAATTTATTTTATAAAAATATTGAAAATTGACTGTTTGATTTACATTGTTACACTGACAATAGTCTGATTTTTGGTATGAAAAGTATAAATGAAAGTCGATTTAATTTTTGAAATATTTATATGTTAAACTAGACATGTAAATGAGTTTTATGTAAAAATTTCATAATTTTTGGACCGAAAATGGATTTTATAAAAATTGTGAAAATGAGTTGTTCTGTGTGATTCTAAATAGAAATACCCCATTTAGTTTTTCTTAAAATCTGTACTAATTAGTTTATTGAATAAATTCATAATTTTATTTTTATGAAGCTGTGGTTAATTCTAATAATTTAAGGGTTTTGAGTTAACTGAAAATATTTTATTTTCTATTTTTCATGAATTATCCAAATTTATGTTTTAAATCCCTCTTTGTCATGGCATGCTTGGCATAAAATTTTATTTATCGAGCTAGTTGTATATATATTTATATATATTCTTGAATATGGTTGCATGAGATTTATTTGATAAATGTTGTAATGAGAATGATATTTATAGAGGGGCAACATGAAACTCAGGCCTGAAATATATTTACACTTCATAAAATTTATAAAGTAAAGAAAAGAACATAAGGAATCAAATTTAGGGATTTAACATGTATGTTGTTAGTGTTTGTATAGGTTATTGATTGGCAATTCCTGAGCAAACACTTTGCTTGTATTTGTTTCCTAAAAATGTCATAATATTGTTGAATTTGTTCACAAACATAAGCCAAAGAGTATTTGTGAATCATTGAGTTTGTTGGGAGAAGAACTGTGGAAGAGGTGGTTACTGTTGTGCTCTGCTTTTTGGTCATTCTCTCTGTTTTTAATTGAAAAGTTTTTCTGGAGTTTGACAGTAAGTGAACAGTAGGGTTCGCGAGCATGAGCAGGGAAGCTCTTGCCCAAGAGCTGCCCCAGTCAGTCGCACAGAATTTTTTTAAGAAACTTTGAAAGACTTTTTTACCCCTCTTCTTTGATATAAAAAGAAAATAATCTTTTCCAACCCTAAGTTTTTCAAACCTGCGTAGCTCACTCTTACTTCCTTAGGCAAAAAGCTAAGAGGATGACCTAAGGCTTGAATCTCATCCAACGTCAAGGTGATTCTTTCCATCTTTGGCAACAATCTAACTATTTGGAGCTCAGATCTGTGGTGTGGAATCAGATTGGGGAGCTTATTCTTCATGGATTGAAGGTTAGAATCTTCACAGTTTTGAGGTGAGTTGTGGGTTGGCTAGCAAGCAAGGTTAGGGGGTTGATGTACAAGTAGATCAATGGGATTTGGTTGGGAAAACTTGTAAAACTCTCCTTGAACACCTTGTAACCTCATTTTTATATATTGAAGATTTTTAGACTGATCCACTTACGGATCCGGGGTTGTTTCTCCTTTGGGTTCAAAGGAGTTTTTACCCTTGTTAACAAATCTTTGTGTTCTTGTGGTGGGTGATTGTTTTTGAGTTGAATTTCAGTTATGAATGTTTCTTAGTTTCAGCTCTTCATTATTTGTGTTGGATACTTGTACATTATTTGGGACTTTCAAGTGGTATCAGAGCATCGGGTGCTCTCTGTTTTGGGTTAGACTTTCTGTCTAAGAGTAGATCTGAATAGTATCCATGGACAACCAAAGGGAAGGTCAGTCCACTGTTAGGCCACCCTTTCTAGATGGGTCAAACTACCACTACTAGAAAGCTAGGATGAGAGCATTTCTTAAGTCAATCAATGAAAAAGTTTGGGATTCTGTTGTTGATGGCTGGAGACCACCTACTGTGAGGGACACTGATCTTACTCCCAAAGCCAAACGGGATTGGACTGTAGCAGACAATAAAGCTGCTAGCTGGAATAGCAAGGCTCCTAATGCAATATTCTGTAGTGTATCTCAGGATGAATTTATAAGGATTTCGAATTGTGAAATAGCAAAAGAAGCTTGGGATGTTCTGCAGGTGACATATGAGGGAACTACAGCAGTAAAAATTATAAAGTTATAGCGATTGACAACTGCTTTTGAGGTGATCCAAATGGGAGAAAACGAAACATTTGATCAATTTTACATAAAGCTTAGTGATATTGTCAACTCCTCAGCAAATCTTGGAGAGAGTATTCCTCAATCAAAAATTGTGAGGAAGATACTTCGTTCCTTGCTAGATAGATTCCAACCAAAGGTTACAGCTATTAAGGAGAGCAAAGATGTTAATCAGATGAAGGTTGAAGAATTGGTTGGGTCATTGCAAACTTATGAAGTGAATTTCATTCAAAACAAGAGAAACAAAGGGATAGCTTTGAACACCATCTGTGAAGAAGACAGTGAAGATGCTGAACATTCAAAAGTTAGTGCGGATGATATTTCCTTTTTGGTAAAGAAGTTTAAAAGTTTATCTAAGAAGCCCCCCTTCAACAATTTCTTCAAATTCAACAAGGCAAAGAAAAAATACTGAGTAAAGGTAATGCAAGCAACAAGAAGCAATCAAAGCCTGGTGAAAAGCAATGCTTTGAATGCAAGGGTTATGGACACTTTGCAAATGAGTGTGCCAATAGACTGAAGAGGAAAAACCAAAAAGTCCTTGCTGTAACTGGGGATGATGAGGAGGAGTCTGAGAGTGATCGAAATCAAGATGAAGAATAGTCATCCGGGTCAGAAGATAATTCCTCTCAAGTGTTAGCTTTCATGGTGAGAGTTAATGAAGACAAGTCAAGAGATAAAATTGAGTCAAAGGGCTCTTTGCAAAACTCACCAGTGGAGAATATTATAAGCTGCTCGGAATCTGAATCTGAAATGGATATGCAAGAAAAATTTGAAGAATTGCAAGAAAAATACAATGAACTGTATAAACAAAGCATTGTACTTGCCAAACACAAGGCAAAGGCTCTTTCTAAGTTGAATGAAGTTGAAAAGGAAAAGGAAGAGTTAGCTGGTCAACTTGAAGAATTTAAAGTCAAGACTGGTGAATTGCAAAGCATGATTGAGAGTTTAAGAAAGAATGAAGAAAGATTGATGTCCTTGAATGGTTCACCTGAGAAGGAGCTTGTAAGCTTGAAAGAAAAAGTAACAATGTCCACAAATGCATTCAAGAAGTGGGAATCGGGCACAAGAAGACTTGATGAGATCTTGGAGGCTCAAAGGTCTTCTAATGATAGAACCGGGCTGGGCTGTGAAGAAGAGGATTTACCACCATCTCTTCAAAGAAAATGCCCCATCAAGTTTGTTCCAGCAGTAGGTTTGATAGCTGAATTTGCTGTGAAAAAAGAGCAAAAGAACAAAAATTCAGGAGCAAATTGTCAACAGTCTTCAAAACCTGGTGGAGCCAAGAGGAAAGGGTCTTCGAATGGTAACTTTTTCTCTCATAACATCTCAGGACTCACAGGTAAAAAATTTCATCATGCTAAAGGATTAAATTCAGATTTTTCATGTATCAAAAATTTTGTTCCGATTTACCATCATTGTGGTATTAAGGGACACATTAGACCCCACTGTCACAAGCTGTATGGGCTGCCATTAGACTATGTTAAGTTTAAAGGCAATACTCATAAAAGTGTCTTGACAAGTAATTTTTTGTCCAACAGGTTTAGTAGTCTTGCCGCTCATGTTAGTGTTGATAAAAGAGCTCCATTCAAACCAAATGGAATTGCTATCAATCCTAGGACTAAGACCATCACTAGAAATAATTTCAAAAGCATGAATTCCTCCACAATCAAACCTAGAAAAATTTGGATTAGGTGTGAGGATCTGCAATGTAATGTTGCACATACTGCATTTAGGGCACAAAGCTCTAACATGTGGTACTTGGATAGCGGCTGTTCCAAGCATATGTGTGGGATTAAGTCCATGTTTTCGACCTTGAATGAGTGTGATGATGGTATGGTAACCTTTGGTGATGGTAGTAAGTCAAAAATCCTTGGAATTGGCAGCATTATCTGCCCAGGTTTGCCGAAACTCAAGGATGTTTTGTATGTGGATGGCTTGAAAGCAAACTTGATTAGTATAAGCCAAATCTGTGATTCTCATTTTAGTGTCATGTTTGCTAAAGATGTGTGAAAACCATTATCACATTGCACTTATTGAATTCCTTTTATATGGAGAGATGAGGAAAGTGTACATCTACTTGAATATCATCCTTTTATACATTCTCCAAATGGGAAAGTCATCTTCTTGTTTTGGGGTAATCGATTGGTTTGACTTTCATGTGGACATTATCTAGAAAAATTTAAATGTGGAACTACAACTAGTGCTATGTCTTAATATGTCGTTTGAGCTAATCATGATTCTTATCTGTGAAATGAATATGTCATTAGAAGTGCTACTCATATTTCTATGAGTTTGCCAAAGATTTTTGTATGATCATTAACATTTTGTCTTTGATGAATTATACTCATACATATCAAATTCCTATATGTTCTGAAAAATCCAGCATTTTAACTCTTAATTGTCACATTTTGTTTGCTTTGAAGCTCATAAATTTTCATAGACTTAATTGTTTCATTGAAGAATAAATTTTCATTGTGTCAATACTGTTCTGAACTGTGTTTTTAAATGTGAATTGCAGCAACTGTGCTGTGTCTGTGAAATCTGTTTCCAAATGGCCGCGAGCTTCCATTCTCATGCTCGCAACAGCCACTGAAAGAAAGTGTTCAATTTTTCTCTTTCTGGTTGACTTCCTGCTGTTTCTGGACTCACAGCACACTTGAATTAATTTGAAAAATCTGAATTTTTTTTTTAACTTACTGTGGTGATTTTGTTATTACAGTTAGTAATTACTTTCTAGCTGGAGGTTTCCTATTGGTTGGTACAGTTATAGTGAATATGATTGGTACATGGGTACACAGAGAATATGGTAACATTATCTGTGAAATTTTTTGATTCTCTGATTCTCTTGCAGATTTAGTGCAGAGAGAGACTTTTGATACTCTTGTCAAATTGTACAAATTTGGCAAATTTTTAGTGGACAATGACAACTGTTGTGCTCCTCTCCACTAATGCTTTCAGAAGTTACAGGTGTACAGCACAGAGAGTGGGACTGAACAGTAGTGGGCATGGCTTTCTACCATTTTTTGATTTTTCTGTGCTTATTGCATTAATTTTTCTCTTTGTTCAGATAATTATATGTTTTGTATCTGCATATTTAATGAGTTAGTTCCTTATTACCGTCAATCCAAGAGTTTATTTAGTCAGGTCACTATGAGGGTGATTAATGTGAAGTGAAAGGTTTTCTCTGTGACTTTTGGGTTTTATCCATTGGGTTTTATCAATAGACTCATTGAATACCCACGGACTCGTTCAATACATCTTGAACGAGTCATACTTAATTGTCTGACATTTATTGGCCTCATCTTTCATGTTTTAACTGTTATACTTAATTGCAAGATGCCATAAATGTCATTTTGTTTTAATTGAGGAGAGAGTGTGTCTCTTGGAATGGCTAGTACACTTTGAATTGCATTTCCATCATAACTCTTGGATGTGTGCCGCTTTAATTGCAGTCCTGACATGACGTCAGAGTGATTTATGTGAGCTGAATGTCCTTGATTGATTATAGTCTCTGCTAAATGTGTGCTACATTTATCACGCCTGTATTTATGTACTGGATTTAATGTGGAAGTCCATCTCTTTGGTTCCATTCTCATCAATTTCTCTTGACATTCCTTCATTTTTTTTGATGTGCATTAAATCTGAAGAGGGATTTGGGTCTGAGTGTGAGCTCTGGTTTTTTGTCTTTCCCATCTATGCTTTCAAACCCTAATTTCCCTTCTTCCATTTTACTATTTCTTTGCTTGACCACTGGGAAGGAAAAGATGTTCTCAGGCAATGGTTCATCTTCGCCTCTGGGCTCTTTCTCCACAAAGGAACTTCTTCGAAGCTTTGCGAAGACCCCTTTGAAATGTGTTGCTGGCTTGTCTACTTATGGTTCGACTGGCGACGGTCCCTCTTTGTCATCTCAACCTCCATCTGATCGGTTTATTGTGGGTTCTTAGACTTTGTATGAGCGATTCTTCTCACACTGCCCCGTTCTTCTAGAACATCAGGTTCAACTTTCTCACTTATCCGGTGATTTTACCTTTATTCGTGACCTTTTTGAGTCAAGAGAGTGGGTTGGTCCTTGTTCCAGTATTAGGTGTGCTTCTGTTGAATTCGTCAGGGAGTTTTACTCCAATCTGTACCATGTCTATCTGGAACACAAGTCTCATTGTACCCAAGTCCTTGGTACCCTTGTTCACTTAATTGTTGATGACATTGCTGCCTTTCTCAACATTCTTTGCTCCTCCGATGACATTGTTGATGACATTTGATCGGTTTATTGGTTTTGCTGTTAGATAGTTGGACCTTGCCTGTGCTTACTTTGTTAGACTGTTGACCTTTGTATCATGATGAATTTTGTTTAGGTAATTTTCTTTAGCTCTCTCTCTCATTATGATCCATGGTTTATGCTAAATTTTGCTTTGTTAATTCCTCACAAAAAGGGGAGAGATACCAGTGAAATATTGAGGGGGAGTGTTACTTGAGGGGGAGAACAGTGTGATTAAAGGGGTCATGTCATGAGCATGTTTGCAAGTATTTGACAATTATGTTTTTCATTCTTAATGCACTGTTGTGATTATTCAGATTTTGCAGGATTGCTCAAAATGTTAGATTAGTTAGGACATGTGACATTTTTTTTTGTAATGTTGAGGTTGGGTGTGTTTTGTCTCGGTATTGCCAAAGGGGGAGATTGTTAGTGTTTGTATAGGTTATCGATTGGCAATTCCCGAGCAAACACTTTACTTGTATTTGTTTCCTAAAAATGTCACAATATTATTGAATTTGTTCACAAACATAAGCCAAAGAGTGTTTGTGAGTCATTGAGTTTGTTGGGAGAAGAATTGCGGAAGAGGTGGTTGCTGCTGTGCTTTGCTTTTTGGTCATTCTCTCTGTTTTTAATTGAAAAGTTTTTCTGGAGTTTGACAGTAAGTGAACAGTAGGGCTCGCGAGCATGAGCAGGGAAGCTCTTGCCCAAGAGCTGCCCTAGTCAGTCGCACAGAATTTTTTTAAGAAACTTTGAAAGACCTTTTTACCCCTCTTCTTTGATATAAAAAGAAAATAATCTTTTCCAACCCTAAGTTTTTCAGACCTGCGCAGCTCAATCTTACTTCCTTGGGCAAAAAACTGAGAGGATGACCTAGGGCTTGAATCTCAAACGTCAAGGTGATTCTTTCCATCTTTGGCAGCAATCTAACTGTTTGGAGCTCAGATCTATGGTGTGGAATCAGATTGGGGAGCTTATTCTTTATGGATTGAAGGTTAGAATCTTCACAGTTTTGAGGTGAGTTGTGGGTTGGCTAGCAAGCAAGGTTAGGGGTTGATGTACAAGTAGATCAATGGGATTTGGTTGGGAAAACTTGTAAAACTCTCCTTGAACACCTTGTAACCTCATTTTTATATATTGAAAATTTTTAGACTGATCCACTTACGGATCCGGGGTTGTTTCTCCTTTGGGTTCAAATGAGTTTTTACCCTTGTTAACAAATCTTTGTATTCTTATAGTGGGTGATTGTTTTTGAGTTGAATTTCAGCTATGAATGTCTCTTAGTTTCAGTTCTTCATTATTTGTGTTGGATACTTGTACATTATTTGGGACTTTCATATGTGATGTGATGTTAAATAAAGAACTTGATTTTTGATATTAGGGTCGTTAAGGGTACTACAAAGAGTGCGTTCTAGAGTCCAAGGGTCGAAAGCCTCGAAACTTGCATAGGATGTATAATATAACCAGTAGGCTAAAAATCTACAAAGTGTATATATGGCTTGTATTAGCGTATATTAGTACGGGACTGCGGGATCGATTTGCCCATTATGGCAGGATAAGATGGATTGGAACTGCGGGACCAGGGCCATGAGTACATTTGGGACTGTAGGACCAATTGTACCCTACGACTTAGGTCTGGGGATTTGATACGTACATTTAGGACTGCAAGACTAGTTGTACCCTACGGCTTAGGCTTGGGGATTATTTGAGTTTAGTTCTGTAGCCACAGACTAACCTTGCAGAGTACCTGACCCATAGTATAATATTGTAATGTGTATTGTGATTGACTTGATGATATTGTTTAGCATGTGACTACGGGTTCATGACTAAGTTGTTGTTCAATTTAAAACAGCATGATGATTATGGATATGGTTTTAATGTTGTGAAGTTGATGAGAGGTTTACTAAATTTCAACGTTAATTAAGTGTTGTTTGCCTTACATGATTAAGAAACTTATTTTTATATGCTTTATGCTGAGCACACGTGATATAGTACTCATCCCCCTATAGTTGATGTTGCAGGGGCAGATGCTCGTAATGGACCAGTAAGGTAGCTAGCCATCTTGGATTATTATAGCTAGATGATCTGTTTAACTTTGCATTTTAATATTTTTTTTCTTTTTTGTAATGGAGTACTGGTTTGGGCCCATATTTGTGGCATAGCTTTGTAACCCTTTTAGGGCATTTTTAAGATGTTTGAATATTCAAGAAATTGAATATTGATTCATTTTATTCGCTTCTGCTCTGATATGGTGTATTTTTCATAGTTTAAAGTTTAATTGTGGATTTTGTCCCCACGTCCCGGGGTTGTTGATTTCGGGGCATGACATAAGAAACTTTTAGTGAAGAATAAAGACTTGAAAAGAGAAAGAGATAGTCTGAAAGTCTCTCTTGAGGAACGTTGACTGCACTCTACTTATGCAGTTAAAAATTAACACCCAAGCATAAGAGTATACAGTTGTAGTTAAAAACCTAGTGAGTACAGGGTCAAGTCCAGAAAGATTTCCTAAATTTTGTAAAAAAGAATAAATTCTATAACAAAAATATTAATTTTAAATAAAAAGTGAAAATAATGAATTAATTAAAAAGTTGAAGTAAGGAAAATTAAAATGAACTAAAAATTATTGCAATTGAAGGAATAAAATGGATTTAATCAGAATAGCAAAAGATTGTTCCTATTTCAGAGTCTAGATTAGAATTAATATTTATTTAGGGCATATTTAAATATCTCATTTGCATTGATCACCTTATAGGATAAAAAACACTCGGAAGATTTTTTACTTGAAACTTTTTTTTAATAAATTAAAATGTTTGACTTTTGAAGAATTTAAGCCCTTCTTAGGAGCACCAAAAATTTTCGAGAACATGGTTGAAACTAAAAATTCCTAATATTCAAACATTTTGATTTAAATTAAGTTCTTCATTAAATTTATCAGAAACTTTTAAAGAAATATGATCAAATCTAATAGTTTTCAAATGTTTAAAACTTTAATTAATTCATTGAATTAAAATTACATCCTTAATTAAATATAATCCTAATCCTTCATTCTACTACTAGTAAACATCCATATAATATTCATAGCAGAATTAATGGAATTAAAAATACTTCATAGAATTGAAATTCTAACTAAAAACGAACTTAGTTCATTACTGCTAAAAAATCAAATTGAGTCTAAAATAAACTTGAAATGCTATGTTACTACTACTACTACTAGTAGAACTCGGAAGAACTGGACTTCGTATGATCACCAATACGAAGGAGAAATTAAAATTTTTAAACTAACTAAAGAACTAAGAAGTGATAACTAAAATAAAAACCTAAAACTAAAACTACAAAAATTGTGTCCTTTTTTCACATAAACTGAAGGGGTATTTGTAGGCATCTCAAGGTGGTTCGCGAGAGGAAAGATGAAGAGTCTGATGGCTTCAAACTTCTGTTTTACCAAATTGATATACATATATATCAGTCGGTTAATCATGATCCGTAGGTAATAGGCATCATCTTCTGATCATTCAGTTAACAGATATAGGCTCGGATTGTTTATCAGTGATTATTTGAATTAGGATCAACTAAAGGAGTGTTTATCTATAGAGGCGTCGTGACGCCAACAAATGAGTCAAGACGCGACTTCACAAGAAGGCATCATGATGCATTGTAAGGCGTCATGACGCTAAGCTTTGCTTGGTTAATTGATTGCAACTTGTTTGGTTCCTGCCTTGATATGTTCCTACAAAACAAAATTTATTTAATTAAAATATAATATAATGTAATAGATATATTATTTTTTTGTTTTATTTATTTACCTTAACTAAATTATTTTATTGATGAATTTATTAAAATACTTTATTTACTGAATTATTTAAATTTTAAACTAAAATTACTATTTTAACCTTATTTTCTATTTAATTTATTATTTTGTTACCTATGTAATTACATTTTAAGAGTGTAATCATGCCCTCCAACTTTGGTATTGCTAGTTCCTAGCAATGATTTAATTACATAAAAGTATATTAGAGTCATAGAATTTTTTTAAGTGTCATAGAATATTTTAATTAGAGTCATAGAATTTTTTTTTCTTTTTTGGTAAGTGTCATAGAATTTTTTTAATCATAAACCTGATGGAAGCCAAAATGTACCCCCAATCAATTAAATTTCCCATGCAATTTTAACTAGACCACTAAATTATATACCGATAGTTTCAAGATTATAAACTTGAGTTGTCTAATTGAATATTTACTAGTTAGTGTACACTTTTATCATGTAATTACCATGCTTCAACTCTAATTGTCACCAAGACATACACTCTTTAATGAATTCTCTCAAGATAATGGGTTTATGAGATCACGTTTTTTAACACAAAACGAACCCGCTTTGATACCAATTGAACTTTTGTATTACGCACTAGATAATCCAAACAATCCATATAATATATTTGAAGGTAGCAATTTAATGAGGAAACCAAGCAAGGGAAAACCTTAAATAAGAACTTTCACTGAGAAGAAAAATGTTGATTATAAAGCTTAACCTCACAATAGACCTGACTCCTCGACTCTATGTTGCTGACTTTTACTCGACTCCTTGATTCATCAACTCCAAAGAAAGCCCTTTGACTTCTCAAAGACACGAATACCGAATCCTCGGCAACCGCTGAATCATCAACTCTTAGAGATTCAAACTCCTTCGAATCGCATGCACAAACTTTTGGCTAAGTAGTTAATGGAATGGTTGATCAATTTGGCACTCATCTAAAAGTTATTCTCTCTCTATTGAACTCTAGGCACGTCTAGAATATATAACAAACAAAACTTAGGGTGCGTAGGATTCCAAAAAGTCATCCTCGATCATTGGATCTCGTAACTTGGGAGAAGTCTCTTCTCGCGACCATCCTGCGACCTACTCACGACTCAAAATCGCCTTCCCATCTGACCAAATCTCAAAAACCTATTCTCGGTATTATGTTGCGTCACCCCATGTGCTTCCTGCGAACATCCCATTAAGTGACCATTTTGGACTTTATTATGATGTTGCCTACATCAAGGTTTTCCTAAGACTTTTACAATACATCTTAATTCAAGTCTCTGACGTCTTAACCTACATCTAAGCTTACAAATTATAGAACTTTATTTTGACTATGAATTTGTCAATTTTACAATTTTATCTCTAACAATTACTAGGCCTAATTTTGATTAATTCACAAAACAACATCAGTCAATCTTTCAATTGGTGAAATGTCGACCTCTGCTTGCCTAGCCGATATTATTTATACTTTACCCAACTCTGTTATTACATAAAGATACCACCATCTGATAGATTAGGGCTTACTAAGATGAACATATACATTTTATGATTTGTATAAATTATTAAATTACTTAAACGAAGCCAACAAATTAAATTTATTTTAAATTGACTACAAAAACTAATAAACAAAACAAACTTATTTATACTTTTAAACTAACAAAATTTTCCCAAGTCAAATTTATATAATTAACCACTGAGCTCTGCTACACTCTTTCAAATAGTGGCTACACTTCAAGTTTAACATAAAATATAAACAGTGAAAAATTTCAAGCAGCACAAATTGAATATATTATATAAACAACAATATATAATTGTTATGAGAAGTACCAAAGGTGGGGAAAAAAAACAATGCCTAGAGCAACACTATTTTATACATGGGAAGGGAGCAAATCCTGGGAGATGATGTAGAAAGGAACACGAAAAAGGGTACTTAATAACGAATTGAATGGTGCATGGCACGAAATAAAATGAAAGAGGAACAAGCTCCGTTTGGCTGCTGGCACCTTCCCTTTTTTTCTCGAAAGAAAGAAAAGGTCTTATAGTTATTTATTCTTATATGTACTTGTGATCCTCCATCTACCATCTTCTACTCTCCACTTTCTCCTCAAGAGCCAAAAAAAAAAAAAAAGAAGTCCTGCAAATGCAATATTGAAAAGTTTTGTCAAACAAACACCCAGTGGAAAACTTAAAAAAATTGTAGTGGGAATATTACAAGAAAATATTTAAAATTTTAAAAATATAAATAAAATTTATAAACTTTTGAAGGAACCCATGCTAGTTTTTAGAAGAAGGCTGGCTTAAAAATATATAAATAGCGTTGTCAACCCTACACTTTTACCTCATTCTTAGTTTAGGCCCCGTTTGAGATAAGTAGCTGGGAATTCAACTTTTTTTTTTTTTTACCCCTAATGGTCAAAATTACCCTTTTAGGTGAAAAAAAAGTTAAAAAAGTCGATTATTAAAAAGTTAGTTTTTTACTTTTTCAAACACAAAATAAATTAATTTTTTCATTCCCAAACTAAGAATTAGTGACATAGATTAAGAGCTCTAAAAAATTAACCTCACCAAAATAGCAATACGTAGCTCTTATCTTAACTTAATCTTAATCTTAATATATATATATATATATATGAATGAGCTTATTTGCAGCCCATTAATTCTCCCTGGCATGCACTCCATTTTACCTTTTTATTAATGCAAATTACACAGATATTCCTCTTCGTTTTCATCATATATTTTGTATAATTATAATATTTTAAATGCTCTCGTACCAAAATTTAATTTTTAAGGCATAATTATAATGCCATATATTGTTTCTTGCATTTCATTGTGCTTTTTTTATTAAGTGAAATTATAAAATTACCCTATTTTAACTATCTATTCTTATATATAATTACTCTACCTTTATAAATTTAGGTGTAGTTTAATGCACAAGACTGAAAACGAAATGTTTTAAAGACTAACATAAAATTTTATTTAAATTTATATCCATTATTCTAAAATATCTGATCCTTGAATTAAATGGGGTATGAGATAATGATACTTTGCCGACTTCCCACTTTTTTAAAACTTAATACAGTATGACTATTCTAACATATCTTATCCTTGAATTAAATGGGGTATAAGATAATGATACTTTGCCGAATATCCACTTTTTCAAAACTTAATACGGTATGACTATGGTTGGGAAGCCTAACTGGCTTCTCAGCTTCTAACTACTCAATTTTTTGACTTTTTTTAAAATAATCAAATTTATTTTCTTAAATTTTGAATTTCTCTTAAATAATAAAAAATATTAAATTAATATATAAAGAGTTAAAAAAACTAGTTATTAAAACAATTAACTTTTTCCCTTCTCAAACACTAAAACTAGTTAGCTACTAATTAGTTACCCAAATAGTTAGCTTTTCTCCTTCCCACACAATGCTATAACTACAGTTAGCCACCACCCCCTCCTTCCTCCCTTAAAAAATAAAATAAAACCAAAAAAAGTCGATAATATTATCTTACACTATATTTCATAGCAAACATGTCCTAAAAGAGTAGTGCCTATAAAATTACTGGTATATAAAACCTATAATGTATATATTTTATAAAAATTTCTTTTTAAGAAACCAACCAAATAGTTCTATAATTGAAAGTAGTTATTTTCTTCTTCCCAAAGTACCGGCATACTTACTATTCTCTCTATTGTATCAGTCTAATAGATTTTTTTAAATGATGAAATAATGTTAATCATAAAAAAGTAACCAAAATCATGAACTTATGTTTATTGAATCTATAAATACGTATTTTAATTTAAAAAAATACTATTGCCCTTAATTGAGAGAGAGAGAGGGAGAGAGAGAGAGAATTGCTAAGAGAATTGATGTTTCTATGTGTCGGCTTTAGGTGGATAACGGAGCCACTAGCATTCTTCTTATAAAAATAAATAAATAAATAAGATTATATACCTATAGTTTTTAGTCAAAATTTACAACAATAAATGGTGCTAGCTATTTTGAGAATTAATTATTTTTAGATAATTAAATAGTCTATTTAAGTATGCCACTAACATATTATTCTAATACAAATTTTTAGTTCAAAATTATGATTAGGGTATTAAAAAAAGAGAGGGAGACAGAGAGACAGAGAGAAGAGTTAAAAAAGAAAAACCAAAAAAAAGACGAGAGAAGATTCTAATTCAAAAATTTGTAAAGTGAGGGATGTTAGCACCATTTAACACAAAATTTTAACAATGAGGGTCTCAAAAGGAATATGAGAAAAGAAGCCGGCAAATTATGATAGAGTATTATATCAAAAATAATAATAATAATAATAATAATAACTTTAGTATATTATTAGCAGAATCACCTACACATTGTTGTCAGTTTTTGTAATATATACATATAAGAAATAAATATATATAAAATGCAAAATAATATTTTAATATGACAAATACGCAATGTTTAGATATTTAAAAAATTTTTGAATGCTGTATTTGTAACAAAATAATCCACTATCCACTTATTAAAAAAAGTGTGATATATATCAGTATTTCAAACAAAAAAATAAAACACAAAAGTAAAAAAATATCGGATGTATTAAACCACCAACAATTCTTCATAATATCCCTAGCAACAACAAAATAATCCATTATAAACTTATCAAAAAAATAAAAAATATAACACGTGTTGATCTTCTAAACAAAAAAAATTCAAAAAAAAAAATTGAAATACGTATTAAATTGCTAATAATCACTAAAAATTTTAATATAAAAAAAATTAATATCTAAATAAAAAAATAAAAAAATACTTAAAATAAATGTATCAGCATATGATAAAATTACGTGTCATTTTTATACAAATCTTTTTCATATTAATATATATTAGCATAGATTAATTAGTAGAATATTCACGCTTTGCCATAAATTCTTATAATATATTTAATTTCACAATTGACGATGAATAAATATGTGCAAATGTATAATAATACAGAAATGTCCCTGCCAATAGTTTAGAAAAAAACAATACAAAACAAAACAAAACAAAACAAAAGCACACAATAAAAGGGGCCAAGTCAACACACTGCGTCGCCCTTGACTCACAGTAAACAAAATAAAAAGGCATGAAAACTGCCACGTGTCATGCTCTTGTCATTCTCTCACATTTTATTAATACACTAGAGGTGCCTCCTGCCTAAAAGCATGCTTGTCAACACCGACACACTTAGGACAACTATCACTGCACAACTATCTCTGCGGGGTAGTTTGGCCTTTAATTAAATATTAAAATTTATCTAAAATTACAAAAAATTTATATTTTTTTAATTAAATTTTGTCACATATCACTTTTATATCAAATTTTTATACTTTTATTGTATTTTTTAATTAACTTTTTTCCAACCAAACACCTTGCATATGAACGGAATTATAACATAGATATTCTTTTTTACCAACTTATCAAATTATAAATTTACGACGTGTGATGTTTTTAAATTCATTTAAATAATTTTTATTAACAAAAATTAAATTTAAAAAGGTGCTAATGACTAAAGTTCTTTGTAGTAATTTGAGGAAAAAGAATGAGAGACGGGTAAGAAGACGATACCATTCGTTTAGCACAACCCACTGCCAATCAAATTCTGCAATTCGTGGACAACCTTGGACTGGTTATGCGACTCCTGTGCTTCTTCTACCGGGGCTTCACTCTCCCAAATCAACTCATCCTCCAGCAGTTTCTCCCACAAAATATAATTCTCAGAGCTCAAATCCGGACTGCCTAACGATCCACAATCTGCACAACCCTCCTTCTGATCCTGAATTGAGCTTTCTTCATCATCCATTGAAGAAGAGAACACAGTTTGCACATCTGACTCAATCCTTATCAGCTCCTTCTCATGGTTCTGGTTCTGGTTCCGGTTCCGGTTCCCCTTAGAAGAAGAAGCAGCAGTAGCAGCGGCAGCTTCCATGGAGATGGAGATCTTAATCTCATTTGTCTCCGGGGGTGGAGTGGTTAACCGTGGTTTCTTCATGATTTGGCCATTGCAGAGCAATCTTTTCTTTCTCGTAAATTGGTGAAAAAATGCTGGGTTTGAAAGAGCCTTGGCAACGAAGACGAGGATTTGTTGTTGCCTGGACTCTGTCGTTTCTATTCTCTCCTTGACATCAACCAAATAGCTCTCTGTACTCTGTTGCTGCTGTTTCAGCTTCAGGATTTCCAGTTTCATTTTTTTGGTGTCATTTTTCAGTTTTTCTATTTCTGATTCTATGGCCAAATTTTCAAGATCAAACCATGGACGTGGTCTGATGGTGGGTCTTTGCTGGTGTGAATTTTGGGAATTTTGTTTTGTCCTCTTGATGTTTTTCAGCAAATGCTTTTGTCCCCCCCGGAACCCGTCATTGGCAAATTCCCATCTGTCTGAATCAATCTTCTTGAAGCCCTTTCAAAATAATTATTATTTATATATATATATATATATTGTCAAAAAAGGAATAAGTTAAAAGCAAGTAGTAGGAAAATCCAGTTGCAAGTTTCAATTTTCTAGGGAAACAAACAAAACCTACATAATAATTGTTAAAAAAGAGAGAGAGAGAGAGGAGAGAGAAAGAGAGAGGGGTGCGGTTGGGGAAAGTAGTGGAAACTCACGTAGGTGTTGAGTTGGCGAATGAAGCTTGAGAAATTGTTGTGCTTGAAGTATTTGGGCAAGAGATTGGTGGAGAAGTCGTACTGATCCCAGACAATGAAACTTTTCCAGGAAAGACTCCATGAGATGATCCCATTTGTTTCTTCGTCTTCCACCATTTGGAAAGTCTTCCTCAGAAATGGAGGAGGGCCTACTTCGTGCAGCCCCACCATGGGCTTTGGCACTGAATCCGACGAGGATGGTGAAGATGGTAATGACCCGCCGCCACCGCCACCGCCACCGTTTCCAGTCTCATCAGCAACCAATATCACCGGTTCTTCTTTCACTGCAGCCTTCACATTCTCAGAAAAACCTCCACGTCCACCACTAGCACCAAGAAGTACGTCATCATCAGTCACTACAATTTTCTCCCGCTTGGTTGTCACTGGCTCCATTAGAGAGAGAGAGACGGAAAGTGAAAGATACAGAGACAGAGACGGGGACAGAGAGAGAAATAGTTAACAAATGAGTAAAAAAGATCTTGCTCCACGACATGACTGAGAAGGGAGAGTTGCAGAAGGAAGGGATTTTCGTACATTGATATTTAGAGAGAGAGAGAGAGAGGTGGGGGAGGTTGTATGAGGAATAAAACGGATGAGTCGCCAAATCTCAGTGAATGTGATGCCACTTGGGATTGGAGCTCCAGCTTGCATATAAATCTCCAGCCACATAATCCAAGTCCCCCAACTTTCTAGAAACTTCTCTTTCACCCCACCCCTTGGGTACGCCAAAAATATTAAAAGTTGCTTACAAAACCCCTTAGTAGGACCGACACCAGTCTCACCACCGATGTTACTTGGTGAAATCGTTAATTTTACCCCATAAGCAAATCAGGACAGATTTTGGTATTCAACTGGAGCAATTAATTCACTTTTTTAAAGCATTGATATCGGTATTTTTTAATAAATCAATATTCACGTACGAGTGTGCAAAACGGATGATTGAAAATGTCTAAACATGATCAGAAGTCACTTTTACATCATTCAGAATATTGGACGAAGGATTTGAGAGTTTTTCGGCAGTCATAATGGTCACCAAGTCGTTGAAAAATCAAGTTTAACCATATAGAATTAAAAAAGAGAAGCCAGTAAGTATGGACCTGGTGTCATCGCCAAAAAAGATTGGGTGATGTTAGAAAAGTTGTTTAAAAATGAAAAACAGAAAACAAATTAGAGAAAAAATATTTTTAAAAAAATGACAATTTTATCCTGTCTTAACAGTTGCAATTAATAAACAACAGATAGAGAGACTATATTGCAGTTTAATGGAAAGTGCGGAGGCTTGATTGTTTCAATTAAAATTAGTAGGATCAAAGTAAAACCGAGTATAAAATGTAAGGGTAGTTTTTATATTTTACTCAGATAAATAAATTTATTGTAATTTACTTTATTTTGTTTTTCTACTTTTTATTTTTTTAATTCTTTTCTTTCCCCCCACAAATTCAAACACAATAATTCGTCCCTAAAATATTAAAACGTTTCCTTTCAAATCCTCGTGGATCTATCTCTAATCTCACCCTTAATAGTGCTCCCTGAAATCTGGAACATCGATTCTATCCCACAAAAGCAAATCATGCATATGGAGGACAGAATTTGAGTGCGGACATAAATATTCTAGCCTCGGTCTCACTTACATTAAAACGTAAGAGAGGGCTTTTCAGTGTTCGACGCATGTATTCCTCCTCTGCTGCTATTTCTTTAACATGTTTTTTTATTTTTGACTTTTAATTTAAAAGATCAACTCCTATCATGTACATATATATATATATATATATATGTATATATTCCTAACTTTTTAGTAAGAATGATAGGTAAATAGATCGATGTGATAATAAACTATGATTTCACTAAAATATGAAGAAATACGCATATATCACATTGCCGGGTTAGAGAGAATATAATATACATATAATTCAATATATTCATAATTCAACTTATTTATAATATACATATAATTTAATATCTTTATAATTCAAGTTATTTTAGAATTGTACACGCACTAGATTATATTACAATACTGTAATTAAATATACTTGGACAAGAATAGTACTAGAGGTGGCATTACCAAGTACTCATATGGAATATAGTATTTTTTTTTTTATTTTTAAGGTTATTGAATTTTTTTTTTTTTTATAGTTGAACATTAAAATATTATTTTTACATTAAAAACCTTAGGGATTATTAGCTGTTTGACATGTCTTTTTTTTTTCCTTTTGTATTTCTGCGTTTATTTTTTAATTTTTTTTATATGTTTTGTCTTTTTGTTTAAAGGATTAATACGTGTTGCACTTTTTTTTTAATAATTTTATAATGGATCATTTTGTTATTACTTGAAGTATTTGAGAATTTTTTTAAAACTCCCGTTTGATAATATTTCTATTTTCTATTTTTTTATATTTTTAAAATTTTATAAATTAACAGCAGAAATATATTTTTTAAATCTATTTATTTTTTTTATTTTCCAAAAAATGCAAACTTAAATAAAAAAAAAAGGTGCTTTCACTTTTTTTTTTGTTACAAATATTTTATCATTTTTAACAATTTATCCATTTTTGTTCTATTATATTAAAATGAATTATTTTATTCAAATATTTAATAAACTAAAATTATATTTTTAATAAATATTATAATTAATTTAATTACCTAAATTAATATGTAATATATTTTATTAATTTTTTTCAATAAATAATAAAATTATATTAATTAATTTAATTAGCATTAAATAATTTTAATAAATTACTTTTAATGAAAGTCATAATTAAATTATTTCAATTATTATAAAATATATTTTATTCAATTATTCTTAATAAATAATATAATTAAATTATAATTAATATATGTTATATTTACTGAATTAAATGGTTTAATACTTATTTTTTAATCAATTATTTTTAATAAAGAATATAATTAAAATATAATTTAGTATGTTTTATAGTTATTGAATTAGGTATTTTTAAAAAAAATTAAATTAAATTAATCAAATTAAATTAAATAATTTATTTGATTAATTTAATTTAATTAATTAGATTAAATAAATTAAATTAACATGAAACATATTTTTGAAATTCAATTAATTTTTAAAAAAGAATAAAATTAAATATTTTATTAAAATAAAAATAATTGTAAATAAAATTTTATTTTCAAACGTAGATTTGGTTTTCATTTAAAAAAAAGTGACAACGGAAAGTGGAAAATAAGAATCATAAATTATAAAATGACAGCGCTACTTAACGGGGCTAAAAGTTTAAGCAAAATTATAACTAAAAACTTTTGCTGGAAAAAAAAAAAAAAGAAAACGAAAAGTTGCTTAAAGTTTTAATTCCAAATGGATTCCGAATAAATCTTTATTAATGGGCCGCCAGTATAAAACCACGGCCTTTGGCATACTAGTTAGCCACCTATCAGTAGTCGCTAGTTTGAGTTCATTTTGAGTAGAACAAAATCCGGGGAGATATTCAATTTCTCTCAATATATTCGTGATATTTTGATTAAAATTTAAAAATTCAATTAAATAGCGAGAAAATAAAAATATCATGATAATTTTTTGATAACGATGAATTTTATGATAAATTCATGAAATTCGCGAAGTTATCCAATCTCTCATCACTCCAAATTTCTCATGCTGCAACTTGCATCCACTATTAGAAATATAAATTACCTACTAATATAAATATATTAGTAACTAATAAGTACAAACTAATAAAAAAAAAAATTTAACTGCAATGCTGGAATCAGCGCGGTACCTTGAATCTTTCAACTTGATTGATTAATACAAATATTTTTTATTTGTTTCATTGTAATTAAAAATAACAATATATATATATATATATATATGATATATATAATTATAATTTATATTTATTTTTTAATTATTAATAAGTTATGTATCGAATATATGATATAATATTTATACATATGTATCTTTTGGTATTTAATTATCTATATTCAAATAATTGAATAAATGAACCACGCAAACGAAATATTAACACTACATAATTAATTTTTGATCTTATATTCGTTTATTATTTATTTATTAAATTAATTTTTATCTCTATAACGCAATTTATTAAACAAAATATATTATATCATTATAAACTTTTACAATTACACATATTATATAAATATATAAATAATTATACTTACATACTTAGTAGAAATAATTTTTATAACATCTTTTAAATTTACATAAAACAGTCATCTATGTTGCACATATTTAATAATAAACAGAGATATAAAAAAATTGCACATCATTTCTCATTACTTTTACACATAATTTAATGAATAATTATATATTTATGTAATTATAGTTATAGATAATGAAGAAAAATTATTATTTGATAAAAAATATTATGATCATAGCAAAATTAGTTATATATATTTTGGTAAATTATTTTCAAATTATTTCTAATTTTTTAACAAATTTGGATGCTATATTGAAATTTTTTATATTTTTTTTCAAACTATCTCAATTAATTTTCGAATCACGAATTTACATCTCACTAAATAATTTTCAAATGTTGAATTTGTTACTCTAGTTCTGAGTGTGATAAGAAAAATAAATATTATAGTTTGAGCCATGTCATATTTTTTTTAGTTTAAAAAAAATGTGCCATCAATATATTTAACAAATACGACACCTTGAGGGGAGAAAAAATATAGAATTTATAAGGGTATTATCTATATAACAATATAACTCATTGATTTAGCATTTGTATATTTTTAACCGTTAAATTTATTTAATTAGTCTGAATTATTTTTTTTTTCTTTTTACTTTGGATGTGTTTGGAGTGTAAAAAGTTAAAAAAAAAATAAAAGTGAAATTGTTTTAGAGTTTAGAGTGTAAAAAGTTATTTTGAAATAATGGTTAGATGTTTTATTTTTGATTTGATATAAAATTATTAAAAATTATATAAAGTGACAAGTGACAAAATTTTTGTGGAGAATCTTGAAAATTTTTGGAGTATTGTGAAACTTTTTGATAAGTTAAACTTTTGAAAAAATCCGACAAAATTCGTTGGAATGCACCATTTTTGGTCCGTTCCAATAGATTTTGATAAATTTTTTTAAAAAAAGTTGGAATCTTTTGGAGTTCGGAAAAGTTGAAACTTTTGAAATTTTTTAGAATTTTTTTAACTTTTTTTGTTATTCCAAACGCACATTTGATTATCTTTTTTGTCACTGCACATAAAAACATAATTCTTCACTCTTTTCATATATTTTTTGAATACTTTTTAAGAAAGATAATAATATTTGTAATAAATAATAAAATTACAGACATTTATTAAACAATGTATAGATATCTATTAGACAAAATCAATTAAATTTTTTTATTTTAAAAAATTATATTTAAACTTTTATTTTCTTTAAAAATGTATCAAAAATAAATATTTAAATTAAAATTTCAATTTTATTGCGCTTAAACTTAAATTTTAAATACATATATTTTTACACTCTTTGTGTCATTTATATAATAAAAAAAGTTAAAATTTTGAATTTAAAATATTTTCAACTGTTAAATTTGTTCAATGGTCAGAATTATTTTTCTTTTTCTTTTTAATTTAATTATTTTTTTAATCATTTCATGTGAAAATATACTCTCTTACTCCTTTCATATTTTATATAAAAATTTTTAAATTAATATTTAAAAAAATATGATAATATATATAATGAATAATAAAATTTTATACCTTTATTTAACACTATATGCATACCTTTCTATATTTTTTTATTAGTGATTTGTGATTTTTATTTTTAAGGTTAGTTTTATAAATTTTCATTTAAATTTACTTTATAAATTTAAATTTAAATTATTTACGCATTAAATTATATTTGTACGCCTTTAAGCACGCACTTGTGCTAATCCTTGTATATTTGTCGTTTTACGGAGCAAGATCTGATAGGTGTCCACCGCATCACACTCCTATTGGACACCAACGGTTGAGATTGTTCGGTTCTGATTGTAGTCTTAGACGGTTGGGATATGCATGAGCGCCACGTCGTTGCCCAAATTCAGAGCATTGTTTTACCGGACCACCTCATGATAAAGTGATAGAAGCATTCCACGTAAGCTCACGCGACATTGAAAATGCCAATGAGCCCAAAAAGTCAAGAAATCAAAATTTCATTACAAAAACGGGTTTACCTCAATCTCGTCATGTTTGATATAGAATTCAATTGATTTTCGAAATTTATTCTAAATGTTTTTATAATTGTTTTCGTTTTCATATGAATTTTTTATTAAATTCTAATTTTTTCAATAATTATAATTTTTAAACGTGTTAATCATATTCTTAAAAAAAAAAAACTTTACATTTATTTAGATAAAAATTAAATAAAATAAAAAAATTATATTTTTCGTTACTTTTTTATTCAAACGAATAGTTTTTATTTAAATAAACATAAAATTTTATTTTATTTTATTTTATTAAGAATACAATTAATATTTCTAAAAGTTACTATTGCTGAAAAGGAAATTAAATTTTAGTGAAAAACTATGAAGATGAAAAAAAAAAAAAAAAACTACTAAAAAAGTTAAAAGCTAAGTTTTGTAACCAAATGAAGCCATATTTTAAACCCTAATTTTTTAATTTAATTCTATTTTAATTTTTTTTTGTAAAAATTATTGATAAAATATTATGTGTTCAACATAATGTCGTAGACCTTTTGTTAATTTTTTTTAAAAATAATTAATAAAAGAATAAAATAATACTATATTAAAAATACCAAAAACAACGTAAATTTAAGGATAAAATATAAGGTCGTGATTGTAATTTATCTCACAAAATTATCGCCAAATGTAAAAATAGTTCAAAATGTATGGGAGAAAGTTAGCACTATCATACATTCTTCAACTGACATCCAAGCAAACTCAACAAAACAAGGGAAAATCAGAGAGTATGATTGATGGGGTGGTTGGCTGAAAATCGTTCGATCTCTCTTATAGAGAATATGCGTACATTTTCAGATTTAGCCTCTTTATTATCTTGTATCTATTCATGAATATGGGGGATTATGTATATATCTTGATAAAAGAAAATAATCATAATTGATGGAATTCTAGAATATCTCTTTTAAATATTGATAGTTATAGTGTCACATGTCTCTTTTCTCACATTTAGCATATGAAAACTCTTCTTTAAATATGCCTTCTTACTCCTTTTTGGGATTACAATTTCTTTAGGTACTATATATGTTTACATTATTATCCACTTCTTTATATTCTTTTGTTTATCAACTACTCTCCCTTAATATATATTTTAAGAGCATCCCCTAAATATGGTCAACATAAAAATACTCATTTCAGCTCATTTATTAATTTTCTATTGTGAAATTGGATAATAAGAGTACAGTAGCAGATTTGTTGTTGAGTTAATAGTTAGCTAACTTTAAATCAAGATAGGTGTGTTTAAGACTTGGAATTCCCCGCCCCTCCAAAAAAAAATAATAATAATAATAACAAACAAAAAAAAGACTTTTTTAGAGATATGAGAAAAGACGGCTCTGATTTTCTTTCTCTAGCATGTGGGGACATTAAAATGCCCACAGACCCACACAAGAAGTAGACAAAATTAAAAAAAAAGCTAAAGAAGTGATTTATTAAATCACTAAAATTAGTTTAATAGTACACTTCTAAGCATATGTATGTAAGCGTATATATTTATTATTGTCAGTTAGTTTTATTCAAAGCCCAAAGCACACTTCTAAGCATTTCTATATTATACTTCAAAGAATCTATACAAATAAAGGCATTCATGCATTTTAAGATTCTATTATTATATTTTAAAGAATCTATACAAATAAAATCTGAGAATATGCAACCCAAAAACCCTAACTAGTAGAAAGCGCAACTAAAATCAAATGAAACTATACCTGTTGTGGGGTAGTGAGAGCGAGCAAACGGCAACAAGCAAATGGCAGCCACAAGGACGTAAGGGAAAGAAGTTTTAGTGAGGGTGAGGGAGAGAGAGAGAGAGAGAGGGCAGACCAGCGGTGGCAAGAAACAACTAGAGGCGACGGTGGTAGAGACGATAATGGATAGGCAAGTAAAAGATAGTTGCTACTGGAGAAAAAGGACACCCAGTTTGTTGAAATTAAAAAAAAAGAATTACATTTAATAATGCTTAATTCTTTTAAATATTTTAGTAATTAAATTAAAAATGGAAATAAAAAATAGAATTAAATTTAAAACACAAATAAAAATAAATAAATAATAAATAAGTTATTTCACTTATAGCAATTCTTAATATTTTTAAAAATTTGATTAAAATACTTAGTATTTGGGTTATTTTGATAACTTACAATGTATTGCTAATAAAAGTAATTTCATAGTTTGAGTTATTTTTATAAAATTGGTGGAAATTTTATTTTAATAATATTTTAAGTTAAGTTAATTTTGCAATACAAATCAATAATTAAAAATTTAAAAAATTATATTAAAATTGGCAAATATTTTAAAATAAAAAGATCACATCAATTAAGTAGGTTTAAGATTTAATATATATTAGTAGAGTCGAGCTTTATTTTAAGAATAAGGTTGGATCAAGATTTGATAAAACAAAAATCTCTAATACTCGTATAAAAAACTGATTTTAATAAATGATTACGCTTGAAAAGAGTAATCATATAATTTAAAACTCATTGTTGGTTATAGTAATTTGCGTAGCATTTTGTACATTTTTAGTTAAATTCACTTTCTTAAAGTAAATTATTTTTAAATGTAGGAATCAATAAGGATAAAGCGTAAAAAACTATTGAATTAGAGCGAATATGGATAAGAAAAGAAGAGGAACAGCAACCATAGAACAAATTGAAGAAAAGATCAAAGGAACATGAAATTTAGCTTTGCCGTCCAGACACTAGTTTTTAGTAGCCATTTAGCTTTTACACTTAAAAAATTTTTGGATTTGTAATATTTTAATTTTGTTCTTACCATTCAGATGCGAGATTGCCATTCGGGTGCGGCGGTCCAGAATAACTCCATAACTTTTGTTTAGTTTAGGGTTTTGTCGTCTATATCTATACTTTGTTGCTAAGACTTTGGGGGGAATTTTCTTTAGTTTTTCATAGTTTATGGTTTAGTTTTTAGCTTTACTTATGTCGTTTTGATGCTTTTATACGTTAGATCCAAGGATCATTCATCAAACATTTCAGAGAATTGAAAAAATTTCAGGTTTCTTTAATGCAGTTTGCTTCTTTTGCTTTATTCTTTTTTTTTTTTTTTTCTATTGTTCTTGTTTTTTTGTAACAATGCTAGGCTAGGTTTTCTTTCTTGATTCAACCCATCAATGATGGGAAGGTTTTTATTTAACAATTGAATGCCATGCAAATCTTACATGCAAGGTTAAACTTGCATTTTAGGGTTTCTATTTTCTAAATCTATTTATTTCCTTTCAAAAACTTTCGAAAATGCACAATATCGATCATATTTCTTAGAAATCTATTATACAATTAAAGCATTAACATATTTTTGAAATCAAATGAAATAAATTTTGGCCAAAGATGAATTAATAAAATATCTTTTTAGTTTTCCTTTCCTAAATGTGAATTCAAAACTGTGCTTTGGAAAAATCACCTTAACGATAACATCTTCTAGTTTACTATTCTTGAACGTGAATCTTAAACTAACATAAAATAGCATTCAATTTGATAATGAATAATCCACTCAGATTTGTCGGTTGAATCAAGATACTTAAATCATTATTCGTTAAGCTTTATTCATATTACTTGCTTTAATTTAATTTGCTTTCTATATCAAATTTTCTTAGAATTCATTCAGAATATTTATTTTTAGTTTAGTAATTAAAGTGTTTTATTTAATTGTTATTAATAATTTCTAAAATCAACCATCAAAAACCCTATCTTTCACACTCAATTTATTTTTTTGCACTTAGAAACATAAAATTGATTAATTTAGAAAAACTTAAAATTTAGAAACCTTAGACTTCAATCAAGTTCCCTATAGATACGATCTTGGTCTCACTAGGTAAGACTACACTATACAATCTAGCACTTGGGAGGTATTTTAATTGCATTATTTTGAAGCAGTCAGTCAACTCTATCTACTTATTAGTAATTACCTATTTTTAAAGGTATGAAAACAAATTTGGCCAATGAAGAACTCAAATGTAAATTTGGAGAATAAATCTACATGAAAAATTTATAAAAACAATATGTAAAAATAAAAATTACCGATCAAAATAGACTAAGATAATTATAGAGTATTTAATAGATATGTAATCTTAGCCGTTGGAAATATACTCATTGTGACTTATTTAATTTAAAATAAAAATTTCAAAAAATAACTTCGCTCATTCCTATTTAATATTTTAGTTTTCCTTGTATTTTTAAATTTTAAATATACTAGGAATTGTTATTATGAAAGAAATAACCTAATTATTATTTAAGTATTTTTTATTTATATTTTTTTAATTCAATTTCTAATGAATTTGAAATATGATAATTTTGCTAATATATTGAATTTATAAGCAAGAGGGTCACTCATAGGAACCTATGAATTCATTCACATGTATTGAACACAATTATAGTAGTTTATATATATATATGCACAAAAAAAGAAGCGAAGTTTTAGGGCTCTAGCAATGTGGAACAAAGAAAAATAAATTTTAGAGAGTAAAAGAAGTAATCTTGGGTGTAGAACAAATCCAACGTTTGAAATTATCAAAAATTCAAAACATGAGTTTCCTTAGTATATCAATTAAAATTGACGTAAATAAAAAATATAAATATAAAAAAAATTGTTCATTAACTATCATTTGAAATTATATAATTTTATTAAAATATTTTATAATATATTTAAAATTTTATTTTTATTGATAAGAAATTATTATACAACTCTATGCATTGCATTATAGACGAGGAAAATTTAATTTCGTCGCTAAATAATGATTTTAGTGAGCAAATTATCTCCTCTTCTAGAGCCACATCTTTTAGCGACTAAATTATTTCCTCGCCTAAAACAACGTACCTTTTTCCTCCCCCTCCAAAGATTTTATTTACTATAGGTGAGGAAGTCTATTTTTGTCGCTAAATAATACTTTTAGCAAGGAAATTATATCCTCACCCGAAGCCACATCTTTTAGCAAGAACATAATTTCCTCGCCTAAAGTGACATACCCTTCCAAATGGAATGGCACCAGAAGCAGTGTACCATTTTCCAAATGGCGCTAGATTTTATTTACTATAGGTGAGGAAGTCTATTTTTGTCGCCAAATAATGCTTTTAGCGAGGAAAATATCTCCTCGCCTATTGCCACATCTTTTAGGGAGGAAATTATTTTCTCGCGTAAAGCTATGTACCGTTTTCCTTCCCCCTCCAATTGGAATGGCGCCATATTTTATTTACTATAAGCAAGGAATTTAGATTTTTGTCGCCAAATAACGCTTTTAGCGAGGAAAATGTTCGTTGTCAAAAGTTCTAGAATATTTAGGAAGGAACCCAAGTTTTCCTCACTAAAATGTGTTGTTAGTGAGGAAAATAACTTCCTCATATTTGACCCAGAGCCAAGATCCTGTATTAAGTCAAGTGTGAGTCACTAACTCACTCATCAAACTAGAAGCTAAGCTTCCATACCTAATCTAGCACTAGATGCTAATCCATATTCTAGACTAAGAGTAAGGATCTCATCTTGAGTTAAGTACAAGACACTGATTCAGTCACTTAATTAAGGAACAAAGCTCCTACATCCAAACAAGTGTAAGCCATTATCTCATCTACCTATCTCAAAGTGAGGCTCCCATTTATGTGTCCAATGTAAGACATTAACACTACTGATTATTCATTAGTATCCACATAACCCTATTAGGGTGCCATCCACAACTCTATTATACTACTCACCCTATCACACATTTGCATAAACATCAGCACATACATATTTACAAGGGTCTATGATAAGGACAAAGGCCATCAAGATGCCATCTACAGCACTCTGATATTGTTTATCCTATCAGACATTTGCATATGCCTCAACATGTATGTCATGCCTGGATTTTCATAACCTGGATACTTGGGGGTGACTTGGGAATGTTTATTGAGTATAAGATAGAATGATGATACCATACTATCACACCTCAAATTTCCTTGAAAGTCAAGACTGACTTATGAAAATAAATTATGGTATTCAAAATTTCTAATTTATCCCAAATAAATTATAAGCCAATAGACTAAATTATTTGGCAGAATTCAACTACAGAGTACAAAATAAGGATAGAAAATAGTATTACAGAATCTAAGCGTCCCAACCACATGATTAATATTACATATCAAATAAAAGCAAACCAAGTCTAAACTTAATCATTATAATCATCCAACAATTATTATTATTATAGACCACAATTATAAATAGAGTCTTCCAATGTTACGTAAGAAAAAAAAATAGATAGCTGTTCTGGTGGAATATTCAAGAGAAATTAATCTCTTAAGTTCATCTTCAGTATCTCTGCACTCAATGTCTTGAAAAACTTTTCCCACAATAGGGTGAGTTACTAAAACTAAGTAATCAAAATAATTTAGATAGAATAATTTAGGACTAGAATTAGATTTAAGCTAATTCTTTTGGCAATTCTCTAGAGTAACTTTGGTAAGCATAAAAATATTTCTAATGGAATATTAATCAAGCCAAGGCTAGCGCCTTTGTGGGATGGTGACCCTAATTAATCGCGATTTTAAGTCACGAGTTTGAACCTCACTAGCTTTGATCTCGATTTTTGCCTATTTTTCTCGTTTTTTATTATTTTATGGAACATAAAAATAATAAATAATTCTTTGGGCTTATTTCTAGTCCTAGAAAAATTTTTAAGTTTTATGTTATTCCATTTTAGATAACAAAGTGAATAAATTAAATAATTAAATCTAAGAAAGATCACAAAGCTAATACATTCTAGTTTTAAATTTAATTCAGTGGGTAAATAACATTATTCACATTAATTTAGATTATTTCTAATTATCATAGCATTTATAACCAAACCCTTTGATTGAGCACATATAATGTTATTTCAACATGATTTTGTAATTAGTTTTAAGTGTTTTATGCACATAAACTTCACAAGTTATAATGAAGTGAGCTAATTTACATTCTTGTGGGTGTTTGTAGGTCTTTGATGCTTTATTTGAGGAGGAAAGGGTGAAAAGAAGAGTTTAAAGAGCAAGGAATCAAAGCTGTGGATGAAGGTGGAGTAGCATGGGCGCCCCTCATTATCACGAGCGCCCCTCAATGCCCACGGGTGCCCCACCCTTAATCAGACGGGCGCCCGCCGAGAGTGGTTTGTAGAGCTACTTCATTGAGGACTTCATCAAACACCTTGGAGAGCCAAGTCACGGGCGCCCCTCATTATCATGGGCGTCCATTGTCACGCCCCGGATCTCGTGACCCGAGGGGTGAGTGATAAACACACACAACATGCATTAACATAACCAACCCATAATCAGAACAACGCAACGTAAACCAGTGAACCCAAGATATAAATAAGATAACATAAATCTAACCTTAACTATAATCAAGTCACAACTTTCAACAATCCTCTCATTAATACATAACTTAGGCCTTAAGGCCCTTACAACCCAATCGAACAAGTCCTCAATGTCCAACATTACAATTCCAAAAGAAATTTAAACTAAATAACCAAGAGCTTTGCTAAGCTTGGTAGGGCTCATGCACAACCTCCTAATCCCAACACATCAATCCACTTGATTGTTATTGCTTGTACCTGCATCAAAGTCTGTAGGGATGTGAGCACGGGTCCACTTGTGCCCACAAGTCTCAAATAAACATATATGATATGTGTTCCACACATGCAAGCATTTTATGATGTATCTAGTTACCACCTATACTCTAAAATCAAAATCATTCATTGACATCACCAATTTAGAGTATGTACCTTTATACACGACAAAATCATAAGAAGGATTAAGTTTTCGATTTATATTTAATCTATGAAATTCCATACATGTGTTCATATCACATTTCAATTATCTCTTTGATGTTTAAGCATAACCGACCACATAACCATATTTACAATATTTATCTTTATTCTATAACATCATAATGTAGCATTCAAGTCCAATTATTCTCTATTATTAAATTTCCCAACTTTGTATCCAATCATATTTCATATCACATTATCACATATTCAACACTCAATCACATATCCACATTCTCATTACATTTATTCATATTTCAATCACGAAATCACAACCACAGTACCATCATTTCATTAATCAATCACATAGCCATAACCACACAATCCTCGGGGGTTGGGTGTATACACAACACCATCTTTTATGGGTCCAGACCCAACGGAAACAGAAAACAGAACACCATCGTTTAGGATCACAATCCAAGGTCACGGGTAACCCATACACTCACAATGTTGTGGGCTACTAACCCACTGGCATTGACACCAAACCCTGCGCAGGTTCCGGGACTCTCAACTTGAGGGTAATCTCAAACTCTTCCTGTTTACCACACCCCACCACGGCCCCCGTCACACACAACCAATCGTTCATCATATTCAATACTCATCAATCACAATTCACATTCATCATCGTCACTTTCTAATACACACAACCACATTCCATTTCATCATGTAGCACAATTCATTTCATCTCTTCATTTTATTTAATCCAAGCCTCATTTAATTTCCATCATTTGTTAACAAAAGTTCACTTTTTGATTCACCCCAAGATTCATCACATATCAACATTGATCAACCTTATTAAACATTTAACATTATTCAATATACATACCATTCAACACATATGTAAATGTTACGGTTCATTCCATAGCTTATTTCATATCGCATTGATCAAACCATATTAAGCATTCCACATTTACCAAAATTATAAACATATGTCCCTTTGTCAAGTTACCCTTTCACTTAATCAATCACAAGTTCATATACCTCAACATTTAGTTTACATCAAGACATATTCACAATTCCATTTGATTAAGACCCTAATCTCAAAGTAGGCTTCAATTCATTTCCTTCATGGTAGCAAGCATTCCCCCTTTATAAGCTTAATCCCATAAGTTTAAGATAATCAATCCTTAATCACTTTTAAGAGCTCATTTCCATTTTAAAATCCATACAATTAATCAAATAAAAGTCTCACATACAAACATATTCCTAACCCCTTCGTAATCCTAAGGTAAGAAGTCAAGCTAAGAAAAATCAGGAAAGGTGTTCTGTTCTCTGTGGGCGCCCCTCCAAAAGTTCATGGGTGCCCCTGAGGGGTCATGGGCACCCCACATAAGAGCATGGGAGCCCCTTAAGGGCCATGGGTGCCCCACCAAAACCCATGGGCGCTCCTCTATTGCCCAGAAGGTCACTTTGCTCCGATTCAAGCTTTAAGCCATGTTTTTAGGTTCCAAACTTTACCCAATCCAATATCTAACCTAATACCTTATTTTATTGAGTTATCTAGGACCTAGAAGACTCCAAAAAATCCATCAAAACAAATTTTAATCCATTCATTTCTTCAATACAAAAATCTTGCTCCAACCTATACATATATATACACACAACCATTCACCCACACGAACTCCACTTCTAAGGTTTCCAAATCTTAAATAAATTTCATAAAAGTGTTTACTAGCTCAAATACATCTCATATATGCTAAAATGAGACTAGAAATCCCTACCTTGAGTGGTAAAAAGATAGATCAAAATGGAGGTGTCTTGAGCTTCCAAACCCTCAAACTTTGATGGCTCCAATCTTCTCCCTCCTTGATCAAACTAAAAACAAATTACATAGGGAGGTTTCTTAAGGTCTTAATTTCAACTTTGCAAAAGGAATTGAATTCTATGAAGATTTGGAAAACCTACCTTTGAAAACCCAACCGGTTCTTCCTTTGGTCTTCCTTTGCTTTTCTTCTTTGCTTCAACCGAACCCTCTCTCTTTCAAGTCATTTCTCTCTCTCTCTCTTGCATCAAATCAATCTAATATATATATATAACAATATTTAATCCCCAAATAGTGTCTTCCAGAATTTTCCACCCCTAGCCTAAATATAGGTGTATAGGGTTAAGTCTCAGCCTTCTAACCAGAGAACACCCTTCTGCTGATTTTCTGCGTAAGTGGGGCGCCCGTCATGGACCATGGGCGCCCATCCTAGACCCATGGGTGCCCCTCCTCTACCTGGGCGCCCCTCTGCATGCCCCTGAGTTAAAATGTTGACTTTTGAGCTATTTTGCCCAATTCTTCCAAAATTCACACCCCCAAGTCATCTTTAATGACTAAACTAACTTAATTAACGTACTAACATGCCCAAAACATGTTAAAACCATCAAATTATATTAACATGAAAATTCGAGGTATTACATCCATCACTTCTGACTTTTGATTTTCTTTATTTAAAGTGATGTACCCTTTTTACCCTTCATTGTAGTATATATAAAGAGGATTTTCAGATTAGGTTGGGAGGAGCTTTTTACATGCTTTCTTTTCTTTTTTATTTTTTCAGTTTTACATAGCCTAGACTAGATTAGGGTTTTGCTTTTGGATTGAAGCTTTCAAGTACTCTTTTGGATTATCATACTCAAACATTCATCGGATTAGGGTTTGGATTGGAAGCTTTGAATCGATAGTAGTTATTCTTGAATACTTGTAAGTTGCTTCGCATTTAACTATTTCAATTCCAAGTTTAAAGTTCAGATTTATTTCATATTTCTTTTCGTTCCTTTAGTCTTCAATATCTTCTTTTTGTTTTTTGCTTTTTGTTTTACATTAATGCATGATTTACAAGTTTGTTTTTTTTCTTCAAGTTCACATATGTTAGGCTAGGTTTATTCTTGGCTTCAAATCATTGAAGGTAGTGTGGTAGTTTGGTGAATTCGAACGTGAAAGAATATTTTTAATTGAAATATCTTTTAATCTCTAAATGGAATCTCATAGTAAGCTAGGGTTCTTTCGAGACCTACTCACCCGTGTTACAACCGAAGCTTGGTTGTTGTGCACACCAAGTGTTTGGTTCAATGTCCCGATGAGTTAGACTCTTATTTTCCAAAACCCAAATTTTGGTTTACTTTCGAAATCAATCACTCGTGTTATAACCCAAGCTTGGTTATGATTGGCCACTCGTGCACACCAAGTGGTTGGTTCAATGACCCGATGATTTGTAACCTATTTTCATAAAACCATAACTTGAGGTTTTCTTAAGAAATCGGTTCATCCGTGTTACAATCAAAACCTGGTTACGAGTTAATGCTTGTGTATACTAGGTGTTCGATTCAATGTCCTGATGAGTCCGAAATTAATTTCAAATACTTTGAGTTCCATAAATTAGGTTTTAATGAAATATCTTCCAACCTAGCAATGTATGTGTGATTGCTAGGTTGAGTTATCAATGCGTTTGAGTAAACCATCACTACCCACTACCAGATTTGATTCGAAGTCAAGATTATTTAGTTATCTTACTTTCAATAGTTGCATTTTAATTTAATATAGCAATTCCTTCACTCCATCATTATTCAAACACCTTGTAAATCTAAAATTAGTTTAAATTAACTTAGGTTCACCTACTAACTAAGAGAATAAGTCTAGAACTTTTAACAAAGCCCTCCCTGTGGAGATGACCTCGGTTCTCACCGAGTAAGACTACGACCACCCTTTTGCACTTGAGAGGTAGAACCTAAACATATTTTAGGATCGGTCACCCTTGTTATATTGAATAGGGCTCTGGCTTCAAGATGTCTATAACTGTCTATGGAATTATTTCAACTTTTAAAAAAATATTTCAATATTTAAACAAATTTCATTAAATTGACCGAGTCGTGAAAATCCAATTTTAAAATAAATAGAGTTACATAACTTGTTAGGTTGATAAACAATGCCTAAAAATCAATTAAGATAAATAAAGTTTATTTAACGAAAATCAAGTGAGAGAAGAACAAGTCTTATGTTTCATTTGGGCATTTTATCAAATAATAAGTCTCCCAACCATAGATAATGCAATTAATTATCTAAGTTAGTTATCATAAATATTGGAGTGTCAAAATAATATCTAGTATCCAATTAAAATAATTCTATACCAATGGAAGCTAACTAAGTAGGATTAACTTAATAGTTCACTTAGATATTTCATCAAACATTAGGTGTACTTTACTATATTAGACCTTGTAACGGAATTAAATATGAACAAAAAACTTATTAACATATCTACAAACAACAAACCCAATAATTGGGAGTAACATAAATTTCTAGAGAAAAATAATCCAAACAAGTATCAATTTAAAGCGTAAATAGCAATAGTAGTTAAAAGAAAACTCATATAAATAGAGCATAACTCTAGTATTTGTAAACCTTATATTTCTAGAAAGTAGACTTTAAGGCCTACAACTTTCATGTTTTACATTTCGTAAAATTCTCAAGTCTAAAGATTCATAAACAGCCTTGAATTCGGTTTGTTTGGAAGAGCCAGTTTGACATGTGTTCAATATTTTGGGCATGACTTTTGACTCACAAATCGGATTGATGCAAATCATTTTCGATTGGAAAGAAAACTTAATGGACTAAAAGTTTTGTGTATTTATCTGAAGCATAAATCCACCATTTGGAGGGGTCAAATCGTATCAGAAGTCAAAAACAGTGAGCTGTTAGCTTGTCAGGTTACCTAGGTAGCACCCTGTGCGGACAGCTGTCCAGACAACAGTACTTTTTTTTTTTTTTTTGCGTTTGAATGTTCAGCTCTCCTTTGGTTTGAAGTTTTATGCTCTGTTTTGTGCTCTAGGCAATTCTATTCAGTATTCGATGTTCTTGAGTCCACATATCATCATTATGAATGTATATAAACACTTACCAATGAAAAACTACATTCTCAAACATATAAGTATAAATTTAATATCACAAGTTACGAAGATAATTAAATACAATTTCAACACAATCAAGTTTCATGCTTCAAACTTAACAAATTCTTCAACTTCATATTAATCTCGTACATGTTCATTTGGTTCACATGAAGACAAGAACACATTTTAGAAGGTTCATCATCCAACCTAAATGAAGATTTTGGTAACCAAGTCCAAGAAGGAAGAGAAGTTTAGCTCAAACCCAACCTTAGCTGGGAAGTTCCAAGCTTTTCTTTCTCTTCTTCTTCCTCGAACACCACTAATTCACCAACCAATACTTGAAGTTTTTCGAGAACACTCAATCTCACAACTTCTCTGGATGCCTTAGGAGTACTTAATCGCTTAAAATGAGCATTATATAGGAAGCTCTTGAAGCCTTCACTCAGTGATGGTGGTGGAAGTAGGTAAAGGAAGAACAAACTTATATCCCAAGCTTCAAAGTCTCCAAACTTAGATCATGAATGCCAATAGGTGTCATGATCCAAAATGTTTGTTGTATTCCACTATCCATGCAAATAATTTAGATGAGTGTGGAGGAAATGATGAAAGACGATAAGTTTTTACGAAGAGCTTGATAAGCTTTCACTATGCACGAGTCAACTTAGTGAGTGTAAGGTAAGCTGAGGTGAGTTGAGGGTGAGTTGAATGATGGACTGATCTATAGGTTAATGGGTTTGAGTTGAACCAAATGGGTAAATAAGTTAGGAATTGGTTGGATGAAAAGTCCATAAATTTCACATTAAAATCCCACATAGCGTGGAATTAAATGCGGAAATGCTTTCAACAAATTGTATCATTCCAAAATTTTCAAATTCTCAATTTTTGAATTTTTACCACAACAAATATCATCACCACACTTAAGTAAATTAATTAAGGGAAAAAATTTGGGTTATTACAACATACATATGCCTATACTAGGGTCGATGATGATGATTGAGGCTGTTAGCTTACCATTCAATGCATTTTAGTATCACATATACTGGGCTAGCTCATCGTCTCCACATCTAGCATAACGTACATACACAAACATAGTTTGGACAACCTCTGTTTCAATTACGGTAACCTAATCCATTACTAGGATATGTAGACAGCTTTAGTATTTCCCAAGTTTGATCACCACAGCCTTCATAAACTATTTCTCAATCATTCACTGCTCAACAGGGAGGTACTATAGCCTTCATGAATCATGACTATTCCCACTACAGTCACGCACACACTCATGTATAAGGGTTATCAATCTTGATCATCAGTCTTTTTGAGTATGTACAGAGATTAGGTACTATGATTTAGTCTTGATGAAATATCAATGTTTGTAGAGGAAGACCTTGATGGGCTTTACAAGAAATTTGTGGAGAAAGGATCAATGGTGCGAAATTGATAAATGCACTGTAATGATGTATAGGCCAACCTGGTTGAGGTAAGAGTCACACCATGTTTGGGTGTGCCAAGTGACCTGAATTGTGTATAGATCTCTTATATAAGGATATACTGGATGGTGAAAGGTCAACGAAGAGATGGTTCAATTGCTCAATGTGTTTGTTCAAGTCACTGTGCCTAGAAATATACAATGAAGGATTTATGCATATATTGTCCACTAATAATGCTGGAGGACTAAGTTTTGGGTGGTCTAAAGGAAATGCTTCTAAGGTGAAAACCTTCTATTTTACTTGAAACTTTGAGAAAACTATAGTAAATTATTCTTTTATTTTGGGTTTTAGTTGTTTTATATAAATTAGTATCAATAATGCTATTGAATTTGTTTACTTGATGAAATTTAATATTTATGTTGAGGGGTTTATTTGTGTGCTAGATTGTATGAACATTACTTGGTTGAATTACTTTATGATTGGTGTGTTAGTACAAAATGACTCTGGACACATGGCGCACTGCCGAGCATGATGGAAGTGGTTGGCAGGGTTGAGTAATCAGAAGATGACTAAAGTTGGGGTCCCACTCTATTTGGAACCAAATTGGAGTAATTCTAACCATAAATGTGAAATGGTAATAAATGAATTGAATTTATTGCTTAAAAGTTAACTTCATAGTTTACCTCTTTACAAGTGGCAGATAGATGTGACCTTTAGGCATCTAGGAGGGTAGATTCAGTCTACTCAGACACTTACTTTGCCCATGCGCATTAAATGCTGGATGGGAGGCATTAAATGTAAAATGAAAGGCATTTAAAGAGAGGAAGATTATAGCATACTTTAATATACACACGAGATACACAATGATTACAATCTAATTATTTACTTATTAATTTATTCATATTGACTAACTATAAATACAATACTTATCTCCAAAATCTAGGTACGTTCTCTATTGTCAACTAACACTTTTCTCTTTACTTTACATTCTTTAAACTCCTCAAGCCTGTACTGACTTTACCATCGGAGGGTTTTCTGGTTGGGGACCCCTTCTTTGAACATAACCTTCATTTTCTTTGTGCTTGGCAGGCTTACTTTTAGATTTTAGGTTGACGTGGAGAGCAGTTCCGACAAGGTTTTTATTGTCGAATATTTGGCGCCCACTATGGGGCACTTTCTTTCCTTCCCACCATTTGAGACATTCATTGATTCTTTTTCCATTTTTTCCATTAATTATGGCTTCTGGTGGAAATTTGACACCTCCACCATCTCCACAAGTAGTGGATATATAGGTTCCCAAGCAGAGAAGGAACATGTTGGCTATTGCTACCCCAAGTTAGACAGTAAAGAGGCAACGTAGAATGAGTGACCCCGAAGCAGTAAGGAGAAGGTAGGAGTTACAAGACCTTATGGAGGCAAAGTAAGTAGAATTGGGAGAGATTCTCCAGAAACTAAAAGAAGAGAAGAAAAAAAAGGGTCGATAATGATCTTTTTGATGATGAGGTGCCCAACTCCAGTGCAGATGAGAGCTACGATGAATTGTATAACGATCAACTTAAGATGCATCCTAAAAAAAGAGTAGAGATCCATGGCGAGAAGATTCTGGGTTTTAGGCATGACCCTGAATGGTTCCCTCAATTGCTTCTGGGGGTGTAGATTCTACTACGTTAAATACCAAGAGTCGATGCAACGACAAATGATCAAAGCAGCGAGGACTCAATGAAACGATGACATTCCTAGAAAAAAGCATTCCGGCTAGGAGACGCAATGTGGTGATGAAGAGTTCATCAAGTGATGATATAATGCTAATAAGAGCAAAGAAGGCTTGCAAGTCCAAAAAGGTGAAAAAAATGAAAGTTATAGAATTGGAAGGCACAAAACAGTCAACCTATATGATGGCTAGGTGAACGTTGGGAAGTATCTTAGCCTCCCTATTCACCAGTGACATTACTGAGGCAGAACCCTTGAAAAAGTTTATGACTCCCCGTTTTACAATGTATGATAGGAAATCAGACCCCCTGGCACACTACAGGCTTTATATGCAAGCTATAACACTTTAGAGTTGGAATGATGAGCTTATGTGCTGTGTATTTCCATCAAGCCTTAGGGATGTTGCTCTCAAATGGTTCCACGAGCAGCTATGAGGAGCATTAGTAGCTAGAAATAAGTCACAGATGAGTTTGTCACTAGATTTTTGGCTAATGCAAAGTAACCAAAAACTGCTGACGTGCTTACCACCATGAGGAAGAGAAGTAACGAAAGCCTTAGGGATTATCCCAAAGGTACATGGAGGTATACAATGAGGTGGAGGGGTATTCTGAATAGTTGGCAGTCATTCCTTCAAACTTAGGCTGCTAAAAGGTGAAAAACTCTGGCTTTCTCTAATAAAGAAGCCAGTAGTGAACATATTAGATTTGATGTGCAGAATAGAAAAATATGCCAAAGTGGAAAACGAGACGAAGGTAGCCGACTAAAAGAAAAGGAAGCGAGTAAGGTCTTGCAAGAAAACAGTGAGAGGGAAAAATAGAGTTCATTGAGGATAGGAAGTCAGTATTTGAAGTTGTCCACACAGTATTCAAGGAGCTGATGTTCAAAATCCTCCCCTCATCAAAGATAAACCCTACTTCAGATGGTTGAGGAGATTGCTTAATATTCTAAGCAAGGAGACTCATAAAGATTATTGTTCTTATCATCAAGACAGAGGGCATCACATAGGGACATGTCGCTGCCTGCAATATCTCCTGGAAGATCTAGTAAAAGAGGGCCACTTAAAGGACTACATAGACAAGGCCAAGACGTACAAAGGCATGCAGCAACCCCAAGCTCAGTAGGAAGATTAAAAGGGTGAACAGAGAAGGAAGATGGAGTTGTCAGAGGATCAAGGTGATGGTGAAAGAGACACTCAGGTACCTCCAAGGGTAAGACCGATGAGAAAAGTCCGAAAGCCTACAGTTATCCATGTCATTCACATAGAGAATTGTCCACATGGTATTGTCACCTGTCTTAGGGGGGACCAGCACGCTGGCAGGTTCAGAGAAGTGCTAAAGATGGATGTTTCCCCAAGCAAACGTCCTAGAAAGAAGCTACTCGGGGCATATCATTTTTTGAAAATGAATGTAATGGGGTACAGCGACTACATAACGATGCTGTGGTAATTACCCTCAGATATTTGAGTCAGACGTAAAAAAGAGTCTTAGTTGAGTTGGGAGTTCAACTGAAGTTATGTTTCTAAGCCTATTCAAAAACTTAGGGCTAACTGAAGGAGTCTTGGAACCAGTTGAATCCCCTTTTATTGGTTTAATTCTGTTTTAGTCTGACCTCTTGGAATGGTTATTATACCTGTTCGAGTGGGATTGGTAGAGTTCATAGTGGTGGATGCACCGTTTTCTTATAATATAATAGTAGGAAGATCTTGGATTCACATGCTGAAAGTGGTTCCCTCAACTTATCACCAAGTTCTGAAGTTCCCATATGGCAATGAGGTGATAGAGATTGGGGGGACTAGGATACTTCGAGGAGGTGCTTCACTACTGTTTGAAGTCCAAGTCCTTGCCCGAGCAGGTCCAACTTATGGAGATGCCCGATGACACTCTGAAAATTAATGATGTTGGGGGAGGATCTGGAGCAAAAAGCTATTAAAGGATTGGAGAAAGTTTAGGTATGCTCAGTCGAAGATGTCAAGTTTTTCTTAATTAGGGCAAACCTGGCCGCTGAGGATAAACTATAATTGACAGAAATGCTTTTGAAGAATATTGGAATGTTTTCTTGGATGCTTCAGGAAATGCCAGGCATTTCCTCCAAAATGAGCCACAAGTTGAATGTTAATCCTGGGGCCAAGCTAGTGATTCAGAGAGAAAGAAGGTCAGCTCTGCAACATGCTGAGATGGTCATAGAGGAGGCCGGTAGGCTGCTGGAAGCTGAGGTCATTAGAGAGGTGTCATATCCCTAATGGCTGGCAAACACAATAGTCGTGAAGAAGAAGAATGGGAAGTGGAAGGTTTGTGTTAACTACACAGACCTGAACAAAGAATGTCCTAAAGATCTATTCCCACTCCCAAAGATCGAACAACTTATGGACTCGACAGAAGAAAGTGCAAGGATGTCATTTTTGGATGTTTATAGGGGATACCACCACATCCCTATGCACAAACTTGACGAAGAAAAGACTATTTTTACCACTCCAAGGGGATATGCTATTATAAGGTCATGCCTTTTGGATTGAAGAATGTTGGTGCTACCTACCAGCATTTGGTTATAAAAATGTTTAAAGATAACCTCGGCATGATCATGGAGGTCTATATCGATGATATGGTGGTAAAAAACAAGGAGTTCGAGACCCATATTTAGCATTTGCAACATGTGTTTGACACTCTTGATGAGTCTAGGTTGAAGCTCAATGCTACCAAGTGTGCCTTCGGAGTTAGTTCAGGCAAGTTTCTAGGCCACTTTGTCACTAGGAGAGGAATAGAAGTAGATCATGATTAGATTTGTGCTATTCAAGTCGTAGTCCCACCTCATACAAAGAAGAAGTGCAAAAGCTCAGAGGAATGGTTGCAGCACTAAAGAGGTTCATTAGCCGAGCATCAGACAAGTGTTGACCATTCTTCAAGCTTTTAAATGGTGCAAACAAGATGATCTGGGATGATGAAGCGTACAAAGCACTGGTACGGTTAAGAGATTATTTGACCACTGCACCAATTTGACAATCCCCTAACTAGGGGATGCTCTACAATTGTATCTTGCCACATCAAATCATGCAATTAGTGCCGTTTTGCTTAGGGAGGAAGATGGAAAACAGAAGCCAATCTACTTTGTAAGTGAAACTTTACAATGAGTAGAGATAAGATACATTCTTTTTTGGGAAATTCGCTTTAGCGCTTGTAATGGCATCCAAAAAGTTGGCTCACTATTTTAATGCCCATACCATCTAGGTGGTGACTACCAACCAATTGGGTAACTGTTAAAGAAGGCAGATATCACAGGGAGGTTGGCCAAATGGGTAGCATCTGGGAGTTTTTGACATAAGGTTTGTGCCAAGAACAATAATAAATGCGTAAATATTAGCTGATTTTGTAGTAGAATTCACTGCCCCAATTCCTGAGCAAGCCTATGAGATTTGGCAGTTGGAATTAAAGTCAGAACTAAAAGTAACTGTATTAGCATGGCAGAATGAGATAGATGAGTTATCATCCAGAAAGGGAGCTGGAGTAGGTGTTTTTTTGATAACTCCCGAGGGAGTAATCATTGAATATGCCATCAAATTTGAATTTTGAAGTGACAAACAATGAGGCTGAGTATGAAGCATTGCTGGTTGGGTTAGATATCGCTCGACGCCTATTTAGTTGTAATGTACTTGTTAAGAAAAATTCGTATTTGGTGGCCAATCAGTTGAAAGGAGAATACACAGCAAAGAATGAAAGAATGGCCGAGTATCTTGAGCTGTCAAAGAGAAAACTCGATGATTTCAATGTCATTGGAATCGAGATAATCGAAAGGAACCATAATTCACATGCAGATGCTTTAGCTACATTAGCGCAGCGTTGAGGATAAGACTTAATAACAATATTTTCCTTGATGTACTGGAAAAGCGGAGTGTATCAAAAAGAGAATAAGTGGCTTGCGTTGAATTGGGACCATCTTGGATGGATCCAAATGTTGCTTATCTGAGGAATGGGACTCTTCTATAAGATAAAGTGCAAGCGAGGAAACTGGGGATGAAGGCAGCAAGATTCTGGTTGTACCCCGACCATAACTTGTATAAGAAATCCTTCACTGGCCTCTATCTTCTTCATGTTCATCTAGATAGGGTACAAAACTTTCTTTATGAGCTATATGAAGGGGTTTGTGGGGCACATATTGGGGGCAGATCCTTGGCACATAAGGCAATTACTCAAGGATATTGGTGGCTAAAGATAGGAAACGATACTCAAGCCTATGTTCACAAATGTAAAAAGTGCTAAAAGTTTGCTCCAATCCCTTATCAGCGGGCTCGGGAGCTCAGTCTACTCACTAGCCCACGGCTCTTACTCAATGGGGGCTTGATATAATAGGACCGCTACCAACTACTCTTGGAACCAAGAAATGGTTAATGGTCAGCACTGATTATTTCATTAAGTGGGTGGAGGCAGTGCCTTTGGCTCACATCAGAGATGCTGATACCATTTGATTTTTATGGAGAAATATTATCACAAGGTATGGCATCCTTAAGACATTAATCTCTGATAATGGGACGCAATTTGAAAGTGCCTTATTCAAAGAGTATTGTTCTAGATATGTGATCAAAATATATACTCCATACCTACTTATCCCTAAGTGAATGGGCAAGTGGAGGCTTCCAATAGGGTTATGCTTAATGCTATCAAGAAAAATTTGGAGTCAGAAAAGGGTAGGTGGGTTGAAGAACTTCCAGCAGTACTTTGGACATACAGGACTATGCTGAGAAGATCAACTGGTGAATCGCCTTTCTTTCTTACATATGGGATGGAAGCAGTTATCCCATTAGAGGTCGGCATGCCCACCAATCTCACTACAGCTTTTAATCAAGGAGAAAATGACAAGGAGATGGGGATTAGCTTAGATCTGCTTAAGAAGAAAAGAGAATTAGTTGCAATTAGATTGGTATCTTACCAAGAGAAAATGAGAAGGAAGTTCAATAAGCATGTAAAGCCACGGGAATTCAGAGTCGGAGACTTCGTCATCAGGAAGATAATGGGGGCAAGAAGAGATCCAATAAGGGTAAGCTCAACGCAAATTGCGAGGGCCATTTCAAGTTATAAAAGTGCTCGAAAACGGGGCATACTGTCTGGCAGATAAGGAAGGCAAACCATAAAGAGGCATTAAAATGGGGTACATTTAAAGCTCTATTATATGTAATAATATGATTTGTTTTTGTTTATTGATAAAGCAGGAATAAAAATGGGCTATACTTTAGCTTCAAAGACATACACAAAATAAAAGAAAAGTCTATTTGTGGTTCCCAAATATGACAATCAAAATAGGAAAAAGAATAGTCCCACTGGGGTTCTCAGTGGTTGACTCGCAAAAGAATAGTCCCACTGGGGCTTCCAGTGGTTGACTCGTAAAATAGTTGTTTTATTAGGGTTCCCAGTAGTTGACTCAAAAAAGAATAGTCCTACTGAAGCTCCCAGTGGTTGACTCGAAAAAGAATAGTCCCACTGGGGCTCCCAGTGTTGACTTGAGAAAGAATAGTCCCACTAAGGGCTCCCTAGTGGTTTACTCCAAAAAGCAAGTTTCTTTAGATATTTTCAATGATGAACATTGAAAGAGAATAAGTCCATAAGTTTTATCTTCATGCTTAATGCAGGCTCACAATTTTGATTTATTTACAATACAAAAATATACACCAAAACACATATACAAGTGATCATTACTCCTTAGATGCTCATTCTCCTTCTCTAGTTTAGCCACTTTCTAAGTATGTTATTTTTCCAACTCGGCCAATTGTGGCTTCATTTCATGAATTAAGCCTTCATTATCATCAATTTTTTGATGAATGATTTGGTTGCGATTGATTAGCTCCAAAGCATTAAAGAAAGACTATAACAGAAAAAGGAAAGATAAAGTAAAGAAGTGTTGGTAAAAAATAAATAATAAATAACAAGAAAAGAATAATGGAAGACTTACTGTTATTATACTCTCGAGAAGGTTTTCATGGATGTCTTCTACTCGACTTTTTTTTTTTTTTAATTTTGTCAAAATCGTAAGGAGCAGCAACCCTTTTTAGGTACTCACGGCAGTAAATGAGTACGAAATCTAGGATGGTAAAAGCCCGACCACTAGAACTTCTAGATTGAGTTAACTATTTGGGGTATGAAATCTGGGGCTTTTTCAGATCGGTTCCCCTTCGTGATCGTCCGCAAAAAGACTAGCTCTGGCTTCTTCCTCTATTTGAAGAGGGGCTGGTTTGTTGTGGAAGAGGAGAAGGAGATTGGGAGCCTTACCTGCCCCTTTCGAGGAAACTGGGGCCATGTTGAGAAAAGAGGACCTTCCAGGACGATGAGATCAGAAGTCTCATTAACTTTCTATTTCTTTTTCGCCTTTAGGTCCTCCTCCTTTGTTTGAAAGGACTTCCAAGATGCTTTGGTTAGCTCTCTGATTGATACTCCAGAGGCCTTTTTATTGGCCTCCATTTGTTCTTCTTTAACTTTTTAGCCTTCTTTGGCCTTGACAGCCTCTATCTCAAAGGTCTTCTACTTTGCAACCGTTACTTTCTTCATTGTGGCCATCTTCTTAGAGGCCTTTTTCACATCCCTTTTTGGGGCCATCTCTTGTTCGGCGAGCTCGATTAGGGTGAAGGTGATTTCTTTTTCTTCCTCAGCTTTTAAGAACCTACCTAACATGAGGATCTATGATAGGGAGTGCTTCAAGGATTAGTTGGTTGGCAAGAACTGGACCTTCGATAGGGAGGGCAACGTTTGGAGCTGGATGCCAAGCTAGATGGTGCGTGTAGCAAAACTCAACCTTTGCTTAGGTGTCTAGTCAAACCACTACTGGAGGGTCTAGGAGATTGACACGATGGTGAATCCTCACGGAGGCATGACAAATGAGCAATAGCTAGTTGGTAGTTGAATAGAGCAGGCACCAACCTCGCAAATGGGAAGTTCTCGAGTCTTCCCAATAACTCTAGCATAGTATCAATGTGAGGGCAGTCGGTGAGGTTACCTTTAGTCCAAAGCCTTTCTGGTACGATTGTCTACATAAAAAAACATGAATGATAAAAATAGGGGCTTCACATAGAATGATGATTAAAATACAAAGAAGAAAAAGAAAAAAACTGGGCCCTGTGCCACTGCTGTGACTGGAGGAAATGGGTACTCAATAGGATGACACATCCATTCTCTTGGAATGACATAGATGTCATCCTCAAATGCCTTGATATTGTCTGGAAGCATATGCACGAGGGCTTTGTTAGGTTGGGATTTGAGGTACCATTTGTTTTCGTCTCTCCTAATTTTTTAGATGTTGTAGCAATATAACATATCCCACTCAAAGAGGTGGAATCCATACCTACGGTTAATTTCCTCTACCCCATTAAGTATTCTATAGAAGTTATGAGAGATAAATCTAGGGAAGAGATTGACTATGTGGAACATCCTTTGAAGGAAAAAGGAATGGGAAACCTTATGCCCTCCTCTGTGATGGCCACTATTAGAAGCATTCCTAGTTCTTGGTCATCTTCGTTGGCTAACCTAATGTTTATAGTGTTTGGAATATTGTATTTTTGCTTAAAGGCAGCGATTCTCTCATTATACCCAAGTTCGTCAGCAAGTTTACCCATTCCTGATCCCTAAATTTAAATCAGAAAAGAAAATGAAGGAAAAAGAAAACCCTAAGGGCTCACCGTAGGAAAATTACAAAAGCAAGAGAAATTACGAGAAAAGGAGAGTTTGAAAATTGCCTAAGTACTTAGAATGATTTGAGGAGTGCAGAAAATGAAGTAATGGCAGAAACTTAAGGTATATATACATACATATCAAAATTTTGAATAAAACGTAAGTGAAATGATTGGTGGCAAAATTTCACTTAATGTGCCATTTGAATTGATGTTAAAGCGATGGCTGACAGTGCGTTTAGGGTTTTAAAGTGGCAGATGACATTTTTACACATTGGGAGACGAAAAGGTTACCACGTGACATAAGTAGGCCACTTGGGTATTCAGTTAAGGAAAGGCACGTCAGAAGTAGAGCCACATATAAAGATATAAAGGGATTCGATATAAATGATAAGTTTATTTTTTACTTTTATTGGGTAATAAATTATCCCAACTAGAGTGGGGGCATAATGTTAGTACAAAAATGACCCTGGACACGTGGCGCACTACCGAGCGTAATGGGAAAGTGCTCGACGGGGTTAAGTAATCAGAAGATGACTGAAGTTCGGTCCCATTTCGTTTTGGAACCAAATTGGAGTGATTCTAACTAATTGCGAAATGGTAACAAATGAACTGAATTATTACTTAAAAGTTAACTTAATTAGTTCACCTCTTTACAAGTGACAGACAGATGTGACATTTAGGCGTCTAGAAGGGCAGACTTAGTTTACTCAGACACCTACTTCGCCCACGCGCATTAAATGTAGGATAGGAGGCATTAAATGTAAAATGAAAGGCATTTAAAAAGGGAAAGATTATTGCATACTTTAATAGATGCACATGAGATACATAATGATTACAATCCAATTATTTGCTTATTAATTTATTCATATTGACTAACTATAAATACAAAACTTAGCTCCAAAACCAAGGTACGTTCTCTATTGTCAACCTAACACTTTTCTCTTTACTTTACATTCCTTAAACTCCTCAAGCTTGTACTACTTTAGCATCGGAGGGTTTCTAGTTGAGTATCCCCTCTCTGGCCATAACCTTCGTTTTCTTTGTGCTCAGCAAGCTTGCTTTTGGATTCCAGGTTGACATGGAGAGTAATTCTGACAAGGAATTTTTATTGCCAAACAAAGTGTATACTGGGTCGATAATTCAGATCTATGGTAGTGATTACATTTTTTATTTTAACTTGTTTTGTGATGGTTTTTTCATAGATAACATTTTTTTTTTTGATGAATGATATTAAAAGAATAATGGCACTCAAGTGAACATTTATAGGATCAGTAAGGACTTGATTTATTAAGCATTAGACCTTGCATACTATCATCAAATCATCTTCCATTAGTAACCAGTTGGGATGCTTTCTTGTGTGCCTACGTTTAGTGAAAAGGAAGAATCGAACAAGTACGAAATCATCTTCCATTCAGTACATTGGAAAATATATTTAATGTGACAGCCATGATGTTTTCTTATGTTTAGTGGCCGTGTCCTAGCTTTTAGCTTGTATGGTTGGAATGGGGGCTGGCATTAAATCTCTATATTTAGTTATAAGTGAATAATTGAAAAGAAAAAAAAAAAAGAAAAAGTAAGAAAGAAAATGTTTTATACTCATTACGCGATATCTTAATTTCTCTTCTATTTGGTTAAATCATGTTTTTAGTATTTTATACTTATATATGATATTCATCCAGTACAACTTTACAACTTTGTTATTAGAACCATGGTGTTTTATTTTTTCTTTAATACACAAATTATTCTATGAAGTCAATCATGAAATTCTCATTTTATTTATTTATTTATTTTTGTATGCTTTTGTTTACCCACTATTCTAGCTACATCTTTTTGTGCAGCATGTTTGGAGAAAAAGTAGGAAAGGAAATTTTAGGGATCTATCTATCATCCATCATAAGAGATGAGCACATTATGGCTCCATTTGGTTTGCTATAAATTCTGAAAATCTCCGAAAACTTTAAAAGTTATTCACTTTTGTTCTCACTACACGAATTATGAATCTAAAACGTATCTCACTTTATCTCACTTTTTACCACTCCTAACACATTATAAGGGAGCAACACAGCAACACGTCAAAAAATATAATTGGTGTGCTGTCCTAATAATGGTTATGGAGATCTCAATCCAAGATCCATAATTTAAAAAAAAAATTACAAAACAAATGTTTAAACCCTAACACTACGAGTTCTTCACACATGTTAACTAATCAAACTTAAACAATAAATCACAAATTAATTACACATATCAAACTCAATCACAATCAAAGTCTCGCATAAATTAACTAAAATATAGAAAATCATGCTCAAGTTGCAAGCAATCTTTTCATGTAGTGGGTTTTCTTGTAGCACTTCACTTGACGTGCCCATCTCATAGTTAGATTGGACCCACAACACATTACTAGAAATAATGGCAAAGTAGGCTAGGAGAACGCTTGACCACCTCAAGGCGGTCGAGAAAAGGACTTTATACAACCACTTTAGAGAAATGCTCGATTGTTTTGACGTGGTTGAGAAAAGCTTTTAGCTTCCCCCTTGAACCCCCTTTTTCCTCGCTTTTCTTTATTTCCCTCAAACACTTTCTCTCTCTTCGCATTGCTTTCCCTCGATCTCTTTCTCTCTCTCTCTTCGCACTGCGTTCACCTAGACCGCTTGAGCCGACTAGCTATGTCACTGGTGCTCAGCTCCCCTCTACCGTTTGCTCCCTTGGATATTCTCTCTCTATCTCTCTCTCTCTCTCTCTTCTTCTCTCTCTTTCTCTTTCTCTATCTTTCTGCCCCACTCCCCTCACCCCCATTTTTTGTTCTCACAAATTGAAGGGTTTTGGTGATTTCAAAGCTAACCCCTCCGTTAAACTTTTTGTGTGATTTTGAACCCCCATTATTTCTCCTCACACAACTGTAAGTAGGTTTTTTTTTTTTTTTTTTTTTTTTTTTTTTTTTTTTTTTTTTCTTTCATTTTCATTTTTTTTTATTTTTATTTTTTGTTTCAGCAGCTTTAGTTTGTATTTTTTTCTGAATTTGTGCATTTGAGTAATTAAATTTTATGAATTTATTTGTGAATTTGTGAAGTTGTTTGAATAATTAAATTTTGAAGTTGTTTCAATTTGTTTGAATAATTGAAGTTGTGAATTTGTTGGCAGTTTGTTATAAATTTTGTGAATTTGTTTGAGTAATTAAATTTGTGAATGCTTGTGGGTATTTTGCAAATTTTGTGAATTTGTGTTTAATTTTGAAACTTAATTAAATTTGTTAGTCTTAATTTTTAATTTATTTTTCAATTAGCAGTCCATGGAATGTTAATTTGTAATTTTGTTAACAGTGTATTTAATTAATCTTAGTACTGTTTATTTTGTATGTTGTTGATAATGTTTTTTTCATTATTCAAATAATTAATGACCAGTAATTATTTACTTTTTAATTGTTAATTAATGATTTGTTAATAGTCAATTGTTAATTTATTTCAAAGAAAATCAATTAAATTGTTTATTGTTTACTTCACTTTGTAAACTTGAATGACTAGTTTGGTTGAACTAAATATACTTAATTCATTATTTGTTTGAAGTTTTTTCACCATTTTTTTTTTTCAGTTTGGTTCAAATTTTTTTAGTAAGTTAATTTATTAGTATTTTAAATACCTTTAATATACTAAAAAATCTAAAACATGCTAAAAAATCTTATAAATACTTGAAAAACAAGTTTTAAGTAAAATGCTTGATAAATAAAATGGTAATGCAAAAATACACAATAAATGTGTCTTAAATAAAATATAATTTATTGAATGCAGTAAAAAATAAGACAATAAGTTAAATAAAACAATAGAAGAACGAATTAATTAAAAAAATGTAATTAAATAAAAAATTAGAGAAATAAGATAATAATTTTGCTAAATGAATAAGACAAATATTGAACTAATTAGGCCAATAAGATAATAATTGAACTAAACAAAATTTAAGTAAATTAATTAGACAACATTAAAAATAAGGCATAATTCTATAAATATTATTAATTAGACAATATGGTAGGGTTAAATTTAGTTAGTTTGATAAAATTAGGTTTAAATTTCTATTAACATTAAATTTATATTTAGGTACTATAATTAATTATTTAAATCTAATTATGGTTTAATTCAATTAGAGTAAGAAAAAAATCAATTAGAGTTATTAGTAACTATTTTAAAATTAATTTAGGGGTTAAATTTTAGGGTTAAAATTAATTAGAGTTAAAAGAATATGGGATTTTTGAATTTCATGTTAATTAGGGTTAATATTAATACACTAAAATTAGATTTGGGTTAACCTAGTTTGGGTAAAATTCAATTAGGGTTAATATTAATTATTTGAAAATTAAATTAAACGTTAAAATTTAACCTAGAGTTTTATTAGGGTTTAAAGTAGCAAATATTGTTCAATTTTGTTACGAACTACAAACCTCTAGCTATAAAATCTCAAAAACAAAAATCTTAATAAATTCTTTACAAATCCTAATAGTTGTCTACAAATCTCCCAAAAGTTTTCCACAAGCCCAGCAAACGACGTCTATTGGACTCCATTCGAAAATTATTGGAAAGTTATGAGAAGACAGGCAAATTAGAAGAGCATAATTAACCTCTTTTAGTTATTAAATCTTCATGCATATGCATGCCTTTATGTTTTTTTAATAAACTTAGACCCATTCGAGAATGTATCACAACAGTCGATTTGGTCATTCTTGATGCGATGAGTTAGGTGTTCTAACACTTGATTCATTTTCGTGATGTGATGCACAAATCAACATATGCAATTCTTAAATTGTCTAGTTTGGATAGTTTAGAATGTAATGATCCATCTTGTACTCAACGCTGACTATGCTAGTTTTATGTTGGGCGAGGTTTCGTGTAGCTATTCCTATTGTTTTCTAGGTACATACATAAATATTGAAACACTGTTTTGTGTTGTGTACTTGGAGCACTACGCATAGATTTCATCTGATAGTGGAACGGGGCATTACAGGTGTGAGTAAGAGTTGATCGTGTATTCCCAAATGGGATGGGACCAACTAACTTGTAGTGAGAAGCATTTAGGTTTTTTTCCATACATGTAAGTGTCAACTAGTTAGTTATTAAAACATATTTCGTCCACTTGTCTAGTATGTTTGACAAATCGCATGTTTGAAGTAATGGATAAGACTTGAATTAACTTGCGAGATAGGCTGTCCTCTTGATATGTACAAAGGATTGATGACTTCATTACATACACCCACATGTTAGATCAGCAATTAATCAATTGCCCATGTATAAGGTTTATTAATTGATATCATTTCATATGAGATGTTGTAAGGGACCATATGAAGCACGATTCTTAAAACTCATAAGAATGGACAAAGTATAAGAGCTTATGTTTCATTATGACGATGTGAGAAAAGTGTAGAGTTATGTGAAGATGTTAGTCTTAGGGATCAGATGATTGAAGACGATACTAGAGATCCTCACTAGGATGCCCGCCTCAGAACTGAGCCTTTTTGTTGACGAAGCGGTGGGAGTAATCCAAGAGAGCCTGGTGCTAACGAAGATCATTGAGTTTTTCAAATTCTCGATGATGCAAACCCAAATTGTATTGCAAATGTCAGAATTATAGTCATTGCCTTTTATTGTCAAGTTGTTGCACTTGAAAGTTTTGAACTATGGACCAACAGCTCGTTCGACATGTTACTAGAGTTGTTGAGAAAGGTCTTTCTAGACGGTTCGAATGTTTGCAAGTCCTATGACCAAGCCTATAAGCTAATAGATGATTTGGCCTAATGTAGTTAGACATTTGATGCATGCCCAAATAGTCTTTGTTGTTATGGAATAAGCATGCAAAACCTTAGCAATGCCTTATAGATGATGAGTTTTAGATGGAAGTAAGATGGTGTGCCTAGAGTATGAATGGTTGCCAGAGAAAGGATCAGAAACCATCGCTTGCAAAGGAAAGTCCGATACTTCCCCTCTTAAGCCAAGGTTGAAGAGGGTTGTTTATATGTTAAAGACGACAAAATTATGAGATGACATTCAGAGAAACACTAATGAAAAATGGAAAAATGCACATACCTTTGACTGGAAGATTTCGATTGGTGGCATCTGGACTTTGCTTTGGTAGTTGCATGTCAGTTTCAATTTGGCTATGAAAAGGGTAAACTCATTTAGGACGATGAATATTGCATTTAGTATATGATCAGTTTTCCTTGTTTTTTATAACTTTCTGCCTGTGGCCGTTTATGAAGAAACCCTTCTAATTTTGTCAAGCCTCATTGATTGGCCGAAAGGAGCCAAGACAAGATTGATGTGTACCTGCAACCATTGATAAAAGAGCTATAAGAATTGTGGACTAAAGGGTTGATGGCATTTAATGCTGTGTGCAATGAAATATTTAACCTCCGTGTAGCTTTTTTGTGGACAATTAACGACTTCCCAGCATATGCCAACTTGTTTAGATGGAGTACAAAAGGAAAACTTGCTTGTCCTCCCTACAAAAAGAGCCTCAGTCACAGTGGTTGTGTTATGATAAGAAGTTTGATTATATGGGCCACAGACGATTCCTACCCGGCACACATAGGTTCAAAATAAACAGAACCACCTTCATGGGAATTCTGAATTTAGTGTAGCCACTAAGAGATTGACTGGTGATGAATTGTTGAGCCAATTTGATTATGAAGGAATACTAATAGCCTACAAGCTGAATGAGTTATGAGAGTGATTGCCCAGATTGAATGAGCCTTATAGCCATAATTAGAAAAAAAAAACATATTGGAAATTTCGAGATACGCTGATAGAGATTCCAAACAATTGATTAATCAATCAATCAATCACACACATACGAATATAGAAGGCGAGATAAACAAAAAAACGAGGAAACCCATGAAAGGAAATCTCAAACAAAACTTTTACTAAAATAAACACACGTTGGTTACAAACTCAACCCCTCGATAGATCAACTCCTCGACTCTATATTCTAGTTGACATTTGCTCGAATCCTTGATTCACCAACTCCTCTAGCAAAAGCCCTTCAACTTCTCAAAGGCACAAGACTGACTCCTCAGTCGCTTTGCTGAATCTTTAGCATGCTGAATCAACAGCGCTCTTAAAACCAAACCCAAACTCCTTCGGATTGAACACGAACAATGAAGGCTAAATTATTGAGAGAATCATCAAAAGTTTTAGCTCACAAACATGAATTATATTCTCTCTATGTGTGTCTCTTCTCCCTCTCATTCTCTCCTTGAAAATGGCATGAGATATATAGATCATCAGAGGCGGCCGGGGTTATTGAAGTGGTATGTAGCTGAAGTTTTATCTCAACACCCTGTTAGTATGTTGACCATATCTTTTCACTCACAAATTGGATTTACTTGATTCTTTTTGGTTGGAAAGAAGACTCAAAGGGCTACAACTTTCAATGTTTTAGCCGAAGCCTGAATCTGTCGTCTTCAAGGTCAAAATCGCGTTGGAAGTTGAGAACAAAAAAGCTGTCATGTTGGTACCTTACGGGAAGGGTGCACCCGTGGCCTTTCCACAGTCTTCTCGTGGCCTTCTCGCAGTCTTCTTGTGACTCAGAATGGCCTTCTTGCGTAGCTTAATCTCTCTCAGCTTTTTCTCGCGGCGAAGTGTGGTCTTCCTGCGTTCTTCTTGCGTTATTCAATTTCAAACCTCTTCAGGACTTTTAGCCACTTGGAAACTTGATTTTCAATCTCTTCAAGACTTCTAGCCCCTTTGGAAACTTGATTTTTTGAGACCTTTTAGAGTTCTAATCGACTTAAGACTCCAGTGTCTTAGCTTATACTAAGTCTAAAGTACATACAATTCTATTTGATCATAGATTTGCTAATTTACAAGTTAGCCTTAACACATATTTTTTGAGCTACTCTATTAGAAGGACAATTTGCTAATGCACAAACTTAGATGTCATGCATATTGAGAAGAATGTGTGTGACAACTTATTGTGGATGCTACTTGGTGACAAAATAAGAACAAAAGATACTACTAATGCTTAACATGATTTGGAAGATATGGGAGTAAGGCAACCATTACATTTGTAATTGAGAGGAGCAAATAGGTTATACCTATCACTAGTACAGTTTACAATGAGCAAGGATGAGAAGGAGTTGTTCCTCATAGTCCTCAAAAGTGTTAAGGTCCCCGATGGATACTGTTCCACTAGTTCGAGATGGGTAAACATTTAAGAAAGGACTCTATTGGGTTTCATTATGATGGTTATATTCTTATGCAAAAACTAATCCCCATTGCTATTCATCGGTGCCTATCAAAGAAGGTAGTTGAACCATTAATTGCGCTCATTAACTTCTTCATATAGCTGTATTCGAAGGTCAACTGCCTGGCCGTGTTACAAAATCTTAAGGATCGGATTACACTAACACTTTGCATCTCGAGACAATATTCTCACGTGCCTTTTTTGACGTAATGGTGCACCTAACAATACATTTAGCAGAGGAAGCTATGTTAGGCAGGCTTGTTCAGTTCTAATGGATGTACTTGATTGAAAAGTATCTCAAGACCTTGAAGCAACATATTCGCAACAAGGCTCATCCTAAGGCTTCGATGGCTAGAGGGTAATTGATAGAAGAATGCACCAATTTCTGTGCCATGTATATAGGCTATTAACCACTCTTAGAAACTAAAGAGATTTATACTCTTAAGTTCAAGAGGTGGTCGTAATGCTAGCGATCATTCCTTTTTACAAGCTTACAACAATTAGGGGCAAAAAGGTAAATTTACAATTTAAAAATAATATCAAAAATATGTTGGAGAGAGTCCACAGGTGCCCAACATAAAGTTGGTGTGCACCTAAGGCTGTTGTACACCTAAGTGCTCGGCAAAAGTCTTGAGAGATGAGTAGAGAAAACAGCTCTCTACAGGCACCCACAGGCAATTATAATTGGGCGTCCAACATGGTTTCTGCCCATGAGAAGAGCACCACGTGCACCCAAGAGCTTGTGTGCCCAAGAACCCGTGCGCCCAAGACCTTGTGCAGTTGTGCACCCATTGCAAGCTCTTCTACTTCTCTACTATTTTGCTTCTTTAAGCTTCCAAGTTGCCCTTCTTTAGGTGTTTTCCTTCCATACCCCTAAAAACAATAAAAATAATCAAAACATGATAAGAAACGAATTTTATTTGATAAAATGTTCAAAAGAAGAGTGTGAAATAAGGCTAAAATCAACAATGATTGCGAGCAATCTCCCCCAACCTAGACATTGCTAGTCCCTAGGAATGGAAAGAATTATGACCAAGGAAAGATGAACACATAGTAAGCAAATTCATATTATTCAACTGAAAAGAAAAACCAAAAATTCTAACTAAAAGGGAGGTCTGTTTTTGTAGAAGATACACTTAGTGTGTGAGGCAAACCCTTTAAACCCCAAGGTTCTTCTTAGTGGACTAGTAAGGTCTTGTGAGGGTTTGCAGTGATGCTACTCAAAAGCATCTATAGTATGATCTCAAGATGTCAAAAAGTGATTAAGATCATAAATGAATCAAGCTCAAGCCCAACAAATTATAAAACCCAAATATCATATGTAATTCCTAAGTGCTAAGCATAAATGTATGGACTATCAAAGTAGGAAGAACATGTGTACAAAATTGTTTCATTCATTTAACAAGGTCGTAAGAGCATAAATGAAACTAGATTTTGACTTCAAATACTCACAAGGTATCACTCATAGAAATAAATTCACTCATCAAGGATTCACACACACTTATTAGCATGATATACTATACTAGTTGCACACAACCCCACAAGTAAGTGAGCGAACTGAATTGACGTTCAAAGTGGACAGCTCATAACCATGTTCTAATGCATGTGCAAGACATCACACCACAACTTACACAAGACCACTACATATACAACACAAGAGTTTCTTACTTAGAATCCACTAGGTCTTTGTTTCGGTTGTAACTTAGCTAGGGGTAATGGTTAACAATGAAAGATATGGAAATCAAAACATAAGTTTTGGGATAAGAATATTCAAGTGCACACAAGTCCTAATTTACCCGATTCCTTTCCAACCCCAACAAGAATCCCAACAAGAAGCTTATTCATACTAAATACTACCCTTGGGACAATTACAAATATTACAATAATGTACTACTCCCACAATTTCATTAATAATAGGAATGATAATTTTTTTTCTCTTTTTTCTTTCTTTCTTTTTTTTTTACTGAATAATGAACTATAAACACATGAATTCTCTTCCCAACATTCTTCCTCATTTTGCTCTCAAAAGCATAAATTCCTAACCTGAATTCATAACATAGGCATTGAGGCACTTTCATAACCCAAGAGGGTGAGGCTTAAAGTGTGTGAATGGCTGTAAAGGATAATATATGAGGTGAGAATCAAGAAAAAATGAAAAACTTAATGAAAAGGCTTCAAGTTGGTTCCTATGGAAATTTCTTATCAAGGAAGGACAAAGAGGCCCAAAAATAGCAAAGATGGCCTAGCATCATAGTTAAAGCTTGCAATAACTCATACTGTACCAAGTGAACTTCATGTAAGTGTATGTGATGCAATTGGTGCATTGAAAACCAAAGTGAAAAATAAAAGAGATATGATTATGTGTAACTCCTCAAGAAAAGAATAGTAGGCTCAAAAGCTCACCATTAAGGGGTATAAGTCTCCACCTAGTCTAAAAATGCTCAAGTAACCAATGTTAAACAAAATCCACTCCTAAACACATAAGCTCTTCTCCATGATAGTCAAAAAATGCACAAGGTCATGACACACTCAACTTCAATTAAGTTTCCTATTAAAGATTGAACAAAACTCACTTATCAGCCTCTCACTCAATTCCACAATCAAGCAAACCAAAAGGGCTGACATGCAAAAACAAAAATGCTATCTCATGTGTTCTAACTCAAAGATGCTCAAAAATTAAAAAAAAAAAAAATTGACCACAAAGGGTTATCATGCAAACTTTACCCCCAACCTAAACTAAACATTGTCCTCAATGTGAGAATCATGAAAGACAAGCAGGTTCGTAGTGTGCAAGGTGAGCATGATGATGATGGGCATAAAGATTAATCGATATAGAGCATATAAGTCAAGCTTGCACCCAAAAGAGACAACCCTAAGGCAATAAAGGCACCCCTAACATAGTTTCTACAACACTCCAATAGCATCAACAAAATATACCAAAGTGTAATCCACAAATGTAGAAATAGAATGTGAAGAGGATGGATAGTACCTTGAAGCTGGTGTTATTAACTAACCTAAAAACCTACAAAGTAAAATAAGAAATAAACAGAAAAGAGAGAGAAAAATAAAAATAAAGAAATAAAAAAGAAATAAAAATAAAGAAAGAGTAGACAGTTAGTAGATAGAAACAATGGAAAAGAAAAAGAAAAGAACATAATATGGAGTTAAGTTAAAACTGATGTTGTATTGTAATAAAACTAGCATATTGAGTACACAAGGTTAATATAATTTAAACTGCTCAGCTAAACTTAAAATAACAACATCACAAAAGAACAATAGTTTTAGGTCTACATTACGTGCCATCATCGAAGCCTAGACCTAAACTGACACAAAAACATGCCCTAAGGCAACAAAAACAAGGTCGAAAGCCTAAGCATTAGTAGTAAGGATGGACTCTAGAAGCCTACATTGCACATGTTGCTCTACTTCCATAACATCCATATGTGCACCCAATGCTTGTACGTCAGACCGAATAGTATGTCTTGCGGGAGGATAGGTAAGAAGGTTGGTAGTGGAAGACGTAGCTACAGAAGGAAGCCAATGATGAGATTGGGCCATACTCCCGGTGCCAGTTGAGCTAGATAGCATTGCCAATGGCCAAACTATCTGAAAGCGAGAATACGATGCCTCTCTATAATCCTCATAATCAACTTGGCAAACGGTAGACTTTTGGTGACTCAGGTCTGTTATGGCTTCACTTTTATTGCAGTCAGCACTAAAGAAGCCAGGTCAATAGAAACCCCTAGTCACAGCATACATTAAACAGGCTTTGTCAGGGCTGACATAATCATCAATATAAATAGGTAAGATTTGTAAACAAATAAGCTTGTATAGTATTTTGAACTTGGAGCTCAACTTGTTCTTAGGAAACTGACACTGGACTCCCTATGTACGTGCTTGTCTCTCAGATAAGGTTCATGCTAAAACTTAGAGTGGGAGTTCCTGATCACTGGGGTAAGGATATCTTGGCTTCCGAACCCTCGGTATGTCAAGAGTAGCCCAAGGGCACTGCTTATGAATTGCAAGCCATCGCCCTCGACTATAGAAGAAATATATACCTTGCCTGATTCATTATCTTCCTCTAAAGCGGCATTACCATAAAATTCCCTGATAAGAGTGGGATCGGAGGTAGAGCAAAATGACATGTAGCGGACCAACCTTGGGTGGCCATTATAGTCTTAAAATTTTTGGGTTCCTTGCTAAAGTGATTCAAATTAATACCCCTCTCATAAAGAACAGCCCATTTGCTTCAATAAGAATCAAATAAGTCTTGGGCATCCTTACTAATGAACCAATGAGGGCCATAATCAAGCTCTTTTTCCTCCTCTTCATCATCCTTATCATTCTTATTTTTATCCCCTTCATCTTCCTCTTCATTCTCATTTTCTTCATCATTATCCTCTTCAACATTCTCTTCATTTTCATTCTCAAATTCATCAACTTCTTCCTCAATTCACTCATCCTCATCACTTTCAAATTCTTGATCATGCTCAAGCATATAGTCACTATCTTTAGTTGAAGAAGTGCATGAAGGATGATTTTTCCATCTGCTTGAAGAGTGGGCTATGGCACTTACAAGAACAAGTCCCCAAGTCCTTAAATACAAATTGAAATTCCTTCACAAATTTTTATGTAAGCTAACTCTTCAACACACAAAGCTTTAACTCTCCAAAGATTGTAAAAGGAATTATTACAAGTACTTAATCAAACACCTCATATGCATAAAATCAACCCATCACAATTATGTTCACAAAGTAATTCTCAAATTGCCAATCCAAGCAAGAACATAGCAGATTCCAAACACCCATAATTGTGATTGAAAAGTCTTCAAAATCTATTTTCCAAATCACATAAGCATTTACACAAACATGTGGTGTGCAAAAGATCAAATAGAGCTTCAACCACTAATGTAGTTCGAGAAAAGACTGACTAAAACTCAACAAACTTAAACTCAATCTCCAAAATGGATAACAAATCATCCTCCTAACATAGAACTTACTTTACCGCTGACATATTTCCAAAGCCCTAGTGCTTGACCCGAGTTATTGATAGAAACTCAAGGTTGAAGACTACACTCTCGACATTCAAAATGTTTGAGGGTGATTGAATCTTGCACACGTAATTAAGGTTTGTATTTTGAAATAAGAACAAGAGTAAAGAAGTGTTTTAGACCTTAGTGAAATTGTAAACACCTGAATGAATGAAGAAGGTTCGGGTATAAAGCTTTAAAGGAGAACCTAAAAGCTGGGTCACGTGCCTTCATTAAGCTGGCATGTGACCTACCATGGGTTCCTGAGAGGGAAAACAGGTGGGCGCACACCCTAGTGTGTGCACAATAGGAAAATGGCATGGGCGCACGTTACCTTGGGCACACGAAGTACAACCCAGGTGGGCGTACATAGAGGGTATTCACAGTACCGTCAACCTCTAATTCAAAGTGTAACTCGACAAAGACTCCTAAACAAACACCACCATGACCTAATTAACAAACCTAAGACTCGCTAATACTCAAAGGAATAAAAGAAAAAACAAAGAAAAGGACACAATCCTAATACTCAAATCTAACATGAATGAAAAAGAAATAAAGACACCTACACTAATAATGTATAAGAATTCTTGCATGCTTTTAGTCAAACGTGGAAGGATCGGAGAGCTCCCTTGTCTCAATCTTAGCCACGAGGTTATCCAAATATGGCTTAAGACGATGGCCATCCACCTTGAAAGTAGTGTCATTACATGGGTTATGAACCTCGCACACGCTATGTTCTTAGATTGAGATAATGATGAATGGACCAGACCATCTTGATCGAAGCTTGCCTAGGAAGAGGTACAATCGAGAATTATACATTAAGACTTTCTGGCCTACATGGAAGGACTTCTTGAGAATGTGATTGTCATGTAAGCCTTTCATCTTAGCCTTGGCAATTTTAGCATTCTTAAAAGTGTCATTTCTTAGCTCTTCAAGTTTGTTCAATTAAAGCTTTCTAAGAATGTCGGCATCATCATTGCTTTCATTATATTGCTAAATTGCCCAATAGGCTATATGTTCCATCTCAATAGGTAGGTGGTAAGCTTTTCTAAAGACAAGATGGTAAGGGGACATACCAAAATGGTCTTATAAGCCATCCTATATGCTCACAATGCATCAAAGAGACGAAAGACCAATTCTTGCGTGTGGGTTTAACAGTCTTCTCAAGCATACCCTTAATCTCCCTATTTGCCAACTCTACTTGGCCACTATACTAAGGATAGTACGAGGTACCCACATTATGTGTCACACAATAATTATACAATAAGACACCGATGGGCCTTTTGCAAAAATGCTTACCTCTATCACTAATGATGGCTCGGGCCTTTAATCCCAGGCACATCTAAGGTAATAGATATGGACATCCCTAAAAAATGAAGGCTAGTAGAATCTTCTTTGAAGAATGTTAGTGGCTGTTTTCTTTGAGGAGAAATGGCCTCCACATGCTAGGGAATGATAAAACTCAATGACACTAGGAACCTCAATCTCGAGAACACAACGTCTAACAATTTGATCTAGGCAATACTTGTAGAGGTATGGCATATCCCAAAAGAAATTACGCACAGTGCGTAGAAATTTCCTTTTATCAATCTTAGTCTAATGTGAAGGCATAAGGCTAGTCATCCAAAAGTTGGCAATGTTCGAATACCTAGGGGAGTAGTCCTGAGATGTAGAGCTCACATGCATAATATGTTCATCTAGGAAATGCTTCTCTATTGGTAGGTCACTATGGTTAGACAAATGAGAAGGCAACCTAGACAAATGATTAGCCACCACATTTCCTACTCCCTTCTTGTCTTTAATTTCGAAGTCAAATTTGTGTAGGAGTAAAATCCACCTAATGAGGCAAGGTTTGGCCTCTTATTTTGAAAGGAAAATATTTCAAGACTGTATGGTCTGTGAACATTGTGACATGGGACTCTACCAAATAAGACCTAAGCTTATCAAAGGCAAATACTAAGGCTAGCAATTCCTTTTTAGTGGTACTGTAATTCAACTGAGCCTCATTAAGAGTCTTGCTAGTATAGTAAATGACATGAGATTTGTCCTCTTTTCTTTGCCTAAACGCAGCCCCTACCGCATGGTCACTCGCATAACACAAGAGCTCATATGGCAAATTGCAATCCAGGCTCTGTATTATGGGTGTGCTGGTGAGTATGGTCTTTAACCAGTCAAATGCCCCTTACTCGGTCATCTAATCAAATGGAACCTCCTTAGATAGTAAGGCACACAAGAGATGAGCTATGGAGTTGAAAGATTGGATGAACCTACAATAAAATCCAACATGTCTAAGAAAATATCGCACCGCCTTAACATAAGTTGGGGTAGGTAATTTCTCTATGAGTTCAACTTTCGCCTTATCGACCTCTACCCTTTTTGGATAAGACAATGTGTCCCACGACTATACTTGAGTTTATCATGAAATGGAATTTCTCCCAATTAAGCACTAGATTACTTTTTTCACAATGAACCAAAGCTTTCTCTAAGTTTCCTAGACACTCATCAAAGTTATCTTCATAAATGGAGAAATCATCTATGAACACCTCTAGGAATTTTTCGACCATACCACAAAATGTGCTCATCACACATTTTTAAAAGGTTGTCGGTGCATTACAAAACCCAAATGGCATGCGTCTATATGCATAAGTTCTAAAAGGGTATGTGAAGTTATTATTTTCTTGATCCTCAAGTGCCATTTTAACTTGGTTATACCCCGAATATCCATAAAAAAAATAGTAGAAAGACTTTCCCACCACTCTCTCAAGCACTTGATCTAGGAATGGAAGGGGAAAATGATCCTTCCAGGTCACAGCATTTAGGCACCTGTAGTTAATACAAATACGCCACTTGGTTTGGGTATGTTGTGGTACTAACTCTTATTTCTCATTTTCCACAACAATGACATCAGACGTTTTAGGGGCTACTTGGGTGGGACTTACCTACTTTGAATCTAAGATGGGGTAAATGATACATACGTCCAACAATTTGAGTAATTCTCCCTTCACAGCCTCTTTCATGTTGGGATTAAGCCCACGTTGCATTTGCCTTGCTAGTTTAGAATCATCCTTAAGGTATATATGATGAGTGCATACTAAGGGACTAATACCTTGAAGATCTGCTATTGTCCATCTAAGGCCTTGCGATAAGCACTCAAGATTGCCAATAACCTTTCTTCTTGGGCTTTCTCCAACTTAGAAGACACAACTACCAGGAATGTCTTACCCTCTCCTGGGAATGCTTACTTAAGGTCACTTGGTAAAGGTTTCCTAAAGGGACAAGGGGGACACTCAACCAATGGCTTGGGTTTAATCAAAGATGGCTCCAAAGGCTCAAATGTTAGAACCCAACAACTAATAGCCATAACTTCTTCCTCAACACTCACTAGTGCTTCATTCTCCTCTAAATTTGCTCCATCAAGGTCCTCACACTTCTCACTTAACACCAACGCTCTCTCTAAAGGGTCATCAAAAAAGGTTTTCTCGAAGTATTCCTATTTCAATGTATAAATCAAATCAGCTTCCCAAATATCCTCAAATTCTCCCATCCGTTTCCCCACCCTAAAGATATTCATTTCCAAAGTCATATTTCTAAAGGGTAATTTCATAACCCCACTCTTACAATTAATCATAGCATTGGATGTTACAAGGAAGGGTCTACATAAAATGACTGGAATGGCTTAACACAATGAAATTAACAGGAAAGTAGAACTTATCTACTTGGACTAACATATCTTCTACCATACCTCTTGGCATTTTGACCAAACGATTAACCAATTGCAATGTGTCTCAAGTGGGTTTTAGCTTACTTAAACCTAGTTGCTGATACACTATATGTGGCAATAAGTTGGCACTAGCACCTAGGCCAAGTAAAGTTTTGTCAATGATGTGGTCCCTAATTATGCACAAGATGGTTGGACACCCTGGGTCTTTGCACTTAGGAGGGGTATTACATTAGAGTATGATACTCACTTGTTTGAAAATCTTATAAATTTTGGAGTTTAACATCTCATTCTTGCCTTTTGCTAATCTATGAGGGAAATGTGGTATAGGTTTGTGCTCAATGGTTTAGTCAAATTGCCTACCTAAATTCCCCATATTTGTTTCCTTCTCATTTTCTTTCCTTTCTCCCTTACTCTTCTTTTTAACCTCAAAACTTTGCTTATTAGGATTGTTTTTCTTCTTCTTTTCTTTCTTTTTTCCTCTTTCACTTCTTCCTTACTCTCTTTTTCAATCTCCCCATTACCCCTAACTTCTAGGTTGTCAATAGACATACTGGCTCAAGGATTTATGGCTTTTGAATGACTTTACCACTTCTCAAGGTGGTGACAGCTTGCACTTGCTCATGTTGGGTAATACCCAAAGTCAATGATTTAGTCATGTTTGCTTGTCCTTTTAGATTGTGAATAATTTGTGTAGGGAGTTTGCTACTTTGAGTGGCACTTATAGCTTGAGTTAATTTGGAGACTTGCCCTCTAATGTCATCTAATGCTCGGGTAACTTGGCTATTGATACCCACCTGTTGTTACATAAATTGATTAAGAGTGTCCTCTAAAGGCCTTTTTTGCATAGGTTGAAATGCAACCAGGTTGGGTTGTTGGTATTAGGGTGGAGGTCAATGAAGTGGTTGAAATGGTTGGCCTTGATTGTAATTTCTCCAAGAGAAATAAGGATGGTTCCTCTATCCCGGCAAGTAAGCATTGGAAGTTTGGTTTCGAGCTTGGTAAGTGACATTCCCACCTTGTGGGTAAAAGGTGCCTCCTTGGTTTCTATTGGGAAAAAGATCTATTGTGGGAGGATTACTTATAAGTCTGTCTATACATAACCCCCTTGAACAAAGAAATATTAGGACATTCCTCAATCTTGTGCCCTGGAACATCACGTATCGCACATACCACATTAGTTTCTTCTACTTTTTTCTTATTTTTTAGTTTGAGAGCATCTAACTTATTTTGAAAGGCAAATAACCTAGCTCTTAGGTTATCACTCTCACTCAATAGCAATTTGCCACTTGATTGTGGTGGGTTCCTAAATTCTTAGGATGAAGGAGGTCTAATGGTCCATTATGTAGTGGTCTCGCCAATTGATCAAAGAAAACCATGGCTTTCTCTATGGACTTGTCATAAAAATACCCATTGCTCAAAGTAGACACAAGCTATTTGAATTCAGGAGTCAAGGCGTTGTAAAAGAGACTACAAAGTCTCCATTGAGGGAATCCATAGTAAGGGTATGCAGCTATAAGGTCCTTAAATCTCTCCTATACTTGACTAAAGATCTCATGGGGCATGCAAGAAAAGTTCTTGAGCTTGTTTTGCAAAGCTGCAATCCTTTGAGCTAGGAAAGATTTCTTAAGGAAGGCAACTTGCATTTCACCCCATGTTCCAATAAAACAAGGGCGTAGAGAGTGAAGCCAAGACTTGCTTTATCTTTGACTGAAAAAGGGAGCAACTTAAGTTGAACCACATCCTCATTAGTGTACCGGTCCATGCATGCGGTAACCACTTCTTCAAACTTCTTCATGTGAGTGTATGGATTCTCAAAATCCATTCCATGAAAAGTGGGAAAGAGCTGAATCATGCCGGTCTCAGATTGAATTGATTGTGATTTATGGGTACTAGTATGCATGAGGGTGTCACTTGCCTAGTCGGGTTCAAATGATGCCGAAGAGGTAAACACTCGAGAACATCCTCAAGAAAATATTCTCTGTGACGACTGCCATAACCCGGTATGTTGTCCATTGATTCAAATAAGGAAGTGAGTGAAATAGTAAAGTATGAGTTTGAATGTGAATGTTGGTAAGTTGGGTCTTCTAGTTCAACGTTTCCAACTAAAACTCTACCTGCCCTTAGAAACATGCAATAATTAAGACTCTCTAGCAATTAAAAAAATAAAAAAGATAAAACAAAATGAAAACGAAAATAAAAATTAAAAAGAAAGAAGGAGCGATATTACTTGAAAGTCCAAATGCTACCACATTGAAGATGGTGGCAAGCACGTTCTACTACAAGTTTTTTGAGTTTGTCACACTAACCATTGTTCCTCATTAACGGTGCCAAAACTTGGCCGCTCTCAGAAATTGAAGGGATTTATACACTCAAGTGCAAAAGGTGGTCGTAGTTTAATCTAGATAAGCCTAGGTCATCTCCACAGGGAGCAAGTGTGTGACTATTTGTTTTAGGGAAAACTTGTTGTGAAAGCACTTGCAAAGAATAGTAAACAGAAAAGAGAAAAACAATCTTTTGGGATTTTTGAAAATAGGTTTGAAAGATGCTTAAAAACAAAGCTTAACTTTAACCAAAAACACTAACAAAAAGACACGGTTTAATCTTAGCAAAATACTCTTAAATGAAAACAATTACTTTTAATCTATTCCTGTAATGGATTCGAAGAGATTGATTCGAATATGGTTATAACTCAATGTAGCATCTATGCATGTAGTGCTAGGTCAGAAATTTAACTTTCAAAACCTTTTGTAAAACAAGCATTAAACTATGGTTTCAAAATCATATTCGAAGTCACTAGGACATTGAACCGGAAAACTCAATGTGCACGAGCATCAACTCATAATCAAGGGCTGATTATAATACGGGTGATTCTATTTCTAGGGTTAAACCTAGACTCAACGAGTTTTAGGATTTAATAAAAAATATATTACATTTGAAATCATAATAGTCGATTCTATCTTCTTCTCTTACATTACATTCTTAGGTTAAAACCAAGATGGTTTTAGCCAAGCATGTTTAAGCTGTAAATAAAACTACGTGAAGAAGAACGAACATTTATTCTAGATTTTAAGTTGAAAAGAAGTAAAACAAAATATGTACAAGATTTATAAAACGAGTATGAAAAAGAAACAAAAGAAGAAAAATGAAACGAAAAACTTTTAATTGAAAATATTGAAGAACAAGTCACTTACACGTAAACCCAAGGATTGAGAAAAGCGAAATCATCTTACGCAACTTCAAATAAACCTAATGTGTAAAATGTAGTGTAGCTTATTATTACAATGTCAATAATCATGCCTTTTTATAAGCTTACAACAACTAGGGGTAAAAGGGTAAATTTATAATTTAAAAATAATATCAAAAATATGCTGGAGAGAATCCACGGGCACCCAAGACAAAGTTGGTGTGCGCCCAAGGCTATTGCACACCCCAAGTGCTCGACAAAAGTCCTGAGAGACAAGCAGAGAAAATAGGTCTCGGTGGGCACCCACGGGTAATTATAGTCGGGCGCCCAACATGGCATGTGCCCAAGAGAAGAGCACCATGTGCACCTAAGAGCTTATACACCCAAGAGGAAGCCTTCTTGTGCGTCCAAGAACTTGTGCGCCCAAGACCTTGTGTAGTTATGCTCCTACTGTATGCTCTTCTACTTCTCTGCTGATTTGCTTCTTTAAGCTTCTAAGTGTCATATTTTTTGGTGTTTTCTTCCATGCCCATACGAAACACACATAAAAAATTATAAATAATTAAAACACAATAAGAAATGAATTTTACCTGATAAAATATTCAAAAGAAGAGTGTGACATGAGGTTAAAATTAACAATGATTGCCAAAAATCAGTTATGTTGAAACCAAACTGACTCATTGATTATGCTTGAAAAATGTAATCATTAGCTTGAATTCTTATTGTTATTAACTGGAATTTTACATTATTTTATGCATTTTTATAAAATTTCAGAATCCTTATAGAAATTTGTTCTTTAATGTAGCAATTGAGCTTTAAAGCTAAGAAAACACTAAAGCAGATGATAAGGGACTCGAAAGAGCTGAACAAGGTCCAAAATGAAGCAAAAGAGAAGGACCCAGTGCTAGCATCCTAATGCTGTCCCAATGGCAAGGAGCAGTAGGATGATCTTGCAGATTTGAAGCTACAACTAACCCACTAGCCGCAAGTGTCCCGACGGTGTCTAACACCACGGTCCTAATGTTTTAGAGTTTTGGGTTTTTTTTTTTCTAGTTATTTATAAATATAAATGCTGTATCAGACTTTTACAAATCCGTACGTATATTCTAAGGTTATTTTCCAAGAGTTTTTCCTTTGGTTTTAGAGAGTTTTCAATGGGTTTTTATAATAATGATTTGGACTTAACCTTTGAATACATAGCAATTCATTTAATACAAGTGCAGATTTTTCATCAATGGCGTTTGCTTTTTCTACTTTCTCTTTTATTTTTTGTTTTACTTGTTGCTTTAATATGCTAGGATAGATTCACACTTGATTCAACCCATCAATGATGGGTTGATCCTTGTTTGATTGTTAGATGTGAATGGATCTAAGCATATGACGTAAAACTTGCACCTTAGGGTTCTTATTTTCCGAGATATGTTTTCTAATATTTTCAAACCTTAAAAAACGTATGTAATTGATTATATTTCCTTGAAATCACTGACAACTACATATAATTAGAGCTTTCTAAGCTCTTTGAAAATATAAGAGAAGAATCTACATTTAACTTTTTATTTTCAAAAGATTCAAAAATTTGTAATCTCGATCTTATTTCATTGAAATCCTTAATGATGTTACTTGATTATCTTTCTTAACATTTTGAAATCAAAGAAAAGAAATTTAGACCAAAGAATGTTTTTAAGATGATACCATTTTGGTTTTATTTATCCTAAACGTGATTTTAAAACTGTGCTTTGGATTAAATATTTTCATGATGAAATCTTTTTGCTTTAATTTTCCTAAACATGAGTTGTAAACTGAGATAATAATTACATCTAACATAAGGATAAGGTATTCACTTAGATTTGTCAGTTGGATCAAGTTTTTTCCTTATGTTGCTTAAAAACCCTAGTTTCCTCATTTGCATTGTTTATTCTAGTTTAATTTACTTTAAATCTTATAAGCTTTCCTGTTTAAATTAGAATTGGTTTAGTTGCCTATTTTCTAGTTTAACTTAATTACTTGTAATTTTAATTTCTTGTTAACTAGTCAGTAATTAAAACCAACCTTTTCAAAACAAAAACTCATTTTTATTTTATTGCTTTAAAAAAAGAACAATAATTTAAAAGAGTTTAGAAACCATAGGCTTCATTCGTAGTTCCCTATAGATATGATCTTGGTCTCACTAGATAAAACCACATCGCATGTCCATATACTTGGGGGTTGATTTTAACTGCACATTTGCAAGGTGGTTAAATTTTTTGCGCCGTTGCCAGGGAACTTTAGTTTTGATTCGTTAAAGTAACTCTAGGTTATTCTTCTTTTGTTTTCTTCAAAAAAAAAAAAAAAAAATTATTTCTGCCGTTCAGAAGTGGTAGACTAAAATTTTCTCTTACTGCTTATGAGCACTTGAACACAGGGTGGTAACAGTAGATTAATCCATCTTTTGAACCCACTAACCTTTTTGAAGATCTTAACTTTCTTTTTTACCCACTAGATTAGAGATGGCATAAGGTGATAATCAAAATGTTGTTGTATCCAAGCAAGACATCTTATAGCCAAATAGGCACACACTCGAATCATGCATTGTGTGGCCAAAAACACAACGGGCTTTTAATTTTAAGCTCGGAATGATTCAACTTTTACCTACCTTTCATGGTATAGACTTTGAAAACTATACGATCATCTCACTTACTTTCAAAATAGTTGTGTGACCACTAAAGACTAGGGATGTCCCATAGATCTTATTTTCCCCAAACTTTTTCCATTCTCATTAAATGGTAAGGCAGCCCAGTGATTTGAGTTTATGCAACCAAACTTCATTCATATACACGATGAGTTGTAGGTGGAGTTCTTAAAGAAATTCTTCCCACCAAATAGAACTAGCACCATTCAACATCAAATTTTGAACTTTGCTTCCCAACCAAGAGAGACATTCTACTAATGTTGGGAGAAGTTTAAAATGCTATTACATTTTTGCCCTCATCACTGATTTGAAACTTGGCATCTTACAAGCATCCTTGTTGGATCACTAATGCCATAACTTAAACAATTCGTGGAATCTATGTGCAACTAGCAGTTTTATGAGAAAACTCTAGAGAAATCCTATGAATACTTTGAATTATTAGCCGAGACAACACAAACATAGGACACTACAAGGCCTCAACATACTCAAGCTACTAGTATCTCGTCAAATAGGGGCATTCATCAATTGAACAAATTTGATGACCTCAAAGTAAGGCTTATTGCATTAATAAGAGAAGTAGAGACTCTCAAGATTAAGAAGGACACACCCATCATCTGAGAACAAATGTCTATTACATTATGTGTAATAGTCAGACACATCGTACAGACGATTGCCCAACCATACCTATTTGCAGAGAAGTGGTTCAGAGTCAAAAACCAAATGAACTTCCTATTCACATTATCAATCAATTCCGTCTACCATATCAAGGACCAAATTAAAGGGGAAACCTATATTCTAAGACATACAATACAGGTTGGAGGAGCCGGCCCAATTTAGGTTGGAGAAAAAAAAGGACACAATGCCTCAACAATTTCATGCCATGCCACCTCCACCTATGCATCAAGTTCCATTCCATCGCCCAGGATAGTCTCAAAATTTGGGACCACAGCAGAATATTAATATCAACCCTAATAAAAGGTCCACCGAAGAGATGCTTTAGCAATTTATGGCCACATAGTCTACACTGTGGGCCCAGAACAATTGAGCTATAGATGATATAAAGAGGCAACTGAGCCTTATAACTCAAGCACTGAATACTTAGCCAAAAGGTCAGTTGCTTGCTCAACCACGTCCAAATCCAACTACCCAGGCAAATCAAACTAAAGGATCTTTAGTGTACAAAATAATTTCGAGCAAGTATAAGCTGTCACGACACTTAGGAATGGTAAAGTTATTGATAAAAGCATTCATCTTAAGGTGGCTAAACTAGGGAAAGAGTTAGAAGCTAAGTGGACAGCAAAAGATCAATTAGAAAATGATGAACAGATTCATCCAATAGAGGACAAGGAAGAACATGAACATACTATGGATAAAGGGAAAAAGAAAGTAGGTGAAGAAGAACAGGTGGTTACATCGAGGGAGTGAATTCCTAAAGAACTTTTCTTCGAAGGCTACTAAGGGGTAAGAAGAAAGCTCAAGCTACGGAGATGTTAGAGGTGTTTAAATAAGTGAAAATCAATAGACCTCTACTCGATGCAAGTAAATAAATTCTTTCGTATACTCAATTTTTAAAGGAATTATGTATGGTAAAGGTGGAATTAAATGTGAAAGAAAAAGCATTTATGATTGAACAAGCAAGTGCTATTCTTCAATGCAAAACACCCCCAGAATACAAGGACCTTGGCTGCCCTGCTATTGTATGCTATATTGGGAAGCCCCATATAGAACAAGCACCACTTGATCTAGGGGCGAGCATGAACTTGTTGCCCTATTCAATCTACAAGCAATTAGGCTTAGGGGAATTAAAATCCACCCGTGTGACCTTACAACTAGCTGACAGATCTATCATGGTCCCACGTGGTATAATCGAAGACGTACTAGTTCAAGTGGAGAATTTCTATTTTCTCATGGATTTCATAATCCTCAACACACAATCACTAATCAGTATATCTATACAAAATCAAACACCTATCATTTTGGGCTGACCATTCCTTGCAACCTCAAATGCACTAATTAATTGTAGGAATGGATTGATGAAAATATCTGTTAACAATATTATTTTTGAAACAAACATATTTCATTTTAGTAAATAGCCAAAAGAAATACTTGAAGTAGAAGAGGTGGATTTAGTAGAAATTATTGTATAAGATCATGTTTATCCCTTAAAGCGAGTGTTATGCTTCAGTGAGGAAAAACCATCCTCAATGATGATAGTGATGAAGTGGGATCTATCTTTGATTGGTTGGAAGCAAGCTTAATTATGTCAATTAGGAACTGGGTTGAAACTTTTGAGAGACTAGAGCCATTGAGAAAGAAAGCAGAGGCTTCTAGTGTTAAGGCTCCAAACCCTAAAAGAAAACTTTTGCCCACCAATTTAAAGTTCATTTTTGAGAGCATTTGAGACTTACCCAGTGGTGATATTAGCTGAGCTAACATTTGCACAAGACTATCAATTACTTGAGCTTTTGAGAAGACATAGAAAAGCATTGGGCCAGTCTAAAGTTGATTTGACAGGGATAAGCCTACTTTTGTGCGCACACCGTATCTATTCAGAAAAGGATGCCAAACCAATTTGACAAATGCAAAGGTGTCTCAACCTAAATATGAAGGAAGTGGGAAAGCAGAAATGTTGAAACTATTGGATGTAGATATCATCTACCCCATTGTAGACTCAAAGTGGGCAAGCCCTACACAAGTGGTTCCCAAGAAATCTGATGTCACGATCATTCACAATGAAAACAATAAGTTGGTGCCAACCTGCATCCAAACTGGGTAAAGGGTTTACAGTGACTACTGTAAACTCAATGCCGTGACAAGAAAGGATCACTTCCCACTTCTATTTCTTGATTAAGTTCTAGAGAGAGTAGCAGTGCATGCTTACTACTGCTTTTTAGATGGTTACTCGGGCTATAATCAAATCGAGATTACTCTAGAAGACCAAGCGAAAACTACTTTCACCTGTCCTTTCGGCACCTTTGCATACAAGAGAATGCCTTTTGGCCTATATGATGCCCATACTACCTTGTAGCATGCATGATAAGAATATTTAATGAGATGTTAGAGGATATCGTGGAGGTTTTCATAGATGACTTCTCTGTCTATGGTGACTCTTATGAACGGTGCTTAGATAACCTTGATCATGTAGTAACACGGTGTGGAGAAAAGAACTTAGTACTCAATTAGGAAAAGTGTCACTTTATGGTGACACAAGGTATGGTTCTTGGGCATATCATGTCAAAATTAGGCATTCAAGTCAACAAAACCAAGGTAGAGCTAATTCAAAGACTTATTACACAATGAAATGTGAAAGATATCTGATCTTTTTTTGGGGCATACCAGGTTTTATAGATGTTTCATTCAATCTTTCACCACAATTTCAAAACCCTTACGTAATTTATTGACACAAGATGTAACATCTGAATGGACACCTCAATGTCAAAAGGCATTTAAGAAGCTAAAGGATTGCTTAACTTTAGCACCCATTCTCTAATCTCTCGATTGGTCACTATCATTCGAACTTATGTGTGATGCGAATGACCATACAATTAGTGCTATGTTAGGATATAGAAAGAAGAATAGGGCACACATTATTTATTATGCAAGCAAAATCCTTAACAATACAGAAAGGAATTATTCAATGATAGAAAAAGAACTTTAGCCATTGTCTTTGTGCTAGAGAAGTTCAGGTCCTATCTTATTAGGTCAATTGTGGCCATTTTTATAGATAACTCTGCACTAAAGTATCTTTTAACCAAACCAAAGGCCAAACCACGATTAATACGTTGGATACGTTTATTACAAAAGGTTGGCCTCGTAGTAAAAGATAATAAAAGTGTAGAGAATGTTGTGTCAAATCACCGATCTCATCTACTAATGGGAACTCTCTTAAATGATGATAGTCAGATAAGTGACAGTTTCCCAGAGGAGCAACTTTTCAATGTTATGGCAATAACAGTTGCCACATTCCCGTGGTTTGCTGATATAGCTAACTATTTGGTGACTAGACACATTCCAACAAAATGGAGCACAAAAGACAAGAAGAAAATCTTAAGAAATGTTAGAGTGTTCTTCTGGGATGACCTGTAACTCTTTAAATATTGCCTCGATAAGGTCATCCATTGTTGTATGCCCAAATGGGAAGTACATGGTATCCTCGAATTTTCTCATTCACAATCATGCAAAGGCCATTTTTCCATAAGTAAAACTACTGCAAAGATTCTTTAGTGTGGATTTTATTAGCCCACATTGTTTAAGGATGTTCATAACTTTTGCACAGCTTGTGACAGATGTCAAAGGTTATGGAGTCTTACCCATAAGAATATGATGCCATTATCCCTGATCCTTGTACTAAAAGTCTTTGATTGTTGGGGTATTGATTTCACAAGACCATTTCCAGTGTCCTTTGGATATGAGTACATCCTTATAAGAGTGGACTACGTATATAAATGGGTTAAAGCCATTGCAACAGGAACCAATGATCATAAGGTCATGCTAAAGTCCTTCATGAAAACATTTTTTCATGTTTTGGGATGTCTAGAGCCATCATCAGTTATGGTGGCAAACATTTCTACAATTGACTAGTGGGTTTGCTATTACGTAAATATGGCATTATCTATAAAGTAGGAACTTCTTACCACCCTCAGACGAGTAGTCAAGTAGAGCCTGTAAATTGAGAAATAAAGCAGATCCTCAAAAAAATGGTTAATCCAAACTATAAGGACTGGTCTTTACGCCTAACAGATCCCATTTAGGCATATCGAATAGCATACAAGACAATATTAGGGATGTCTCCATATAGGCTAGTTTATGGGAAACCATGCCATCTTCCCATTAAATTAGAAAATAAAGCTTATTGGGCTATCAAACAATTCAATACCAATATCAACGAAGCAAGGTTCACCGTAAGCTTCAACTTGCGAAAATGGAAGAACTTAAGAACTATACATACAAAAATGTGTAAATTATAAAAGAGAAAATGAAGAAAATACATGGTCAACACATTGCATGAAAATCATTTCATGAGGGCCAAAAGGTTTTTTTTTTTTAATCGCTCTTAGCTTCATTTGTTCCTTGGGAAACTTCAATCAAAATGGGTTGGACCATTCATTGTGTGACATGTTTTCGAGCATGGTGCTATAGAAATTGAAAATCCTAAGAACAAGAATTGATCCAAGGTCAATGGGCATCGCTTGAAACCATATTTGGAAAACTTTATAGCCTCAGTTGAAGTATGGGATCTCCAAGATCCCTCACCATTTGACTAATCTCACCAAAAAACCCAAAATTTGTTGTTATATATTAGTTTTCTTAACTATTTTAGATAGCATTAATTCAATACCTAACATTCTTGAACCAAGCAAAGGAGAAAAAGAGCCAAAAAATTACCAAATTGCCACATGGTGTCCCAATGTCATCCTGACGACAAGGGGTATCCCAAAATCAGTAAGAATCCCTTCCTAGCGTCTTGAGGCCGTTGGAACGCGACGCACCTAATGGGAGGGTTTTAAACCCATTTTTGGCTCATTCGATCTTCCATGTAACCACCCATCTCTTTCTCTCTCTACACCACATCCCTCTCTCTAAAAACTATGCCTCATGTAGCCATTTTTTGACCAAAATCCAATGACCCAATGCCACTCATCTCCATTCTCACGATTTAGAGGTTTTTCCACTATAAAAATGCACGAATCCAAGGATTTACAAAGTGTTCTTAGTGTTCTTTGTGTTCTTCATTTTCTTCTTTGAAGTTTAGTGCCCGATTCACACTCTTGGTAAGTTTCTTACACTTTCCTAATGATTTTCTTTAAAAATTTTCAAGGCACTACAAAGACTTACTTGTGAAGTTTACCTCATTCTTCAAGTGAGCGTATGCAGTAAAGACTCGAGTGTGTGGTGTTCTGATTATGATTTTATTAAAGAATGGTGTTTTACGATGAGAATCTTTACAACTTGGAAAAATAGTTTGGGCCGCCATTTATGGGTGGACTTAGGATGTGCCAATTGTAAAATAGCAGTTATATGTGTTATAATAGATTTTTTAATTCTTGTCTTTTCCCATGTTTTCTCATCACCTTGAAAAATTAATACTGAAAATGAATTTCACCAAGAAAATGAATTACTTGAATACTCTTGTTGAATTTGTTCTTATGTGCATTAAGTAATAGGTCCACATAAATTGCCTGCCTATAGAGATCGTGCCACCACAACTTATGACCATCATAGATTTAGAACCAAAGAAACCAAGATTGAGTTTGGTAGATTTTAGGAAAATAAATTGGTTATTGTGAAAAGAAAATGGGAAATAGAATACTTTGGAGTGTTAATTTTAGGTGGTTTCAAACATTTAGTGACTGAGGATGGTTACATTTTGTCGCATTTCAACCTCAATGTGCTCCTAAAGTAGTGAACGAATCTTGTTCCAATATAGTTCCACCAAAAAAGAGGGGAAGAGAGAGGAATAGAAATTAAAAGTTATGCGAGAGGCAAAGACATTGTCGTCACACCTAATTCATTTGTTGAACTCTTTAACTTGCCTCAACCCAGGATCCCTACATATCCCTATTGATTATGTTTGACATCAATTATCGGCATTGGCCTTTACACATCTTTAGCTACCATAACATATTTCCGTTACATAGAACCTCTGAATGCTGTGAGAAGAGAGCTATATTGCTCTATGTTATAGGAACCAGAGCTTCTACTGATCTATTGAGATTCTTATGTGATAAGTTAGATGATTTTATAAAAAACCCTAGGAGGTAGGGAGGTGTCTCATTTGGTTGAATGTTAACCCAGACCATTGAGAGGTAAGAAGCTCCCATTAACAATACTTTACATAGAGTTGAAGCCTTAGGACCTTTAAATCACTTGTCATTTACTAAATCCAGGCCTCAAGGACCCATAAGGAAATGAAAAATTACAGGCCCGCAAGATGAAACAGGAAGTAGCTCCCAGGCAGTGACAAACGCCAGCTCATGGACATGTTAGCAAAGCCATTACACAACTAAACGAGTGGGTGGCAAACCTTAAAGTCGTCGAGAATGAGAACTCCTGAATGCTCATATGCATATTTGACTATGACTTTGGCCATGGACCACCATTTCCACATCCTCCACAACAGTGAAAAATGGCAGAATCATTCTAAGTTTCATTTTTATTTCTCACTTATTTACATGCTTGCATTTGATGACAGTTCTGTGCTGTAACTTATATACTTTCACTACTTCTTGACCTGGTGTGTTTTTGTTTAAACTTTGGGTATTGTAACATAATGGATTTAATTTTCCTTTTGAGTAATGTTTTCCTAGTTTTATTTTATTTTACTATATAGTTTGTACCATGTTCAATCTTTTCTGCGTTGTTTATAGTGAATTAGCTATCATATCCTCCTTGTAAGTTTAGGTACTTTAACATGGATAAATTTGATGAATTGGATGAACTCACATTTGATGATATGGATAGTCCTAAATCCTATAAAGAGTGGGGAGGGATGGTTGCTAATGTTACTTTATTTTATGAATCCACTGAGGATAAAAATGAATTCCAAGCAGCCATCAAGCTAGATTTGTGGGGTGACAAGCATTTTGTGAATGGTCATTGGATGCTAGCAAACTGACCTCGCCGGTTCTTTGGACTTCCACATGAGATTTATGGGCATTATGAGATAGACTTAGAGTCTAATGAAGAGGATGAAGACCCAGTTGATTTTGACTTTATCTTGGGGTGACACCATAGAATCTGACCTAAATAATAAAGAAGGAGAAAGATTTTATTCATCTTTTTCTACATATCTTACTTTATGTTTTAACTTGGCACTCTGTCGTCATCAGGCATTATCTACTCTATTCCTACCATCACTTTCACTTATGCGACCTTTTAGTTGGTGGATAGACCAAGATGGCTTTATATATCTATTGTTCATTTTTATTATGTCAAGATATTGATATGCTTTTCTATCCTCCCATGCGCACTACAAACTCACGTAGTTTATTGAACACATTAGGGACAATGTGTAATTTTAGTTAGGGGTGGAACATGGTAGTATGCGTGGATTATATTCTGTAAATTTTTTTTTTCAAAAATAAAGCAAATTTTGAACTTAGAGACCTGACTAGGAAAAAGTGAATGTAGTGACAAGATTTCAAGTTATCTTAAGTTTGTATCAACTATTAGAAAGATAAATGGTTTGGTTTCAGTTTCAAATAAGCAATAAGATTCAGAATGAAACTAAACCTTTTGAAGCACATTAGGAACTTGACATTTGACATTGTTAAAATGAAAGTGTGTTAAATATTAGAACTCATAAGAATTAGTTGTCTAAGTATGTCACAACATAGATGGAAATTCATTAACCCTAAATTCAGTGAGTTTAAGAGCCTTAACTTCTTGATATGAGGGATTAAATGAAATCTTTACTTTTCTTTCATTTCATTTTTTTTAGCTTCATAAACATTTGATTGTTTTGGTATTGCATGCAAAAGATATTTTACTTAGCATGCATGATTAAATTGATGTCTCTAAAAGATGCTTTTAGCCTTTAGAGTGATGTTAGGCCATCTTTGAAATTTTTGAAGCTTATACCCTTTCTTTCATTACATTATGTCAAGAGCCAACTTGAAGCTGGAAAAAAAAATAATAATTATGAGTAAATTTTTTCTTTTGATTAACCATAATGGATATAACCTTTAATCTTAGTTGTTTAGGTAAGCCAACCCTTGCATGTCATGGGACTCTAGTGCTATCTATTTGAGCAAAGTAGATAAAGAAGTAAGGCGTAAATATAGAATGGTTAAGGAAGAAGAGATGTATGATTTGTTGGGACCTGTACATTCAAAATCTATATCTATCCCTTGAAAAAATAGATATACATATATGGGACAATGCATTTCAGACAGTCATTGTTATTAATCCCATAAAAAAAATCATGTTCATAATTAATAAAAGCTTTGAGTGTTGATCCTAGAGTTTAATGTGTAAGAAAGTGGAAAAAGAGAAGCTGGAGGGAGAAAAGACGATAAAGTAATGCACTTCATATTCAACTCCCATGATATTGTAGTTTGAATTTCCTTTCTTTCATTTGTAAACCCAACACTCCATGGTCAAGTTACAATCTTGTAAAAGACCTAATTGACTTTAGGTGAAGAGCATCTGTAAGAACATTGATGAGACTTGTGTATATGTCAAGTAAAATTACCTTAATAAAAGCATGAATACAGCCTTCTATGAAGGTACACTAAAATACTTTAAAATTTTTTTATTCATGTCTTAAATAGGTTCAAAGCATAATTTGTTTTGCATCCTTGCATGACCATGATTGAAACCTATTTTGGAGTGAATTCTTTTGTTGAGTGAACAACTTAAAGTCAGATTTGGAGTCGAAACCATAGTTTTAGATTATACTTGACATCTAGTTTGCTTGGGTGATGTTCGTTAATACATTAGAATTGAGGCAATTGAAAATGATTAAGTTTATTGGTGTTAAAAAGAGTTTATTTGATTTCTCAATAGTGTAAATTGTTTGTTACTGGAACTGAAATAGGAGACTTTTGATTGGTTAATAACTAACTTAGGAATCAACTTGAGAATTTTGTGGTAGATTTATTGCAAACCCTCACGAGATTTCACTCATCCATCGCGGGGTAACTAAGGGTTTAAAAGGCTTGCTACACGTAACTAAGTGTAGTCGTGTTTCCAACAAAAAGAGAATTTAGATTAGGTAATTCTTTTTATTTTAAATAAAAGTTATTGCTAAGGACTAGTAATAGGTAAGTTGGGGGTGTGATTATGCTTGAAAAGGGTAATCCTTAACTCAAATTCCTATTAATATTGATTAGAATTTTGGGTTATTTAATGCATTTTAGTAGAATTTCATAATCCTTATAGAAATTTGTTATTTGATGCAACAAATGAGCTTTAAAACTAACAAAACACTAAAACTGATCATAAGGAACTTAGAGGAGTTGATCAAAGTCCAAAATAAAGCAAAAGAGGAGGACCCAATGCCAGTGTCTCAACAACAAGGACCAGTAACAGGATCCTACAAATTTGAAGTTCTAACTAACCTACTCGCCACTGGCATCCCGACACCACAGCCTCAATGTTTTTGGATTTTAGGGTTTTTTCTAGTTGTTTATAAATACAGACGTTGTATCAGACTCTTACATAGCTGTACATAAGAGTTTTTCCTTTAGTTTTGGAGATTTTTCAATGAGTTTATGTTAAGGCTAAAAATGTAAATTGGCAAATCCATGATCAAATAGAATTGTTTGGGCTTTAGACTTAGTGTAGGCTAAGACACTAGAGTCTTAAGTCAGTTAGAATTCTAAAAGGCCTCAGAAAATCAAGTTTCCATAATGGCTGGAAGTCCTGAAGAGGTTCGGAATTGAATTACATAGGAAGACCGCAAGAAGGCCACTAGTACTTGCTAGAAAATCTCGAGAGCTGAAATTGAAGATTAAGCCATGTGGGAAGACCTCTCTAACTCGCGGGATGGCCGCGGGAAGGCCGTCGAAAGCCTGCGGGTGCACCTTTCCCACGAGCTAGGCTTTTCCAGCTTGTTTTGATCGTTTCGAGCCCTAGCCACCTTTGTTTGTCTATATATATCTCTTGGCGTCTTCATGGTTTGAAACACACATAGAAATAGAGAGAATGCACATGAGTTTGTTAGTCAGAAAGTTTGATGATTCTCTTCATCACTTAGCCGTTATGTTTCGTGTTCAATCTGAAAGAGTTCGAGTTTGAGGCTTGTGAATGCTGTGCATTCAGCACGCTGTGGATTCAGTAAAGCTACCGAGGATTCGGTGTTGAGCCTTCGAGGAGTCGAAGGGCTTTCACTAAGGGACTTGGTGAATTGAGGATTCAAGCAAACGTCAACAAAAGTATAGAGTCGAGAAGTCAATCTATCGAGGGGTTGAGTTTGTCACCAACGTTTTGTTTTTAGTGAAAGTTTTGTTTGAGGTTTCCCTTTATGGGTTTTCTCATTTTGTATATCTCACCTTCTATTTATCTCTGTGTGTGATTGTGTTTGATTGGTTGGGATCTCTATCAGCATATTAGCGAAATTTCAATTGGTATCAGAGCAGGTACATTTTTTAGAGAAAAATATGATCCTATTACTTGCTAGATGGATCCCTGTAGAGAATACAAAAAATCTAAAAAGATTAAGAAGAATGATAAATTCGAGGGTGAAAATTTTTGTGAACCCAAAAAGAAAGAAAATAGGTTTAAAAGGGTGAAGTGCTAAGAGTGTAAGGCTTATGGTCATATAGCCCAGGATTGTGGGAATAAGAAGAACAAGAAAAAGGTTCTAAATACAACCTTGGATGGTACAAATGAATCAAGTATTTCATCATCTTCAGAAGATTTTCCAGAAAACTTCACAGCATTCCTGGCAAGGAGCTCGGGATCTATAACCTCTAAAGATTCATCTAGTTCCAAGAATTCAAAGAAAGACTCTTCAGAGGTAGAATTAGAACATGATTGTGAAGGTGAAGAGATAGATTTTGAAGATGCCTATGAACAACTGTATCAAGATTGTCAAAAGTTCTATAGGCAAAACGAGAAGTTGACCGTGAAGAACAAGATGTTGAAGAGGGAAAGAGACAGTTTGAAAATTGCCTTGGAAAAATTGCAAGCAAAGTTTGAAACCCTTGAAGCAAATAAGAAAGCAGTGGATGAGTTTTGCACAACCCTCAAGACTAAGCATGAATATCTTGAAGTTCAAGTTCATAAGATTGAAGATGAGAAGAGAACTCAAGATAGGATTATGGATGCCTTGAGAGAGAAGCTTGCGATCAAAGATGAAGAGTGTTTACAGGCATAAAAAGCATTAAAGGAGATTGATGAAAAATTCAGAGTTCCATCTAACAACCTTTATCAGATCTTAAAAGTGCAACGTAGTCCAAATGATAAAGGTGGACTTGGATATATTGACAAAAATGATGAAAGTGGAGACATGAAAACTTCAAAAGTGCCCCCTAAACAACGACATCAAAAGGAAAAACCTCCTCAATTAAAGAAGTCCCCTATCTTCCCAAAGCAAGTGCCAAAGAAAAGTCAACTTCAAAATTTTTATCAGAAACCTAAAGGTACGCCCACTAACTTGCAACGTAAGTTTGTTCCTATATGTTTTCATTGTGGTATACCCAAACACACAAGACCACACTGTCACAAATTATTTAGGCTTCCCTATCCTATGTTGACACAAGGAACTCCTTGAGATCTAATTTTCAAGTGTCAAATAGGTTTAATGCATTAAGGTTTCAAAAGTCATATCTTGATCCTAGACCATTCAAGACTTGGCCAGTGAGGAAAATCATGCAGAAAAATTTTTCAAAACCCATTGGTCTAAAACCCAACAAACCTAAGATTCAAAATGCTTTTTCAAAAATTAGAACTGTTTGGGTTAGAAAGAGTGATTTATATGTCTCCCACACCCTTAAGAGTGTTGAAGGGTGAGCCTTGATATGTAGAGGCATTTTTTTCATGAACTAGGCTATGCGTCATTGTTATATTCTTACCTAGCTCTATGAATTAATGTAGATTAGATACTTTTATTTTTTTTATAATAAATTCCTTTTTGGTACAATGTTATTCTTTATGATATTCTTGCATTTTCTATTGCTTCATACACACTTAAAAATCACAGAATTAAAATTTTTGATCTACATGGTGGTTATAAATTTGAATTGCTTGATAAAACTAAATCCTATCTTTTGTTGTTCCTTGTCATAATAGTGGTGTGCCAAATGTAATTGCACAAAGTTTAGTACATCATGAGAAATCTTTTCCACTACTCAATTGGTTTAATAAATTTTCCTTTTTAGACTATTGGTTGCTCTTGAGCTTACATCTAATATAACTTTGAAAGGGCTACCAAATGAGATAAAGTGAAAGCTAGCCTGTTGATGTGCGAGTTATCAAAATAACCACCCTCTGGGTTTAACAATATAGGAAAAAGGCTACCTTCCCATAAAGTGTGTGAAAGCCGCCAAGAACAAATAATAAGGAAAATGAGGAAAAGAAAAAGAAAAATGTGATTGTTCTTGGTGTTTAGTTGAAAATAATGAATTGAGGAGAATTTAGTCGAAGAGCAAACACTGCATATCTTACTCCATTCAATTTAAAGTCCAAAGGAGCAATTTTAAAATTCATGCGAGTATGTGAAAAATATTAATTATGTTGCACTTAAACTTCACACACCGCACAGGCATTTGACCATTGGTATGACAAGTGTGAATAGCTCATTACATAAATAGTAAGGTGATTCTTGGAATTCCTATTTGTCACTATTTATGTATCGTCAAAATTTTGAAACTGCGTTTTGTTTTGTGTTTGGGAAAATAGAACTTGGAATGATTTGATCAAGAATACACGCTATACCTTATTGTTTTGTCAATTCATGTCAAAAAGGGAGAGATATAGTTAAGGGGGAGAATAATTTGAAAAGAATTTTGTTCATTAAGGGGGAGTCATTCATTCAATCATTTTTTTTTATATTTGTGTAGATTAATTAAGGGGGAGAATATTTTACTTTATTACTCATTTTTTTTATTTATTCCACATGATGCCTTGATCGTTTTGTTTAAGTGTGTAGCAAACAGGTTCTATAATCAGCACATATTGATCAAGGATGAGTCATCCGAGGCCTTAATCTAGGAATTAAACTTTCTTGTAATTTAATTTTTGAGTTTTGACATGGAATTGCCAAAGGGGGAGACTGTTAAGGCTAAAAATGTAAATTATCAAATCAATGATCAAATAGAATTGTTTATGCTTTAGACTTAGTGTAGGCTAGGACACTAGAGTCTTAAGTCGGTTAGAATTCTAAAAGGCCTCAGAAAATCAAGTTTCCATAATAGCTGAAAGTCCTGAAGAGGTTCGAAATTGAATTACGTAGAAAGATTGTAGGAAGGCTGTTGGTACTCGTTAGAAAATCCCGAGAGCTGAAATTGAAGATTAAGTCGTGTGGAAAGACCGCTCTGACTCACGGGATGGCCACAGGAAGGCCGTGGGAAGCTGCAGGTGCGCCCTTCCCAAGAAGTAGGCTTTTCCAGCTTGTTTTGATTGTTTTGAGTCCTAGCCGCCTCTGTTTGTCTATATATATCTCCTAGTGTCTTCAAGGTTTGAAACACACACAGAAATAGAGAGAATACACATAAGTTTGTGAGCCAGAAAGTTTGATGATTCTCTTCATCACTTAGCCATCATGTTTCGTGTTTACTGAAAGAGTTTGGGTTTGAGGTTTGTGAATGCCGTGGATTCAGCAAATCTATCGAGGATTCAGTGTTGAGCCGTCGAGGAGTCGAAAGGCTTTCGCTATAGGAGTTGGTGAATCGAGGATTCGACCAAACGTCAACAACAATATAGAGCCGAGGAGTCGATCTATCAAGGGGTTGAGTTTGTAACCAACGTTTTATTTTTAGTGAAAGTTTTGTTTGAGGTTTCCCTTTGTTGATTTTCTCATTTTGTATATCTCGCCTACTATTTATCTTTGTGTGTGATTGTGTTTGCTTGGTTGGGATCTCTATCAGCATATTAGCAAAATTTCAGTTTATAATGAATGTTCGGACGGATTCAATCTTTAAATACACAGCAATTTGTTTAATATAAGTACAGATTTTTCTTTAATGGGTTTGTTTCTTCTACTTTCTCTTTTATTTTCAATTTTACTAATTGCTTTATTATGCTAGCATAGATTCATACTTGATTTAACCCATCAATGATGGGTGAATCTTTGTTTGATTGTTAGATGTGAATGGATCCAAGCATGCAACCTAAAACTTGTATATTAGGATTCTTGTTTTCCTAAATCTATTTCTAATATTTTCAAAACCTTCAAAAACGTATGTAGTTGATTATATTTCCTTGAAATCACTGATAACTACATATGATTGGAACTTTCTAAACACTTTGAAAATATAGTAGGTGAATCTAGATTTATTTTCTAGTTTTCTTCTTCTTTTGGTTTTTAAAATATTCGAAAACTTGTAACCTTGATCATATTTCATTGAAATCCCTAATGACATTACTTGATTATAACTTTTTTAACACTTTGAAATCAAAGAAAAGAAATATAGACCAAAGAATGTTTTTAAGATGATTTCATTTCAATTTTACTTATCCTAAACGTGATTTTAGAATTGTGCTCTGGATTAAATATTTTTATGATGAAATTTTTCTAATTTATTTTTCCTAAATATGAGCTATAAATGGAGATAATAATCACATCGGACACGAGAATATGGTATTCACCCAAATTTGTTGGCTGAATCAAGTTTTTTTTCCTTATATTGCTTAAAAACCCTAGTTTCCTTTTTTGCCTTGTTTATTCCAGTTTAATTTACTTTGAATCTTACAAGCTTTCTTGTTTAGATTAGAATTGGTTTAGTTGCCTATTTTCTAGTTTAACTTAATTACCTGCAATTTTAATTTCTTGTTAACTACTTAATAATTAAAACCAACCTTTTCAAAACAAAAAAAAAAAAAATTATTACTTTAAAAAGAGTATAATAATTTAGAAGTACTTAGAACCCTAGGCTTCATTCGTAGATGTGGATACGATCCTAGTCTCACCAGGTAAAATTACACCACATACCTTATACTTTAGGGTTGATTTTAACTGCACATTTGTGAGGCAGTCACCCACCCCCAGCAAATTCACAACGGCCCAGTAAGGGAGGAACGTTCTTCAATCTTACTAACAATTCGTGGGTTTAAGCCCACTGATATGTGCTAGTCAATATGGCATCAGTTCGAACATTGATTTAGTAAGTCTTACAACCTATTTGATTTCAACTATTTTTTTATTCATTTAAAATTTAATAACAGTCTATAGTCTTGGATACTTACTCAAACTATTTTTTATATGAAACACCTCACCAAAATAAGACAGAGGTTACCTCAGGCCATCGACCATGTAGTATATACTGAACACTTCAACTCATTTCATGTGTGATTTAAATGGCATGTAAACCTCAAGTCAGCTTTCTAATAGTTTCATTTTATACATTTGTGCTAGTTTAAACTTGCAATCAGGTGCACAACATGCATACAACTTCTACAGAAATTATCTCTGTTGAAGTTCATGCATTGGCAAATGGACCATTTACAATGGCAGATTGCTACAAAGCTTGTGATGTCAATGAGTTTTGGTTTTACACCAAAGAGTTGGATGATTGACGTGTAACTTAGAACTACGAGGTAGTTCTTAATGCCGATACCTTAAGTTTTTCATGCCAGAAGAACAGTAATTACTGTGTGGGAGATGTTTTCTATTACAGGCTATTGACAGATGTGTTCGAAATTAGATATAACAACAAGCTAAAACATCTGCTATTTAAGTACGATTGGGTAAATCCTAGGCATGATGTGAAATATGATAATTATAAATTCAAGCTGGTCAATTTTAACGACCTTATATACAAAGATGATCGGATCAGCAATAAACTATACATTATAGCATCCTAAGCTGAATAAGTTTACTTCATGGAGGAGCCCAAGGGTCGAAATTGGCACATAAAATTTTACAAATTGTTAAATTTATCAATATATAACTATTGATATAAATGGGTACATGATCAGTAAGTACCATAGTGGCCTATTGTGCTACGAGAGACCCCACCACCTCCTTATAGGGTTAGGGTAGCGGCCAGCCTCTTGAGGTTGAGTTTTGTCACGCCCCAGATCTCGTGACCCGAGGGATGAGTGATAAACAAACACAACATGTACAAACATAACCAATCCCCATGTTCAGAGCAACGCAACGTAAGCTAGTAAGCCCGAGACATAAAATAGAATAACATAAGTTTAACCTTGACTATTGCCAGGTCACATACTCCATGCACCATTCCCAAATTACATAACTTAGGCCTTAAAGCCATTACAACTAAATTGAAAAAAAAGTTTAAAAGTGCACAATATTACAATTCCAAAAAGATATTTAAACTAGATGACCAAGAGCTTTGCTAAGCGTAGTTGGGCTCATGCATGACCTTCTAGTCCAACCCCATTAGCCCACCTGATTGTTATTACCTGTACCTGCATCAAAATCTGTAGGGACGTAAGCATGGGTCCACTTGTGTCCACGATGTCTCAAGCAAGCATATATGGTATGCAATCTAACCATGCAATGCATCTCAAGTAAGGTTTGTCATTTTGACATTTTCTAGAGTCATGACATTTCATTAACATAGCCATGCTAAAATAAGTGTAAACATATACTCATACAACAATGTCAAAGTTTAAGATTTTAATTTCGGTTAAGGTTTATGTATTACAATTCAAACTCCAATTCCATTCACAATTCAACACCACTTTAACATTTGAATAATATTCAAGCAAGTAAACGTATTCACATCATCATCCATTCATCATCCCATAGCATAACCACAACCAAACAAACCATCAAGGGATGGGTGCGTACACACTATCGTCTTTCATGGACCAATACCCAACGGAAATGATAAACCGACGTCGTCGTTTAGGATCGCCGTCCAAGGCCATGAGGAGCCAAAACACACATAATGTTGCGGGCTATTAACCTACTGGCATTGACACCAAACCCTGTGCAGGTTTCGGGACTCTCAACCCGAGAGTACTCTCTAAACCCTTCCCATTTCCGTACCCCACCACGGCCCCCGGCACATGCAACCAATCGTTCATCACATAACATTTCATCATTCATAGGTTCACATTCAACCTCATATACTTTCCCACAACACATTTCCACATTTCGGTTTATCCCATGATTCATCACATAACAACATTGATCAAACATCATTAAACATTCAACAATTTTCAATACTATGAACATGAGTTCCCTTTTTGTCAAGTCACATTTCACTTAATCAATTACAAGTTCATATACTTCAACATTAAGTTTACAACAAGGCATATTCACAATTCTATTCGATTAAGACTCATACCTCAAAGTAACCTTTCAAGTCATGCAATTCAAGGTGACTTTCATTTGCCCCTTTCAAGTTAAATCCCATAAGCTTAAGTTAAACACACCTTAATCACTTTTAAAAGCTCATTTTCCTCCTAAAATCCATGTAATCAATCAATTAAAAGTTTCATATAAAAACAAATTACCAACACTTTCATAAGTCTAAGGTAGGAGGTCAAACTAAGTAGAGTCAGGAAAAGTGACCTAGTCTCGGTGGGCGCCTCACATAAGTTCACGGGTGCCCCTTGAGGGTCTTGGGCACCCCATATAAGTTCATGAGTGCCCCTCTATTATCCAGAATGTTACTCTGTTCCAGTTCAAGCTCTAAGTCATGTTTTTAGGTTCCAAACTTTACCGAATCCAATCTCTAACCTAATATCTCATTTTCTTGGGTTGTCTAGGACCTAGAAGACTCTAAAAAGTCCATCAAAACCAATTTTAATCTATCCATTTCTTCCATACAAAAATCTTGATTCAACCTATACATAAATATATACACATCCATTCATCCACACAAATTCCACCTCCACGGTTTTCAAATCTTAAATAAATTTCATAGAAGTATTTACTAGATCAATTACATCCTATATATGCTAAAATGAGACTAGAAATCCCTATCTCAAGTAGTAAGAAGATAGATCAACAAGAAGGTGTCTTGAGCTTCCAAACCCTCAAACTTTGATGAGGTCAATCTCTTCCCTCATTGATCAAAACTTGAAATCTCTACCCAATGGTCTTCTTCTTCTCTTTTGCTCTTCTTTGTTCTTCTTTTGCTTCTCCACCTGATTCTCCCTCTTCCAAGCAACTTATCTCTCTCTCTCTTGCATCAAATCAACCAAATATATATATATATATATTAACAATATTTTAAATCTCCAAACAGTGATTCTCAGGTCTTCCCTTACCTCTAACTAGGTATAGGTGTTAATAGGGTAAGACTCGGCTGGGAAATGCAGAGGACACCCTACTATTGACTGTCTGTACAAGTGGGGTGCCCCTCATGGACCACGGGTGCCCGTCCTAGAGCCATGGACGCCCCTCATAACCTCGGGCACCCCTCAGCATGCTGCCGAGTCAAAATGTTGACTTTTGAGCTATTTTGCCAATTTCTTCCAAAATTCACCCCCTTAAGTCATCTTTAATGACTAATATTACTTAATTAACATACTAACATGCCCAAAACATGTTAAAACCATCCAATTATATTAACATAAAAATTCAGGATATTACAAGTTTAGTAACTTCCACCATCCCGTAAAAAAGTTCGATAGCTGCATGATTAGGCAGCTGGGCGTGATGGTCCACAGTGGACGCGTCATGCCTTCGTCTGTCATGGGTTGGGTAGCTATGCCTACTGAGAAATTGGAGTGCATTTGGCGGGAGGTTATGGCAAGCAACTTGACACATTTCAATTAAAACTGTTCTTATATAATATTTTTGCTAATATATCGTAAATTACTCAATTTTAGGATAATGTGATTGACTGTCCCCTAGACTTTTGGCCTATCTTTATGCGTAAGTGTTGAAAGATCTAGAAGAACCATAACATAGTATGAATAAGAAATACTTCACGTCTTTCAAGAGAACCATCGGACATCCTGTAGCAGTGTCCTCCATGCATGGTCCCAGAGATTGGTCCAGTGACTCAGCCTAGGTATAATTTAATTAATGTTTTAAATTTATTACATTCGAGTTTCTTATGGTAAATTCTTAATGATTAATTTTACTTGATGATCTTTAAACTCGGGCTGAGTCAGCAATGAACTTAGCGAACTAGGCTAACCTCTCCATGAGGTACATAATCGTATAGTAGTTTATTGTATGTTTTATTATTTATGAATTGTTATAAATTGTTATATTCTTTTAACTAATTTAAATTTACATTTTGTGCAGATGCAAGATAAAGGGATTCCCACTAACTGAATTCACGTATTCAAGAGGATATGCAATCCTAACCACCCCACCTTGTTGGCAAACATGGAGTGGGTCCAGGCCAGCTTGGCTGAACTCCAAGAGGTAGAGTGTGTCAGCCAAGCATGCCTCGATAGAGGTCTGTGATAGGGTGTTTACCGAGGTTGTAAACTGAGATGGCCATATTTACATGCACAAGGTGGGCTCTAGCATACCCAGATCTGTACTCTGACAGGCCATCACAACAACCTCGTCTGTAGCATCCCAGAGGTGTATAGCCATAAACGATGACATTGAGCGCCTCATCGCTGATTGCTTGGCCAAATTCTAGGTAAACTTATGTGATTAGTCTGAGTTGAGGTCTAGGATAAGCTCCGAGCTAAGCCCCAAGTAGAGTTCCTTGCCTCTGTTTGAGCTGAGATCCAGGCTAAGGTTTGAGCGTCAGTTTGAGCTAAGGTTCAATCCAAGGTTCAAACTGAGGTCTAAGCTGAGGTGCTCGATGAGGTCTGTACTGAGATGGTTAAGCACATGGACCATCTGCGGGATGAACTATGGGCAAAGTTCCATGAGACTCGGCATCACACTTAGGTAACACATTAAATTATTATAAATGTTCATACATTCCTATTATTTGGTTTTCACAAATAGGCAATAACTTAAATGTTAAACTATTAAATTATTATTATTATTATTATTATTATTATTGTTATTATTAACTTTAAGATGCCAATGATGACACTGAGCCACACCTGCCTGCAAGACATATCAACAATCATGATGAGATATAGATTAAATTATTTATAACTGCATAAATTCTTTAAATTATGTTAAATTCCATTACTATATATAGTTTAGATATTTGAAGTTGAACATAGACGTTGAAAGTTAGAACTTAAGAGTCACTAGCTCAAAGCAAGCCAATGGTGTTTGATGTCAACAGGGCTTAACGTGTAGTTACTACTAGACATTTAGGACATGTAGGAATGAATTGCATGGGAATCTGAGGTACAGATCATTTGGAGTAGCCTAGAAGTATTTCTTGCTTGAAACATGAAATTTAGAACTTCCACCTTAGGAGTCATTGACTCAAGCTAAGTAAATGGTGTCCTATGTCATTGGAATTTGACATGTAGCTACTTCTAGACATTTAGGACTTGCAGGAATGAATCGTGTGGGAATCCAAACTACGGATCACTTAGATCAACTTGAAGTAGTTTATACATGAAACATGAAACTTAGAACTTCCAACTTAGGAGTCACCAACATGTAGCAACTTTTAGGCATTTAGGACCTATAGGAATGCATTTAGTAAAATCCAAGCCATGGATCCCTTAGAATGGCCCAGACTAATTTATACTTGAAGCATGAAACTTAGAACTTTTGACTTTGGAGTTATTGACTCAAACTGAGCAAACGGCTTCCGATGTCAATAGAACTTGATGTGTAGCTACTTCTAGGCATTTAGGACCTGCAAGAGTTAACAACATCAAAATATGAGTTATGGATCACTTGGAATGGCTTGGAGTAATTTATACTTAAAACATGAAACTTAGAACTTCTAAGTTAGAAGTCATCAGCTCAAACCAAGCAAACGGCGTCTGATGTCAATGGAACCTAACGTGTAGCTACTTATCAGCATTTAGGACTTGTAGGAATGAATTGCATAGAAATTCAAGTTAGAATTACTCAAAATAGCCCGAAGTAGTTTATACATGAAACATGAACTTAGATTTCCAACTTCGGAGTCACCGACTTAAGCTAAGCAAACGGCATCCAATATCAAGAGAACATGACGTGCAGCTACTTCTTTGCATTTAGGACCTGTAGGAGTGAACCACATGTGAGTCCAAGCTAAAGATCACTTGGAATGGGCCGAGTAGTTTATACTTGAAACATGAAACTTAGAACTTCCAACTTAGGAGTCACCGGCTCAAACCAAGCAAACGGTGTTTGATATCAATGGAACTTGACATGTAGCTACTTCTAGAAATTTAGGACTTGTAGAAAGGAACCACGTGGGAATCCAAGCTACATATAGCTCGAAATGGCTCGGAGTAGTTTATACTTGAAACATAAAACTTATAACTTCTAACTTAGGAGTCACCAGCTCAAACTGAGCAAACGATGTCAGATATCAATAGAAGTTGATGTATAGCTACTTCTAGGCATTTAGGACTTATAGAAAGAAACCATGTGGGAACCCAAGTTAGGGATCACTTGAAATGGCCCAGAGGAATTTATACTTGAAACATGAAACTTAAAACTTTCAACTTACGAGTCACCGGCTCAGGCTGAGCAACTGGCATCCGATGTCAACAGAACTTGATGTGTACCCACTTCTAGGAATTTAGGACCTATAGGAATGAACTAATTCCACTTGAAAGTGTAATCATTAGCTTTAGTTCTTTTTGTTTTCAATTAGTATTTCTTGTTATTTCATGTGTTTTGATATGGTTTTGCGTTATTATAGAAATTTATTTGTTGCTACAGAAAAAGGAACAAAAAGTAAGGAAAACACTAAGAATAAGTATAAAAGAGATTAAAGAGCTAGAGAAGTACCAGAAGGAAGCTAAAATGAGAAAAACTGAGCTGCCATTTGGACACCATCTAGACACTAAAGCCTAGAGCCTCGAAAGTCCAAAAAAATGAAAAATAAGAGCTCTACACTGCCTTCTAGCATCCAAACGACAGCCTTAGTGTTTGGACACAACATCCTCGAGATTTCAACTTTAAGGTTTTGTCAGACTTTTCTATAAATACCCATGCTGTATTAGACTTTTAGAGAGCCATTTCTACACATTCTAGGGTTAGTTTTCTAAGTGTTTTTTCTTAGTTTTCAGAGAGTTTTTAGTGAGTTTGTAATGAAATTTGGATTAAAGTCTCAACTACGCAACTATTCTTCAAGGCAATATGGCTGATTTCATTTCAATGGAGTTTGCTTTCTTAACCTTCTCTTTTATTTTCTGTTTAATTCTTCTTTTTAGCATGTTGGCGTAGATTTGTACTTGATTCAAGCCATCAATGGTGGGTGGGTCCTTGTTTTAATGATAGATGTGAATGGGTCTACGCATGCAATATAAAGTTGTATGCTAGGGTTTCTGTTTTCCTAGATCGATTTTATATCTTTCAAAACCTTCAAAAACTTACGTGGCTGATCATTTTTCATTGAAATCCCTATTACCCATGTGTGGTCAAAACTTTCTTAATACTTTGAAAGTATAAAAATCATATCTAGGGTTTTCTAGATTCTTTTATTCTTTTGTTTTTCAAAACTTTCGAAAACAAATAACCTCGACCATATTCACAGAAATCACTATTGGCGTTCATGTGATTAAAACTTTCTTTAATCTTTTAAAAACTCGTGGCCTCGACCATATTTCAACGAAATCATTGATGACATTTGCTTGATTAAAACTTTCCTTATACTTTGAAATCATTGAAAATGAATCTAGAGTAAATGTTTTAACGATGATATCTTTTTATCACATCTAGCATAAAAATAAGTTATCCACCCGGATTTGTAGGTTAGATCAAGTCATTTACTATTCATTTAAAACTCTAGTTTTTATTACCTTGCTTTAGTTTAAGTACTTTAAATCTTGCAATTTTTATACTTAGGTTAGAAAAAAATTGAGTACTTGTTTTTAGGTTAAATTAATTATTGTCATTTAAATTCATTGTTTAGTAGTGGTAAGTAAAATCTCATCAAAACCAAACTTGATTTTACTTTTATTATTTTCAAAGAAGAATAGTAAATTAGAATAACTAAGTAATCCTAGGTTTTGATCTAGTTACCCTGTGGATATGATCCTGATCTTGCTAGGTAAACTACACCACACACCCTCATAGTTTGGGGCTAAGTTTAACCACACATATGTGAGGTAGTCATGAACCACATAGGAATTTGAGCTATAGATCGCTTGGAATACCCTTGGTTGCTTTTAGTTGAAACTTAAGAGTTAGAGCTTCTAGCTTAGGATTAATAGTTTAAAACACTTGATACACCATTGGATCTAAACAGAACTTGACGAGTGCTGAGTACAAGGCATTTAGGACTTGCAAAAATGAATCACGTAAAAGTCCAAGTGTCAGATCCCTTGGAATGGCCTAGCAAAGTTTATGCTTTAAATTTGATTTAATTTAAAGTTTTACAAGTACATTTTGTTCGATCTTAAATTCATTTATTATAATTTCTATCACTATGTAATTTAATTTTTTTAAATTTATTTCAGGTTTGAGGAGGTCTCTTACTATTTTGCATCCTTTGCTCACTCGAAGATATTTTATTTTTGTTCTTATTTGTAAAATTCATTTACTTAAGGATAATGTAAATATATTTTATTGTTTATTGATGAATTGTAATTTTAATATTTATGTTGGATAATTTCATTTTACCATGGTATATTTGGCTACAAATTCATTATGAATGTATAGGTGTTGTTATATGCTATTACAGGTTTTTTTTGGTTTGAACTAAAATAACTAGATTTAAAGAAAAAAAATTGCCATGGACGACTACTTAGGGGTGATCATTTAAAGGTTTTTTGCATCTGGCTTATAAGCAACTACCTTAAAGCGATTAGCTATTATGAATAGACGACCACTTCGAGGCAGTCAGTGAAAGGTTTGGGCCCAATTAATTGTCGACCCATTTTGGCAATAGAAAGTGGCCTCGACCGCCTAATGTAGTTGTGTATTCTTTTTCTCAACCAAAGCATCCACGATCACCTCGAAGCGATCATTAAGTGGCCGTCTAAGGTATAAATGACCACCTTGAGAACTTTAGACGAGTGCTTCAGGTAGTCGAGCATTCTTTCTTATCTAGTAGTGACATTTAGAATAATATAATTAAGATAATTAGGGATGTAAATGGGTTGGGTACTTGCCTAATTAGTCATGATCATACCAAACTTGTTTATTTTTCTCTACCCTGTTACTGTTTCAAACCTATTTATTTTATTAGTTAGAATCTCAAACCCATCCATTTCCACTCATTAAATATACATTAAAAAAAATTTGTGAAATACCCGTTTAGAACTGAATTTTTCAAAACAATTGATGTGCTTTTCTATACACCTAGTAAATATATTTGTGAACATATATGTGCACTTTTTCTATCAAGATTTTTATTATTCTCCATATCCAGCAAAAACTTAAAAAAAAAAACAAAAACAAAAACAAAAAGAACTCATTCAAATAAACTATAAATAACATGGTACTTGTAATATTAATCACTAATATATTCAAATTTATACAACTAATCAACTCAAACTTTCGAAAGTATGACCTGTCATCAATGGCTGAGATTATTTTTGAGGAAATATTCAATGGCTGAGATTGATTTCTCAAGATGATGCTTGTAGGGATCAACATTAGGACATTTATGGGAATCCATAATGATTTTTTACATGACAATAATAGCCTTGGCTTTGGTGATAAACAAAATTTGGAAGGGTAATTTTGGGAGCATGGGAGGAAAAACTTAGATGAGAAGTTGAAGAGGTAGTGTTTAAATGTATAGCCCAGAGCAGTGTTTGGCACTCTTCCTTGTTCTAAATTCATTGTCATGTCAAATTAATGTTCTCTTTTGTTGCTTTTAATCTTTTAAAAAAAAAAACTTCAATATTGCTAGCAAAACTCATCCTTCACACTAGGTTTCAACTAGTCTCTCTTCCCCTCCCTCCATCCCTCCCAAATTTCTCTATCTCCCTCCCTGTAGCTTTTAAATCTTAAACAAAAAATTAAAAAAAAAAACATCGATATTGCTGGCAAAATGCATCCCCTATACTAGGATTCAACTGGTCTCTCTCTCTTCCTCCATCCGCCTCTTTCTTCCATCCCGTATATGTATACAAAGATATATATATATATATATATACATATGCATGTTTATATGTATTTGTAAGGTAGAATTTTATTGGCTTTTGTTCTCTTTATGGTAAGAAGATTCATTGATTTAATAGTAAATATATTTTTCCTGTTTTGTTTAAAAAAAAAAATCTTACAAAAATGAAATAAAAGTAGATATTTTTGAGGAGTGAAGGGCTACTATTCGAGATGAATAAAGAGCTCAGGAATGCTCATCTTCCCTCGCTCGCTCCATTTCTTGCTAGTATTGCTGAATAAAACTAGTAGAATGCTATGATTACAAAAGGAAAAACTTGAGTGAAGTTCTTCTCTCTTCAATGAGTGAGCCCTTTCGATATAAGGACAGAGAGAGAGAGAGAGAGAGATAGAAAGAGTTAAGATGTTACTGACAAAGAAGAACGCCGAGTGACCAACGTATCGCCTTCTTAATGGGTTTTGGCATCTGAAATTACAAAGTCTCTGTTCATTTTATCCTCCTCTCTCTTCCTTTCCTTTGATTAGGGTTTCGCCCACAATGACAGAACCCCAAAAAATTACACTTAATATAAGCCGCAAAATGCCTAAATTTGTTAGTTTTTTTTTTCTTTTTATCATTAATTTTGCATTTAATGGGTTAATTATGGTGAAAAAAAAAATCTCTATTTTTGTTCTCTCTTTAATTCTCTGTAACAACTGTGCATAAAATGAAAGTTGATTTTTTTTTATTTGCACCAAATAAGTTTGATTAAAATTGTATTTGATGGTGAATTCAGGTAGTGGCCAGACAATTATATAAACAAAGTTTTCATTGACCTTTGGATTTGCAACTCTTTTAATCTTAATTTTTGATAATAAGAAATTTTATAATCATTTCGTTACAAATTTTTTGCTAGTTATATGAATCTTAAGATTTTTTTAAAATTCTTTATCCCTCTCAAATTATTATTTTAATCAAGAATGTAGGCATTCAAGGATACTAATGGGAATTAATTTTGTCAAAACCCCATAATTTACACTCTATCAATATTGTGTAGATTTGTGAATATTTATAATACATATAATATTGTATTAGTCTTTTATAATTTAAAAAATTTTATTTTGATCAAAAAAATTTACTTCAATTTTTTTTTTCCTTTTGGTGAACTGAGTTTTCATTTTGTTTGAGAAAATTCTATATAAACAATTTTTCTCAAAAAATCGAATAAAAGAAAACAAAAGGAAAGAAAAAAGGGGTTCACCAATTGTTTTTTTGCATTTCATCCTATTTTTTATTTAGTGATTTTTATTTTTATGGGTTATTTTTATAACTTTTCATGTGAATTTGATTTAGACTAAGGTGTATCCAAATCATAATTACATTACTTTTAATTTCTTTTGATTAATAATTTTTGTTTTAACAAGTTATTTTTACAATTTTTTTATATAAATTTATTTTAATTACAAATATGTATTTGAGTTCTTTACAAATCAAAATCAAATTATGTTTCATGCCATTGGGCACAGGTAATACCTATTGATTTTACAAAACTAATCATTTAACTAATACTTAAAAATATGAACCACATGATAATAATCTACAATTAAATAGCCATAAGCTCAAGAGTTTTACTTTTTTATTTTATGAATAAAATTGAAATTGTTTAAATGCATAAAATATTCTATATTATATTAAAATATTATATTAAACGAGCATTTAGAGGGCACCCTATATGCATAAATGGGTACCGGACACTCCATAGATGAATTCTAAACCCATTCCAAAATCATATAGCTATTAAATTTTAATTCCAAACTTATCCTAATCCTATGTATCAACGAGTTTGGTTCGATTAGGTATCCCTTTGTACCTATCCCATCAAATTCTATAAAGATAATATATGATAATGCTTATGTGGTACAACAAACTAATTCACTATGAGACATGTTTTATGCTTAATCAAAATTGGGGTAATTACACTTTTTATTTCTTTGGAGTTTGACCCAAAACACATGGCACCCCTTTAGTTTAAAAATCAATGTATATCCTATCATATTTTGGACTAAAATGTAAAAACTAAATGAATCTATTAAATTTACCTAGATTATGCCTCATGAGTCAAAATTATTTGAGCGAAAAAAAATCTCCACAAAAATGGATAGATAAAATACATATTTACTCATTTTTATGTTAAAATGAAACAATATGTCTTTTAAAAGTACTCAATTTACCTCTATTTTTTTAAACAATACTCTTCGACGGTTATATGTGAGTCTATATAGTACGTGTAACATAATTCTATTTAAATTTAACATTTGTTTTATCAATTTTGCAATTTATTTCAAATTATTAGAGGATTATATCTTAACTTTTAAATCAAAGAGAGGTTAGAGTGTTTTTTTATCCAAAACACAAGAGTAAAGTGTAATTACTCCTTCAAAATTTTAAAATTTTCTCCTCAAATAAGATGAAACTCAGTCATATATTTGTATTTAATTGATTTCTTATATCATTTAACTATGATGGTGTGGCATTATCATTGTATTGAATATATATTATTTACTTAAGGTGAAGTGTACAGCAAAACTCTTGATGCCCTTTCTCAAAGCCATTCTTCTAAAATTGTGGTGACACAAGAAACTGAAAATAGGAAGTGAAGTAAGTAACTCATTGATTATCTTAGCAAGCAATGATTTATGAAAGACAAAAAGTTTTAAAAATGAGACAGCCGTTGTGGATTTCCACGATAATAGTGATTGAAATAGATTTCATCCACATGTGTAATGGCTATTTCTTTTTTTCTTTCCAAATTGTAAACACATTTTGAGCAACTATTTCGATTAAACAATTTTGGATTTAATGTTTAACAAATCCAATATTTTAATTGGATAATCAATTAAGTAGTTCGGCATAGGGGTTCCAATTTGATACACATGTATAAACTTAATCATTTTGTGCTTACACAACCACATTAGGCTCAAAACAAACTATCACTTGGGATAATCTTTAATCCCCAGAGTTGACTAGCATCATTAGTTGTTACAATAAGTCCACAAAAAATATTCATTAAAGTATTTTTATAGCATGAAAAATATTATGACAAATAATATGTCACTAATGTTAATGTTAAAAGTAATCTTTGTATCTAATCATCGTGGTGCCAATGGTGAAAAAAGTAAGGACAGACCCTTTTCTCATGCATTAAACTTTTGTTTTTCGGTCTTCCATCTTATTTGGTATAAGGATTAAAAAGTGAGGTAACGGGCAAAATTTATTTGTTTGATAGTAGAATATCCAATCACCGACTATTGATCTGAGCAGCTTCTAGCCCAATTTCCATTATTGTATCCCATTACGTCTAACATGATAAATGGTCAATACAACAAGCCACAATAGGGAGAGTTCCTCAAATAGTAAAAAATACAACAAACGGGCTCAAACTGGGATTATCAAGGTTTATATGAATTACTGACTAAGTCCATTGCATAGGTAATATCTGGTTGTCATATTAAGATAATTAAGCTTCCTAACATAGCGGAAATATCGACTAGTATTACAGAAAAGATTACCACTCTCAAAATCAAGGCATATTGAAGAATTTATAGAAATATTTATCAGTCAAAAACTAAGAAAAACTGCCTCAGAAAATATGTATAAACACTAAATGATCCGAAGTATGCCTATCAATAGATTGGATTTGTTTCAAATTTGATCCAAATCTGATCCAATAATATGAGACCAGATTTGATAGATCCAATCCGTAACCAGATGGATTTAGATCGATTGTATTTAATAGAACTAAATTCAAATCAATCCATCAAACCTATCATTTCAAATCACGAATACCTCGTAAATAATGAATAAAGGAACCTATGGTTAATTAATCAAATATAATACTTTATTATACTCTTTTCGGGAGCTCTTTGCAGTATCCACACAGACATACACACACATATATGAATGATAGAATTACCTACAATTTGAATTTACAACAGCTTTATATATATGGGTAGTAATTTATGATATATAAAATTTTGTTCACCTAGTGATTCCCAGAAATATGTTTGTTTAGATTAATTCATACTCTGTCCAACCCCAAATTCAAAACCAAAAGATATGCCCCATAAAAAAATATTTCCAACTTCATTCAAAGTTCAGACTACATAATTGTATAAAGCTTGTTACACAAAATTTACATAATTTTAGAGGCTTTTATAACTTTAAATCTATAGGGCGGCATTGTTAAACCCCTAACAAGTCAACATCAATTGATCTACTTAGATCAGTTTGGCTCCATCCTTGTAGTTTTATAGCCCCATTTAATAAAATATATGTATCTTTATTTTTATGTAATGATGGTTTAAAAAATATACTTTCAAAATAGGTCAGATTCAGGTTTATGGATTAGAAATGGACCTTACAAGATCAGATTCAACTACTTTTGGATCTAGATCAAATCTATTATTATTGGATCTGGATTAGGTTTGGATCTAATTAAGACCCAGCCTATTGATAGGCCTAATAAGAAGTAGAACGTTAGAAGACATAAATAAGAAGAATTGTGCTAAATCGAACAAATTAGGCTTATAGAGACTGCTTAAGTCAGTATCCTCATTTGTTTCTATGATTGTGTTTTCTATCTCTTACACCAAATTTTGAGGATGAAATTTTTATAAGGGGAGGATGTAATGATCTGTACTCATTTATATATTATTTTATCTATTATAGATTAAGTTGTGGCTTAATATGTTGTTTGATGTGATTAACTTAATGCACGTATTAACTCGGTTGCTCGATTTTTTATTCGGGTTTGGTCATGTTAGATTGGGAGTTGATGTTATGGTTTTTCATACGTACCTCTTGATGTTCCCTATTACAACCAAATTTGCACGTAGAGTCGACAAATGCAGATCGTGTGTCTTTATTGCAAAATGATGCAGCCAAGATCACCCAAATGTCAAAAACTATGTTTTTCTTTTGAAATAGGGTGTTGATTACATAAATTAGGAGTCGCCACCTGACACTTTCAAAATGGGTGTATCGAGAAGCATGAGTTTTGATTATGATTTAAAATGTTTTGGTTTAAGTTTTTGAAATAGTGATAAATGGCCCTTTTTAGTGACTCACAACTGGTCTATACAATTAAAGATAGTGGATCTAGGGGTTCGGCTGCACACTAAAACGTTACGCCTGGATACCTAGGGAGATCCATGGTCCCTTTCAAGCCTTTATAGTCATAATGTTATAAAATAATGTCTGGTTTATAATGATTAATGCATATGATTTATGAATATGAAACGGTTAAGCTTAAATCGTGTATGCGAGTGTAGTATAATGTCAGCCTATTTGGCAAAGATGTGTCTTGGGGGATTCTATATGTTGGTTTGACTTTAATGTGGCGTAAAGGTTAACTCTACCTTTGAAGCCCAGTGAGAGTACTCTGTAAAAGATGAATTGTTATGGCCAAAATTGTAGATTGGCAAATCCATGGTCAAAGATAGTGTTTTGTAATCTCTAGACTTAGTGTAGGTTAAGACACTACAGTTTTGAGTCAATTAGAAGTGTAAAGGACTCAGAAAATCAAGTTTTTGAAGGGACTAGAAGTCTTGAAGAGGTTGAAAATCAAGTTTCCAAAGTGGCTAGAAGTCATGAAGAGATTTGGAAGTCCTGAAGAGGTTTGGAACTTAATAACACAGAAAGAACGTAGGAAGAGCGCGGTTGGCTGCAGGAAAAAGCCGAGAGAGATTAATCTATGTGGGAAGGCCACTCTGAGTTATGAGAAGACCATGGGAAGGCCGCAGGAAGACTGCTGGAAGGCTGTGGGTGTGCCCTTCCCGCGAGTTCCCGTGAGATACTCGCATGACAGCTTTCTGTTCTCAACTTCCAACACGATTTTGACCTCGAAGACGATGGATTCAAGCTTTGGCTAAAACACAAAAGTTGTAGCCGTTTGAGTTTTCTTTCCAACCCAAAAAGCATCAGGTCAATCCAAATTGTGAGTGAAAAGATATAGCCAAAATACTGACAGGGTGTCAAGCTAGAACTTTAGCTACACACCACTTCAATAGCCCCAGCCACCTTGGTTTGTCTATAAATATCTCTTGGTGTTTTCAAGTTTAGTGAGACATGAAAAGAGAGACACACACACCGAGAGAATACACATGAGATTGTGAGCCTTAAAGATTGATCATTCTTTCCACAACTTAGCCAACACGGTTCATGTTCAATCTGAAGGAGTTCGGATTTGAGATTTGTGATCGCTGTGGATTCAGCATGCTAAGGATTCAGCAAAATAACTGAGGAGTCAGTCTTTAGCCTTCAAGGAGTCGATGGGCTTTCGCTAGAAGAGTTGGTGCATCGAGAAGTCGAGCAAACATCAACGAGAGTATAAAGTCAATGAGTCGATTTATAGAGAGTTTGAGTCTGTAACCAACGTTTGTTTATTCTAGTGAAAGTTTTTGTTTGAGGTTTCCTTTTGTGGGTTTCCTCATTTCTTGTATATCTCACCTTCTATTCTTCTCTGTGTGTGATTGTGTTTGATTGGTTGGGATCTTCATCAGCATATCTTGAATTTTCATGAATCTTACTGGGGATGAGACTTACACTGGGATATTGTATAAAGTCATGTATGGGGACTTATATAGTCCTTATAGATGATTGTGTGTGACGGCAAACATTGAATATTAAAATATAGTCGATAAAGATCAATGTGACAGGACTCAAGCTATCTGCTCAAACTTCCTACGTACCCTATGAAAGGATCAGGTCAATGTAGTTCAAATATATGGTCTGAACTATGTGTATTTGAATACTAGATGTGTGTGAGAGCCTCACTCCAAGTTTAGGTTGTGCCTCACATAGATGGTCTATGAAGATAGTGGTGACTAGACTCAAGCTATCTGTTCGAGCTACATATGTACCTTATGAAGGGATCTAGTCAATGTAGTTTAGATATAAGGTGGGCTGAACTATATACTAATGTGATGGGAACTAGTATATAGACGTAAAAGCCTTACTCTAACTCTAAGTTGGCGCCTCATGCAAATATGATATGCTAATATGTAAGCAAGTGCAGATGCAAGCGAGATTAGAATGTCATGGATCGCAAACTGATTGGCCTCAGGCAAAGTGAGCCTCATTATCGGCCAAGGTTAGTTAAGTGTATAAGTAAGTGACTGATGGGGTCAATGCTATGTATAATTAGTCCTAGAGTAAAAGAATAGTTAACACTTTATGCGTAAATGGAGAAAGGAGCTTTATTCCAAATGATAAGAGACAGTTACCTCTTAGCACGTAACTGGAGGAATGGAACCTTGCCTCAGATGAAAAAGAGGCTATTAGCACCTTGCTCATAACTAAAAGAAAGAATTTTGATATCTTAAGGAACTCAAATCCAAGGGTTCGCCTTGCTCTGATAAATAAGTGTTTATCATTTAGGAAAGGAACTCAACTCTGATCAAGAGCTTAGTTCCTAGTGATAATGATTAGGTTTATGTGAAATAGCCTAGAGGCCAAGTATGACATGAGTGATGTAGTGGATATGATTAAGTGTGCTATGAGCATGTTAAATGGGATGACATTTTATATTCTAATATTTATACTCTATCATGGATGACAGTTATTTGATGCATGTCAGATGTACCTATTGGGTTCATGACTTAAAAATCACCGGCTTAGTCAATCCTAAGTCATTTCCAATTTTGTGAGCCTCGCTCACTTAGGTGAATGCTCTAAATTGATAAGCATTTGATTTTTAAGTTTGTGTCAACCCAAGTGGGTGTATCTTTACATGTCTGGATGTGTTCTAACATGTCAAGGCATGTTAAGACATGGTGTGTGACATCTCATAGCATGGGCTAACATGATAACTGATGTCCTAGCATGTTATACCATGATATGTGATCATGATAAGATATGCTAACATGGCATACGATGATAATATGGCATGATAACATGGTGTAACATGGTAATAGCATGGTGATGCATTATGATATTCCTAGCATGACATGTCATGGTGGCGTGTGAACATGGTATAACATGGAATGCATGACATGGTACGATAGATATGATGTTGGGCATGGCCTACCATAGTAGTATGATGTTATGACATACCATGGTATAGTAGATATGATGTTATGGCATGACACAGCATGGTAATATGATGTGAGCATGGCATGGCATGATGATAATATGATGTGAACATGTCCAATGTATGATGTTTGGAATTTTGCTTAGTTGTCTCGGATAAATCCGGTCAATATTGTACATTGGGCTCGACCTGGACTTGAGTTATAATCCAAATACCTTTCGTTGACAAAGTATTTTTATTTACATAATTAGAAATATTTTATTCTAATCATGCAAAAAAATTAAAATGGAAAATAAAATAACAATTTTCTAGAGAAAGAAAATATTTGCCTACACAGGCTTTTCATAACGAGAAAAAGTCTAGAACACTAGCCTCATCTTGAGCTATCTGAGCGCCGAGTGTTGAATGAAAATGATGGAAGGGGAGGTCCTTTATATAAGCCTCTCATTTCTTGAACAAATTTGATGCCCAACTTTATAAGCAGAAAAGCTTACCTAGCTTCGCAGGTAGAAAGGTTTGCAAGATAGTACAAGTGGATGATTCTGTCTAACCTTATAGGAAAAAAGCTCACCAAAAAGGGTGTGGAAAACCCTTTTTGGTGGCAATAGTTTTAGGCCATTTTGGCCTACAGCTCCAAACTCAAGCCAGTTTGAGCAAGGTTTAGATTTTACCCTGACATGTTCAGGCCATTTTGGGAAATTTTGAATAGGTTTTGGGAGTGCTAGAGACCATTCAGATGCTCTTAGGAGAAAATTAAACCAATTACGTTAAAATTTAGTTCAATTTGGATTATTTAGGATTGAGTTAGGTTGGTTTGAAAACTATTGCTTCAAAACAAGCTAAAATGGAGAGGGTTAACCAAGTCATTTGCTTGACCATTATGGGCACCACTAAGATGAATCCTTTTATCATTATTGGGTATGAAGAATCCATCCGTTATGTTAGCTTAACCTCTAGGAGTTTTTGGTGAATGGTGGGCCATTGGTGACTTCTTGGGCCCAATCTCCAATGCACTTTTTGATGTTTATTCCTAACACAACTAGAGGTTACCTCAAATATTACATCCTCAACATTCCTATGAGATTTGGAGCCCTTTCAACTTCATTTGGAGGCTCAAATTGTGTCTGGTGCACCAATAGCTTCTTTCTCATCAACTAGAGCCATTTTGAGTCGGTACAGCCTAGATGACTTGTAGAGGGTGTTTTGGCTATTCTAAGCCATGTTCTATGTTCTTTGGTATGTTTTGCAATGTCTTGTGTCTCCTTGTGTATTTTTCAATTGACCTAGGTACTCTAGTCGATACTAACCTTCGGGTGTGTTAGTAGAGGCCATTTTTTAGCTTTTGTATTGAATTGACCCTTGATTCTAAAATCTAACTGTTTTATTGATGTAAGAGTTATTTGTTTAGTGTCTTGGATACAACTATACAATCTACTGGTATTCCACTTTGATCTGTGCTTTCAGCTTGACTTTTTCTTTTTTTATTAGGGATATAATCGTCATTTCGCTAATTATTCACTCTTTATTGAATTTTGGCACTTTGATATAGTCTACAATTAAGGGGGTTATATTAAATAATGTAAAGTTTAAGTACGGGGGTAAAATTAGGGTGTCTACATTCCCGTGCGCACGACCGTTGTGGGCATAACATGTTGTTCCTAGAGCACATAGCTCTCCTCATGCCCAAGCCAAACCCTTTTCTATTTGGACTATTCGTCCTAGATGTATTAGTGCAAGTTCCATCTTCCTTTCTTGATTTTTGAACTAAAGTTCGTAAATCATTAATGGTTGTTGCCCAACTTATCTAACCTAACCCCTAGCCCCATTGACTTTGTCATCTTACCCACTTGCATCTCTATTCCTTCATGTTGAATGATTCATGGGTTATATATATGCATGTGTAAGGTGTATTTGGGGAGTTTTTATTAAAAAAATCGAGAGTGAGAATAGAGTTGGTGAGTGATAGTTCTCTACCATATTGAGTTTTTCTTTTCATTTAATTCTTTATCAAATTATAGTTGTTAGGCTGTGTTGTAAGCCTTGGTTTGGTGTTGAGGTGATTATATTGATCGTGACAGAGTTTCAATTTTCCTTGTGAATTCTTGAGTCTTTTTTTCCTTTTTCCAAGCTACTTAACATAGGAAACTTTGATTTTTTTATTGCATTTATGTTATATGAATGCATACGGAAGTGTTGGTTATGATAATTAGTATGTTTTATGCATAAATGAAAAGTTAATATATTGAATATACATATATGTATATCTTGTGAAAAAGAAGATGATAAATAATGTTTTCAATTCATAATGAACTCTTGATGATTTGAGAAATTGATGTTATTGTTATATTTAAATACTGTTAAGGACTATAAATGAGTATAATCATGGAAAAAAATTGTTTGAAAATGACAAAATCAAACTTAGAGATGTGGAAACCAAAAACAAAGCATAACAGGCTGTAGTTAAAGGAAGTCTGTCTTGGAGACACACCTATTTAGAGGTCATGCGTAAAACCTAAATTTTGGTGTCTTATGCACACGAGAGAGGAACCCTTGTGTGCATGCCCTAATTGGATGGGTCCCATGCGCACAATTTGACCTGAGCCTCCTATACGCACTACCTCTTGGTTTATTTCTCACAGTTACTAGTTGACCTTTTCATGTGCACATGATGTGGTCTGGTGTGGACACAACTAAGGAATTCCCTTTGTACTTCGAAATGTTATCAAGTGAAATGTTTTCTAAATATCCTTTCTAAAGACTTTATAAATGATTTATAAATAATATTAGGATAAGGAGATGATGATATATTGATATGAGATGTGACATAGCTATATTGCTAATGATATGAGATAATATATGTGACAATAAGATAATGATGCTAATAATGAAATTTGAAAATGGATAATGAGATATGTTATTAATTTTGCATTGATTTTAGGGATAGAGGGTACGACACATAGTAGTAGCATGCTAGGACATGTTACATATTATACTTGTTTATGGTATAATGACACATGGATTTCATGCCCACTTCCTTACAAATTTTGTTGCAAGTGCTAAGTCTAATGAATAGATGGACCACAAGGTTAAGATTTGGATATTATCCAAACAGTATTCTTGAGATATTATTCTTTTAATCTCCAAGGAGATGTTATATATCAAACTTATATTTTAATATTTGAAATGGTTATAAAGCCTGATGAGCCTAAATATTATTATAATATGTGGTTAAAAGCACTTTTGCTTGGTTGAGACTGATATATTTATTTATTATTATTTTATTCTAATGTCTACTCAGGATGGTTGCACAGATATGATTAGGTTTATTGTAAACCATTGTGATTTGCGTGTGATTATTAGTTCACAACTTGAGTTATGAAATCCAAGGCATGAGAGAGACCCAAGCCAAGTCATGCACACGAGAAAGGAACAAGCATGTGTATGCTAAGCTTTGGCTCATTTAGTGTGCACACAAGAGAAAGGCTCATGCGTATGCTCTCACCGAACTAAATCACCACGTGTGCACAAGCTGAACATAGTTGCGCCTAAGATAGGCCATGTTCTAGAATTTTTGAGAAAAATATTCTAAGTATAAAACTCATACTCCACAATCCCAATACAATATTATGGCATGCAATACATGCATATAAATGCATCATATAAAGAAATAAAATAACTAAATAAAATGTCTGGGCCATTGCATGAATTTGAAGAAAGCTATGATCACACTATTCCATGACATGATTCATAAGCAGATAGATGTGTACGTTAATGACATGATAGCCAAGTTTAAAGAAGATGGTCACTTAGTCAACCTACAAAAATTCTTTGACAAGCTATAAAAATACAAGCTCATGTAGAAGATCTTTGACAGGCTACAGAAGTATAACCTCAAGCTAAACTCGACAAAGTATAATTTCAGAACCACCTCTGGAAAATTGTTGGGGTTCATGGTAAGTCGTAGGTGTATAGTCAACATATATATGGAAATGCCGAAATAGGTAAGAATGTGATTTCTTTCCTAGCATGACCTCAATGTGAGATAAATCCACTTGAACTCAAGTTCTCCTATAATAAAGATGAACACTTTGAAGCCAATTTTCATCCAATTTATAAAGTTGTAAAAAGTTAGTATAGCTTTGTAAAAGTTGTAGTCTCGACAGTCGTGCACTAAATAGAAAATTTAAATTGTATAGAGATTTGAAGAGATTTGTAAAGTTTTGTTGAGCTCCAAACAGCCCCTTATGATTTTAAACAAATGAATACATAAATTTAATGTCTTTATAGAATACTATTAATTTCAATATAGACCCACATTTAATAATTTGTAAATGCCACTTGATGTCACATTCCTAAAGTCATTGTTGGAACTAATTTAAACAATGTAAAACATATACCAAGGTCATGTCACATCAAAAAATTAATTGGGGCATCCATAAACGTCCCTAATTCTCATATAAAATAATATAAAATGATCTCAAGGTCGCATACCATACAACCTATACATAAGCCTACTCAACTATAGCATTACAATAATTAGGTTCATTTGATGCGATGAAATTTGTTGAAAATTTTTGAAAACTTTTGAAAATCTATAAAAGTTATTTATTTTTTATCTCATTCCACGAATTACAAACCTACAAGTTATCTCACTTTTTGTCACTCCAAATGCCCCCAATGTATAATACAAATCTCTGGATAAAAAAACAAATAAATAAAACTAGGGGCAGACACACCTTTGAGCTGTTTTAAGAAGTAGCCCAGGTAGTTTGGCCTAAAATTTAACCCATCCTAAATTTTTGTAACCCAATCCATTTTTCTTATAAACCCTTTGTTCAATCTAAATATTGTAGTCTAATATATTTTATTTTTAAACCCTTTGTTCAACCAAGACAAACTCTAAATCCTGCATCTGCCTTTGAAAAAAGCAACTTTGAGTTTGGAATCAAATCTACAACTATCATAATACCAACATATATCAAAATCATCCAAGAAAACTCACAAATATACAAGATCCAACTTGATTATACAACTACATATATGTATATTTATACATCCATATATACATAAACTCAAAACTTACCAAAATCGATGATGTAAGGCAAGAAATCACTCTAAATCGTGCAATATATGAAAATAAACATATAAGTTTGCACCATCTACCTCAAATTCGAACAAAATAGGAAAAATCCATCGAAACCTCAAACTTCCAAAGCCAAGATCTCCCACCATAGATCACCTTGTTGAGAGGAAACCCTTATATTCCTCTGTCTCTCTCTGTCTCTCTCTCTTAATCTAAGAAAATGAAAGAAGAAAAAGAAGAAAGAAAGAAAGAAAGACACTGAAAAAAAATGGGTGAGCCCCTTTGCTCTACTTTCGACACGCAAACATTATGCTAAGTCTAACTCAGTTCATGAAAAATAAAATAAATCTATCAATTGAAGCTAAACTTTAACCGTTTGGGAATATTCTGCTCTTGAAATTGATTTATTTTTAAATAAAGAATTGATTTGATTTAATAAATAAAATTTTGTATTTGAAATACATGTTTAAATTTAAGAAATAAGTTAAATTGATTTAAGAGAAATACCAAATTTGACTATATTAATAGAAAATAAAATATATGATAAATAACGTAGAAGAGAATAAATTTATTCACTTAATTAAATGGCTTAAGAAATGAATAAATTTTCATCAAATTTTATTATCTTGGTTTAAATTTCAAATGATATAAAAATTCTAAAATTTAAGTTCTGAAACGAAATCGAATCTAACTTATAAAATCTTATTTTAATTCCAAACATAAGAGTTGGTGGGAATTCTACCAAATGAAATTAAATCCCATCAAATTCATCATTTCAAACGGAGTATAATTTCAAATATTTAAATAGTTCAAAATATCAAACATTGTCCAAAAAATAAATACCAGAAATTACATTTTAATTTTTTCTAAAAATCTTTCAAGAATCACGTGTACGCGAAATAAGAAATCTCCAATATATGCCGCCCTTTTTGCACGAGGTAAATTTTCTTGCTTGAATATTAAATTAAGCACCGAGCCAAAAATGTTCCTGCATGCTTCAATTCGATTTTGAATCCTACATAAATACACGACAAAGTGCCCGCTGGTTTAATGTACTAGTCTTACTCAAAGAAAGTTAAGACAGACAGGCGATCAAAGGCTGCTGCTTTGGCTTCTATCAATTGACGTAGGATAATTTTAAGAACTCGGACTTTTTCACTTAATGAATTCTAAATTAAATCATATGTATTGAAAACTCCAAGCAGTCATGGGTTTGGTCAAAGTGTGCATATCTTTTAATGTTTGTTCTAATTAACATCCCATTACTTTAGAAATTCTGTTTGATTAATCTTATTTCTGTGTAAAGCTGTTTTGCTTGGAAAGGGATTTTAAGATGTTTGAAGGTGTGTTTGGAGCAAAATTTACGGAGAGAGAAAATAGTAGAAAAAGTATAGGAAAAATAAATTTATTTATATGCATTCATTTTTCTATAATTAATTAAATAAAATAATATTTTTAAAAAATATATTCATTTTTATTCTTATTTTTAATCATGTTAAAAAAATAAAATAAAATAGATTTAAATTTTTTTTATTTTAATTTACTTTCTTACCCTTTTCATCCAATTTCTTTTCTTTTCCACAAATGTTTGTTTCAAACACAGCCTCGAAGATGCTATTACTAGTCTTGGGGTCCTTTGACCTGCTTCCTATTGGCAAAAAATTGGCACCGCTTCCGGATGGCTACAGCTTCCTTCCAGGAGGATACGTACCTTATTTGGGCAGCTGCAATACTTTTAATTTAGATAATAAAACAAATATTCATATAAAGATTTGAAATGTCAGTATCTAGAACTGGGATCCACTGCCTATCTAGGAACGATTGAAAGCCATTGAAAAATATACATTCATCCCCTGCCTTTCTAAGAATGATTGATAACCTTTGAAAAGTATACATCCATTAGAAACGAAACAAAAAGAAATTGGGGAAAGAAAGGTTGCGTTTGCAAACGAAATTTTTAAGAATTTTTTATGATATTTTGGTAAAATTTATTAGGTTTAATTTTTTTATATATTTGGTAAAATAAATAAAATTTTTTTGAAACTTTTAATAATTTTTAGATTATTAATAGAAATTTTGATAACTTTTAAGAATTTTTTGTTTGTTTGGTAAAAAAAAGAAAAATTGGGGAAAATTTCAGGAAATTTTGGAACCTTTTAATAATTTTGGTTGTTTTGTAAAAGAGTTAGAGAATTTTTTAAGAACTTTAAGCAATTTTTAAAGTGTTGTAAAATGTCAAAAAAATAAAAATAAAAATAAAAATTAATAAATATTCTTCTTTTTCTAGCTTCCAAACTCTCCTTTAAGCTGATTGGGGCATGGGATTGAACGAATACTTTTAATTTCTTATTAGACTCGAGCTATGTGAGAATTTCGAGCCTCTAATTTTTTTATATCTGTCATAATTGTTATAAATATTTTATATTTTATGGTTCAACATTTTAAAATTAATATAAGTATAATTGGCTTTCTTTCGATAAAATTTACCATAATTATTGTATTTTTTTTATGACCCAGAAGACTGCTAATTTATTGTAACTTTCAGCGTACCGCGTAATCAATGGATAAACTGGAGGTTCGCACAATAACCACAAACCATGCAAATCAATTAAGTTCAACCCTTATGTCTTATATGGGAAGTTTCAAGATTTGTTAGTCTTTGAAATCAGACTCCCAATCTTTCTTAGGGAAATCAAGAGTTCTAACCAACTACTCTAAAACAGTTGATCTATTGTAATTTTATTAAATCTAGAAATTTTGTTCACAAGCCTCACGACAAACAAAATTATTATAACATTTTATAAGGCTATTTCCTTTCTTACTTGTATGAATGATATTAGCATGAAATTGGCTTCGATTGACAATTAAAATAAGTTGTTTTATTTTGGAATTTATTTATTTATTTTATATGACTTATTTAATTAAAATTTAATTATATATTTTCAATTCTATATCTTTTAGACACCTTATTCATATTTACTTAAAAAATTATAAAAGATAATTTAAAAATAAAAAAATCACATATGAATAGGAAAAAAGTTAACTTATTTCAAATAAATTATTTTTATTTTCATTCGTTGGTGAAATGGAATAAGTTTAACGTGATCCTTTATTTTATTCTTTTTAGATATGTTTGATTGAAAGAATTAAACCATAGAAATAAGTAATATCTTAAAATAATATATAAGATTAGATATAATATGAGATTAAGTTTTTGTATGAAAATTTATTTTTCTTAGTGTTTGACTGATAGGATATGAAATGAGACGAAAGATAAATTTGACATAAGATAATTTTGCATGTTTAAAATTTTACGAAAACTAATTAATCCAAAATTAAGAATGTATCTTGTATCTCTATTCTAAGGGATGTATCATCTTATAAACAAGAAAATATTGAAAGGTATGATGGGAAGCATGACATTAACAATCCAATCCCTTCTCCTGAATTAAATACTCTTTTTGATGCAGAACAACAATTGAAAGTAAAGAAAGAATAGAGAGAAAGCAAGAGAAAGAAGAAAGTAGAGAAGAAGAGAAGAAGAATTAGAAGAAAAGAGGGGAAAGAAAAACACAGCCACCAATATTATTCAATCAATCAATCAATCAATCTTCGGTTAACCCTAATTAGGGTTTAAATAGAAAACATCATGGGTCTAACACAAAATGCCTAAAATAAAATAAACCGATACTAAAATAGCCCAAAAACAAATGGGTCCAA